>CM046399.1:27095000-27705000 GCA_025413875.1 Rhododendron molle
GTGGTAAAATACCATTGGTCGTAAATCATCATCGTTGATATGCACCATCCCCGCGTATTGAAATTGTCAGTATTGTTAAGTCTCCGCGTATTGAAATTGTCAATGTTATTAACCATAGCTGGTCACTCCCATAATGATTTTGCATTTTTTTTTTGTCTTAATACCCTCTCACATGTTTTAGATACTCAATTATTTTTATTAGCACTGTCGATTTTCTCTACTAGTATTTGTGGCCTCTATCATGTCAGTTGTATCTTAATCATATATCTGTCAAATATTTTAGGAAATACTATAATCTCATCCATTATCAATATTTTTTTTTTATCGGCAATATCCATTATCAATGTTAACCTCTTCCACCGCTGGTTTCTTTGTAGCTTGCCATCCCAATGCTCTTTTCCGAGATGGGTCGACAACAGTCTCCAATGGCATAAGTTATGTCCAGCCTAGTACATGAGACCAAGGTTATGAATCTCGTATTGTACCAGTATTGTCCAAATCCAGTACTCTACACCTTCAATTTCGTGCCGGATATAGATACTCCCTCATACCCTTCTTCTCTTCGTCCCTTGCGGGACACAGACACAGATTTGCTCAACTTGAATTTTTTTTTTTGGTCAAAAGGAAATTTAGCTCAACATGATTTGAGAATTCATCAGAACCCCCAAAACATTCTCATTACAAACAAACATCATGGAACCTCGAAACTTTCCCAAGGCCATACTTTTGCTTGATATGAGGAGATCATCCGACTAAGTTACAGTAGCAGCAGGAGGGAGAGAGAGTGAGCGCTTTGAATGGGTCAGTCTCGGACTCGTCAGCGAAAAAGTCGAACAACTCTTTGATTCGAGTCATATGAATGAAATATATACCACTGTTTGATATATGAGTTATTGAATTCACTAATGATGTATTGACGAGCTTACAACGATGACGATAACTTAACATTTTATTGTTAAAACCAAGCAGTTGGGTCAACATTTCCCAGTCGTATTTTTATTGTCTCTTTTGCTCAAATTATAAGTATATACTTCTCATAACCTTGTCCATATCTAACCTCTCTTCTGAGTTCTGAGGATTACAGTCCAGTTTCAGTTTAAATCTACTAGATTCCAAGATGAATTGTATCAGAAATTAAAGTTCATTCACGCGAAAACTTAGCTTAACTAAACGTCGATAACTGCTTAAACAAATCACATTAGCCCAACACAAAACGCACCACACAAATGATTTTAATGGTTAATTAAATCGTTTAGTTTTGTTTGTTACACAAATTTGATTTAGTTTCATATGAATATCGATGATCGGTTAACGTAACCTTTTAGCAGTGTGGAAAAGCTCATGCGTAAGCTAGGTATTACGCAGGAAATGAAGGGTTCCAATGATTAGTTTGGATCCCAAGCAAGTCCATAATGACTCAAAAGTCAAAACTGAGGAACTCTCTCTCTCTCTCTCTCTCTCTCTCTCTCTTGTTTACATCCAACAGAGGAATTATTAATGACTACTATCTGATCACCTCTCTCTAGATACTGCTCTAAACTTTAAAAAACTTGCAAGAACATTAAGATTTACTGTATTCTAGATTAATAAACTTGTTTAGTGGTTAAACTCAACAATGACTTCATACGCATTCCTCAGAGATTCTAAAAGCCATGGTACCTCAAAAACTAATTACTAGGACTGCGTCTTCAAACCAAAAATAATGAAAAAGAGAAGGGAAAAAAAGGACTGGGTCAATGAAGTTTTTTTTTTTATTTCGTCTAAATACTCCCTCTCTAGAAAAAAACAAGTAAAAGAAGGTAACACTGACGTGGACATGCGACGCGACACGATAGGGGATGACAGTAACCATTCGGCAGTCGAATCTCCGAAAATTAAGGGACACCAGACACGGCAATACGCTCAGGAAAAATATGTGTGTGTTTGTTTTATGATATAGCAAGCCCCCAATTGAGATTACAACACCATATACTATATTGTTCTTCACGTTTATCTGTGTCATAAAACTGTGTTACCACAAACCTTCAATCACCCACACGTGTCTTTATATTCAATCAACCATCATCTACGAAGTACGGGTACTTCTAAAATCATGTCGTACCCGTAACGTCGTACTGGGCACGGGTGCTTGCATGGTACTCTAAATATGCAGTGTCGATAATTTTCACCTGACTTTTTCTGTACCCCCAAAGTACCCTAATTTGTCATGCCGTACTCATCTAAGTTAATAAGACTTCCTTTTTCAATGCGTAGCATGATTATAGAATAAAGATTTTGGTCGCTATGTTCTTTTGTATAACGGCATTAAACACTTACGCGTACCTTAAAGTTTGTCTTTGAACTGCTATTTGATGTTGGATTTCTTATTGCCCACGTGATCTAGTTATTTCTTTTAGTTAAAATGTAATTATTATTTTTAACACACTGCTCTAAATTACAAAAAATACTTTTTTTTTTTATTGTCGTACTATAGGCGTACCCCTACCTTACTTTGTTTAGGTTTTGCCGTATTGACGTATCCGTACACGTGCTTCTTAGACCACCTATCATACAAAAAGAAGACCCCCATGATTGTCCTATAACTCCTGCCGCGTTCCTAAAGTGTCTCCAAAGTGTCCAAATGGAAAAAGCTAAGAAAAATATAGGACATTATTAAGTTCAGTATGGAACACATGTCCTGAGAGTGTCGGTCTCCGCCAAGTGTCCGATACTGGCATGTGACGCCCAGCGAATTGTCCGTGCTGTATAGACAATAACTATAAGAGCTGTGCTTAGTTCTCTTTTAAGACCCAGCAAACCAATTTCTCATATGTATCAAGTACCTCCAATAGGTCCCATCCAACTCACTTCTTCAATTCCCTATGAGTCATTTTCAATCAAAAGTTTTATATTCACAATATCGTGTTGATCTCCGAGTAAACTATCATTTTTGGTTTATTGTTACAATTTGTTTCAAGGAAATTCAATAATTTGACCGACTCTTCCCACAGATTTCTACAACATATATTTCTCTAACCGGTATAATATAGTCTGTTTAAAACCCAAAATATTAAGGGTTATAGTCAACGGTTTAGCTTAACCCCCGATCCCAAAGGAGACGAGGTGTGCGCGTGACTTCTTGAATTGAAGGGCTGACTCATTCGTTCAAGAATCAAGAACCTACGTAACAGAGTTGACATTTCATTGGATCAACCGCCAAGGTTCCTCGAAACTCCTTGAACCCTATGTCATCTCAGCTACTGCTCAGTCGCGTGACCAATGTGGCATTTTTCAGTCACACGATACGAGAAAAAAGTAGTTTTCCGTAAAAGTGATGACTCTGTCTACCAATGCTTATTCTCCTACCTTCTTTGCCTTCTTCGCTAATCCTTGATCCTTAGAAATTCCTCTCCTACTGTCTCAATATACTTCGAAGTTGGAACCATATAATATGCTCAGGATCTTCAAACACAAATATCAGGGTATGATTGTGTAACTGAGAGTGAGTTAGGACAAGGGAACATGGATTTCTGAGGCAGAGCTGTGCCATGATAAGCCTGGTGCAATAAAATAAACTAGTGAACTCTTTATATTCCCTTGCCCATTCAAAAGTCAAAGACCCAAGAGTACACTCAAGGAACATAATTTAAACAACCGAGTACAGTATGTGAGTGAAGTCACAGTTTAGATTCATTCTGCACCAAGAAATGTTCTTGTGAAGTTTGGCTCGGTCTACCCTTTAACACGAAAGTTCAATGAAATTAGCTCTCTAATTCTGTCTCTCTTCCTTCATCTTAGTTGACTCCTTCAGATATCCTATATATTTGATTCACTTCAAATTCCACAGCTTTCCATTTCAAATACACCTAATTCTTTATCCCTCCCTTTGTTTCGTTCTTCCCTTAGTTCTTCCTTCGTTCGCGGATTAGAAGAAGAGCAAAAGACATGATGGGGAGGAACCGTGAGGAACATATCACCTTGCATACCAGTTCTAAGGTAAGAACTCATATTTCAAGGCAAAAGTCTGTTTTTGTCCAGTTAAGTAATGTTCTTGAAGCTGTGTTTGGATCATGGATTTGTGGAGGGATACATGAAGGTAAAGGAAACCCTACGAAGATAATGAACTGAAGAGCCTAAAATTAATCTCATTTTCCTATGCTTGTGCTTATATATTCCATAACTCCCTTCATAATCGAAAGATCCAAACACAGTTTAAAGTTTCCATGCCTAAAGCTTTGCAATAATCCTAATGATATTGACAACAAATCAGGCACCAGTGGAAGGTGATTTAAGGAAGTGCGCGTTTGCTTCTATTCCCAAGCCACCAATCCAACATAACAGACCAAGCAGCAGCATGGTCATCAAGGTAAAAATGAAATACCAACTCATCTGTGTTATTCATGGATTCCTAATCAAGTCTTGATACCTGATAATGAAAACAAAACTTGGTGGAAAAAACAGAAAGCTAATACGGTGATACCTGCTCACATAATAGCTGAAGCCATATCAACACTCCACGGCCTTGATCTGAGATGGTCAGGGCCGATCACGCCAACTGAAAGGCAATATGTTGAACAATACGTCCTTGCGAAATACCCTGAATACTCCAATGCGCTAGTTGAAGGAGGAGAAAAGACAGATCTCAACAATCTCTGCATCAAAGAAGAGCCATCAGAATCCCCATTAGATGACAAGCGGAAAATGCCACGTGTTAGTTTCCGAGACTCATCGTCTACACCCTCATTTGGAAGCAATCTCCCTGATTTAGACAAAACCCAGCTGGAGGCATCAAGGTTGCTTGACATTCTAACTAAGAAATCCTCATTTCCAGGGAGTTTTATTTCCATTCCAGAAATCCAAGCGAGAAACAAAGTTTTGAAGCACTGCGGATTACCGGATGAAGAGTACCTTGTTCTCTTTACTTCAACATACAAAGATGCAATGATGTTAGTAGGAGAGAGTTACCCTTTTTTCAGGGGAAACTTCTACATGACTATTGTTGGTGAAGAATCTGATTACATAAGAGAGTTTGCGAGTTATAAGGAATCGAAAGTGATTGTAGCACCAGAAACTTGGCTGGATTTGAGGATCAAGGGATCGCAACTCAGTCAGTATTTTAGGCGGAAATGTAAGCATAGTCCTAAAGGGCTGTTTTCTTACCCAGTCGATGTGAATGGGACACGTTATTCGATGCATTGGGTATCAGAAGCTCATAGGAACTCGTGGCATGTTTTGCTTGATGCGACCACATTGGTTGTGGGAGAGGACCGCTTGAACCTCGCGCTTCATAGGCCTGACTTTGTGTTGTGCAGTCCTGATAATAATCGCGCTGATCATTCAACGATCACCTGTCTTCTGGTCAGAAGAAAATCCTTTGATACACCTGTTTCAGCTCAGGGATATGAGTAACATGTTTGTATGCTATTATATAAGATTTTGCTAAAAGCAGCCCACTGGACTGTAAATAAGGTGATGGAATTTTAATACACATCTCACAACTTCAATGCACTTCCCCATGTATTGTTCTATACCTTCATCACATATACCAATGCACTTTTTCACCTTATTGGAGCGGACTTTTTCGAGCATTTTCACCTTATAAGATCTGTGAAATAGTAAAGAAAATTTTATGCACTTTTGCCCGATCAAGCTCAGAGTGGGAACGGCTGTCATTTCAAACAGCTCATTGAACGGTTAATCTTTCCAAAATCCCAGATCGATAGCATCGCCAGAAATATCAATTGCTGTCACAAGTTCATAAATCTTCTATGGTAATGAATGTGGTACTTGATTCTCTTTCCTGCAAGTCGATAAAACCACAAAACTGACTTGAGATTAGAACATCTTTGGCCTATGCCAGGTTTTCTTCAAACAGAACACAAAGTTTCTCAATCCACTGAGAATTGTAACAACCTTGACGGTAAAGATAAACAAACATTGGCCATTTGCGCACCTACTTGTGCAGACTGCAGAACACAGTATAGTTGGCCGAGGATTTCAGATAACTTACCTGAAAGGGCTAGTTAAAGGCAATGTCATTTGGTGGTCAAAGCCAGGTTTTCTTCAAACAGAACACAAAGTTTATCAAGCCACTGAGAATTGTAACAACCATGACTGTAAAGATAAACAAACATTGGCCATTTGCACACCTACTTGTGCAGAACATAGTATAGTTGGCCCAGGATTTTGAATAACTTACCCGAAAGGGCTAGTCTCATTTGGTTCATTGCTGCTGTAAAAAATAAAATAAAGTTGGTTCATTGTTCCTACTTAGATAATACAGATGGAACTCATATACACATGATGAACCGCAGCTGTCAAGTCGTATAATTCAGTATCAGTAACAGTTTCCAAGTTAGCAAGAACCTTGAGTAAAGTAAGACAAGACCTTTGGATGTGTGATGGTACCTGGGTTCAAATCTTCCCCTAGGTTTCCCTGCTTATCACATCTACCACTGGAAGAGATTAGTACCCAAAAAACAAGATGTTGATTGCTAATCGATTTATGTACATATGTTGTGTATGCTGGAAATTCAGGTACCATCATATACTTACGAATGCATACTTCTGGCTAACTGAGAGAGAAAAATGAAGATTTTCTCAAGTCCGAGCGGGCAAGCATAGACATATAATTCTATATTGAATCAAGACATCAGGATATTCCCCTCTTTCTCTGGGAAGTCAGAATCAAGACATAATTCTATATTGAATGGCTCAATGTTCATGCATTTTACCACATGAAGACCTTACTCTCCCTTTTTCCTTCTGCAGTGTTCTATATTACTCAATTTTGTTGAAGGAAAACTGGAAGTCAGACCAAGAGGTATGACCAAGAAATCATTCGAATTTGAAAGCAATCTTTTGCTTTCTAAGATCCCGGAACTCTAGGAAAAACCAGCGCTCGCTATCCAAGTCACATAATGCGTGAGCGGAAGTACGAGCGTGAAAGAGTCTTTCAAAAAACACTCCCAACTATAACAATTTGCGAGAGCGACACACCCAGGAGTTGAATTGTGGTTCGGGCGGATGCCCAGACTTTGGGAGTACTCAAAGTATGAGATTCGATTCTCCATAGGGTGAATATCCTGAAGTAAGTGGAGGGCCGTGACTGGTGTTGCCACGGTGGCTCCCTAGAGGTTTGGGTTGCACAGTGTCCATTTAATGGCCTGGTTGTAGGACTGTTGATTCGTTACCAAAAAAATAAAAAATTTGCGAGAGGGCAAGTATAAAGCGAGGATTGAGAGCGAGTGCGAAAGGTACTAATGAAGAATTACGTAACTAAGCTCGCAACAGCCGGTGTACAGTGGTAAACAAATACTACTACATTTGACAAAGCTTAATTACGTACCTCAATTTAAACAGGCAATGGAGCAGATATTTCATGACCCGTGAGTGATAGAAACAGGGGTTTGATCCAGTATGGCTGAATCTATTTTCATAAAAGTAAATGCACTCCGACTATCTTCGATAATGTACTGATCAACATTCGATTAAAACGAATTTTCACAAAATTTATCTTCTTGACAAGATCTACAATTTGAACAAGAAACAAACCCGGGATGAGTTCACAATTTGCCAATTACAAGTTGCAGACTTGAAAAGGCTGGAGCTTCGATTGGTTGCGATGTCGTTTTAATGCGAAGTCACAACAACGGGTTTGATGCGGTGTGGCCAAATCTATTTTCATATAAATAAATTCACTCTTATCATCTCCGATTATGTGTGGATCGAAATTCAATGTTATCTTTAATACAATTCATATTCTTTACAAGCTCTACCATTTGAAAAGTTACGAATCAAGAAATAAACCCGAGATGAGTTCACACTTCTTCTTTTTTTTTTTTTTTATACGAAATTATGCCTCAAAGACTTTCATTGAAACAGAAAACAACCCAAAGGGTAACAATAACCAAGTCCGGAGCCCTAAGTGATACTTTATCAGGCCCCTTTTATTAGAGAGTGAATTCGCATGACAGACGTGACGTGACCTTTTGTGGAAGCGCCGTCGGCCGTCGGTTTCTTCAAAGCTCGCATCTTGAACACACGATGCTTCACGTAAAGACTTCGCATTTGAAACATGAGAAGTCATTTGAAAACGAGAATTTGTCAAATTGTGAGCTGGTTCTGGTTTATCTCTACGATCTAAATCGTTCATGTTTCAGATATTTCCAGGATGATAAAGATTTTACGAATCGACCACCAATTATCCTGTTATCGGAATCAATAAAAGTGAATTTGTTTTCCAGAAAATAGACTTGGCTGCATTGTGTCAAAACCATTTCATCCAAAACGGCGTCGCTTGTATAAACCTCGCCTGTTGAAGGAACCAGAACGCGAATTCGTCAAATTGTGATCTCATTTCGATTTTTATGTATGATCGAAAGGGTTCATGTTGCAGATCTTGTCAACAAAATAAACCGTCATGAAGATCATGATAATCTAAATCTCTTAGGTACATAATCGGAGATAATTTTCGTAAAATTTTTTGTACGAAAATAGATTTGGGAACACTGTATCATACCCCTTTTATTATCAAAGAATAAATTCACCAGAAAATGACCTTCGGGCATCGTTCATCAACAATGGCGAATTTCGGAAGAGCTCTGTTCAGCTTCCATCGATTCCTCAATTCCACATCTACACCCCCTCGAATCACCCCTGTCATCTCTCCGATCCCTACCGAATCTCTCCTCAGGCACATTCCACCTCTCTCTCTCTCTCTGTATACATTTATATGTAGTTTATGTGTGTGTGTGTGGATATGTTTGTGTATGCATAGCTATTGATCGTTTCCGTTTGCATTTCGTATTGGACCAGGCCTTGCGTTGGTCCATTTTCGCGTTTTTGTTCTTCTAATCAGTCGCTGGATATTGATCTCTCCAACGAAGAAAGCAAAAGGCGGTTATTTAACAGGTTAGTGTTAACAAAATAGAATCATAAATCACCCCCAAATATATATTTTTTTGAATTTTGGGCCTGAATTGTATGAATTTGAAGTATTCGGCTGATGGTGGTGTAGGCTGTTACTATATAGAAGCAAGCAAAGAGGGTTTCTTGAGCTGGACTTGGTTTTGGGGAAATGGGTTGAGGAGCATATCCACTCTTTGGATGAAAATGGAATTAAGTCCCTTGTTAGTGTACTTGACCAGGTAATTCTGTTCTTTTGTATGCTTTGGCTTCGCTTTTTGATTATTCGTCTCTCTAGCCCATGCCCCATACACGGTGGCACAAGCAGGATTTATACTCAACGGGGCTCGAACTACATCCACATGTTAAAAGGCCAATTTGGGCGCTGTTAGTACCGTGCTAGTTAAATTTCTCATCTTCTGTTTTTGTTTTTGTCATTTTGTTTTTTTGTGTTTTTTTGGAAATTGCAGTTCTCTATTAAAAATCATGACTTTCTTTCTAGATTTGGTTACCGGAGTTTTTGCATTTGTGTTTGTGTGGCTTGATATCAAATTTTCATACATAGGTTGTTTTTTATTAAGTTGTATGGTTATATCAAAAGCATTGTTGCACTTGCACGGTTTGCTACTGTGGTGGTACTTGTAATTTGTAACCTCAACTCTTTGTGTGGGATCTTGTTAATGTGGTGGTACAAGCAGCAGACTTGCAGGCCGGAGCTTTGGAATGTTATGACGTCGTTTTAAATGACTTCGCATGTTGAAAATGCGAAGTATAAATGAAACCTGGGCGATGTTGTTTAGAGGAACCTCCCGGGTTTAAGATGCAAGGAGCCAAGGAAACCAAGTCAACATCGTTTTGTAAAACCTCGCGTCTTTGCACTTTGCACGCGAGTTTGTTTGGATGCCAGTCACCAAACCAGCCCTAAGAGTGTAATCTCTCTCTCTCTCTCTCTCTCTCTCTGTGTACACAAGTCTATGGTGTAATGTACATATCCGATTCAACATTCTTTTATTTTGTTTCCCTTTTTATTGCCTTCCTGCTAAACAAGGATGCATAACGTGCTCTCATCCTCATTCCTCACTGGCTGTAAGTATAGATATTTGATGCAGTACGTCTGTGTTTTGCTAATGCTGTAATGTAGAGGTAATTGGTGCTCAAGTGTAGAATATTAATGCTAGTGTCCCTGTATGTACAAGACGACGGTGTGGAGATAACTACAAATTCACTTCATGACAAATGTTAGAATGCTTTCCAGATTAGCTTAGGGTTTTCTGAATCGCTACCTAATTTTAGATCAAAATATCTGAGACGACGAAGAGACATGACAAATGTTCATGTCTTGTTCGGCAACGACTTGGATGATGGTAGAATTTAAACAGCAAAAAGAAGGTTTCTGTCTTCCTTTTTCTTTCGTCACTTTTCTGCTTCCAAATCAGCAAAAATGTCAGCTTTAGATTATTCCTTCACTGATGTTACTTTTTCCTCACAGATTTTGGCATGACTAGGTTGCTCTGTAGCATCATGTTTTCCAGATGCTACACATTTTATAGCTGATAGATCCGGGCAGGCGAGGTATATGTTGGAATCCATTGCTCTTGGTAAACCAGTAGTGCCACAATTATGCCATCATAGTCGTGGCAAAGCAAGCTGTTTTTGTCGATGAGAGGAATTACATCCTGAGGGATGCCAAAATTAAAGGAAAAGGAAATGGCTTCAGCATGCCAGTTTCATTGGCCCATGCCAGACAACATCCCCTTCTAGAGTTATTAGGCAGCTATGCCATTGCTTGCATTTAAGGAATTCCTTTACCAACAATTAGAGTATGCATAGTCTGTTTGCTGCTTCCCGGAAGGGTTGAAGAGTCATGGTTCAAAAGTAAAACCTGCTAAAAGAGTTGATTGCGAGCTTGGTGAAATCCGGGCATGGCCAGGTATGTAATTCTGCCGATGTCTTTCGTTCCGCGGATGGAAGTTTGTTTGTTAAACATGTTTTGGGATGTCCGTTTGTTTTAGGATGCTAATTTGGTTCGCTTAGCTTATGATCTGGTTTCAGTTACAGAAATTGTTCTTGTTAGGTTTGCGAAGCGTGGTTAGTACTGGACTCGAAGTCCCCGCTACGAGGATCAAATTAAAGGTGTAAGTTTTAGAAGTTTGGATATCACGACGTTGCACACAGTGATGGAACACCAACGGCTACGCGAAGGAGAAGGCGGATGAAGTGCGACGGTCGAGGTGGCTAGAGGCATAGGGAAAGAACGATGGCAGATGGTGATGAAAGGAGGGGATAGATATCCGGCCGAGACGACGGAGAGAACGCCAAGCATTACTATAAGTAACTGAGCATCGATTTCTTTTGGTAATTTGCATACAAGTGTTATATGCTTTGCCGAGCAAAAAAATGTGTTATATGCTTTATCTTATTCTTTAACTAGCAGTTGAACTAGCAATTGCTCAACTGGAGAAAGTATTTGAAACCCAGCAAGACTTCTCCGTACTTAACATTCATCACTCAACATCTCACCGTCCGTCTACGCAATCAATAGTACAAATTTGAAAAAAAAAAAAAATCTTTCCCGAAAGAGTTTAACTCTGCCTTGGAAGAGTTTTTTAAAATTCGGACTATTTGGTGAGATTAAGAGCGGTGAATGTTACGCGGTGGGAATAGACTCTCTGTTGGAAGCACTGATAAATCGACAACAATTAATCTTGTACTATTTTAACTACCATCATCACCTCATAATATCTATTGTCCTTGTCAAATACTAATATAAACTTCTAAAAGGAATCAGTAACGACAAAAAATAAAATAAAATCATGACCTCCTGATCTCAATATTCCAACATTTTGCGATAACTGTAAGTAACTGTCTGGTGGTTTTTTGTTTTTTTTTTAAATACTCCCCCCGTCCCAATTTAAGTATTCTTATGAAAATCCGGGCAATTTCAGGAAAAAAAAAAAAACATTTTTTTTTCATATTATTTTTTTATTTTCTTACATATATTTTATTTTTTCCCCCTTCAAACCACTAACATTGTTGGGGATATATACCAAAAATCAAATACCTACCCCCAGGACACTGGATCACTTGTTGGAAAATACTGCAACAGTACTCCTTGTCAAAGTCATGAACCCAATACTCCCCAATGCACTCAACCGCATCGTTAGTAAGTTCATCGCATCCCATTGGATCCAAGTATGCGGTAGACAACGGGTTCTGACGGGGTAGTACCGGCAATACGGTTGGTGGCGGCTTTTGATCAGCCGATACTGGCGACGTAGTCGATGGTGACTTTGGAGTGGCCGGTGGTGACCGAGTCAGTGACAGGGACTTGGGTTCCTCGGTGGCTAAGGCATTGGTCATCCACATACCAATGCAAACTAACATCAAAACAATGGTAGCTGAACCTCCCTTCATCTTGACTCAAATATCTCTCTTAGTTGTGATAGAATGAAGGTTTGTGATCACCTTTTATAGGCTTAAGTGAGGTAAATCATGAATGGATAACAACTAAAAAGTTGCATCGGATTTTTCAAAGTACCAAACCAAACCAAATCGAGTCTTATGCCCTAATCAATTGGGGTGGGCTGCATGAATTCTTTTTCTTCATTGAGCTCTGTTAAGGGTCATTTGTTCACTCAAACCCATTAGACTCATAAAAGCCCTAGCATTTTGCGTAATCATGTTTGGATTCATGTCATAAAGATTTGACAGGCTTTTTATGTGTTGGTTGTCAGCTACCTAATACACAATCCTCCTCCTTTATCCGGGCTTGGGACCGACCGAAAAAAAAAGATAAAGGCTACCTAACACATGAAAATTGTTCCTCAGATTAGGATTAATCTATATACTGGATACTGTATATTAAACAAATGGGGTGAATAGGTGATTAGTGAGAATGCCTCACGTGGCTCCGTTTGCTAACGATAAAGTTTAGCTTTTTAGATTATAACTTTTTCGACTATATGCTTAAACAAATTAATGAAAATAAGTTATACAAATAGCTTGTTTGTTTGAATACGCTATCAAATACTCCGTAGCTTTTTATAAACGAAATATCTAGATTGTCCTTAAAACTTGAGTAAAAATAACTTGCTCATTTCAGGAATTGTTTTTTTTGTCCATTCATGTTGTAGCAACTTAAAATAAGCAAAAAAAACCCCTTCAAATTGGAGTTTAAAATAATCTAACTTTTTTGGGTCAAATATGCTAGAATAGCCAAATACTAAGTGATTATTCATAATTGGTAACAAACACCCTTAATTAACTTTTTTAAAGCAAATAATTAAGCTAAATAAGTTAGATTATATGAGAATCCAAAAAATAGGAACAAAGAGAGAGAGAGAGAGAGAGAGAGAGAGAGAGAGAGAAGATAGGATTATAACCAACTCAAGGTTGAAATACATACGATCAACACAATAGATAGGCTGCTGAGGGGAAAAAATCGTAATTAGATATAGCGATCGTTACTAGCTATCTCTACTTGTTTTGTTTTTATTTGTTTATTGGATAATGAGAATACTAATCCAAATATAAATCGGTCCAATAGGAAAAGACAAATCCTTGAATGTCGAACCGCTCACTAGGGTTGATCAAACGGAAAACAAACCAACGACATGGCAAAAGAAGAATGCCGTATGAGATCATATTCATGCATCTTACATGATAAGTAGTAGGTCCGTCAAAACAACACCAACCACTCCATGCATGTTCCGTTTGACAAGTCTTCTACCCAACACAATTCCCTAGAGAGCCCCATGCATGTTCTTTCTAGGAGTAATTAATTTAAAAAAATAAATTAAAAAATAAATAAATTTGAAAGTCTTCTTAATTTCCTCACTCAAAAGTGTTCCAACATGCAATAACCAACAAGAGCATTTACCAAACTCACATCCATGGTGAAGTCACATTTTATGAAGTTTCGAGTTTTTTCTGATACTTCCAGCTGGTAGTCGATATAATTAATACGGTAGCGGCAATGACAAAAGTCTGATATTGGATCGTAGTTGGGTTTTGGATGAGATAGCCCAGTTCTTAGATGCTAATACTTTGGAGGCTATAAATTCCATTCCCCTACCGATTTACACTCAAGGACCTGACCACCTTAGCTAGTTGGGTGGGATCTGGTAATGGAAAGTTCTCTATATCTGCTGCCTTCCAGCTTATAAACAAAAACGACTCGGCTATGAAAGGTTGGAAATGGTTTTGGAAACTTAAAAGATTTCTGAAAAATTTTAAACTTTTATCTGGCTCATGCTCCACAATAGCATTCCAACCAATCATCTGCGAGCTAGAAGAGGGATTGAAACCTCTGAAATCTGTCCTAGATGTAGTACCTACACTGAAAATATTTCTCATCTGTTCAGGAAATGTATCAAAGCGAAGGAACTTTGGAGTAACATTCCATCAAGCCACTAAATGAGAGGGAACTGGGATACTCCCATTTATGAATGGATATCCCTTAAGATGCAACGAGATCCCAGGAAATGGCTTTGATATACCTTGGCACATCCTTTTTATCACCTCTTTATGGCAAATTTGGAAGGATAGAAATAAAAAGAGTTTTGAGAACATGGAGATACCTAGCTACATTGGTGCCAGGAATATCATTGCCTATATTCCCAGGAAATTGTTGAAGCTTTCAAGTCCCCTCTCATTATGGGCTCTCAGCGGGCATGTCTAACACCTTGGCTTAATCCATCTGCAGGTAACATCAAGGTCAATACGGATGGCTGCTGGTACGAGATGAATGGGAGAGGAGGGTTTGGCAGATTGTTCAGAGACCACAAGGGCGACTGGATTATGGGCTAGTATAGAATGAGAACTTTTTCGTCAAGCTTAGAGGCGGCGAGCTGGAGCATCCACAAAGGGTTGGAGATTATTCTGGAAAGGAAGTTGAGAAATGTGTCAATTGAGTCTGACTCACTCACGGCTGTCAATCTGATCAAGGAAGGCAATCCAAGCAATCACCCACAAAGTGTGCTTATTAACGAAGCTCACTATATCATGGCTAGGACCAACACTCCAATTGAGCACACTTATCGGTCAGCCAACCAATGTGCTGATCACCTCGCTAGACGGATGGGCTCGTTTTTGTTATGGACATGCCCATAGCTATGAGAGAATTTGTGCTTAGAGATAGCCTGAGTATCAGGCAAGCGCTAGATTAATGGTAGGTTCTTTGTTTAAGCTCTAGCCCTAATGACTTTGTGTAACCCTTACGCCGTACTCGTTCTCGTAATCTATCTTAAATTTCCGTTTGACCAAAAAAAAAAAAAAAGAATAATCCCGGCCAGCAGATCGATGTGTTCATTCTTTTCTTTTTTTTTTTTTTTTTTATCGGCAATAGAATTTTATTAACTCGAGAAGACCAAGCTCTAGATACAAGGAAAACTTGAATTATAGAGAAAGCCATAAGAAAAGAAAGAATACATCCAACGATAGATTGAAAGAAACCATTAGGATAATTAGTGGATGCATCCGAAAGCCATACTCAAAACCAAACCATATCCAAATACAGCAGCAAATGTCTTCAAGGGGCACAAATGGGTTCACATCCGAAGAGTTCATTCTTAATCCAGATATGTCCTTTATTTTACAAATAATCATGATTTTTGACTACTAAAATCGATCATGCTAGCCAACACTCTAGTTTCCAGATCAGAGCTAGCTTCTTCTCAATGGGATCGGTCACCATCCAAAAATTAAACTAGAGTTAATTTGAGAGATCAGCATAGCAACATTCTAGTATATGCTAATAGAGTAATAGGCATAAGAGAGACAGAGCAGCGGCCGGCAGTGTATGCTTGCAAGATTTGGACATAACATGCCAGGCTTCCTTATATACATTCTTGAGGAAAGTCCACTTTCACCCCCTGTGGTTATCGCCATGTGCGGATGCCCCCCTTATGGTTTAAAACTGACCATATAACCTACCTGTGATTTTTGAAAATGTACGGATAGACCTCCTGCCGCATGCCTTCCATCCATATTAACGGACACAACATTAAAAGACCGTTATACCCCCATCACGTTCCTTGATTCTTCTTCTTTTTAAAAATTTAACCACACCATCCCGTATACCAAAAATTGAATCCAAACTGTTGATATTGTAAATTTTGACGAGCACTACGTCTATGCCAAAATTCAAGTCAATCAAAAAATGAAAAGCTAATGGTCAAATCGATTTTGTTATGAAATTAAAATTACAAATTTGAATTTACTAAAAATTAGATCACTAGGTTATTGATACCTGATCAAGATGATTTTTTACAGAGATACTCTATTCTTTATTTAATACATTATGAACGACTCAGATTACATTCTAGAGGTGTGTGAGATACACATCCGTTAATATGGATGGAAAACATGACGGCAATAGGTCTATCCGCATATTTTCAAAACCACAGGTAGATTATGTGGTCAGTTTTGAATCTAAGGGGGTACCTGCACGTGGCAATAACCACAGAGGGTGAAATTGGACTTTCCTGTACATTCTTTGTTTTCCAATAACGGGCATTGGCTTTTCGAAAACCATCTCAAGAGTGTACAACTCTTGCATAGGCCTGAAGACAGGTGGCGACCGGTCTTTTCCTGTGGCTTTGTAATAGCTATAGGGTTTTCCCTCCCTTTTTTTTTTTTTTTTAATATCTGTGTTTTCCGATAAGGATGATTTTTCCAGATCGATGGTGGTTAGGGGTGACTACTCTTGTTACATACACACTATGCAGCCAAATGTAACTGTTGAAGATTTTGACCATGGATCATGGATTACTAACTGCATGAATTCAGCACGGATATAATTTACTTGCTGAATGCTAATATAGCCTTGTCAATTTTCTTGTCAGTTGTGTTGTTTGGGGCTCATGATCAGTTCTTGAGGTAGCTCAGCTGGTAAAAACCCTAAATTTGCGTTTCAAAGGATTGGCTTGTTTGATTCCCCTCAAGATTATTACAGATTTATCCGGTCGGTAACTTCAGATCTATAAATTAATCTCTCAAGCCCAACTGGGTTGGGTGGAGACACTACACTATCGAAAAATTTGCACATATACGATGTGTTAAGGTGCCCAATTTTCTTGAACAAGAAAGTCAATCGTTGCAGTAAATTATTCACTAATTGTTGATTCCTTTTAAAAGCTGAGTTGGTTGGTCTGATTCGTGTGTGAAGGAAAGGTGTTAAAAGGCGTGTGGGATCTCTCATTAGTTCTTCAACTGCGACTCAGTTACTCAGGGGTTTGGCTAAATAGGTCGAAGTGGTCACAAGTTCGAAGGTCAAACATTTTATAATACTTTGACATTTGTCAGGTTGTTAACTTCGTTTCGTTAACGTCAGTAGTCGGTGCGCATGCAACGGTACAAATTGGCTCAGCCTTCCACTTAGCAAGAGAATATCATTTGAAATATCAATCGGCACAGTAGAAAGAATGCTTGGTTACAAAATTCGAGGCATGTCTTTTGCGTCTAACAAATATCAATCGGCACGGGTAGATAGAATGTTTTTTAATTTATTGGAATAGAATGCTTGGTTACAAAATTCGAGGCATGTCTCTTGCGTCTAACATGTACGCGCTCCATCGATCCACTGTCGGTTAATTTCTTGGGAAGATGTGAGGAAGGCAACGGAGAATGGTTCTTTGGTGATTTCACGTCTAACATGTATAACATGTACGCACTCCATCGACCCCCGTCGGTTTCTTGGGAAGATGTGAGGAAGGCGACGGAGAATGGTTCTTTGGTGATTTTGCGGGAAAGGGGAGTGTAAATCTGGAAGAAGATTTTGGGATTCGGTTAACCTTTTAGTTTTAGTTTTAATTTAGTTTTCAATCATTACCCTAATTTTCTAATTATTACTTTCTCATCTCTTTCTATCTCTCTCCAATCATTACTCATATCTTCAATTATTATTCTATTTTTCTCTTCAACTACTTACCAAAACTAAACTAAACTAAACTCTCAACCAAACACAACCTAATTTTTTCATTTGGGATGGGTACGCTGAGGAATTTATCCTTTAAAATTATCAGATTCTTGTGGTTGACTTTCTTATAAAATATTTGCTAATCCTCAAATGGGCACGGACTCTTCTTGTAGCCTGTTGGTTTGGAACCCTATTTCTAACCTCTAGGTCTCAGGTTCGAGAGTCGGTGGGAGAGAGATGAGAGAGAGCTGTGCCGCTGTGAAGCAGGCAAAGAGGTATTCTAAAATACCTCCTTTTTATTTTTTGATTTGGAAACAATAAAAATTAAGATAATTGTTTTTTCTTTTTTTCCAAATCTTTAGGCTGTTGGAGGTAAATTTGTATCAAACAAATAGAAATGACAGAAAATAAAACAGGAGGGAAAATCTGGTTTTATCCGCGATTCTGTAAGTAGAGAACTAGTAGTAATTAAACCAAAACTATTTGTTCTTCCAACTTTTCCAGAACCATAACCGCACCTGACAAAATAGGACGGTCTGGTTTGGGTTGGATTCTTTCATTGGTAGCCTCAAACAATCCTAGATCAGTGTAACAGTCCATTCTCTACTGGGAGAGTAAGCACAATTCAGAAGTGGGCGAACACAAATAGTGTAGATTGCAAAAAGTTCAGAAGGGAACCAGAAATAAGGGAGATAAGTTATTTTAGGTCCCAGATAAAAAAAAAAAGAAAGAAAGTCATTTTTGGTTTCTTAAATTACATAACAGAAAAAAAAAAAAAAAAAAACCACATCCATACTTGAAGTACACGATCAATTCCCTAGATACAGCCCGTAAGGGCAAGTCGAAGTAACAAGAAAAGTTGATCCTAACCAAGACAACAGAGGTAAGTAGTACCACAAAACCCTACAGCTGCCGGAACTCACAGGGGGAAAGGTAAACTTGTCATCACTCAAGCCATGCCTCCGCTGGTTGCTGTACGGATAATCTGAAACAAAGCTGGCACAAAGGAAACTGAAATTAATCTACTGTAGATGCTTGCCACATGAAGCAGACAATCTCAGTGTATTTAGTTGAACAAATTTCCACATTCAGATCAACTAATCAGACGGATATTATTGAACATTCCATGCACAGATCGAATTTAATATGTTATTTAAGAGATATTTGGTGGAATGCAAAATAAAAGCAGAATCTGTAGTAAACCAATCCAGTTTTCCTAGCAGTCCCCTTAACCAAGAACTTGATAGCGAAATTTCTAGTCTGTCAATCTCTATTCATCTTGGAGGCACAAGTACATAAACTGTGCTCACAAAGTTAAATGTAGAATAATCTTTGTTTCACATAGTGGGAGATCATAACTAATCTCAAGTAAAATTTCCTCAAGAGCCTGCCCATGCTTCCCCTTTTTATTTTTCTTTTGAGCATTTGAAAGAAAGGAACCCCTAAACCTCTGAAGAGGAATCTTCTACTCTTTCAAACCTCTGAAGATTTGTGGAGGGAGTTGTGGAGAGAAAGGTAAAGATTACGAAGTAAAGAACTAAGTTTTCCCTACTCCCTTTCATTTTCTAATCCTTTCACAAATCCTTGGTCTAAACACAACCTCAACAAGGAATTTCCAGATTTTTGGTACATCGGTGTCAAGGAATATAGAGATGCAAATGGATTTTACGTGCTTTGTTTGCATTCCATCCCCAATGGCTGGCACCTCCTAAGTGCTTTGTTTGTAAAGTACTTCACAAAAGAAAGGCTAGAAAATTGCAAGTTACATTAAAGAAACAACCGTTGAGTAGAAAGAAAGAAACTCACAGGATCCAATGACAACAAAAATGAAGAAACCAAGCAAGATAGGCCCCACTGGATAGGAACTTCCTTTCTTCGTTGCTGTTTCAGGCACAGCACCTCTCTTCTTGATGTTCTTTTCGAATTTCTCCACCTTCCTATCAGCAAGTCGCCTTGAGGTAGTCTGAAATGCAGCGGAAGACAGGAAACGAAATCATTACAAGGAAGAAAAGCAGCATCAATTGACCTAATTAAAAACTATGGAAGAATTCCAAACGGGTTTGGATTAACATTTACTACGTAAAATCCGAGTATATCACAAAGTCCAAAACCTCACCCCTCCTCAATCACTGATATCTCAAGAATAGTTACCCATCATACACAGATGGTTATATGTTCTGCCATTTAAGCCCCTAGCCAACATGTCTTTCTTTATTATGTCAACCCGTTTCGTAGAAGAAAATTTAACTCGATGAATTTCAAAACTTTTACAAGAGCACGAAAGAGATACTACCTGTGTCTCAAAAAGACTGTCAATTCGGCAATACGAGAACTAAAAAATGAAGCATTTTTTGCCAAAAAAATTCTAAATTTTTTTCCTGCACATTACTAGATAGTAGATAACCATGAGTTCTTTCAATTTATGGAAAAAAGCTCAAATGTTCTTTGGCAAAATGAATTATTTTAAGTTCTAGATTTGTAGACCGAACAATCATTTTGGAAAGGAGTACTTCAAATTCTGGAAAACTATATCCGCACAAAGACAAATTCGACATACAACTTTCAGTGGTTCCAAGTTCAAGTTTCCAAAAATCGGATTGTGAAACATTTGGAAACTTGGCCAGTTGGAATTGAAGCTAATGTTCTTCTTCACGTCATGAAAACTTTCTTAAACATCATAATATCCTCTTTTATTCAAAGGGAAAATCACCAATATCCAGCCAAGATTCACAGATGAAACGTCATTCTCCCAGGAAAATTCTTTACCACATCCCCCCAATTATTGCTTCTCATTATGCCATATTTTTCCCTGATAGATGATCTCACTCTCATCGTGATTTCGTCACTATTCCAACAAGCAAACAAAAAACTCCGTCCAAAAACAACCAATTCCACCGATTTAAGCGCGGGAAAAAAAAAAAAAAAAAAAAGAACAACACGGTTCCACGGATCTAATTAATCTACCCCGAAATACGATCTAAAGAACCGGATCTGATGTCTACACCGAAAATCAACATAAAAACACGTAAAAGCAACAGCACCCATCAGCTATTACTACGCAACTGATACGAAACAAGGGCCAATTTCTCAAAGAAAAAGAATGAAACTTGTAATAGTACAAAGGTATATGCATCTATATCGCGAGAGAGAGAGAGAGAGACGGTGAGAGAGAGGGAGGGAGAGAGAGAGAGAGAGAGAGAGAGAGAGAGAGAGGTTACCATGGTTGAGGCGGAGATCTGGAGGGAGAAATTGAGAGGAGGGTTGTTCTGCAGAGGAGGGTTTTTTCTTTCTTTTTTTTCCAACTGTTTTCGGTTCGGGTACTTATTATAAAAGTTGATGTGAAGGAGAGAAAACGCGTCCAAATTATGAGCAGAAAGTTTTCAACAACTGCTCGGTTTGATTCCGTCTTACCACAATTCAGACAGTCGACAGGTGGCAGCTCCTCTCCTCCCCCCATGACCGTGTCCCGTTTTGCTGAAATTCTTATTTTGTAAATATTTCTTTTTCTTTTTACGAGACAAATTATTTTCTTACAATATATTACCATTAATTCAAAAAATGAGTACTTGAACAAACCCTTAGCCCATTCGTAGACCCTCCGGATCTAGATGGTTGAAACCGTCCATATTTTTTAGAGTTTGTGAAAACACTAATTGTACTCCGAATAGCAAGACGAACAATACGAGCAGTTGTTTGGAAATTTAGGAACACATTAGAGAATAACAAGATTACAATACTAAAATTGGAACTATTAAACCCATTTATGTCAAGACAAAAATGCATTCCGTATTTATTTTGTTCATGTACCTAATGGTTTTTTATCAAGCTAATTTTTTTTATTTTTTTATTTGGCATGGATTGCATACTTGACAGACTTTACAAAATGTACGATTACGATCGTTTTTGTGGGCCCAGGAGGAGTCCACAACGGCTCAAAACTGAACCGGACTGGACCTTGACCCCTCTACCTCTTCCTGAGGTCCGTCATCACTGGAGTGTAATTCCTTTTTAGCTTAAATCACAAAGTATAAAATTCATAAATAATTGAAAACATAATGACACAACAAAATAATTAGGCAGCGTTTGGTTGTAAAACTTTTCAGGTGTTCAAACTTCAAACTTGAAGCTTCAAAAGGGAAGCAAACAATTCACAAATAATGACACAACAAAATAACTAAAAAGTAAAAAAAAATCGCCGTACACCTTTTTTTTGACAGCACTAAATTATCATTAGGCAGTGTTTGGTTCTCTAGAATGAACGAACATTTGGGTATGTGGCCCTTTCATTTGGAATGCTAATGAACGAACATTCCATTATTCCCGCTATCATTCCAGCCATCCAAACACTTAAAATCTCAACACAAATAATTGCAAGTAAAGAAAGAGCAATGCTACGCACACAACTTTAAAACACAACTCCGGAAACAACTGTGTCCGGGACCACTGAATGCACATGGGTCCACATTCATCGGATGGTTTCGGACATTGCTATGTTTGGAGTCGTGTTTAAAGTTGCGTGCACAGACTTTCAGGTAAAGAAAATGATAGCAGGAGTCATGGTATCCTGCACATAGATAACTAGAAAGCTTCACAGAAGCATTTCTACAACTGCACATGATCGAAGTGTTAAAAAGGTTTTCTAACATGTACTTGGGTCATTACTTGTGCAAGCAACAATAATAGCATCCAAGTAATTTATGATTGGAAAATAAGAAAATTCAAGAAATCATCAAGTAGAGTCTTCATTCTTCCATTGCGGCCACTTAGCACCCTACTCTACCTGCAACTGAGTGAAGTTACCTGAAAAACCAAAAAAGAAAAGAAAAGGTCATTAGGTTATGATAGACATATTTTAGATTTGAGCATTTGCAAAGGTATTTTGAATAGTTGACAGACTGCTATTCCACCATCTCTCCTAGAAGGCTAAAAACCAGTTGGTGTTGGGGAGGGTTTCAATGAAGTATTGTCATGACATTCAATGTTGCACCTGCAAGTATGTTTTAAGAGCAATCGTAGTGAGTGGCATTGTGTAACCCAATCCATGGGGGCACTCCGGGCTCAACAACAGTGATATACATAACAGATAATTATTTATGTTCGACTAATATTGACTGAGTCATTACAAGGGAGGTACAGATACAGATACACGATTGCCCCTTATTGCCAACAATTTTGCATTACCCACTTCAAGAGGGCCACGAAACACAGAGATACAATCCTAATATTGTGTCCAAACCATAGCAAAAACCATGGAGCAATATCTGCCAAAAGGCCCAAAACATTGAAATCACAATGAAAACTCTGGAAACATTGGAATAAACCACAATAAGGGAGTGCAAGGCACTGCAAGACACAGAAAAATGAACAGGAACGCAACACGAGAAAAATATGGTGAAGTAAAGCAGCCATCTGATCACAGAAAACGCAGCAGCAGCATTCATGAAAAAACAACACACTGCTATCATGTGTAGTTAATGCATACCTTTTTTCCTTAGAAAAGGCAAGAACATCCCATGATATATACTAGTGGAATAGTGGGAATTAGGGGGTTAAAGGGAGTCAAACTCCCGAAATGAACCTAAGACATTAGCGCTCTTTATCACTTGAGCTAGACCCAGGTTCGTAAGGCATACTTTTGTGTTATCTCAAGTTCTCACTTCTGAATTTGAAGGGGACGATGGAGTCAAGCTGTATGCATAGCACCAGCACCTTGACAGTAGAACAGTAACTTCATAGTTCATATGCAAATACTACATACAGAAAAACTAAAAAAAAACTCCTCACACCTTGTGTACATGCGGACTGTGGAAACATGCAAAAACTAATACATTGCTCACACTAAACCAACGTAATAGCAAGTTCGGGAAACATATTTTTGTTGCATAAAAGCATTCACAAAAAAATCAACAGGTATCGCAAGCATGTTGACGGGGATCGCATAAGGCCCAAGATCACTCGCACATACATGAGGCGTGGACGGAAACATTAATATTTATTAGTCTTTGATTTATTTCATTTTAGGAAATGAATATTATTTAGGATTCCATTGCTTTTGCTATTTTTGGAACATGTTTAATTCAACTTTGGAAACATTGTGACTAGCCTATGAATACTAGGCTTGTTACACTCATAAGATACTTTTGAATATTGAGAATAAAGATTATTGAGATTAGGGTTTCTTTTCTTTTGTCTTCCTTCCTTTTATCGTGTGGTTTCAAACATGCCGGCTGTTTGGCGTCACATGTAGACAGCAATTGACCAAAGTCGACTAAGAAACAAAAATGCATGTACACAAATTGATGTAATAGGACTACTAGTTAGGACTTTAGTCAATTTGTTACCAAAAAGCAAATAGTGAGGGCTATAACTCCTGAGCAGATTGATGTAATAGGACTACTTGTAAGGACTTTAGGCAATCTATTACCAAATGCAAATAGCGAGGGCTATGACTAGGTATCTCAAGCTTGTTGGCCTTAAGTGACAAAAATGCACTTGAACGGTCACAAGTTATTGAAAGAAACAACATCTCAAGCATGCTTTTCCTTTACTTATCTCCAAATTACTGACTTAACTATTACATAGAAAGAAAAGCGCACTCCTCGCATAGAGCATGTGTTTGGACACATACAGATTGAGCATACTTTGCTCAATGCAAACCGATGTGGTGTAGAGATGTTGGCTAATTAAAATATTGCAGCATTCAAGAATCAACAAGTATCTCATCCATGTCAGCGTTTGGCAATGATTGACCAAAGCGTACAAAGATCCAAGAAGTTAAGGGAGGATAGGTGCCATAAGGCAACGTAACAGTGAATCTAGCGTATCATGGACATGGCTAGGAATACCAATAAGCATCTCAAGCTTGCTGGTACAAAGTGGCCAACAATCCCCTAATTAGGAAAATGCTTTAAACACAGCAAAATTCAAAAGCTGGGAGCTCAAGTAGAACCCACTAACAATCAACTTTTTACCTAACCCATGAAAACAACCTAAGATTTCAAGAACACGATGAACAATCTCAAAGATGACCGAATCAAAATTCTAGACCGTCCTTGAAGCAAAACGGGCACAAACAACACTCTATGGATCATCATTAAATCTTATTTCGCATGTCATATTTTGCTCACAAGACAAGTTCCATTCAAAATCCTAACGTTGTGCTAACGGAAGGAATTTATTGTCATAACTCATAAGATTAATGTTAAGTGTTAAGTTTTAAATATTAGGGATGTTAAGAGAAAACCAGTCATAGTTGAAGGGGATATAATGTAATTTGCTAAATTATGGTACTTGCTTCAAAACTTTCCATCTGCTAGGTGATTAACCAAGAGAGATCCTGAAAATGGTTGAAAGAAAGAGAAAATTTTTGAAAAGAAGGAAAAGAAAGTATATATACAACTACAACCAATTGGATAACCAGTCACCACCCTACCACCAAGGTGATACCCAACTTTGCCCACACCACATTGTGTCTATCTACAATGACACCAATTGAAGATGACCCTACAACCAAGATTAATAACATACTTTGGCCTTGAAACACCAGCCTAGTGCCTACCACAAGCCATCACAAACTCAGTACATCCCTTGTCTCAATTGTACAACTGTTGCATTGCGAATCTTCAGCACAAAACTAAAGTAGAAGGGTGCAGAACATAACATGAAACAAATGATGCTGCAAACTAAACAACTATTACAACCCTTGAAGGTGGAGGAAGAGGGAAGAGATTTGGGGAGAGTAGCTTGTTGTCTATAGGAATGGGTGATTGGAAAGCCCTCATTGCTAACTACAAGTCCCTTTCGAGATCCAGTACCATGTATTAATCAAATTCATAGTTTTCATTTGACTCAATACTAAAGACCAATTATTGAAATCGTCTTGAGGCCTTTATCATGCTAACTTTATGACCTGCCACAATACCTGTATACACTCAACTACACAATTCCTAGTTTGCACATGCAAAAAGTCTTCAACAGAAACTACTTGAAATATGGCAAACCTAAGAAACCAAGAGCTCCACTAGAACCCACGAACAAACAAAGAAAATTCTGGAGCCAAAAGCATCCAAGGGCCAAGTGTGAGCAACCCATGGTCAAGCGGAAGCATGGCAACAAGGGCTTATCCCAAGCTAGCAGGTTCAACTCCCATCACTAGCAAAAAAGTGTTGGGGCCATTGGAGATTTGAGTGGTTTTTAACTTCAAGGCTTCGGGGATTAGTTGAGGTGTGCGTAAGTAGGCCAAACAACCATTTTTTAAGAAAATACCCAATTGTGAACAAATTTGGTCCTCTAAGCAAAGACTTCATTAGAACACATTGATCTCTACGCTACTAACATAATTGGCCAGCCATACAAGAACAAAACTGGAATTGACCGCAAACTGATTATTGCACACATGAAAACAATCTTCAGTAGAAAATGCTTCAAAGAAAGGAAACTTCAAAAACCAAGAGCTCAACTAGAACCCTCTAACAATCAACGTTTTACCTATCACATCAAAACAACTTGAGATTTCAAGAACACAAGAAACTATCTGAAGATGACCAAAGCAAAATTCTCTACCGTGCTTTAAGCGAAAAGGACACAAACAACACCTTACAGATCCTTTGGATTGTGAGAAAGGGAGAGAAGAGAACTAGTGATTTTTCACCAAATCCAACCAAAAAGGAGAGATTTAGTGAGGAACAAATATAGATGAATAAAAAATATCATCTTTTCTTTTGATTCTCATCATTTGTCACATTTCTTACATCTTTTAATTATCCAAACAAAAGATAGTATTTGTCTCTTTTCTTTTCCCACCCTTCTTCACAATCCAAATGGGTTGTTAGTCTCAACACTGCTCAATCCCGTGAAGGATAACTATCATAGTTCAATAGATCAATCATGTCCTTCATACCCTAAGAATTAAAGAACGGAATAAAACACCTAAGAATGCAAAAAGTGATCTTTAAAGAAAAAGACCGTATGGAGAGCACATAATCACAGAACCTATAAGAACCAAAATCAGCAAATAATATATAGCAAGAAAGACTAACAATGGATTGATCATTTACGCAAGTTGAAGAAAAATTGATCCTTCACGCAAAAAGGCCGCAAAGAACACCATCGTCTCTACACTACCCAATCCCATGAAGGAAATCTACCACAGTTCAATAACACCCTTAGATATCAACAAACCGAAATAAGCCACAGAAAATTGAAAAAAAAAAAGGATCTTTAAAGAAAAAGCCATATCAACATCACACAATCACAAAACCTATAAGAAGTAGAAGAAACCGAAGCAGCAAAACACTGACATGTACTCCAACACTTGAAAAAACCTAGAAACTTGAATGAGAATGAGAACAGCAACAGAAAACCTGACGGTGGAGGAAGACCTAAGATCGAGGTCGACTGGAGGTTGGAGGAAATTAGGGAGCGAGGCCCACCTGTGATCCGCCCACCTAACTCCCAAACTTTCCTCCAACCCCACCTCCGGAGGACTTCAGATTCTAGGTGGATTAAAATACCTCGTTCTTAGTTCTTCCTCCACAGTTAAGTTTTCTGTAGCTGCTCTCATTCCCATTCAAGTTTTTAGGTATTCTAAAGTGTTGGAGTACATTTCAGTGTTTTGCTGCTTTGGTTTCTTCTGCTTCTTTAAAGAAAGCAAATTCAAGCAATGGCAATTAACAAGAAATGCGAGTGCAAAATTCATACCCTTGCCCATCAAGATTCCCCTGCCCACCACTCCCTCCACCACCGTACGCCCCATCATCCCCCGCCCCCGTCTGCCATACCGACTGCCACGCCTGCGACGGCGGAGGCTGCATATACATACCCGGCCCCACCGCCGGTTGCCCAATTGGCGGGTAATAATAAGGCACCCCACCAACTGTATTATCCCCCACCAATCCAAACCCGCCTCCCTCCTCCTCTATAATCTCCTCCCTAGGCACAATATCCACCAAGAAATCGAAGATATCTGTCCGCGTGATGGCAGCGGCGATGTCATTCTTCTGGAGGGTCCGGCGCTTGTTCTCCTCGGCGTGGAGCCAGGAACGGATCGTGAGCTCTAAGATGAAGAGCTCGCAGGCCTTGGCGAAGAGGACGGGGGCCTCGGCGGAGATCATGCGGACGTCCTCGTCGGCTTTCATGATTTTCTTGATCCGGGCTAGGGGGAGCTGGTGGTTCTTGAAGTCGGTGGCGGATTCAATCTCTTGGCGTTGGTGGGTCCAGAAAGTGTTGAGTTGGTTTTGTTGGTGTTGGTGATGTTGTTGTTGGAGGAGTTGGTGGGGGTAGGGCGGTTGAGGTGGGTAGGGGGGTGGCGCCGCCGTGGGTGGTGGGGGGTTGGGTTCCATTTTCGGAACTTCGATCTTGTGAGGGAAATGGTTTTTAGGTTTGTGTCTGGCTTTGTTGTGGGACTGCTTGGTTCTTCTATAGAGAGAGCACTCCTTGGTTGGGGCTAAGTTCGCGGCCAAATGGTTCCAGTTAGCGGCCATGGAGTTCAAGTTCATGGCCAAATGGTTAAAGTTTGCGTCAGGGTATTAAAGTTTGTGGGGCCGGGGTATTTAAGTTCGCGGCCATGCTGTTAAAGTTTGCAGAGTAAAAGTTTACGTTTAAAATGTCAAAGTTTGCGGCCAAAGCGTCAAAGTTTTGCAGCCAAGAGAGTTAAAGTTCGTAGCCATAACATAAAAGTTTGCGGTTATAGTGTCAAAGTTTGTGGCCATAGTGTCAGAGTTTGCATCCAAAAGGGTCAAAGTTTGCTGCCATGACGTAAGAGTTTTCAGCCATAGTGGCCAAAGTGTCAAAATTCGCGGTCAGGAATGTCAAAGTTTGCAGCCATCGTGTCATAGTTAGCAACCAAAATTACTAAAGGTTTTCAGAATGTCAAAGTTTACTGCCATCGTGTCATAGTTAGCGGCCATATGGTTGAAGTTTGCGGCCATGGAGTTTATGTTCACGGCCTCATGGTCCCACATAGTTTCGACTCCTCTGGCTTGCGGTCACAACTTAAAAGTTTGCAGCCATAGTGTAAAAATTCGCAGCCAAAGTGTCAAAGTTTGCGGCCAAAGCAGGAGCGGACCCATGCAGTGGCAAGGTGGGTTAGTTGACCTTTGGATAAAATTTCTCCATAGAGATATATGTAGATTTCTGGACATTTTAGTAATTTTGCCCCAAGATCCTATCTCTCCCTTTTATATCTTGCCCTAAGTACTATGCAAAAATTGCAAAATTGCCCCAACTTTTTACCCACTGTGATCCCACCATCCCTTTCAATCAGTAACACTGTAACACTCACACAATCTCTCTTTCTCTCTCTCGGAAAAAAAGACAATTTGTAGAGACTCATACAGACACAAACGCGTTTGGCCTCATTTCGGATCCTAAAAAAATCTGGAAAAATATACATAAATTTTTGAATATTATTTTATGGGGCCCTGTAAAAAATCAGCTCTTGCGGATATCGATAAGTATTACTTTTGGATTCGTATGGGCAAAACTGCTCAGTTCGCCCCTACAAATCCAAAAGTAATACTTATTGATATCCGCAAGAGCTGATTTTTTACGAGGGCTCATAAAATAATATTCAAAAATTTATTGATATTTTTCTAGATTTTTTTGGGATCCGAAATGGGGCCAAACGCATTTGTCTCTACGTGGGTCTCTGCAAATTGTCTCTGCGGATAACAGAGCTGCCTATTTGTTTTTTAAAATGTAAGATGCATTAAATTATAAGTATTAAACGTTTACAATTCTAAACCCCTGATAATTTAAAATAAAAACCACGATCCATTTGTGACAAATTTGATTAATTATATGTATGATTGTGAATATGTGATTTTGTTTTTTTTTCTTTTGTTTTTGGAATTGTACTATTAGATATACAATAGTTCTTTTTCGTTTCAGTTTTCTTTATTACTACCTAGTACCTGCATTGGTTTAATCTAATTTCAGATTTGGAATTTTGTGTACATTGAGCAATAGATTTTTGGCAGGTTAAAAAAATGATATTATCGAGAATCAATTTCAAAATATGAAAAATCGTCGGGGTCAGTTAGAAATCAAACGATATGTTATGGATTGACATTTCCACCTTCTGTTTATTCTGAATTGATCTCTTTTTTTAATATCTATACTATATAGTATTAGAGGGGGGTTTTCTATGAAAAACTTCATTAACATGTGACATAGTTTAGGATGACTCTAAACACACTTATATATGTTTTACCTATTTTAAATCTTATTGGCCCCAACAATAAGATGACTTTTTTGACTTCCAATAAGATGACTTCAAATTTGAAAAATCCTATTATTTAGGGAGGGACCAAATCTATTTACCTACGTATCTCTCTCTCTTGAAAAAACTCTTCCTTATCTGTATTTTTTTCCTCATAGCTGTGCACAACACGCGTTGATACTAGTCATTGTGTATCAATTTATGTTGTAATCTTAAATCCTGGGTCCGCCCCTGGACCAGAGTGTCATAGTTTGTGGCTATATGGTTGAAGTTTGTGGCCATGGAGTTCATGTTCACGGCGTCATGGTCTTACCTGGTTTCGACTCCTCTCGCTCGTTTTTACTACGATCAACTCTCTTTTCGCGATTACTCATGCATATAAGTTAAAACAACCACATAAACCATCAATACGCTAACATATACTCCCTCTGTCCCTTTTTAAAAGTCTCGCTTCATAACTCCAACTTATTAAGAAAACATTACATTACACCTTTCATATCAATTTTTACTTCCACTTTCCCTACTTACCCTCTGTGGAGATATCATCATTACATTTTTATTCACTAACTTTGAAAAATCAAATGTAAAATGTACCAACTTTTATCCACTAACTTTACAAAATGGACACTTATTTTGGGACAACCCAAAATGGAATACTGGACTTTAAAAAGGGGACGGAGGGAGTATTATAATAGAGGGAGGAGAGGGGTCTAGCTACATCTCTCGTAAAGAGAAGACTAAGCGTCAGGCCCAACCCTAAGATTTCTGAGGCCCTAGGCGTGATTTGAAAATGGAGCCTCTCATTTTCTAGTATATATATTAGTTGTTCAATGTAGAGAACAAGCTAGCCTTGTGGTTTAGTGGCAAAGTGGTTTTACAACCTCCAAGTCCCTAAGGTCTTGGGTTTGAGACCCCAAAGCTTTATTTTCAGCAACTTTGCGATCGAACTCAGGATCCCGTGCCCCATACACGCACATCTTACCACCAAATTACATTAGCCTTCTTGCAAATTTGTTCAGCAACTTTTTGCAACTTTGCGATCGAACTCAGGATTCCGTGCCCCATACACGCACATCTTACCACCAAATGACATTAGCCTTCTTGCAAATTTGTTCAAACATATAATATTTACTGCATCTTACCATTTTGGGCCCTATTATTTAGCCTAAAATGGAAGGCCCTAGGCGGTCCAAGTCTCTAAGGTCTTGGGTTTGAGACCCCAAAACTTTATTTTCAGCAATTTTTTGTAACTTTGCTATTGAACTCAGGATCCCGTGCCCCATACACGCACGTCTTACCACCAAATTCCATTAGACTTCTTGCAAATTTGTTCAAACATATAATATTTACTGTATTTTACCATTTTGGGCCCTATTATTTAGCCTAAATTGGGAGGCCCTGGGCCGGCCTGCTAAGCGGTGTAAACGGCTGTTTGTTGGAGAAATGGCGAGGGATTGCAACAGTGGCATGGAGCTCTGGCGGTGGATGTACAGGCTGACAAAGGTCCTCTAGACGGGATCTAAACAGCTGATGATAGTGGAGTTCAGTGGAGGAGCTTGGTGATTCACGGTGTACGCGGTGTTCCGGAAAGGTGGTGGTGGTTCGGTGATGAAGGTAGTCTGTGTAGATGGTGATGGTGATAAACTGTGTTGGTTTTATTTAGGATTTAGTTGGTTGAGGAGTTTGGTGCATGGAAATATGTCTGATAAATTAACGAAACAAACTGCTTGAGTTCGAACTCATGATCACTTGTTAAAAGTTTGTTTGAGATCGATTTATTACATAAGCAAACCAAGCTTGAATATTTTCTTGAAGCTCGTTAAGTTTTCGAACTGAGCTCGAACAAACTACTTATTTACTCGTTCGGCTTATAATAATGTTAAAAAATCTCAAGTTACTCGAGAAAGTTTGTGATTAGCTCGATTAACGAAGTTACGTTGGAGATCACAAAATACACGAAGTAAATAATGGCCTACCACCTCAAGTGTACCGACCAGCTTACTCAAATCTATACCAACCTGGGAATGCTGAATTTAACGACTGGTTAAATCTCCAGTAACCCCCCAAGTATTCCAACGAAGATGTTGGAAAACGAAATGTTGGAAAAAACTTGATTTTGCTCAACTTTGAGCTATTTATTGAGTGGGTCCCACGCGTCCACGTGGATCGACCCACATACCGTTGTGTTCGTCTTGGTTAGGAGATTAAGGTTGAATACTTAATTGGAGAAAATCAAATCATGGTGAATGAGAAATTGCCATGGAAAGTTGCCCTCACATGGTGTTTGGAGAAGGGAAAAAGGCTAGTCCCACATTGGTGGGAGGAGGAAAGCTTATTGGGAATAAATGACCCAAGTGGAGCTCAAAGGGTTGGCCCTTTGGGTCATAGAAGTTTTGTAAGGGGAGAGGGCATAGACAATGTATGCTTTTCTTTTATAAAACACACGCGCGCCGGGTTGGGTTGGTCAAAAGATTGGACTTGGGCTTGGCCCAATGGATTATTATCATTTTGCAGCCTAACAGACTGGGCTGGATCATAGCCAACCCGTCCGCGTGCCAACCGTTGCCCGTTTCTTTCCTCGCGTCTGTTCGACGAACAGGTTCCGGCCAACCGGTACCTCTGTTCCGAACAGTCACGCCTGCCTTTTCCGGCCAACTGGTACCACTGTTCCGAACAGGTGCGTTCATGCCTATAAATTAGACATGTTTCTGCATCATTGAATACGAAATTATCTTGCATACATTCTTCATTTTCACGCATCCGTACTGAGAGTTCGACACAGTTTTTGGTTCGCCTACCAATCAGATTGCAGTGCTGCTTTCGGTTGGTGAAAATCGGGTAGTCCTGGGAAGCAGACGTCCGCGGATTCCATCAGCACCGTAGTGGAGGGCGAATTTGCTTTAAGGACAGAGTTTACTCGCCTCGATTAATCCATCCATTGCCAATTTCCGGACGCCTGAAATTGGCTGAGTACGTTTTGCATTCCCTTACTAATTTCGCTTGTTTCTGTTTTATTTCCAGTAATTAGAAGCCGTGTGGTTAACACGAAAAGCATAAATTGCGAGTCTGCGACCTTCCTAACAATGTTCATGGTACAGGAGAGGATGGTCAGTGACTGGTGTCCAATACCTGAACTTTCTAACAATTAAAAGCAGAACTTAAGTTTATGTCACAATGCCGTTCAAGAAATATTTGTTCATGGTATAACAGTTTGGTTCTCAGACAACTATTATCTGCTTCTCAGAGTGCATCTTTTACGACGAACAAAATTCGACTTCAAATTACCCGACCTCCTCCAGATAATCTATAATTTCAGATGGTGTTAGGAGTCTGCAGTATGGCAACAAAAATGCCGCGATTGTCATTTCCCCTTAGCATCTCATCCGGACGATCACCAAATAGAGCCAATCAGTCAACAACCACGGAAAATAGGTGGAAACGTGCATAAATATTTTGTCGGTGCGAATTATGCCAATCTCAATGTTCTTTTCGAAAATCTGTTCTTCAAATGTGGTACAAAAAAATAATATGCAGAATTAAAGGTTATACATAGAACTCTCAATGGGAAAATAATATGAGGCATATGGAACATAGTTTTAAAAATCGGCCGGTTCGTACCGGGATTTGAGGGCGTCGATTCGGAAATGGACCGATAAAACGGGAAGATTGAAAATCACAGGCGAACCGGCCGATACCTGATACGTATCGGTATGTAACCGATTCGCCTGGACTAGTTCCCAGTTCGGGGAAAAAAAAAAAAAGAGCATCTTCCATTTTTCACAGTTTTTTTCCAAAAATTGTGGATCTTGTCTTGAAAAGAAAGTTGAAACCCAAATGCTTACCTGCCGTTGGCTTTCTTATCTTGTCTTCTATATTCATTCTTTCACAAATTTCTTTCTTCAACAAGTCACTCTTCAACATATTTCAAGAAAGAAAAAAAATCCCAAAAAAGTAGTTTAAGATTCTTGAGAAACGAATGGTATTGATTGCTAATGCAGAGCATTTGGTGCTAATTTGGTGAAGTAAACGGAAAGAGGAGAAGAAATGAATGTTTGTAGATTGAGCTTTGAAGGTATTTCTTTCCCCTGATTTTTTTTCTATGATTTTGGAGGAACAAATAATACCAAAAAAAATTTCTTCTCAATTTTTGATTTGGGGGTTTTTTGGTTTCGTGGGTGGGTTTGTTTCCATCTGGATTCTGAAATGAACAGGTGGGTGGATGAGATATCTGGTAGTGGTAGTGAGGATGATGATAGTCCTAATGGTGGGGAAACACAAGATAATATAATGAATCGCACTACTTATCATGAGGAGGATGGTGGAATTAGGGATTCTACACAACGACGACTATAATCTGTATCATCTGGTGATGGGGGATCGAATAGGATTAGACGTTCACGTCCTATTAATGACATTTATACTGATCATAATCTCGGAGACCAATTTGGACAGCTTGAAGTTGGGCAAGATTATGGGAGAGCACATGATTGGCAGTAAAGATCCATATATCCATATTATCCCCCTCAAGAGCAGCAATCTTATTTTAATCAACCAGAACCACCATTTATGGGGATAGGATATCCACATCGATCTCACCAGCATTCATATAGTGGGAGCTCTTCGTATGGTAGTAATCCTACGGTTAGAGAACCATCAACACATGGGTATTAGAACAACAATCCGATAGCAGTTGCACCACCAATAATTTTGAGCACTGTAATTTCACCAACAACTTCTACGAATATCTATTTGGAGCTGCTGGGCAAAATAGTCATGATGATGATTAATTTAATGAGGAATATGTAGATCCTCCGGTACCTCCGCGCCATTCATTCTGGCATTGAAGTTGTATTAGCAAAATTATGTACGACTTAAAAGCTATGAGCTTGAAACTAGTTGTGGCTAGCGATTATGTAATATAAAACCTCTATGGTGTGTTTATTTTAATGTCTTCATCTTACTTTTGCTGTTTATGTCAATTATATCGAAACTCATAATGTTGCATTTTTCTCATATTTGTAAAATCTTATTGACTTGCGGGTTTTGATAAATTATCGGATATTTCACATGAAGAGAATGGCCTATTACATGTCTTTAAGTTAATTAAAATGTGATAATTTAAGCCAATATTGGGGGCAAAAGTATATTTTTCAAGTTTTATACATGTTGCTGATGATTTTTAAAAATTCACGACCGCGACACCCGATTCCCGCGACGTATCACCGATACGTCCCGATACCGATATACCGCGACCGATACTGCGAGGGAGAACCGATACCGAGATTTAAAACTATGATATGGAAAGATCAGCAACTCAAAAAAGTCCATCCTTTGACTCTTCCTGAGTAAACAAAAGAAAAGTAAAAGCATATCTTACATACTCCAGCAGACAGAATTTCAATATGAAGACTGAAAAACTAAACAACAACGAAAGCAAAAAAAAAACTGCTCGATCAGTTTCGGCCAGTTCAACCGCTTCAAGTTGCCAGCAACCCTTGGAACATTTTGACCTTCTTGACAAGTAAAATGGTGAGAAGGAACTTGATGAGAAAATCGAAACGTTTCCATTTATTGATTCGTCTTCACTTTTCCTACATGTATAATATAAATCTACAAGAAGTTGAAAGTGGCACAACTGAAAGATGGAAACAGAAATGCTGCTTGCGGAATTGTTGATACTAAGAATTCAGTCCAGCCCAGAACAAAGTCCTTCCTATTCTAATATTGATTCCGATGAAAAGGTGATGGAACAAAGTCTTCAGTTTTTCTACATGCTCCAACAGCTTTTCATTGGAATCAACATTAGAATCCAAAAGGAAGGACTTTGTTCTGGGCTGGACTAAATCCTCGGTATCACCGATTCCACAAGCAGCATTTCTGTTTCCATCTTTCAGTTTTGCCACTTCCAATTAACTTCTTCTAGATTTGTATTTGGGACGCAAATAGCAATTTAACCTCGGTGACAACTCCATTCCACTGATTTGCTGGATAGGAGAAACTCTTAAACCTTTCCGTACCCCAAACTCCCCCTTGATTTCCAGACACAACGCCCTCCCATTGAGTATGCGCCTCTCTTTCAGGAGCATGCACCTCAATGTGGCTTATTTTCACAGCCCGGCTTCCTTACCAGAAGCACCTTGTTACTCCTCACACCTTTTCTCCAAATCTGAATTCCTGAAGCCCATTTTTTCATCTTGCAACACACATGTTGTTTACAATAGAACCACTCACGGTTTCATTCTGCAGGGACGAGGGAGTGGGTGAGTCGACTATCTCAACTGCATGAAACGGGTGTTCACGAAACAGATAGTGAAAGTTTTGATTCATGTAAACAGTAGAGTTTTGAAAATGAATTCTTCAAGGGCAGCATTTGTTCAAAATGTTTTTGGTTTTGATGGAGGAGGTGATTCCAATGTGTCCTACTCTATCAACTTCTTCTCTGTAATTTCTTTAGCCTTAACAACCTCACCTTTGTTGCACTCCATTTATAAAATGTCTTTCTCCTCTTCCCATGTGACTCTAGCCCACTCCGGTGTCAAAAAGAACTCATTTCCCTTCATCTGAAGTTGAGTAAAATTTTTTAACTCTCATACATCGTCTGGTTAATTAGGGCCCGTTCAGAGGGAGGTACGTTGAGTTCGTTTTGGCACCAAAGTGGGCTAGACTCACATCGGAAAGGAAAAAGACATTTTACAAATGGAGCGCAGCAAAGGGGAGGCTGCTAAGGCGAAAGAAATTGCAGAGAAGAAGTTGGTAGAGGGGGACGCATTTGAATTACCTTCTCCATCAGAACCAAATACATTTTGGACTGAATGCAGCCATTGTAGAATCCAATAAAAATACCCTGTTGTTTACATGAATCCAAACCTTAGCTGCCCTTTTCGTAAACACCCGTTTCATGCAACTGAGATAGTTGACTCACCCACGGGTCAACATAATTTATCTACCCCTCATCCCCGTCCCTGCAGAATCAAAATATGTGAGCAGTTCTATTGTAAACAACATGTCTGCCGCAAGAGGGAAAAAATGAGCTTCAGAAATTCTGATTTGTTTTGGAGAAAAGGTATGAAGAGTCACAGCCACAAGGGTGGTAGATTAGCTCCAATTTGGGGTGGAAAAATCCTTGAAACTAATTTGAATCCTTCAAGACTTGAGATGTCAAATCTTTGGCTACCAAATTCAGTTGATCCCACCAAATCCTAGAAAGAAAGCTCTTATCATCAGGACACAATCTATATCAAGGACAACAAATATACAGATCCATAATCACAGATGCATTTACAAGATGCTAATATAAAAATGTAAAGATATGATTGCTTACCAAGTCTCGGAAGCGCGAATAGCAGAGGCTATTGATGAAATCCAACCAAATTTGTTTGGAACCTTATTGACTAGCCATATCAAAGATTTGAAATATCACCAAATTCGGATCTTTTAGAAAACACAACTATTGAAATTGTTTTGCCTCAACTAGTTCTAAAAAATTGTCCAACACAAGCATGAACAAAATGTAGGATGGACTCCTTGTATTTATAGCAGACTGTTACCCAGAATCAACCTTCTTGGCATTGGATTGAGACAAATCATGCATGGTCAATTTTTCTACTCTAATTAATGAACCACATTGTCCAAATATGGACAATGAGTTACAGAGAAAATCTTCCAGCGCAATACCATTAATATTCTTGTCAGTATTGGAAAAATAAATAACTCTCCTGGAAATCAAAACCAATTTTGAATTAATCTTAATTCTCACAATGACTTAAACATTGTGTAGCCTACATCAATGAATTTCTTTTGTAATTTAGGGGGAAGAACTAATAAATGCATATTATAAAGCTGATTTTCTAAGATTTTGTTTCCCATTTTGTCTATATTTGCCTAAATCTTTAAAAAGACAGCAGAGAAAAATCCATGCCAAATTCATTAGTATAAATTTCCTGTCACTGTTGGCATGGATTGCTGAAATGAGTTCTATCTGGATTTGCAATTTATTTCCTTCCTTAAGTTCTATTCAACTACTATGACAGTTCAATGCATGTGGAGATGGTCCAAACATATCTTGTAATCTCACTTAGATTTTTGCAATCTTTTCTTTCAGCAAATCAATTCATCAATATTTTTTCCCGCAACTGAATCTCTTAAAGATTTCTAGAATCAACATTGGAAAAGGAAGGACTTTTTTCCTGGGTTGGGCTGAGTTCTCAGTTTCCACCAGCAGCATTTGCATTTCCATCTTTCTGCTTTTCCATTTCAAACTTGGCCCGGATTTCCATCCGAGACCTGTTGGCCAGCAAATTGGTATTTTCCAACCTTGACAACTCCCTTCCACTATTCCTCCAGACAGTATGAGAAACTCTAACAACCCTTTCTGTACTTGAGCTCCCACCCTGATTTCCATGCGCAACGCCCCCACTTCCCGTCTCCAATTGACTATGCGCCTCTCTTGAAGTAACATTCGCCTCGAGCCGGCTCCTTTTCAGAGGCCGCTTTCCCTTTCCGGAACTGGACTTCACATTGGAAGCTAACCCAACACCCTTTCCCTCTGCAGCGCCTTGTGACACTGATTCCTCACAACTTTTCTCCAAGATTTGAACTCCTGAAGTCCTCCGTTTTCTTCCTCGTCTAGCAGCAAACATGTTGTTTGCAATAGAAACACTTACATTTTGCTTCTGCAAGGATGAGGGACTAGGAGTAGATAAATTCTGTTGACTCGTGGGTGAGTCGGCTATCAGAACTGCATGAAACGGGAGTTTACAAAACATGCAACGGAGGTTCTGGTTCATGAAAATAGTTGCGTATTCATACTGTACTTTGCAATGGTCGCATTCTGTCCAAAATGTTGTGTTTGGTTCTGGTGGAGGAGGTAATTCCAATGTGTCCCCCTCAACCGACTTCTCCTCAAGAATTCCTTCAGCCTTCGCAACTTCATCTTTACTGTGCTCCATTTGTAAAATGTCTTTTTCCTTCAGAAATGCGAACCTAGCCAAACATATTTCTCCATTTGTAAAGTACTCTTCGATCTAAAACTCTTCTTAACGACAAACTGTAATGAAATGAACTAACTAATACGAATTGGATAAGAAAAAATGGATTCGTAGTGATAAAAATCAAACAAAACGACGTGGAACACTACAAGTAAATGCATCTTCCTAGTCAAGGAAGCCAAGATATCTATCCTTTGTAATTGCCTTCTTAACAAGAAATCGACCACCATCAATGCTAGTAGCACATACTTTCAACATCGATCCAACATTTCTATATCCTGATCTAAAAACCATCTTTATATAACCAACCGGTATGCAAATGAACTAACTAAATAGAGAACTTTGAAAAACATTTCAAAGAACACTGCTTTCACCATCATTTTGATTAGAAATTTTTACACCTATCCAGTGAGCCAAATTAACCTAGAGTAAATCTATAATTCAAAAGAGAAAAAATGGTCTGGTCTATGTAGTCACCATTGAATTTTACTCACTAGAATACTCAGCTGGATCCATCGGTCGGAATTACTCCTGGCTGCCAAATTACTCTTGGCCACAAATAATTACTCAAGATTCATCCTGGACAGTAAGGGAGATCTTTGGTTTGCGAAAGGATGGTCACAGATTTATTCAACATAGGATTGGGAATGGTGGAAACACTTTCCTATGGCTGGATAATTGGCATTCCCTTGGCCCTTTGTATCTTAAGTATGGGGACAGGGTGGTATTCAATTTAGGGAGATCCCTTAATGCGAAAGTGAGTTCTATAGTTCATAATGGGAGATGGAGATGGCCTAGGAGTAGGACTGTTGTGATTAAAGGAATCATGGAGAATACTGCTCCGGATCTGGTTCCTCATGAAGATCAAGAAGATTCAGTTATCTGGACTTTGTCTACTGCTGGTACCTATTCTACTAAGTCAGCTTGGGAAGCTCTACGTTCTAAAGCTCCTGATGTTGGTTGGTGGCCTATGGTTTGGTATAAAAAACATGTCCCAAGGTGGTCTTTCATTTTATGGCTAGCTATTCTTGGGAGACTCTCTACCAAGGATAGGTTGCATAAATGGGGGATTATAAATGACAGTTTTTGTGTGCTGTGCTGTGGCGGAGTGGAATCACATTCCCACTTGTTTTTTGATTGCCCTTTCTCTTCTTCTATTTGGTTACGGGTTAGAACTTGTTGTGGCCTTCAAGCCCATGCTTGGGATCTCAATTCTGAAGTTCAGTGGGGTTCTTTATATGGTAAGGACAGTTCTATGAGGGTCACCCTGTTTAAACTCTGTTTAGCAGCTTCTGTTTACTATCTTTGGAAGGAACGGAATGGTTGGATTTTTCTTCAGGTGGGTCATGAATCTACTGGAGTGGAGAAGTTAATTCTGGATGAGGTAAAGAGTTGTGCTAGTTCTTGGAAACATGAGCTCAAAACCCTCGACAATTTTAGAGTTTGTAGTGAGTGGAGAATTTCAGATTCAATTTTTTTGTAATTTTTGGCTAGGCAGTTGCCTTTCTTGATGTATCCGGGTGGATGTGGTTGTTTTCTTTCTCAAGGTTTCCTTGAGGTTGTGGGCTTGGTCCCTTTTATAAAATTCTGCCTTTCTCCAAAAAAAAAAATAACTCTTGGCCGCAAATAACTACTTTTGGCCGTAATTATTGGCGGCCAGGAGCAACTCTACCAAATCCTTGAAAAAATCCCTTATCATCAGTAAACAATGTAAAATCCATGCATCTACTAGAATGACGTACATGGGAAGCACAAATCAAAGACAACACATAGGGATACAGAAGTGCATTACATGAACAGAATGTGGAGATACAATGGCTAATCCAATCATAAGAAAACTGAATAGCAGAGACACAATTGCTGCAATCCCTCCAAATTTGTGTGGAACCTTGTTGACCAGCCAGATCAAAAACCTCCAAATCAAAATCTAGATAGTATGAGAGAAACAAATATAACATGATTTTGAAGTTTTGTGCCAAGTTCAAAAACAGCATTATCTGACACCATCCGCATTGACTGATTCCCATATACTGAAGTTTATGCTTCCTTCAATCTAAAACTCTTCCTGCCTACCAACGGCTATGAAAATGATTCTAACTAGAATACCGAACTTTTGAAAAAGGGAAAACGGATTAGTGGCGATAAACTCAAACAAAACGATGTGAAAGACTACAGGATTTAGGTATCTTTGTATTTATGGGAGCCAGAAAAATTTCATCCCCGTGTAGTAGCCTTATTTATGAGAAACTTAACTGACAAAACCAGGAAGGTAATCGTCATAAACATCTAACCAGAATACCGAACTCTTGAAAAACAACCGTCCTAACGACAAACAGTTAAGAAAATGAACTAACCAGAATACCGAACTTTTGAAAAACACAAATCAATTTGTCATCTGGAAATTCCAAGAAAACTACTTTGATCCAAACCTAGAGCAGAATTAACACAATCCATAATTCAAAAGATCACAAAACTGATATGTAGTCACCACTCAATCTTACTTAATTACCAGCAAGCTCAGAATCTTAGAAACTTGAGATTTGAAATCTGGGGTTGAAAAGAAAGCCCTTATCATCAGTTCACAGTCTCAATCAAGGACAACATAGATAGAGATACAGAATTTGAGAATCACATATATATGTACAGACTACAGAATGGAGATATAAAAGGAGAGATAAAATTGCTTACCCAATCTCAGATGTGTGAATAGCAGAGGCACCATTGATGAAATCCCACCAAATTTGTTTGAAACCTTAGTGACTAGCCAGATAAAAAAAAATTCCCAAAACAAGATTTGGCTCAACAAATTCTAACAAAACCTTTTAGAAACAAACATGAGTAGAACGAGGATGCACTCCTTGTATTTAAAGCAATTTGTTACCCCTTACCATACATTAGGCATTGGTTGAGACCGTGAGCACTCTGGTTAATGAACGATTTTGTCTAAATATGGACAATGAGTTAAAGTGAAAATCTTCTAAAATCACTAAAAGTTTAATCTTTTTGTCTTTATTAGAAAAACAATACCTTTACGCTTTGTAGGATGGATACGGACACAGACACGGCAGGAGACACAAACAAGGATACAAGAAACGACAATTCTAAAAAATGGGAATACAGACACGGCAGGGGGACACAATAATATATTTTTCAACATTTGTTAGGTATGCAAACCAATAAACGCTAAACATTTGGATTATGATACCTATCGAATGCATTATCGACCGATAGTGTATACCTATTCGCACACATATGTTTCATGTAACTTTTTTGGGCAAACACTTTTGAAGTTAAAAATATTTTACTCCGAAAGAACTATTTAAATTCATAAAAGTCACATTGTTTGTCCTGATGTGTGTTGCCGGCGTGTCCCTCCCGTGTCCCCGGATAAAAATATTATAATATAATGGGCACATCATGTGATGTGTCCTATACGTGTCCCGGCGTATCGTGTGTCCGGGAGTGTCCGACACGAATACGGGGATCTCTGTGTTTCATAGCCTTTCTGGGAAATAAAAATGAACTTGAGAAATAGTTTTCTTTATTTTCCTGATATTCTTTCTTTTTCCAAAGCTGATTTATCAGATACCTGGTTTCAAATCATGAGTATGCAAGCAACATATTGCCCCTTTGTCAATCTTTTTCTTGAAATAGCTGACTTAAGCCTGAGTCTCACAATAACTTTAGCCTTTTATAGTCTAAATCAATGGATTTCTCTTTAGTAGTAATCGATATAAGAATATCCCGCAGTTAACGAACTAATAAAAGCATATTAGAAAGCTAAATTTCTTAGAATTTGTTGGCTAATTTTTTTAAGTAAGGCTAGATGAAATTACTTCCATGCAATTTATTTAAGACTTGACTTAAGCGCCCTCTAAGTCAAGATTGGCCTCATTTTTGAACTTCCGATTTTTTTTTTTTTTATCGATATTCTTTATTTGTGTTGTATACCAAATGATACTAAAAGGCAATTTCCACATGGAGTCCGACTTAAATTGGGTTTTCGCTAATAGAAGATGAGATTGGTCCTACACGGAATTAGTCGAGATGGGCGTTAGGATACCCGAGTTATGAAAAAAATGGTTACCTTGGTCCACAATAATTAATTTATGCTGTATCACTGTTGGCATGGACTAGTGAAATGAGTCCTCTCTGGATTATTTCTTTCTTTCCTTGTATTGTAGTCAATTTATATGACAGTTCAACGCATGTGGACATTAATTAAATATCCAACCATATTTGTAATCTCATTGAGATTTCAGAGTTTTTTTGAAGATATTGGCAATCCAAAGTCTAAATACATAAACAGATTTCAATTAAATGGTCATATTTTTCTTCTTTTGTCCTGTCCCTTTCTTTTATTCGCTCGCGGATGTGAGACCTAAACATAACCCCAACAAACTAACGGTGACGATTGTAGAGCTCAGAATGTAATTAATTGTCAGTTACTGCAAGTGAAATGGCAACAACAACTTTGCGAATCTCACTCTATCTGACATGACAGACTATAAACCAAAAAATTCACGTGATAGTGTAGAAGAGTAATTACTCCTGTTTGGGCGTACAAACAAACCAAGCTGGGAGCCTTGGAATCATTTGAAAATTAGTTGATCTTAAAATAAGCAACGACCAATTCATAAGCACACAAATTGCTTAGGGTGTAGAAAGAAACTAGCTGGACTTGGCATGGCTTAAATGTGTTGTTTAGGACTTTAGTAGATGGAAGTGATAATTCAGGTCCAATTTGAAACTGGGGTAACACACGGGGGGTTTATTTTGTAATCTGACCTAAGATTAGTTACTTCCCTTTTTTGCTTGTCATGTTTTTATTTTAAAGGAAAAAGGGACCGAAATAATATGCAATGAGAATAAAAAGGAAAAGAGGACGAAAATAAAAATCTCCATTATTCTTTCTTGGGTATTGTTTGTTTTTTACTTTACTAATGACTAAGTTTCGCTAAGGAATTTTTGGGTAAAAATAGTACTCCATTTTTTTTACTTTTCCGTTTCCTCTCGCCGATCAATAGGGGTAAAAAATTGTCGCAAAACGAACAAACGCGAAAAATCCAAAAATCCCTTGGCAGAACTTAGCCTAAGAACTATTTCCTCAAGTTCCAAACAATCTAAAACGCAAGTTTATTTCAGGGGAAATATACTGTATTTGCGAAAAAGAGAGGTTTTCAATACCAAATATCAATTCAAGTGGATCCGGAATGAACCCTACACAATCAAAACTGGGCCGGTCCAATTTTCTCCCTGACTGGAGGAGAAACTTTTTGGTATCCGGGGATACGAAGGGGATGGTATCCCCTTTCGGTTCATTTCCTATTTTTTGACCATTTTCCAATCACATGTGGATAATTGGCTCCGTTCGTTTTGTAGAGTTCGGCGAGAACTATAATCATACCAAAAATCGTATTCATCAGGCTTTAATACGTACATGATCGGCACGTGTGAAAATTGAAGAAAATCAAGACTGGGTCCAAAAACACACTGAATCGGCACCCAGTTTTGGTTTTTTTTCCATTTCACGTGTGCCGATCATGTATCAAATAAAGTTTGATGAACACGATTTTTGGTATGATTATAGTTCTCGCTGAACTCTATAAAATGAACGGAGCTGATTATCCACATGTGATCGGAAAATGGTTGGAAAATAGGAAATGGACCGGAGGGGGATACCAACCCCTTGGTATACCCGGGATACTTAAAAGTTTCTCGGGCAAAACCCAAAAAAATGAGAAAGTGCAAAGTTCACTGATACGACTCGAATTGGCATTTGGCACATACCAAGTGCAGGACCTGTCTTGAAAATGTTGAACGATGAACAAATAAACAGCAACCTTCACAACACCTTGGGGACTCTGAATCGAAGTTACTTCCGAGAATGGCGAGAGAGCCTCTCCAGGACCATCCTGAGCCAACTTCAATGATGTCATCGTATTTTAGAACTCGTCAAGAACATCAATCATTTAAAAAATTACAGTTACCGAATGCCATTAATACATGATAAGAATCCAATTATCTTGTGAAAATCGGGTGCCTATTCAATGTGCCAAACTATTTTTTAAAGATAAATATCATATCAATCAATGTGATTTTTGGTATATTTGGGAGTTCTCGACAAGCTCTAAAATAAAACATGACCGGTGTTGATCACTGAAGCGGCCCACACACGTCCTTAACAGGACGCGGTCCAGGTGAATCCTCTCCCACCAAAATAAGTAGGAGCAAGATAAAAGCATCTTCCGATACATGAAATTAGTTTTCAATGTAAGCTTCATAAAACGCATTTCATGAAGTAAATAAACAAGGAATGTTCAGCACAAGACTGAGAAATTTTAAATTCACCATTTTCTACAAATAAACCATATCGTAAGTTAACGGCAGAACAAATTAGTCTCAGACAACCTTTTTTCTTCTCAGTATCCATCCATCTTTTACCAACAAGAAAATTCTGGTTTTCAAATTACTCAACCTCCTCCAGGTAATCAGCAATTTCAGATGGTGTTAGGACTCTGAAATATGGAAATAAACAAGTCAGAATAGTCATTCTTACTCAGCATCTCATCACTACTGAATTAGGGCCAAGGGAAAAAGGTTTTAAAAACAAAAGCTTGCCTGAATTTTCTATCATTGCCGATTATGCCAATCTCGATGTTCTTTTCAGAGATCTGTCCTTCAAATCTGGAAAGATACACAGAATGACAGGTTTATAAGAGCTACAACGAGAGAGCTCCATCAACAAAAAAATTTAGGAGCAAGCACGATTTATTTAATCTATAACGGTACATTATTAATGTAACTTATTGTGTAGGGTCTTCCATAGTTCCATGCGCATTCATAGGCAAGTGAAAAGGTCAGATTCTTACCCCTCCTTCAGAGTCAAGATTGCTGTGTGGACAGCATCATCAAGCTCCATATCATCTGTGTACCTGCAACAAACACTCAAATTGATTCAGCACTCCATCAATTTCATATCAACACAAGTGGAATCTGGACTTGCCATGATACATGGACTGGTGCAGATTTGTGTCTGGCATCAAACCAACGAAACCTCAAAGTGAAGGGTAAGGCTATGCGAACTCGCATGAAAATATTGACATTTGTTAAATCTGTTTTGTGGAATAACACAGTATTCCGTTTCAGTTAAGAGAGTCAAGTAGAAACTTTACTCAGTCTCACAAAAACAAACATATAATGACAAGCCACTAATTTATCAGATTCGAAGCGGCTTGGATTTTGGACCCCTCCTACGAAAATTTGGTTTTTAATTCTTGCAAGGGTGACGGTTTCCAGAACCTTATAAAAAAAATTTCAGAAGCAGCTCTTGATTGGAATAAGAAAGTTTTTGGAAACATTTTCAGAAGGAAAAGGTGGATTATGTCTAGAATAAATGGCATTCAAATGGCACAAGCCACTAATTTATCTCATAATCTCCAACTGTTAGAAAAAGAACTTGTTTCCGAGTATAATAATATTCTTGCTCAGGAGGAACTTCTTTGGTTTCAAAAATCTAGGGCTAAATGGATTGTTCAAGGTGAAAGAAATACCGGATACTTCCATTTGTCCACCATTATTCGAAGAAGAAAATCCAAAATCTCTGTCCTTAAAAAGACAATAATAACATTTGGATTGATGACCCTCTTATTATAAAAGGAATGGTTCAGAATTATTTTATGGAGCTATTCAGAGAGCCTAATTTGAATGCTGGTATTTGTTTTAATGTTAGCAATCGTGGTTGTCTGTCTAGTGAAGATAATAGAAGACTTTGTAACCCTGTGACTTCGGCTGAAATTTGGTCTACTGTGAAAAACATTAACCCTTACAAAGCTCCTGGTCCCGATGGTATTCAAGCAATTTTCTATCATAATTTCTGGAATATTGTTGGTGATGAAGTCTGCAGGTTTGTTAAGAATTGTTTCTCGACGAGTTCCGTCCCCAAGGAGGTTAATAGAACTCTTATTGCCCTCATCCTTCCTCTGTTAATCAATTTAGACCGATAAGTCTTTCCAATGTTGGGTACAAGATTGTTACTAAAATTATAGTTGCTAGACTCAGATCCTTACTCCTGAAGATTATTAGCCCTTTTCAGAGTAGCTTTATCCCTGGCAGATCCACCAATGATAATATCATTGTCACCCAAGAAATCCTGCACACTCTCAGGTTGAAAAAAGGTAAAAAAGGCGGTATGATATTTAAGATTGATCTTGAGAAAGCCTATGATAAGGTATATTGGAAATTTTTGCTTGATACTCTTAGTTTTTTCAACTTGAATCCTTCTTGGACTGCCTTGATCATGAGTTGTGTTACTACTGTCTCCGCTTCTATTCTTTGGAATGGCAAAGCTCTTGCTGAATTTTCTCCTGGCCGTGGATTAAGGCAGGGTGACCCACTCTCCCCTTACCTATTCGTGCTTTGTATGGAGAGATTGTCCATTTTAATAAATCAGAAGGCTGAGGAAGGGCAGTGGAAAGGAATTAAAGCCTCTAGAAATACTAATCCCCTCACCCATTTGTTCTTTGCTGATGACTTGATTCTTTTTGGGCAAGACAGCATATCTAACTGCAATATTATGATGGGAGTGATTAATGAATTTTGTTGCATGTCTGGCCAAACCATTAGCCTGGCTAAATCTAAGCTTTACGTTTCCCCTAATGTTTCTCGAGAAAAAGCCAGAAGATTGAGTGGTGTGAGTGGTATCCCCCTCACTAACGACTTGGGGAAATACTTGGGTATCCCCCTCCTGCACAAGAGAGTCACTAAAGGCCACTTTAATCATATCCTTGAGAAAATCCAAAAGAGACTTGCTAGCTGGAAATCTAACACCCTCATGCTTGCTGGTCGAGCTACTCATTCAATCCTCTGCTTCTCCTATTCCTAGTTATACTATGCAAACTATGAAAATCCCTGCTAGTGTGTGTGATAAAATTGATTGCCTCCATAGAAACTTTTTGTGGGGGGATACTCCTGACAAAAAACGAATTCACCTTGTCAATTGGAACACTGTTTGCAAGGACAATGCTGGTTTGGGCATTAAGAAAGCTAGAGATCAAAACCTTGCCCTTCTCACTAAATTGGGTTGGAATTTGTCTGCTAAAGATGGGAATCTCTGGGTGGATATTATTCATGATAAGTATTTGAGAAACCATAGTATTGCCTCGTGGCCCAAAGAGAGACCTGCCTCTTTCATTTGGAGAAGTATTATATGTACTTCTGACGTGTTAAGAGCAGGTATCAAATGGGTAATAGGGGATGGTAAGAAGGTGGATATTTGGTTGGATTGGTGGTGTGGAGCTGCCCCTCTTGCTTCTATTTATCCTGGGGACCAAACCACATCTAAAGCCACTGTGAGCATCCTTATTGAAGATGGGAGATGGCAACCGAATAGCATAGCTCATTTAGTTGATTGTAACACTCTGGAGGCTATCCAGAGCATTCCCCTTCCCCTTTTCACTCAAACTTCTGATCATCCTTCTTGGAGTAGATCCCCTCTTGGAAACTTTTCTGTTGCTGCTGCTTATAAAATGATTAATGGTCAGGATACGGACACGGCAGGTTGGAAATGGTTTTGGTCCTTTTGGAAACTCAAAATTCCGAAAAAACTCAAAACTTTTATTTGGACCATTTTTCATAACAAACTTCCTACCAACCAACTTCGTGCCCAGCGTGGCATGACGACTCAGGACGCTTGTCCTAGGTGTAATGCTAGCCCTGAGGATATTAATCATGTATTTCGAACCTGTTTTAAAGCAGTGGACCTCTGGAGAGCTACTGCATTTGGTCAGATCATGAGAGGGAATTTGGACTCCTCCATTGTGGATTGGTTTGGGAGAAATCTTCGGAAAATCAAACCTATTGGTACTAGTACTAAGACCCCTTGGAACATTCTTTTTATTACCACTACTTGGCAAATTTGGAAAGACAGAAATAAGAAGAGTTTTGATAATTTTGATAGCATTACAGCTGTTAGTTCCAAGAGCTCTTATGACTATGCCAGTGAGATCGTGGAGGCTTTCAAATCCCCCCTTATGCCTGACCAGCAGAATTCCATACTAACAAAGTGGGTACTCCCATGTGCAGGTAATATAAAGCTGAATGTTGATGGCTGCTGGTACTGTGCTGAAAGAAATGGTGGACTAGGAGGGATATTTCGAGACACCAATGGCACCTGGATCTTGGGCTTCTATGGAAAGTTGAATGCAAACTCAAGCGCGGCAACAGAGATATGGAGTATCTACAGAGGGCTCACAATTATACTCGAGAAAGGGATGGTGAAAGTGGACATAGAATCTGACTCGCTCGTGGCTGTCAGCCTTATTAATGAAGGGAACCCAGGGAATCACCCTCTCAGTACAATTATCAGCGATGCAAAGATGCTACTGCAACGGACAGGGTCTCGGCTCTCCCATATTTTCAGAGAAGCAAATCAATGTGCGGACCATCTTGCCAGAGTGGGTGCTGAACAGAATGACAATCTTATTGTCCTTGCCCAAGCTCCTTTATCTATTAGGGAGTTTCTGACTCGGGACTGCCTAAATGTTAGGCAGTTCCTGGACTAGTTTTTTAGGTTATCTTTTGTTGTACCTTTGTAGTTCGATCTCGAACCTGTTGTAGCACTCTTGATGCTTGCCTCCGTTCTGGTTTAATATTTATGTTCTTCCGCTTGACCAAACAAAAAAAAAAAAAAAACATACAATGACAGTATTTCTCCGATCCTATAACAAATGTCCAGTGGCAAGTATTGGATAAATATCCCCAACATTTCTCCATGTACCAAGTGTTGGACGTGGGTACTTGATTTATGTTTAGACTCCATGTAACATTAGTTGGAACTTGGTAGTAAATAGTACGGAAAGCATGATGCTAGAATAGTTTAACCCCGTCCAGACCTACATACTAATCAAAACCAGTTTCCATGGCAAAATGCCATTTTAGCACTTAAGAAGACCAGTTAGTTCCCATCTAATCGTCACACAGATTAGCTGTCATTTGCAGTCCAACAGAATGAAATTTGTTGAAGCTTTATCATAGTTGAATGAGGCTTGTGGATATTGAGATGGTAATTAATAGGATAAGATGGAAAAGGTAGTGCAGAATGGCAGAACCCAAAGATCCAGTAAAAAACAAACATTCAGGGGTGTTACTAATAGAAACTAAGGAGCAAATACAAAGTTTTGCAGAAAGTTGTAATCAATGAAATTAACTCACCTCTTCTCAAGAAATGTTTTTGCATTAGACACATTCTTTCCCATTGCTGAAGCTTTCCAAGAGAAGTATGAACCTGATGGATCCACCTACAACACAAAATATGCACATACAAAAGGGTTAAAAAAAGGGAGGAATGAACAAAAAGGAAGGGATCTTATGAAAATCTGTATCTTAATAACTTGAGAAACAATAAAAGAAGATGAAGGAAAAAGTATTCAAGGTAATAAAACAAAAATTGGACAGGACGAGTGCTAATCAATGTTCAACATCAAACACCCAACAACATGCACCAGAATCCAGATAACTCGTTAAAATTTTGCACAATATGTGTAATTGACAAGCCAAAATATGACATACAGGCATTAATGATGAGCAAGGTACATCTTATGTTAAAATGGCAAATAAATGAGAGATCTAAAGCCAACCATAGCTCACATAAACAGGATGGATCATCCAAATTAGTAAAATCACAGTTGTAGTAGACACCTAATGGGGTTTTTGTCCCTATATGTCAGTAACGAAATATATATAAACCACCAGAAAACTTTAGATTCTTCTAAAAACAACTAATACTAACAGTATCATAACTGGTCTATGCGAAACCATGAAATAAGAACTGCATAACATAACCTGTTTGTGGAGACCAAAAAATAATTGAAGACATAGTACAGGTACATAGGTTGTATGGTCCTATAGAAACAACCAATCAAGGGTGAAACAAGAAATAGTTGATGGACTCAAAGAGATACTTTATTTTATTTTGTGTGTGTGGTTTTGGATGCTAAAGAAAACCCCTAACTTATAAGTATGCGCTTTGGTGAAATATCCTTAGGAAAATTCTGTTTACAAAAATATAATGCTTAGTCACAACTCCGCAAGAGCAGAAGAAAGTACTAACCCTGTTTCATGAGACAGGCCCCATGTGGAAAAGAATGAAAACTGGGCATGTACAAAAATCTCAAACTACAACAAAGAAGGTAATCCAACCACTGATGGAAATGGCCGAATCAGGGTCATAGGCCACATGCACCAACAATAAGGTTACCATCAGATCAGGACCCAAATGGCATACCTGATACAGTTGGGGACCCTTGTCATCAAACCCAGCAACTAGCAGCGAAACGCCAAAAGGCCTTACACCACTGCAAAGAAACATAAGGGTAAGTAATGGCAACAAAAATAAGCATCTGCCAGAGCCAAATCTAAATCCAAGCCATGATTCATAACGAATAAAACAAGTGGAAAAGGACAGAAACAAAAAGGTTCATATGTAGGCCCACGTCCATTTTGACTATGATGAAAAGGCCGGCCTTGTACAAAAAATCAGCTTAACATAGCTTCGAAACCTTACAACCTTTATTTTCGCTTTCAAGTTTCTCTTCCAAACTCCCAAGTGTTCTGCAAGGACTGGTCATTTGATAATACTACTTTATAAGTTTTAAGGATTACAATGTAACGATTTTTATTTGCAACATCAGTGAATTTACTTAATTGCCTCAAAATGAGGTTTTACTGTTAAAACCCACCAGCCTTGTTTCTTGGAACCAGCAGTGCAAAGATATATTACACCCTGCTTATCTCCTAGCACTCCTTCAAGATTGTAATGGTTAACAAAGTTACTTCGTTAATCGCTAAATTTAGGGAAGGTATTCAACTTAAACATTTTCCCCTCTTTTATCAAAGAACCTTTCAAGACACCACCATCTTTAAGGTACAGAGATACGCAAGTGTTTTCCTGAATTCAATATCAGAGACTCTACTCCCCTATCTCAATCCCTGAGAGAGAAAGCGGGAGGGAGGGGTATCATTATCTGAACTTGTGTGTTTGCTAGCAATAGTTGGGCCAAAACCATAGGGGATGCATTAAGTTACATATTTGCAAGTTGCAACTAGTAAGGTGAAGATAATGCTGCAAAGCTGACCTTCAAGAAAAAATTTCAAGTATGATAATCAAGCTCTCTTGCCAAAGAGGGAAACAGAACCCCGCCCATATGATAGTCTTTATGAGATGTACAAACACAAAATGCGAGAAAATAGTTACCCTGACTGGGTGAATTCCTGCATAACAGCAGCAGTTTCCCTTACAAGTTGAGTTACAGGGATCGGTTCCTGCAGATTACCATAATCGGCATTATCAGAGACAGAGTTCTACGGTGTAAAGGAGTAATACAGCTGGCACAAACAGAAATGCAAGGGCAGGATTGAATCGTGATATCATTAATGACTTGGCAAGAAACAGGAAATGTGGCAAATACAGGAAACAAACAACGAAAAGGAAAATCAATTGTACCTTGTATAATCGATGATATTGTTCAGCCTGCTTCCTGCTTTTTCTAACCAAAACTCGAGCATCAGGGCCCATGCCACTGCAAGTGAGAAGAAAGTCCAGTGAGAGAGACGCAAGGTGCTGGGGAAATATCTGAGAACAAAATAAGGAACTAAACATGCAAAACAAAATTAGAAAACTCATTATTACGTCAAGGCAATGTTTGGCTTGTACAACGAGGGCTACATGCACATCTAGAAAGATGGGTCCTCATTAAGTTTCCCATATACCACATTTTAATTGGACTAAGTATTAGGATGTACCAGTTACCAAGAGATCAAACTCTAAATGCACTTAAGATATGAGAACATAATACACTTCCATATCATGACAACCAGTCTAGTTGTGCCCAGTGCCCACTCAAGGAAAAGTAAAGCTGGTAAACTATAGTACTGAGCTAATGAGGCATGGAGGCTAGTCAGAGAAACCAACTCTCAATCACTCAAAGACTTCCTTCAGTTCCAAGATCACTACAGGCCAGGTTATACGGTGTTAAAGTTATGGCAATAACAAGATGTAGGAGCATTAGATATTCAAACCTATATACAACTCCAATATTTGGGGTCAATATCTGAATCTTTTGCACCTGCAATCCAACAATTCCAAGAATTAAAGCAAGCCTTTCTAATTTCTCTAGACATAAAAAATAACAAAGAAAAACTGCAAACATGCTTAATATTAATCAATCTACAGTACAGCGCAATAGTGAAGTGATGATCGTAATTAAAGAAAAGTCAACTAAATTAGAAAGAAAGTGAAAACTCTTGGCACAGGGGTCACCTTTTGAGCTTACTAAATAACTGGCAAATTTGTTTAAGCACACAATTAGAGATTTTGATAGCTGAGTTATGTCATGGAATTGTGATAAAACAATTTACAATAGTAAGTTAGTAACATGCTAAATATTAGTAGACATCTACTAAGAGAAAAGGGGGAAAAGGAGGAGAGAGCCATAGAATTGGTTGATTTACTAAAAAATCAAAGAAAATATTGCAATAATCCAAGTCATGTCACGACTAGGACCCTAGAGCCATGGAAAAATGTTTATACTAACCGATGCTTCATCAACCAAGATAGATGGTAGTTTCTTCTCTGTTGCAATGACGACACCATTAGCAGCTGCAAACACCAAAACAAGAAAATTATACCAAAAGGATCACGAAGATATAATTATCTCAGCATGAATATAGATATCTCCACTATGCCTACAAAGATGGATAGCCAAAAACACTCTAAATAACTACAAGGGTCAATAGTCAAGACGAGTTGAGTTTTGTTCACCCTCCACTTAAGAGGGTGAACATTACCCTTCTTCCTATTGGTTGAAATAATGTGGGTCCCACCACAAAGTGATGTCATGCTTACCAAAAAGTGTATTGCATGGTACGCATGACATCACTTTGTAGTGGGATCTACACCATTTCAACCAATAAGAGAGAGGGTAATTTTCACCCTCTTTTAAGGAGGGTGAACAAAATTGCCTCAAGACCAATGATTAGATAAGTCCCGACCACTTCAGCTCACAAGTAAAGTTTCCGTAGAAAAAAGAGAATAATAGACAACATAGAGGAAAGGAGCAATATTGGGAGTCCTTTCAGAAATTGAAATACCATGTTCCCCTCTTTTCAATGTCTCACATGCTACTCTCAAGGTAACTTTGAAGGTGCTAAACGGCTCAAACCAACTTGGTCAACTTTTAAATTGGATTTGAAAACCAGCTAATCAGATTTTATCATCAATATTTTCCTTCCCGCAAATTGGCATAAATTTAGATTTTGACTCACTTCAACTAACTGTAAAACACTCAAAATTCTTGGTCACAGAACACGATAACTTTGCAGGTATTAAAAACCTCAAACAAAGTTGGTGAACTGGTAAATTGGATTTCATTTTAGTTATACAAGTATCAAAAAAATATCAACAGCCTGGTAAAATAAAGGAAACAAAAACTTATGAAGCACAAGCACCGGTGCACAAGAATGTGAACAGTACAAGACCATTCAAACCACTTCAATAAGCAACAGAACAGAGAATTGCCATATGCCATAGCCCTAAATATGCTTTCACGTGCAAAGAGAAGTTGGTGCACCCAACACTACCAATGAGACCTCTCACTCAAACAAGAATTCTCACCTCTACTATCTGCCTCTCCTCCTCCAAATAAGGTTGCATCTTCATCAAGATATCAAATTTAATCGCTTCCCCTAAGATCAATGAGGATTTCTATGCAACTGATGACCCATCAGCGAACACTAAAAAGGGAGAGGCAACAGCTAGTCTTAAAACATACTATATCCAACATGGCCCTAAACGCTTCTGTTTCCTCATCTAAAAATGGGTTGTCTGCGTGGCGTGTTTGTGTCCGTGCTTCGTAGATGGCAACACCCTAACATCCACTACGCAGTGAACTTATAGTCTCCCACTACCTTAGTACCATGCTTGCCAATAGCCTACAAACGAAAGCCAATGCTTTTACGAAAAAACACTTAAATATCGCCATTTAATAGAAGGGGAACGTACTAAATAAAACCATAACCATCGCACGGAGATAGTAGGTTTCGCATTACCTTTAATCCCCAAGGATGTTTGACCCGAGCCGACGGCCGTTAAGGCGTGTTCGATTTGAACAAGCTTCCCAGAAGGGCTGTTCCACATAATACCCATGGTGAGTAAAAATCAGAAATTTGAGGACAAAAAACACACAAATACGGATGTATAACACTTTTGACGAGTACAAAAAAAGGAAAATTGAAAACTTTAATATCAATTAAGTGAATTCATACCTGAATGTGGTGAGAGAGAATGAATACTGGCTGTCGCCCATGGTGTTTTCGTGGGAAGTAGCAGAAATATCACTGCAGGACACAAAGATTGAACTAGGGTTTAAGAGGAACAATTGCCTTAGATAGATCTAAACATAGAACCGGTGGAAAAGTTCACAGCTTTTTTGAATAAATAGCAGAAACCACAAAATTGATCGATCGATCGACTGGAGAGAGAGATAGAGAGAGAGAGAGAGAGAGAGACTTACAGAAGAGAAACAGAGAAAGAAGCGGCGATGGGAAAGGGTGGTGTTCTTGGATGGTGTATCTGTTTTGTTGGGCTCGACTTGTGCTGCAAGAAGGGACTGAAAAAGCGATTTGAATAGGCAGAGGTAAAAATGAAATCAAGACCAAAATATTTATACTTAGGCTCCGTTTGGAACCTATGGAAAGGAAAGGAAAGGGAAGGAAAATTAAAAAATTTTCCTTTCCATTGTTTGGTTGGAAGAGAAAAGGGGAAGAAAATAAGAATTTTCAGTGTAATGAACAGTGAATTTTCCTTCGTATTTTCCTCTCATTTTCCTTCTCTTTTATTTTCTTTTCCTTTCTTTTCCTTTCTCTAAGTTCCAAACAGAGCCAACAAAAACAAAAAAACAAAAAAACTTCCCTTGTTTATTTATTTATTTTTACTTAAGCTCTGTTCTGCTATTTTTTTGTTTTTTTTACTTTTTAAAGTAATTAAAAGTGAGGCTCCTCTTTTCTTGCGGTCAAGCCACACTCGATCAAAGGGGCGAGGGACGTTAAGTGACTCTTTGAGGTAGGTTATTTATTTTTTTGCAATTCAAATTGAGAGGGGAAACATTAAATGAAACCGAAAACTTTATACCTGGTCAACCAAATAATTTATTGATTTCCTCTTTCTAAATGAATGTGTATTGTTTTGGTTTTCTCCTACTTTGGCAAATGATTATCGGGATTTTTTTTTATTTTAGTTTTAGGAAATGCTTAGGTTTTTTTTTATTAACAAAATACTCCAATTGTGTAATTTCATTGTGTACCTACTACCTAGAATGTTTGTCTATTTATTTAAAATGCCAGATAAAATGTCAAAATAAGTCGATATGTCCGAGTGGTTAAGGAGACAGACTTGAAATCTGTTGGGCTTCGCCCGCGCAGGTTCGAACCCTGCTGTCGACGTATTTTGTCTTTTTCCCTTGTCTCTTTTTTCTTTCCCATTTTTCTTTCCCAAGTAAAAAAGGGTGAAGATTTTTTTCCCTTTTTGGGCGTAATCACGATCATGAACCTCAGGCGAGTTTTGTGGGAAAACCAATTTCGAAAAGGACGTTAGTATAATTCGAACCTCCTGACCCAACTCTTTATTCGGCATGATCACGAATTATAGGCGAGTTTCACAGAAGAATCAAATTCAAAAGGACAGCGTTAGCATGATTCGAATCTTGTGAACTCCTGACCCAACCCTATCTTGGGCATGGATCAGAAATCACAAGCGAGTTTATTATGTCTTTTTTCCTTGTCTCTTTTTTTTTTCCCTTAGTAAAAGGGTGAAGATTTTGTTCTTCGTAAAAGGACAGAGCAATCCTTTTTTGGGCGAAATCACGATCATGAACCAGAGGCGAGTTTGGCAGAAAAATCAATTTTGAAAAGGGCATTTGCGTGGTTCGAACCTTCTGACCCAACTCTTTTTTCGGTGTAATCACGAATCATAGGTGAGTTTCGTAAAAAAGCCAAATTCAAAAGGACAACGTTAGCATGATTCGAATCTTGTAACCTCCTGACTCAACCCTCTCTTAGGCATGAAAAATTCTTTAATTTTTTTTCCTTTTCCCTGGGTTCCCAACAGAGCCAAAGGAAGGAAGGTGAATAAAATTATTCTTTCGGGCGAGGAATGAGCGACTAGGCTACCACTTCACTTGTGTTTTCCCCCCCTTCCTCTCACGTTCTCGTTTCAGGGTTTTCCCGTTCCTCTCTTTTCCGGCTCCTTTTTCCTCATTAAAAAAAAAAACCCATCTCCAAATCAATGGAACCCAACACAGCAATCTCGATACCAAAAACCACCCAGGAGCTAGCAATCGAAGGCCAAACCCACTTAGAAGCAACAATCGAAGCAGCCTTCCAGATCCTCTCCTCCATGAACGACGAGCTCTGTAACCCTAATCTGTGGTCCACCACTCCTTCTTCTTTCTCTCCTAACAACAGCAACAACAACACCACGAGTGCTATGGGAAATGGGCATCACGTGAACGGCGACGTTTCTTCTGATTCGGGGCATCATTTCGAGATGGGGGGTGGAGCCCTCGACGAGGCGAGGCTCCGGTACAAGTCTTCTGTCGCCGCTCTCCGTTCGGTTCTCGCCGCTATTCCCAATTCGCAGAAGGTAATAGAAATGGGGTTTAAGTTCGTGGCTCTTGATGTTTTATACTGTATGGACACTGTTTGGTTGGTTAGAAAATATGGGAAATAGGGGGAAAGTAGAGGTGCTCTAGATTGGATTATCGTGATCAAAATATTAGTAAAAATTTGAGTATAATCTTCACCATGGGCAAACCTAAATCTAAGCATAAATTTGAGTAAAAAGCTTCATTAATGGGATTGTTGTAAATTTGGGAGGGGAGAAATAGGCTTGCAAAATTTGAGTCTTACTCAATTTGAGTAAAAGCTTGAGTAAAACTCAATTTGGTATAGGTTTGAGTAAAGGGTGGAGTAGATTTTTGGGGGGTTATACTCAAATTTTGAGTTCCAGTATAAAAAAAGAAAAGAAAAGGGTGAGATGCTATTGTGCTTTATAGCATCTCCAGTCTTTACCCCCACTTTTACTTGAATTTGAGCAAAATCTTTATTGGGCTACCTCAAATCTAACTAAAAATTCGAGTAGAAAACAATTTGGTATAGGTTTGAGTCGCGAGAAGTGAGTTTTTACTAAATTTTAGTATAGGTTTCAATCAAAGAGTGGAGTGGGTTTTCAGAGTTTTTACGCAAAATTTTTATTTGTCAAAAAAAGGGTAAGCGCCATAGATGCTGCTCTTATGATGAACATTAAGCAAAAGAAGTTGTGTAACACTTAACACAGCATGCTTATGGAGACAGTTATTTGTATTCCCGGCAGGAAGTTTTTTCTTATGGAAATGTTATGGCATTTGTTTGATGAGAGAGGTTTGAGAAATCACTGCACCTCCGCAACGAGGAGAAATTTTCGAAGCTAGAATGACCCATCTTCCGAGAAATCATGTCATATTCTTCAACTGAAACATTTTCTCGCTTTCTCTTGACTTCTCTAAGTCAGCTATAAAGATCACTAATACCATCATATATGATGGGCCTCCTACTGTTTAATGGCTGATTTATCTTCCCTTATCACAAAGTCTCAGGAATGTGTTAATTGACAGATTCACCGTGAGCCATATATAGTTGCACTATTTGAACAAGTCACTTCTTTTATGCCTTGTAGATATTCTAACTGTTGAATGAAATGCTGCTGCTGCCATTTGAATGCTTCTATCGTCAAGATTCCAACGGTTTTGTGACGTTTGATTGTTGCCTCTGCTGAAATTAGAGAAATTTGGGCACCCTTAGAGATGTTTGTGCCCAATGCTGAAACTGTTTCCCATAACTCATTGATAGCACCAGTAATTTTTGACCCATGATAGGCAAACCCTTATGACACTGGTTCCACTACAAGCAGTTCGGTATCCCCGCCAGACCAAGCTGAAATTGAGAAGTTGGAAGAGCGAGCTTCTGTTTTGAAACAGGTATTCCTGTGAATCTAATGTTTCTAGGATTTACTTTTTGTTCTTTCTCTGTTTTGCAATGTTGGGGAATGGGAAGGCAATCCAGGGAGTGATGATTTACTAATAACCTAAGGTTTAGAAATACTTATCATGACTGTTTGGAATCCATATTTATTTATTCCTTTCTTTAAGGGGCAGGGTTGCAGGCATACAGACGTGGGACACAGACACAAACTTGGCATTTCGATTATCTAGACACATTGTACTTGTTAAAGTAAACAAGTAATATGTATAATTGAGGTATCTATCTCAAAGTAATATAGATAATAGAATATTATTTCTGTCATGCGACATATCAATAAGAATTCAAGAACTAACAACTAAGAGCATCCGCATTGTAATAAGCAAATAGGTATGGATAAGCAAACTTAACAACAATGCTCAAAAAATACCTCACATTGTAATAAGCAAAGTTACAAGTCTTTTAGCAAATAACCAAATTCCACCCATTTCATAACCAAACTTAACAACTTTTACCAATAACCAAAACTCAATAACCAAACTCAAAACTCAATAATTCAAAAACACATCACATTAGAATCGTCTCATCGAGACGAATAATTTGGTGTGGTCGGGTGCGTGATTGAAACTCGTTTGCGATTGGACATAGGTGCATTGTGTATTGTGGGATTTTTTTGGTTAGGGATGTAAAAATAACCAATGTGGAGGTAGATGTTGTTAAATTTGATTATGAACTAAATGGATAATCAAAAGCTGACGTGGCACATTTTGATTATTGATTTTGATTATTCCCATTGCGGATGCTCTAAGTATCCATAGTGATGTTGACCTGGCCTAAACTAGCTAACATCGCATTCCAACCTCCTGACGTGTCCCCAACCAAATCAAACCAAACCAAACCGAGCCTTATGTCCCCAACAAGCAGCATAATTTTAAATTTATGCCGGACACACATTTGTCTGACATGTGTCTGGATCATTTCCGTGTCTTAGACTTGTTGGACACAAGTACGAGTCTGGTAAGTGCTTCTTAGGTTTGAGTGGTCTCCTTCTAGTGACGTTGGGCAGTCAAGGTGCTACCATCTAATGAAGAAAAGACAAAAGTACAGCACTTGGATATAGACTAGGGATCCCTTATTGGTTTTGTTTTGGGTTATATTGTATGCTTTTTCGCAAATTGCATTGCATGTACACGTTTGTTTTAGCCACCTATAGTGGTTAGATTTCATTTTACTTTCAAAAGAAGACTACTCTTTTGGAGGAAAAATATCTCTCGCTTCTTGTGATAACTTAATATATTGCTGGAAATTTCGATTGATATGTGTTTCTGATATTGTAGGAGCTTGCAAACAAAAATAAGCATCTCAAGCTTCTCATAGATCAGCTACGAGATCTTATAACGGACATCTCAACATGGCAAAGTCCTTGTTCTGTCTAAAATTCAAGTGCAGATAGTGATGCGTAGAGAATCCAGCCAGTGCGATAATAGTTCATCTTTACCTTGTTGGTTCGGAGAAGCTGCACTTGTTACATCAAGGTGGTCTTTTTATCAGGCGTCAGTGATGAGGTTCTATTAGACAAGGCATCAATGAAGAAAGTGAAATGCTATGCCATAAATGGGGATCCATCTTTACGGATCTCGAATGCCTTAATCTGATTAAGAAATCTTGATACCATTATGGTCATTTAGGTGATGAAAATTCTGTACTTTTACAGATATTGAGAGGGACTGTACTGTTCCGAGTGATTGCATCACCATCAATACGGCACTCTTTCATGTTCCAAACACTGTATTCAATCTATCCATCTTTACGGATCGCTTTTGTTCTCCTAGTACTTCGCTTACATCCTTTCCCTTAATCATTCAGAGTTGACTTACCTTGGTGTAAAGCTATTGGACATTAACGAAGGTAGATTATATGAACAAAAGGTTGATTGAACATGGAGAAGTATAGTCTTTTACTGGGAATTCAATCACATGTGGTACAACATTGGTTCAGAAGCTGCCGTTGTATTCATTTTACACAGAGAGTTCCAGAAGTCTTAAGCAACCTCTGTGATAAAGAATTCTTAGCACTTTGGGAACCAAACCATGGAGTAACCACTATGGGAAGAAGAAAAATCACATTTCCTTGTATGTATGAAACTACAAAAGCACGTTTCAATCATGAGAATACCTCCTAATCAATTATACTTGGCCTTTTTCGTCATCATAGAGAAACAGTTTTCTGCTGCTCCGAATAATTCACTTACATACTGTTCAGTACTCGACAGCTATGAGTTCCCGGCCCTCCTCAAGAAAGCTAACACGCCTAACCCAGTGACTAGCGCGGCCCCAGCAGCTACGGTACTGTACGCGGAAGCCCATGAATCTGATTGAGCATAGTCTAGACCTCCAGATCCCGATGAACCCCTCCTACGACCACTTGTTCCAGAATAGTCCAGATGCAGTTTCAATCCCTGTTAAAAAAGAAATCGATTCACACCTGTTAGGCCTGGTTCACTTGGAGGGTGGAGGGTGATAAAACAATGACCAAGCTTGTCTCCAGACTCTAGTCCACCCAGAGAGGATGTGGAAAGGATGGTATTGTTTGGGCCAGTGGACCTACTACAAGATCCAAACTGTTAAAAAACAATGTTGTATTTCACATGCTTTTTCTAAATATAAATGAGAAAATGCTTTTTCTAAATATAAATGAGAAAATGTCATGAACATAATTATCGGATTGATCTAGTTTTTTTCCATGGATGATCTAGATTTACTCTATGAAGGGCTCGGATTATCAAAGTAGGGCCCATGGTGGGCCTGGATAGCACCCTCTCTCAGTCCCCTGTGAGTTGATGGGAGACAATGTAGCCACTTAAACACAGGAATCCAACTTCGTTTGGAAGAGAGGACTTGAGGATTCAGTCCGGCTTGATGGGCCCACTTTGATGACATCGTCTGTTTGACTTCGAAGTCCTTGTTTGTGGATTATCCATGAATCAAACTACAAATGATCAAGACACAGGCCACAGAACTTTTCTCTTACCTTCCAACCGGCTAATCTGGCATGGTCCACAGCTGCAGCAAGATCACTATCAGATGCAAGTACGACCTTGTCATGGTCTTCATCTTCGTACTACAAATGCGATCAAAAAAGAACTTAGAAGTCCACACAAAGAAAACTTAAAAAATTCAATTCAGCGCATGATACTGATACATACCAAAATTTGAGGCAGGTTGTTGCGGTCAATGTCATCCCCCACCCTCTGAAGAATCGCGGTTATGAGTTCTGTCAAACTCCGTGTATCTGAACTCAGAACCAGCAAAGAGAATACAGCAAGTCAAAAATACTTTCATAGAACATGGCTACTGAAGGTTCAAGTTAAGATGAATGACATGACCTGAATGTAAAGTTAAGATGAATGTCACACCCATAAGATTTGCCCAACAAAAATCCTGATCCCATAATGATACGTCTAGGCCATATCCAGTCACGACTAAGATTTTTGATTAGAATACCTTAAAATTTTGAGTGAAAACTTAATTTGGTATGAACTCCAGGGAAAGTTAAATTTACTCAGATTTGGAGACCCGCCTTCCCTGTTCATACATACCCAAAAAATTGGTGCTTCACGGGCAGTGGTGGAGCGACCCTGGTAAGATGACGACACTATAGAGGTGCTACTGAGTTGTGATAACAATGATGGCAGTGGTGTATGAACATGTGTGATTTACACCGGTGGTGGTATGAAGTCAGGGGATGGTAGCAAGTGGACATGGTATTCCTCCGATGGTGGTGGTCCTGGTGGATGGAGGTGGCAATGGTGGGAATGATATTTCCGCAGACAAATGAGACTAAACATGACCATTGAAAGTTCTGTAAACAACTTAGTGAGTTCACTTCATCTTGGATGCAAGTCAAGGGCAGGAGACGAATTCTGAGTTATTTTCACCCAAAGTTAAAACTTAACGGTGGGTCTGGGTAAGGTATGAGTTGCTCTCTTCTATCAGTAGAGGGAACCTCAGACCCAGAACTCAGGAACATCTTAAGGTTCCAAAATAGTAATGTTGGCTCATACAGACATATAAGCTAGAATCAGGATATTTGAAGGAGCTAAATGGATGGCATGCCACAGAAGACCCCGGACCCCATGTTTACAACCAGTTGAGCAATGTGAAAAGTAGAACAAAAAGTATACCACAAATGAATCGATGCATCCGGCCCTTTCTATCTTGAATCTTGAAAGCAAAGGCACTAGGCAGACTCGATGAAGGATATGGAAGAGATCTTGCTGTCTCAGCCCCTTCAGAAGCCAATTTCAAGGAACTGTCACTGAAAGTGTGATCCGCATGTTAGTAAATAAATATGAAAAACGGAAGATTGAGATGTTATACATACTAAGAGAGAGTCTACAACCTTCGAGTATCTTCATCATCCAAAGGAGATAATGCCATGGCAGAATCCCAAAAGTTTTGCATCATATTACTTGCAGCCTCATTAGTAACCCCAGCAGTGCTTCCCACCTGGCGAATGCAGGGAATGATGAATAACGAATACAGAAGTTTGCAATATTTCTTTACAATACCTCAATGATTAATTACCATACAGCATTGGCTATTTATCTGTTTGTGGTAATAGAATTTCTAGTGCTAATGGTTTCATGAATACAACAAGGACCAAAGAGTTGCATCAGTGATCTGCAGGACCGATAAGGATTTTTATCCCTGAGTAGGGTCCAAAAGTTTGATAGATGGATCATGGATACCACGTAAAGCCATCTGGAGACTATGGGTGGGTATAGAACAAGGCACATGTATCCGTGATTTAAAAAAACTACTAAAATTTGAAGTAACGGTATCCAGATCACATGTGCACCTTGAGATTGTGGCATTTCTTGCATAGCATTAGAGCACAAGTTAGGAATAGATTTTAATTAGTATTCCAATAGTTTTTCTTACTTCTTAGAGAAGCAGGTGTGTGTGTGTGTGAGAGAGAGAGAGAGAGAGATCCAATATCATCCGTTTTCAGATTTCCCTCTATGTGTACCCATACTAGAAAATAGAAACGAGTAAAGCAAGAATCACAAAGGTAGTAACCTTGTGTACAACATTTTTGCATATAAAACTTGAGTGTAAGAAGAACAAGCAAAGTATTAACTTATGCACTATCTTATAATTTTGATAACACCAGTAAAGACATGACATTGAAATGAATTTCTGAAAATCAAAAGGAAAAACTCCATAAGATTCCCCTGTACCAAAATTTTAGCTGTTTACAGTTAGATAATCAATGGTTTACCATACTTGAGCTTCTTTACTAAAAGACATTGAGGCATTATCCTAGCCACACCCATATCCAATCCTAACTAGTCAACCTATTAACAAATGATGGTCCCAGAGAGATAGAAATGTGACTTACTGTAGCTACAGCAGCATGAGTGATATGAAGTACATCAATAACAGCAACAATTCCTCCATCTGTAATGGACCATCCATAATCGTTATGTAACAATGGCAAATCATAATGACGTCTACACAGCCTTCTGCAGCGAATATGATGATGAATTACCTTTATCAGTGACAGGAAGGTGTAGAAACTTTCCATCATGCATGGTATGCAGAGCATCAACAATTGGGGTATCCACAGTTGCACATTCTGGATTTGGGGTCATCACCTGGAATTAAGTTGCAAGCATGATGCACAAGTTCAAGGCTCACTAAATAGTAGTATACTAGTATTTCATCATAAGAAAAGTATACGTCAATAATCTAGAGGAAACTTATAAAAGTTTTGAGAAAGGGACTATGAAGTGATCCAACCGAAACTAAGTCCCATGAGAACGATCATATCACCTTCTCCACTAGAGTAGACTCTGGAGGAAGATTTTGTGCTATTACCCGCATCAAGATATCTTTTGACCTGACAGATAATTAGAAGGCACCAATCACGATTCCATATTATCAATATATGCCTATTTGCTTTCTTTGGCCAAAAAACATATTTGTAGAGTCAAGTTAATGTAGTGGAAACTCACGTTAAAATTCCACGTGGTTTGTTTTCTACTATTACAATAGCAGAGCTTATATGACATTCAAGCATCTTCTTTGTTGCCGCTAATACTGTGTCAGTTGGTGAGACTGTTACAATCCTGACAATGCAATGGTAAAGAATTTTGTATCATGCATAGCGTTGGGAAGATTTAACAACAGCCACATAACATACCACATCTAGAGATGATAAACAAAGACAGAGAAGATATTACCTACTTTGAATTCTCGGAAATGATTGTAGACAAAGATGGCCTAAACATCCGCTCTCGAAGTGTTTCTATGAACGTATTAGGACCTGTTTATCAACCAAAACATGAATAAACAATGCAATGACAGACTCCTGTCCCACAGGAAAGACAAGTCAGCTAACATCATTCAACTGAGACAATAAGTATGTCTGCCAGATAGACAATATTTAAAATACGGACTCTCAACGAACCGGAACTGGATCCCCCCCAGTGTTTTTCAACACCTTCAACAGCAGCTGCAATGGCTTTTCCCTTTTCAGCTGCCCTTTCCATACGTGCAATAGCATCATACAAACACTTTGCTATATCAAGTAAAGCAATGACCTCTCCATTCTCCACAACAGGCAAATGCCTGAATTTTCCTGAAGCAAGATATCAAGAACCATAATCACCGGGCAAACCAAGGGAAGTACACTAGACAATAATGATGTGGACTTTCTGATTAATACTGACCTTGCACCATTTTTTGCAAGGCTTCAACAGCAAGAGTGTCAGAAAGTACAAAAATTGGATTCTTAGTCATAACCTTGGAAACAGGTGTCTCCTCAAGATTCATTTCTCGAGCAATAACTCTTGTTGCTATATCCTTCGACCATAGAATAGGGACAAGACAAACCGAAATTAGAAATAAGACCAACATAAAATATATAGCACAAAGGTCACAAAGTCAAACCTTGTCTGTCAGGATTCCACAAAGTAAGGCATTTGAGTCGGTCAGTAACAAAGCATCAACTCTACGAGCGGCCATCCGACGGCAAGCTTCATGGATAGTTGTAGTTTCAGGTACAGTCAAGGCTTTTGACAGCCTCAATCGCTTCACCGTTCGCTCTCCGGTTAGGCCCCTGTTCCAATCAAGTGGAAACAAATAAATTTTAGTCAATTTTTGTAATTTCAAAATTGCCAATTTTTTGTTTGTCTTGGTTTCTCTGGTCTGGCAGTGTGAGTTGCTCGCAGAGCACCCGACCCATGGTTTGAAAGATCTATTAGGAACTCATCTGAAAAGCGAGTCATCTGACTTAGGCCTTATCTGCTGCTGCAGTGCGTTTAAGTGTTTTTGTGACCATTAAAGTTCTTTCAGACATCTTTGGCTGCAACTGTCAAAGCACTAGACTTTCTAAAAGTTTGTTGCTAAATATCATTTCTCAGTGATTAGGGTAATTAGGCCGAAAGAAGAAATTGAAAACTCTTCTCAAGATGCAATAACTAACCAGAACAAACATCTCTCAGCAGTCTTACCTAAAAAACCCCTTTCTTTTGCTCCATAGTCTTGTCTACAAAGATATTATATGCAAAGCACTTTATTGGAAGTCATGAAAACACCTAACAGGACCTCATATCCTTAATCATCTTGTGTTTCAACTTTCAAGAATGTTTCTGCTTAATGACGCTCCTTTTTTCTTTGGCAAAACGATCTAACACTCCACTTAATGACACTCCCTTTTTCTTTTCTTTTTTTATGTCATTAAATTACAGAGTTATTCGGTATATATGAGTGATATTGTAAAATATACTCAAAGAATAGACAAAAAAGGAATGTGGTTGTCCAAAAGTGGAGTGTCATTAACAATGTTGCAAAAAGCCCAAACTTAATGGCTGTACACTAAACAATGTTGCAACAAGGACAATTTAATGGCAGCACCATGTAAGCAATTGAGAGAAAGGAAAACAAACAAACAAACAAGTTGATGGCAGCTCCATGCAACTAAAGAGTAAAGGCTACTTATCAGTCGTTTTGCGCACCCAACCCGACTGGGGAATATTTCATATTAATTTAGCGGGAAGGCCTATGGAAGCATAAAGGATTCCAGCTGATGATAACTTCTTGGTATGTTCTGGTTGACAATTTTGTCAAGTACCTTGATAAACTAATATGCCACTCCGGATTAGCTAAGTGCATAAAGAAAACTAGGATTGGAGGGATTACTTTTTCTAATTTATTGCCACATATTGCACATACAGTTAATTTATGTTATAGTAAAGGTAATCTTGAAGTTCAGTTTTGTCAGGGTAAGTAGGAAACTACTTTTGTGACACAACCTCAAAAATGTATCCACACCAATTAGTGCTCTCTCTTTCTATAGAATTATTAGAATAGATGAGAGAGAGAACATACATGGAACGAGAAGAAGTTAGAGGCTTTTGTGTTGCGTCGTGGCCAAGGTCATCATTCTCCGAAGCTTTCTTCTTCGCTTGAGATGTTGTGCTCGTTAACAACATACTTCTTCTTCTTGAAGAGCCTCCTTGACTCGTGGTCATTATCACGAATTCCTTATGTACCAATCAAGCAGAGAACAAAGAATCAGCATCAAAGCACACAATGTGAACTTCAAAAGAAAATGGACAAAATTCCAAAATCTCTATCTTCGTAATAAAAAAATTAACTGATACGGAGTAATTCAAATTTGAACCGATTATTGCTCACTTGCCTATAGGGCTGTAAGTGAGCCGAGCTACTCGTGAGCTCGGCTCGTTAAGTCTCGGCTCGACTCGGCTCATTTAGTAAACGAGCCGAGCTCAGGCTCGAGTATTCGGCTAGTTTACTAAACGAGCCGAGTGGAGCTCGGCTCGTTTGACAAAAGCTCGGCTCGTTAAGGGAGGCTCGACTCGATTAAAGAGGCTCGTTTAATAAATGACTGAGCTCGGCTAGTTAAGGGTTCGGCTCGTTAAGGCTCGAGCCGAGCTCGAGCTCGAGTTTTTGGCTCGTTAAGTTAACGAGCCGAGCTAGAGCTTGCCGAAACTCGGCTCAGCTCGGCTCGTTTACACCCCTGCTCGCCTATCAAGCACTATAACAACCCACTCCTGCGTTGTAACGTACAATATTGTCCGCTTTGGATGCCCAAGCTCCATGGACTTCCCAATAGGTCACTCATCCCAACATTGTTGCAAGGCGAGCACGCACTGTGAAGATCCAATGAGTTGTGACACCCTCACGGCTTTAGAAGAGCTTGTACAAGATAGGCCATAATCGATTATAAATCACTCAACTTTGCTTTCACCAAGCGATGTGAGACCCGTGATCACCCATCCATATGTCTACTACCGGGACTAGAGCCCGGTCCCAGCCCGGTTATGGGCGTCACAACCTAAGAAAGAAGAATCGACACCAAAAGCACACAACGCGACTTCAAATAAAACGGATTAAAAAAGATAAAATCAAAAACTCATCTTCGTAACCGGAAAATTACCTGACAATTCCAATTTTAACCGGTTAACAACAAAATCATACAACGCGGATTTCAAGAAGAAAACAGACAGTAAAATACAACAACAAAAAAAAAAATCTTATCTCCATAATCGTAACCGTTAATTACCTGGCAATTCAAAGTTGAGCCGATTACAGCTGGACGACAAGGGATGGAGAATTGGAAATTCCGATGGAGCAGCGGATGAATTGACTAGAGGGGACCGATCAGAGGACTAGATTTTCCGGGGAAACGGATTCCAACTTTCCCGGGATAATTCGCCGACCGGGGGGGCGCGGTTTGGCCGCTTGGGGGAGAGAGAGAGAGAGAGAGAGGAGGGAACCCTAAACAATGGTGATGGATTGTTTGACGAATTTGTTCGGAAAGATTCGAATGCTGGGAGTGCAGCCAAATCCAATAATAAGGGTCTACCACGTACGTCAGCTGATTCTCTAACATAGGGCGGGGAGGCTACGATTTCAGTTTAGGAAGGAAATCGTGAGGCGTTGAAATAAGTGGTGGTCAAATATTGTGTATTCCACTGGGCATTTTTGGAGAGAGAGAGAGAGAGAGAAATTCCATTCCTGATGTTTGATTTTTTTAGAGAGAGAGAGAGATTCGTAGATGTTTGATTTATCAGATCTAGTATATATTGATCCAATATATTTTGATACTCCCCCCGTTTTTGTAAAAAAATTATCTTAACTGAAAAAAGTTTTGAATTAGTGTATTTTGAAAACATAATATAGTAGTATCTGATTAACATAATTTTTTGATGTATCTCAACGAGATTTGCTCCGTTCTGGTAAAAGAAATAAGTATTTATTTTTACAAGTACTTATTTTTTTGAATTAAACGTGATGTATTATGAGAGAATAACTTGTCTCGTAATAAAAATTAAAGTACTTAAAAAAATAGAAACCTTAGTGGAATGAAACTTAAAACATGAACCTAGAAAAGAGTCCAGAACAAAATAGATTGTCCGTGCAACCCCTCTATTTTGTTTTCGTTCTTTTGGGGTGCCAACCTCACGATTTTGTATTTGTCTGAAAGTCATGAAAAGAAAAAGAAAAGAAGAGAAAAAGTATTTTTTTTGTTCCTCAATTTCATGTTTTTTATAGGTTTCACATAACACACAAAAAATTATTTTGTGCTTCTGAAACAGTGGGTCTGGGTTACCCATAACAACATATCACATGTATCATCGGTAGGAGTTAAAATTCTTTCCACCAGTGGAGTAAATCTTTGGTTTGCCTCACAAAGCATTTTTTTTGTTACAATCTGAATAGTTCATTTGTGGGACCCACAAACGGTGGTGAAAACCCTATAGAACATACTCTCTATTGGTAATGTTACGTCTTAATAGCTTTTAAAAATAAATAGATTTTTGGTTGGCGATGTGGAAAACTTCCTTGTTTTCTTTTAAAAGTTTCAAGAAAGTTCATTTCTATTGAAAGCCGCTTTAGGCCCAAGACATATAAGTTCTCGAGTACATGGATTGTTGAGAAAAGAGCTCCTCCACCGTCCGAATGGCATTGAGGAAAAGAAGCTTGCCGTTGTTCCAAAACCCCTCAAGAAAAACTATTTCAGGAATCCAACAGCATAATCACATATTGTATACGTGAAAGGGTCATTAAGGACAGCTACAGCGATCGTGATACAATTATACGTATTTTATCCCTCAACGCCGTACTTTTCATTGATTTTCTTTTATCTCTTGTTTTGTCACATTTGTTTTGCACGTGTTTGTCATGTAGTCGGGGAGGGTGGCTATTTCGTGAGGCTGAAGTTATTTTTTCAAGGGATTTGGGACTTTTGTATTGTTGAGCCTTTTATATTGTTTGAGTCATTTGTATCTTCTGTGTTTGTTGAGTTTTTTTTCCTTAGTGTATAAGCCAGGAAAATGAGGTATGGCATGAAAGGGTAACTGATCTTCCGGTTGACCCAAAAAAAAAAAAACTGACCTGCCGTACAAATAGCTTAGCCCTCTTGTTGGATTCATTTGAGTTTTTTTTGTATATTTTTATAAACTTAGGTTGTGTTAAGGATGGATAACGAGTGCTGTTTTTTGTCACTGTTACGCTTTTTATTTGAGCTTTGACTAAAGTCTCACATGAGAAACAATGCCCAACTTAATTAAGGGTTTGGGTCTCGGATAGGCGTTTATTGCCTTTCTCCTTTTAGTCTTTGTATCTCTTTTGAAGATTAATAAAAAAAAAAAATTGCTGTTCAAAAAAAAAAAAAAATCCATGTCAAAATTACATCTCTCATTGAACTCTTCCACAATTAGTTCTTTGGTGGTATATTTTGTTTTGGTACAGGTGGGAGGCTTGCTCATTTACCTTCAGCTCATACCAAACAAGCCTTCCGAGGCCTTGTGGAGGTAAGCCAAAGAAGAATGCAACCTTTCTTCGATTCTTCCTCACCTTTCTGAATTTAACCCATAACCCATTTTTTACATTTTAGTTTGTGGATGTTGGCACTGATCGTGCCATTGCGTATTTGGATGGCTTGGACTTTGGGGGAGCCCGATTTGTGCGGAGATGGCCTCACCCAATCTCAAGGTGGAGCGACTGGATAAGTGGGAAAAGGGACAGGGCAAGTAAATTGCATTTATATTGTATATTGGGTAAATAGTCATTAGGATGTGACAAAAATAATGGAACTATGTGACTAGGCAATGAAACTCGCCCACGCGTTTATTATATTGTAGTAGGCGAATTTCCAACTTTCTTTACTGCAGTAAATCGGGAATCTTGAAACACAACAATGCGCAATTGGCGTTTAGTGTTTGGGTTTCATGACAAGAAAACAACAGCGATCGATTACATTAATTGATGGTAGCTTAATATGACATAGATGATTTGCAGACTTGATTGTTTGGTTTCCAACTTTCTTTACTGCGGTAAAAAAAAACTTTGGTAACATGGGAAACCAAGGCTTTGAATGGCGCAATAGACAGTTCTGATAAAATCAAGTCAAGTTAAATACTTCATTCATGATATTGCAACATTTAGTGCAGAGTATTCAGCTTGTGTGTGTATCATATTGTTTTATTTTGATTAATGATTATCATGTAACTATCATAAGTATTACCTCTATATCTTGGAGAACCAATCTCTGATACCAGATGTTAAGAATTAGTTTTGGGCACACAAGGAATGAATCGCGATCAGAATCAAACGAAGGCACATCACACATGGAAGCCCAATATGTTCCGGCCACAATCAAAGCATAAATAAAAAGCATAACAGTAACAAAAACGACACTGATTATCCGTCCTTAACACAACCTAAGTTTATAAAAATAAAAGTACTCAAAGAAAAAATTCACACCGGCAAACCAGTTAAGATATTTGTATGGAAAACTCAAATGAATCGAACAAGAGGGCTAAGCTATTTGTATGGCAGCCCTGTTACTCTTCATACCGTATTTCATTTTCCTTCTTAGTGATGGCACTGGGGTAGATTGGAGACGGATATTGTAATATCCAACTCCGAACCCTCCACTCATCCCCGAATCTACCCCGATCTCCGACGGATAATTTTTTTGGTCCTCCATTCCCGCCCCAAACAAGGAACGGAGATCCGAATTTGGGAAAAAAAATTATTGGAAAACAGCATGTTTCACTTTCCAGTGCTATTTGGACTCATTTTCTGGTTCTTATTTGGACTCTGAATTTCCTCACGGGGAAAGAAATATAGCAATTGTTTCAACCTGGGATTAAAATCTGAGGTGTTCCAACCAAATGCGGCAAATCTACCATGGATTAGGCAATGGGGCTGTAGAACTTCTTCGAGTTCAGTTGGGAACAAAATAAGAGCCCTCAGGATTGGGGCTGAATCACTACATTCTACCTATTGGACATACCGTTTGTTGTAGCTGGATGGAGAAGGTCGGACAGCGATTTAGATCGACGGGAGATGAACACCTGAGAAGAGAATGAGAAAGAGAGAACACAGAAGTGAGATATACGAAGATGGAGAAATAATCGCGTGGTACCCACGATTGGCGGAGACGGAAGACCGGTGGTGCACAAACCGGTGGCGACAAGGGGCGGTGGATCGAGAGAGAGAGCACGCTGCTGCTGGGTCGGGACGGGGACAAACTTACACCAAATCCGATAACTGATTTTTTTTTTTTTGGTTTTTTAAAAAAAATATACAGTATACAAATCCGCCCCAATTCCGGAAAATCTCCGATTCTCCGATCCGCTCGGGGCAGATAACACCAAGCCCACCGTCGTTGTGCTGTCGCCACTACCGCCACTGATGGAACTCCACCACCGTGAAGTTCACATTTTCTCGAAAAAAAAGAAACCAATTTAAGTTTTAATATAAAGGTCTTCTAGCTGAAATCATACAATGTTTTACCTGCACCGTACCTGCCCAGAATGTCAAAAGCATGTGATTTCACAATTTAGCTAAAAAGTGCTCAAAATAGCCAAGCTGGGAATGATACCAGATTCATCGATGCTTCCAGCATAAAATGTTACGAGATCCATGGATGGAAACTTAGAACCCAAAATAACAAACGGAAAAGAATCAAACCAAAAACTTACTCATCATCTTTAAAAATCCACAAAACTTGAAACCCTAAGGATATATCAAAATCAAAACCACAATCTGTCAAAAAAAAAGAGGCTGCTTTTGGCAAGCCTAGGGACAAACAAGATCCATAAACTCAAAATTGCATTAAGAAAAACAAACAAAGGTCACGGTCGCAGTCTCCCAAGTAATTCTGCAGAGAGCCAGCAATGGAGCATGGAAAGCAACTCTTCCAAACTACATATATCAATCCTCCCTGCGAGAAACACATCGACTGCTTTCAGAATGTACATTATGTAGATTTCTCATGCTCCTAAGCTGAAAGTTAACCAAAACTTTTAAAAGCTCAGAAGGTACGGTAGGGCAAACCAGTAAATAGTAAAAAAAAAAACCCCCCTGAATATCTTTCGCTTAAAATTCTTTGTTTTAGAGCAGAGACATAAGATACGGAGTATATCCCAGTATGCAGTGTGTCACCCTAGTTTTCCTGTGCAATATGACACAATAGCTACAAAACTTGGTAAATGAAGACTATGCCCCCAGGACAGTATGTTTAATGTGGCATCATTTAACCTAGAGAAAGCCATATATGTTCTCTTACAAATTGGACAAATACTTCAATTAGATAGTAGAATGTACCCTTGTCTACGGACACTGAAACTTTAAGAAGAAATCAGTGCATCAAAAGGAGGAAGGAATGGAATTATAATTTCACGAAAACATATACTCCCTCCATCCCATTTTAAATGCTCTCTACTAAAACCGGGTAACTTTGACCTCAAAATAAATTTATTGTTTTCGCACCGTTGAAAAGTACTCACTCAGATTTTTTGAACGGTGCAAAAATATTTGAAAAAATATTTCTGGAAATACTTTTTTTTCAAAGTCAAAATGCACGACTTCCCATAGGGAGCATTTAAAATGGGATGGAGGGAGTAACAACTAGCACAAACTAACTAAGCAAGTAAACCAGCATATCAATATTTGAGAGCCTCAAAACCTAACAACATAGGATGCACAAGCTTAAACTTAAGCTCAGTCTGTGTTTGGCTGGAGGGAGGACTCTCAATCTCGTCCCAATATAATGGTCATGTTAGGGAAAGAAAGATGCATAAAAAGGAAAGGAAAAAATAAACAGAAGTGATTGATGAGAAAGCAAGGAACCAAAACAAGCTGAAGAAAAACACAGCAACATTCTCGAATAACCAAGTGTCCCTAACACATCCCAATAATAATGCACGAATAGTGTAAAATGCACCTTCATTCGATCAGCGTCTACTGGTTTTCCCAATCCCACGCTTCCCAGAGAACAAATGCTTCGGTCTCAGAGTAGGAATGACTCTATCCGCCTCACCCCGCCGAGCATCCTTATTCCTCTTCATCATAGATTTCTTAGCCAGTGTCAGAGCCTTCCCCTTTTGAGCAGAATCCTTGTATCCCTCACCTGGGACCAACTCACCTGGTGGCCTTGACTTTGACCTTGACCGGGATGTTGACCTCATCCGAAGCTTCTTGTTAGGTTGGTCAACATCCAGTTCCATGGCATCATGATTGACGGATCTCTCCCTCTTACGACCCCTTGACTGGCTGCGTGCCCGGTTAATTGCCCTACTTGGATCCAGTCCCAAAGCTGATAACTGCCTTCCCATTCTCTCTGAAGTGAACTTTTTGTCCTTGTCGAATTTCCTTGGTACAGTTGGTCTGCTCTCTGCAGTGCTCTTCTTTATCCTATGTTGTTGAATGAGTAAACTTTTCTTTTTGCGAATCTCAGTTAGAGCTTCTTGCTCTTCTTGGGTAAGTTCCTCTACATCCATGTCCAAATCCTCATCCCCCTCCTGCTCCTGCCGAAGACCTTCTTCCCGCTCTAACTCCTCAAGCCTATTCAAGATATCAGGATCAACAAAATCATACACATTGTGTCCATCTAGAATTTCCGGCATTATATCTTCTTTCCATTCATCATGCGCTAAAATATAGTGCTTCTTCAAGCTAGCAGAATAAACACCTGCGCCTCCATTCTCATCCTCCAAATCCCTCTCCAGCTTCCTCTTCTCCTTATCCACTTCTTTCTTAGCTTTAGCTTCCAACACTGCCTGAGGTATACAAGGTGGCCTTTCTTTCTGATCACGTGGCTTTGGCATTGCAACATGGAAGCGATTAAGGCAATCATTAATCTTTTTAGACTTCATTTTCAATTCCACTCTTTGGTTCAACAACCTCTCACAAGCCGCGTTTTTCACTGAAATTACCCCATCTTCAGTCAAAGTGCTCATGGTCAAGAGCACCCCCTCCTCGTTCGTAGGATCACCTCCTTGACCTATCAGAGTCTTTAAAGCTTCAGCCTTTATGTCCATGACCAACTTCTTGTCTTCTTCAGATATGCCATCCAACGGCTGCAAATCAGTTTTATTGCAAACTACAATCAATGGTTTGTTCATGAACAAGGACTTAATACTGTGAAAAAGAGCTGCTTGCTGTGCTATACTGTATCCGCATGACCCAGAAATATCTAAGAAGAATAGAACAGCAGCTCTTAAATGTGCCAGAGCAGTGATGCTGCACATCTCAATGATATTTCGATCTTCAAATGGTCTATCCAAGATCCCTGGCGTATCTATAACCTGATAGCGCAAGTATTTGTAGTCTGTATGACCTACAAAAAGAGATTTAGTGGTGAAAGCATAGGGCTGGACATCCACATCAGCTCTAGTGATCTTGTTGATAAATGAGCTCTTGCCAACATTCGGGTATCCACAAATCAAAATTGTACGAGTGTTTGGATCGATCGAAGGAAGCCTTGCCATATGCTGCCTGATCTGCTCAAGGTAGGCCAAACTAGGGCCCACCCTCTTTATCACAGTGCACATACGGCCAAGAGCAGCAACTTTAAGAGCCTTGCATCGATAAAGTGAATCACCATACTTTAAAAGTTTCACATAGTCCTTCGCAATCTTACCAATTAGATTTCTTGCAGTATTAATTTGCCCAAGAGCAAGCTTGTAGTGATCTTTGTTGTACAGAACATGAAGGAGGTCACCATAGAATGGGTGAATACCGTCAAGACGAGGGAACTCCTCGATGATAGTTGAAAGCTTCTCATGGAAATTCTGCTGTGTGTATTTCACTTTACGCATGTAGAATTGACGAATGCGGGAGATGGCATAACCCTTGTGAACAACAGTTGGTGTTTGGCGTTGAGTGCGGGAAAGGATAATATCAACGAAATCATCCTTGGTGGGAACAACCGTTATCTTCTTAAAGTTATACTGAACCATCGTTTATGGATTTAGGTTACCCCCTGCAATAAATACACAGATATCAGCTAAAAACTCATAAAACTAGAGAATGCATAAAATCAATGCACCATACAAAATTGCCAAAGTATAATGATAACAATAAATCATTTCAGCATATTGGCATGGTTTATCAGAAGATTCAAGACTGACATTCACATGTTGGAATTATTCCAAGGAACTCAAAGAACCATTCATCAAACAAGGATTCCTTCATTACGAAGCCCTTAAAGTTGACCCTCGATAAAGCACCATTCCTAACGTGTTGAAACCATGCATTTCAAGGAACTAACGTAATTAAACAGTCACTAGAAAACTACAAAATCACGTTTTACATCTTGTACACCCACCTTAATTTTTAGAAGTTGAAAAAGACCCTTTTCCTTTATATTCCTAAAATGGAAGAAAAATAAGCCATCTCCAGATATTCAACTCAATGAAGTGTTATCTAAAAAATCGGTTACTTCACAAGCGGAGGCAATATCAATTAACTCATCATCTCATCGGAGGAAAAGATACATAAAACCTTGCATAAATCAAAAGATATAGGGCCGGCCTAAGGTTCTATAAAGTCTTAAGAATGATGAGCCACAATGGTATCAAAATGCTAGATAACAGAGCCTAAAACCATAAGAAACCCCATTTATTCCACCACCCATCTCCTCAATATGGTACATGAGAGCTTGTAATTTTCATTTTATCCCAGGATTTTTTTCCTCGAAAAAGATTCACTTTTTTCCGAAACATAGTCGAAGACAAAACTCCAGTTAAATACAGGATGAAATTAAACTACTAGCATGTTGCACACCTACTCAAAAACGTCAATTACTTTCTCAATTCACACTTTTGTAACAAGAAATCCATAGAAAATATTGCATCTATTTACAGCCCCTTTCAATTTTGAGATATGGTGACATAAGAAAGGCGACCACTTTCTCACCAAATCTCACCATTTTGGTGATATGTAGTAGAAAATACAAGTTTCGTACTTCTCACCATTTCTCGCCAAATCACCCAATCCAAATGAGTGATTTTGCAAGACACTCCAATCCTTTCTTTTCTTATCAAATTCTGAATACAAGTTCCGTAGTTTCTATTGAACCTGTAAGAACTACAGTGGAGGTACCTTGTATTGTGATCTTAGTCTTGGCCATTCTTTTCTTTTGGGGATGTCCGATTAATGTTGTTCATTTTGAAAAGTCAAAGCAAAAAGTTTGTAAAGCAACAAATGTATTCGAAGGTGGGAAAAAGTTGCAGCAAATTAGGAACAGTGTTATTGAATTTGAATTCAAGCACATGAATTGCAAGTCCCCTTTGGAATTTTTAATTCTTGAACAGGACTTATAATATGGGACGGAGGAGTAATATAATGCTATGGGGATCCAACAACAGGTTTTGTAACCTTGGCATGTTTTGGGCGTAAGTTGAGCAATATGACTAATCAATTTCTGAGCTTATGGGTGAGGAATGAAAATAGAAGTTCATACTGAGATGTAAGGGTTATGTAGACTATGGTATCAACAATGTAATATGAGAAAATATATAAATCAATGGAATCATAACAATGTCAAAGGAAGATCTAGCCATGTTGCAGATAGGTACGCATAAATACTTGTCATGAGCACAAACACCTTCATTATATTCTTTGCGGATTTGAACAGCCGTGCTGGTTCATACTAGCTAATTCTCCTAAGTACTGGGTTGACGACAGGCCGATTTGCTGATATCACGGTGTGAATTGGTCCATTTTCTGTTGGCTTCACCGAAAGGGCCAGGGTCCACACCATCTTACATAGTCTGTTGTAACCTAGACTCACTTGGTGGAACAAAGTTATAGTCTTGTTTGACACAAAAAAGTGATAATTGAATTTGTCCTTACAAATGTGTATGGAAAATCAAACTTTTTTAGCATTGTGTGTAATCCACCAAAAGTTTGAATTTCCACACATTTGACGTTTATCTATGCATGTCTATACACCTTTCACAGATATCGATGCACTTTTTAGGAACTCTAAATCCACACATAGGATAATGGAAGCGTATTCTACAAAGTGACGAAGATACAAAACAATACTATCATTTTCATCTAATCATCGGTGCTAAATCAAGAGGAGAACATATACAACAACTATATATACACGATAATACATGCATATGTAGAGAGAGAGAGAGAGAGAGAGAGACCGTGGTTGAGGTGGAGACTTCAAAACTCCGCTGCAGCTGTGTGCTGCGTTTTCTCCAGAGTTCAGAGGGAGAAAGAAGCGAAACTCTACTTGCGAAAATATACTGTATGTATATATGAGGTGCTGCGGAAGGGCATTTTGGGGCGTTTCTCAATGTGAAATTGGCCTTTTTGACGGTTAGGGCATCGTGAGCTGACGGATTGGGCCGGGTTGGAGATAAACCCAGACATGGGCCGGGGCCAGGACATTCGGCTCCCGCCTCTCAAAAATACCCTCGACAAACGAAGGGAGGAATTCTTAACGTGCGAATTAATAACAGATCGCGGATCAAAAAAAAAAAAAAATAATAATAATAACAGATCGGACGGACTTCCCTTAATCTCCCTCCTTGCGTTGACGGAACTCCGACAATTGCCCAACCAGGAACTCGTGCATTCCCAGCTCTTGCGATGTGTATTCCTAGCCGCCGCCGCGAACCGCCATCGCCACAGATCGCGACCAAAAAACTACGGAACAACCCCCAATGACCAAAACTACTCCTCTCCTTTTCTCTCTTCCCTCCGATTTGCGACGGCAGCTGCTACCGTCATTGTTTGTATATTCATATGGTATTTTTCTATGAGATATGTATGTATAGGTGTGCGTATGTCCCTGTAACAACAAAGGAAGAAGAAAGCCAAAACTTCACTAAAACCCCTTAAAGTTCTAAAGTTTTTTAAATGAACCCAACCGACTCTGATTTGCCACAGGGTTATATCATAAACTTTTAGGGTCTTGTTCGTTTGGTAATTTTGGGTATTTTAGTTTTGGTAGTGGATAGAGAGAAAAATAGGGTAATGATTGGAGAGAAGGGTAATGAATGAAGAGAGATAGAGAGAGAAATAAAATTAATAATTGGAGAAATATGGTAATGATTGGAAAACAAAGTTAAGTTTACAAACCAACAAGGCCTAGATATTTTTTGTGTCCTATTAGTGTTTGGTTAAGGTTGAAAGCCCAACATTTTCAATCTATGTCCCACCTTCGAAAGCACTTGTATTTTGTATCCAAAAAGGCAACATATAAAATTATTTGTGCTAATTTAAAAGGTTATCTTTTTTTTTAATAGCAATAAATAAGGTTATTTTTGTAAATTCTAAATTTGAATAATCACAATAAAATCAACCGATATAATTATTTATCCAAATCTATACACTGTATTATTTCAAAAGACTAACAAATAAGATAAGATTATTTTTGTAAATTTGTACTCTATACAATCATAATAAACTCAACAAATATGATTATTTGTTCCAAAAAAAAAAAAAGAAAGTCTAGTCTAATCTTCAGCTTTTTCTTTCCCAACCACTTTGTTGTAAAAAAAAATAAAATAGAATCCTGAAATGGTAAATAGAGTAGCACAAAAATAATTTAAATTAAATGTAAATGTTCTACGTTCTTGAAAGTCTGACAAGTTAATTTAAGTGGGGAGAGAGAGAGAAAGAGAGGAGTGCACTGTTCATAAGAGAGAGAGCAACAAACAGGCAAAGAGGGGCACGCGTCACGTGCGAGGCGCGAGAGGGAGAGGTGCGCACGTTCGAGAAAAATAAGAGATACGCTACAATTATCATTTCATGGAATGCATCAATTTTTTTTCCCGTCCGTCCGTAACAATGAAAGGCGCCGGCGTCCAAGTATTCTCATGTGCTGAGTTGGAATTTTCAGTAAAGGCATTTTTGTCTTTTCACGGACCCTAAACTCTAGAATATATTCATTACTGGACTCTACACATTATAGAAACTTAAGTTGGACTAAATGTGATTTTAGGCACCTACTTTTGGATCTTAGGCTAATTCCCTGTTTCGGAAGAATGTTTTTTTATTTTATCGACAAAGAGGATTCCATTTGTTAGAAATGATGAAATTATAGAGTCGAGTAAATTAGGGAAGTGAAATACGTGAGAGTTTTGAAAAGCATAAATGTATATTTCTAGTGCTGTTACTTACAAAAAGCACAACGACCTGTTAATCTCATATTTTTAAAACTGAATAAAAAACACAAGATTTTAAAACTAATTTAATAAAAAAACAAGTGGTAAGATTTCAAATGAATAGAAAAAAAAGCTAATGCTTGACTTCCCAACAAAAACATAACGCTATATTATTTTGCCTTTAAACTAATTTCAAAATACTAGGGGCTTTTTGGTAACCTTTTTGTTTTTTGTTTTTACTTTTTTGAAAATTAATGAAGAAAACTTGTTTGATAACAAATTTCTACTTTTTTGTTTTTTATAAATTTTTTTAGAGTTTTTGTCAACTATGAAAACTACAATAAGGTGTTTTCCCCGACCTTTTTTTTTTTTTTGAGAAACACAAATATTACCAAACATGTTTCTTGTTTTTTGTTTTTATAAAAATATAAACCTGTTTCTATTCTAGTTTCTTAAAAATAAAAAACCGAAAAGGTTACCAAACGCACCCTAATTATTTCCGTTAAAATATGCAAAAATACCATGTAGTCCAATTAGTTAAGGGAATGGAATTATCTTGAATAGTGAGTATTTTTGAACTAAGGATGAGTTCACGCTATGTTTTTTGTCTTCTGGATAGACGGCAAATACCACTTGTTTCTGCTAAAAATCCCCAAAACACCATTTATAGAACAAAGTAAAGGAAAATTAGTTGTCTTGAATAGTGGAATTCTTGGACTGAAATGTTGAAAATATCATTTAAACGATAGCGTGAACTCATAAATATTGGAAATAACGTTCAGTCAATTGCACGAACTCACGCTAAATACTTACTAAACTCTATATTTTTTGTAAATGCATTAAATTTCTTTTTAGTACCCCTTTTTTAGATCATCTTCGTTATAAATGCATTAAACAAAGAAAAATTCTAAAATCAACCCAATAGGCTGACAATAGTGAATGTATATTAAAGGGTATAAAAAGTATATAAAGATACGTATTTTTTTAATCTTTTAGTGTATTCATCGTCAGCTTAGTGAGCTGACAGTAGCAAGACCGTTAAACAAAAGAGATTTAAAAGAATACATTTTTCTCGCAACATCTGCGACAAAACAGAACCTACTGGGCAAAAAAGATGTACTCCACGAGACAATTGACAACTCACAAGGCTAAAAGGCTTAATGGCTTCGAGGGGGAAACCAAGGTAAAGAATGTTTCAGTTCTGATATAAAGTGTAATGGACCTGGCTTTGCTATAATTAAATCTCGACCGTTCATTTTGATAATTAATACTTCAAAAGTGTTAACTTATCTAACCGGTATTATACTTGTGCAAATCTGGACCACTAAAGAGAAAACATGTCACATCAGACCCAACTCTTGCAAGAACTTTTTCAACTATAACAACTCCTTGCAAGTTTCGGTAATTGCAATGAATTCCGCTTCCGTAGTCGATAGAGCGACACATTTTTGCAATTTTGATTGTCAATTGACAGCTCCTCCTGCAAAGGTCATCAAGTATCCCGAAGTGGACTTTCAAGAATCAACATCACCCGCCATGTTGGCATCCGTGAATCCATCCAACACAGTTTTACCATTTTCGAAACACAAACAAACTCTAGAAGTATTCTGGAGATACCTGAGAATCCATTTCACAGCTGTCCAATGTTCTTCAATTGCCCAAATTTGAAAGAAACCGACTAACAACTCCTACCACGTGAGCTAAATTTGGCCTAGTGCAAACCATGACATATATCAAAGAACCAACCGCTGAAGCATAGGGAAATTTTTCTATCTACGCCTTATCTTTTTCACTTGTAGGACATTGTTTCGAACTAAGCTTGAAATAATTCGCAAGCGGACAACTAAAGGGCTTTGCCTTACTCATGTTGAACCTCTCAAGAACCTTTTCAATGTAGTTTTCTTGAGACAACCAAATCAGCCCCTTCTTTCGATCACGAGTAATTTTCATACCCAAAATTTGCTTTGCCGGTCCTAAATTTTTCTTAGGACAATTAATTGCCTTGTCATCAAGCTTGGACCTTTCATTTTTTGGAATGTGAACAAATGCCCGGCAACTGAAAACTCTCAAGTGATCATAAGTGACATCCTTACCCGACCAAATTTTTTTTCGGAACATCACCTTTCAAAGGAACCGAAGGAGACAAATTAATCAAATCAACCGCCGTCCTCATTGTCTCCGCCCAAAAAAACCTTCACAATTTCGCATGTGAAAGCATGCATCGCATCCTTTCCACCATAGTGCGGTTCATCCTCTTGGCGACTCCATTTTGTTGAGGAGTTTTCTTAACGGTCTTTTGGTGTTTAATGCCTTGGCTACGACAATATTCATCAAACGACCCAAGATATTCACCACCGTTGTCGGAACGAACATATTTCAACTTCTTCCTTGTCTCTCTTTCAATTAACCTTGGCCTGAAAATTTTTAAACACATCTAAAACTTGATCTTTAGTTTTGAACAGGTAAGCCCATAATTTTCTCGAATGATCATCAATAAAAGTAACAAAATAAAGTGCCCATAATTTTTTGGTCTGATTACTATGACAAGTGGTAATCAGACCCAGGAAGTCATGGGTTTGAGTCACGGGAGTGTCATCGTGAGGGAGAGATTTTTGGGCTCGGAGTGCCACCATGAATTTGGCCACATAATGCCACTCCCTGCGATCGCTCTAAAAACAGACTTGCAGGTGTAAGAAAATCCATGAGGTGACAAGTTTGTACCGCGCGACTCGAATGCATTTTCTCCATTTTGGGCTTCTTGATTCTTCTTCCTCCTGTAGATCAAATGTCGACGGATTGAGGTCCGGTAACAACGGTGGCGTTGGTCCTCTCAGAGTCTCAACCAATGCATTTTGTCCATTAGTTGACCTTTCCGCGGCATGAAAAATTTATTGCTCAACGAGATTGGATAATTGAGATTTGAGAGTGTACGACGCGAGACAACTAGATGGTTAAATATTCTAGTTGGCTACCGACGATACAAGAAGTATATTGACGTTCAAATCGTTCATCTTGGCAATGTGTGATCGTCCATCTTGGCAATGTGTGATGATCCCTTGATCCCTCACTTGAGAGTGTATCGAATCCAAAATTCGAACTCATGTGCATATATAATTGCATTCAAGATCCTCTGATATTATTCGATAAAAATCCGCAAATGCAAACATTTATAGTACATTAACAGCTGAACACATGCATGTTAATTCTCAGGTTAACTACAAACCGATAACAGTAAACAGTTTTTCATACCAAAAAAGAGAGCATGCAGACCAATACATACTATATTGGACAATATTTGAAAGTTGCATAATTACATGCATTATATGATGGGAATATTTTTGGCATGCAATTCCTGTCTAGAGTGCGGCTTCTTGATCATAAGTTAGCCTGCAATATTGCAACATGTTGTGAGTTTATGAAAATAAAGATTTCTTATAAAAACTAATAATAATTTATTTATCCCTATCGTTAATTAACGATCTAAAAGCAAGTCCACTAGTTGGTATAACTTTGCCAATGTCTATTTTTGGCTTGTTCAGAGTAAGTCCACCTGTGTAACAGTGTCAAGCCAATTAAGCTCGAACAAGCTACTATTCGGCCCTTAATTGGATTTATGATGCATGTGTTCAAATTTTGAATTACTAGAGAATAATCTACTCAACTCAATTAAAGTTCATTTGAGATGGGCTTGTTTTATAGACAAGCTAAGCTTGAACACGTATTTGAAGCTCATTGAGTTTTCAAACCAAATTTGATCAACCACCTAACGATCTTGTTCAGCTCATATATCACCGTAATTATGGTTATGTGCTGTTGACTTTAATGGAGATTAATTAATTGTTATAAGTGAAATCGTAGTGCTATATAAAACGTTGATTGACTACTTCATAAATTTCATACAGAGGGCACTTATGTCGTATTATCTCCTCTCTTTTTTCACAACCAAGTCAACGTTGCTTTCGGTCATGTTTAATTTTTTTTTTTTTTTTGGAAGACAATTCGTTATTCACACCAAAGCGTAAACTTAGAATAATCATGCGAGAAAACATAATCATTTATCCTATAGATTCAAATAGATAGAGGAAAGGTAATTTTTGGAGAGAAAAATGATGGAGCAAATTAACCTAGAGGTTACTTTTGGTACTTGAGAGACTTATGACAGTTGGTAGTGCATGTAGCTTTTTGCGGCGAAATGAAAAATCATGCAAGTTCATAAGGATCTAAGTGCAAGGCTAGATAAATTCAGGAGCCGAATGTGACCCCATAGCTATCCGCCACTTTAATTATACTCCTAGCTAGTGCTTTTTTTGGTTATTACTACTACTAATCATGCATTATTATTTTGTCGTGCTAATTCACGTAAGACAAAATTATAAAGCCTTGACCTTTTTCTTAGGGTTCGTTTGGAACCTAATTAGGAAGAGAAAGGAAAGGAAAACAAAAACAAAAAAAAATTTCGCTTCCTTTGCTTGTTTTGAGAGGAAACAGACTAGAAAATAATCAAACTATGAAGGCTTATGGACAGTAAATTAATTTTCCTCTAAACTTTTCTTCTCTTTTCCTTTCTTTTTTTTTTTTTTCCATAGGTACCAAACAGGGCGTTAAGTTTTTCAATTTCAACATCTTTATGTCAAAGCACTTTAAGTCGTAATATATGATGGTCACGCCACCCATCTTCGTGAGTGTGAATGATGGGTCTGCTATCGATGCTGATTTCAAGCGAGTTTTCGTATTTGTTATTATTTTAGTTGTATTTTTTTGGGTTATAATTTTAGTAAAACAAATTTAATTAGTAAGTACTACATTATTACCTGTGAAGTGAATTGCTAGTGCCGGGTCGACTCTGTATTCTTGAGCTTTCATTATCTGCCTCGCCTCGTGCAACTCTTGAAGCTTCACCTCAAATTAACATTCAAATTAAATATACAGTTTGATTCCATATATCACTAAGGGAAAATTCTGCAAAACACGCCCGGTTTTGATGTGTAGGATATGCATTCCTTGAATCGTCTTATATTTATAACATCTTGCTTACAAATTCATAAAATCAGTCTAAATTTATAACTTCTGCATGCACAGGAATTCATAACATTTAGGGGGCGTTTGGACAAATAAGCCACTTTGGCTTATTTTTTGTCCTTATTCAAATTTTTTTCTCATTTTGTGGCTTATTGTCAATTTTTTGGGGATTATTGCTTCGTTATAACAAGACGAATCGGAAAACTAAAAAATTTCGATCGAAATCCAATTTTTTTGGAATTTCGACGAGATTTGGCGGGAAAGCCAAATTTTGGCGGGAAGGACGAATATTTGGATTTCGATAGAAATTTTTTACTTTTCCGATTCGTCTCGTCATAACGAAGCAATAATCCCCAAAAAATTGACAATAAGCCACAAAATGCGAAAAAAATTTGAATAAGGACAAAAAATAAGCCAAAGTGGCTTATTTGTCCAAACGCCCCCTTAGACCTCAATTCGTAGCGTTATTTTCAACTCATAACATTTGTATGTTTTATCTTTACGTTACAAATGTTGAAACGAATGTTATAAATGTTTCAAATTACGATCCATGCAAATGTCATAAATCGTTTATACAAATTATGATTTTAGTGTACAAAATAGGTATGCATTTTTAAGAAATATTAAAAATATAGGTCTAAAATATATGTATGCATTTTGTACTAAAATATATGGTTTTAGTACAAGATATAGGTTTATATTGTAGTATAGTGATTAAGAAATATTAGTGAAGCAAATTGGATACGAAGTTTAGATCCTCACTTTTTTTTGGAGGTGAACGTTCTCCGCTTGCAGGTTCCTCTGCTGCATTTACCACAAAATCAAAATGTTATTCAAATTTAAGTATTACAGTCTCTAGTTTCCGATTTGAATTGGATCCGGCTTCTCCACCAGTCTTAGAGAAGTCGATGCGGTTCAATCTCGGTTATTCATCTTGACAACTTATGGTCTAGATTGCAAAAAGTATTCTACATGTAAAACAAGTTGGATATTAAAAACACTTTTGGACAGTTGAGACAAGGCGAACGGTCCTCTGCAGTAAACAAGCTGGATTCTTTCAGTGTTAGCAAATCAGTTTGGAACCTTTTAAATCACATTTATGAGAGAGAAGATTTCATCATTTTTCAATCCGTTCATTTCTTTTTTTTGGTTATTTCCTCGACGTATTAAATCTGAAGTCGTGTTTCAATTATGTGAAACGAGTCCAATGTCATTTCGCAATTTCAAATTTATCCAGTTATTTACTTGAGGTGCTGAAATTATACAGTTGAGGTGCACGCAAATTCTGCATGGTATGCATGAGAGAGGAGATAGAGTCTCACCTTCTTCTTCATGGAGTTGATTTGCTCTGAAAGGATGCATCTCTGTAAGATAGAGAAAACCTATATTTGTTGGTATTTGTAGAATAATGTAAATGTAAAGAAGTCCAAATATTGGGCAAATTTTATTCTCAACCCATCAACAAAAATACAGTATTAACTTCCTCTACCTCAGTACTACTGCATCTAAAATGCAGTTAATATACTGTACATTGGTCCGGGTTCGCAATGGTTATTTTCTAGAAGTTTATTTTGCAGAGCGTAGAAAAATTCATGCACGTTTGGGAGAAAAATAATGCTCTTTCCTATTTTACGTTCTTTCGTATAATGTATTGTGAATAATAAGGTTACATTTGTGGTGATAGTTTTCAGATTGATAATTTCATGCCATATTAATAATAGTCAAGTACAATTTTTTTAATTAGGACATTGTGAAAATTATATTTTGTGATCATGAAACTTCCCAAATTTATCCACACCAAAAGAGACTTCCTTTCTGCATTAGAATAGATTAGCACGCACTGGATATATATGCTATAGAGAAATTATTAAAATAAGCCTGTTTTGGCTTAGTAATCCCGCAAGGTTATGTATTTTTTGGTCTTTATTTGATTTTTTTCACCGAATTTTTGAGTGTTGCCTCAATTTTTTTTTGTAGAGTATTGTTCGTTTCAACGAGAGAAATTTAAAACTTAAAAACTCTGTTCAAATTAAAAAAAGTTCACCAAAGACAAATATAATCTAAAACAATTGTCTTCCTTTTTCGATTATTTTTTCTTTAATAAAAAATAGTTTGGTTCATACTTTTTATTTTTATTTTTCTGGCTTCTTTTCAAGACGAACCAATAATCCGGCCACAAAAATGGACGCAAAACTAACAAATAAAAAATAAATTGAATAAAGAAAATAAGAGACAATTTGACTTAATATTAAGCCAAAACACCTCATGAATTTAAATTACCTTTTTAGATCGGACGCGTTCGACTCCGGTCCGCATCTGGCGCTCTAATTTCTGTAATTCTTTCATGCCCAACATCGATAGATCTTCCCCAGTAAAGTGCCTGCAGATATATATCAGGAAAAATATGTCTATATACATTTCATTTTTTTTAACTGTGTTTGATGAAATGGGTTAAGATCACAAATTACTTCTGATTTGCTTCCAAGGTTTCTATGGTTCTCTTTAATTCTTCCATTTCAGTCCTCCAAATCTGGCAGCATAATTTTACACAAACTAATTAAGCATTGAAAAAAAAAATAGAAAAAAATAAAGAAAGAAAAAGAAAATACATCTACACTTTGTTTTTTTATCTAAAAATAAAGCTACACAATAAAGCGAAATAATTAATTACCTGCATGGTTCTAAGCCCTTGGTTGTTAGATTGCGAGTTTAGTCCAACTTCACTCTTGTACCTTGCAATGGTCCTATCCATTCTGCACCAATTAAATAATTTGACATATTTATCCTCAAAGGCTCAAATTGTATGGTGCTATTGCAACTATCTAGCAAAAAATATTTAACTATATATATATATATATCAGGTAATACTTTCAGGGTTAAGCCCTCCTCCATACTCCACCAATCACTCAATTATTTTGGCTCCATCTCAGACTCAAAAAAAATAAAATCAAAACCATTAATCTTGAACTCGCATTCTAAAATATGTGTGCGAAAAAATATCATCTAGATTGAAAACCGTTATCAAATATGCACAAATCGTTTAAAGATGACGACTTAATTAGCTCAAAACCATATTCGTTGTCCACTACTGTACACGATTTTTTTTCATGCATCGACCGACGCTTATAAAACAAAATATTCTGGCGGGTATTGGCCAGCCCTAATAGGCTATTTGGCATTGGTAGAAAGGGTGATAAAAGAAATGATTGTGTTTTCGCACGAAGATGGTGAGATTTGGTATAAAAAAAAAATAAACAATGAAAATTCATCTTTCTTTTTTTTTTTTGGCCGTTCAAACAAAAAAAAAATGTTAGTCAATTCTTCAATAGCATTGATGTTTTACAGCCACAGGGGATCGTGAGAAATGGAGGTAAAATAAAGAGAACTCAAAAAAAAAATGTTATTAATTTTTGAATGATGAGACACAAAAACCAAAAGGATCATGAGCACAGTAGCACCAAAATGAGAAGCTAGAAAACATCCCGACTCTTGTTGCCAACCAGCCACCCAATCCCTTGACAATTATATGCCCACTCAGACCCTAAAAAAGGGAAAATTTTGACTAATATAATGAACAACAGTTATTTAAGTTGGTACTAAAATGAAATTAATAAGTGCTGATAAGAAAAAAAAAAAAAACTGAAATGAAGTAGTGAACAGATAATTGCTCATGACAGTGAATAGATTAGAGCTGATTAAAAAAATCCTAAACAAATAAAAGTAGAATAAAATTAATTACTCGTGACTGGAGAAGTGGTAAGCCTTTCCCGAAGGAGAGAACACGAGAAGAGCAACCTCAGCATCACAGAGGATAGAAAGCTCATAGGCCTTCTTCAGAAGCCCATTTCGTCTCTTTGAGAAGGTCACTTGCCTGCTTGATGGATTCTCTATCCTCTTTAGCTCTACTTTCCCTCTCCCCATGCTCTCTCTCTCTCTCTCTCTCTCTCTCTCTCTCTCTGATATTAAACCTCAAAGACGAATAAAAGTAGTTTGGTATTTGAAGGCAACCCCTTTTAAAGAACAGACAAAGAAATGGGGGAGTGTTTATATAAGGTTCCTGTTTTGTTTTCTTCTTTTGTTGATCTCATATAACCGATAGCAAAAGCAGTCTACGTAATTTACGAAGTAGACGTACGAGCTTCGCAGAGATATATTACTAGGTGATGCAGGAAACCGTATGACAACGAAACTAGTTGCAACAAAAGAAATAATCACGAACAAGTATGAACAAGTTGCGAAAAGCCATTGGGGCCATCCCATGCGTAGAAACCCTTTGGGTTAGCAAAGGCTGGTGGGGGACTGGAGAGATAAGTCTTATGGTGCGCGCAATCTGGTCCGGGGACTACTCTTCATTATAAAAAAAAAAAAGGTATGAACGAGAGGCACTTTCTCCCTCTCCGAACACCCAATAAGAGATAAATCTCAATTTTTTTATTAATTCAATAACAAACAAGTTTTGCCGTAGGCATTACAACAATGCTTATGCCAAAGAAATCCTAGACCAATTAGGAAACAACTAGACTTGCTAATCAAGTTGAAATTATAGAAATTACAAAAATTACCAAAAATAAAAATTTAGAAATATATTGCAGAATCACATACTAGACGACTAAAAAAAAGTGTCAAAACAAACGGCAATTAAAACGGAGCTTCCTACTAAAAATTATAAGCAAAATGATTATTTCTCAAAATGACAAATTAGGTCAAACAAAGGTCCGAACGGTGAAATTAGGCCGAAAACCACTAGGGCCTATGGTTCCATATAACGATGGGCCTTGTTTATTAGGGCGTTTCACTTCAACCATGGGACTTATGAGCTTTTTTGCCATCGATCGTTGGGTCACACCCATACTAATGTTGCTTAGGCCGCGAATGGTCCAGACTATCAAGGACGTGTATGTGATTCACTCGACATCATCACGCTACTGCCACGTACGTGGTGATCTAACATTTTGAATGATCGATCATTCATTTGCATAAGATCAAGGAGTGGGTTGTGGTTTGAGAGCACTTTTCGGTTTGAAACTGTCCCTCCTCCTCCTCCTCCTCCTCCACCAAGCAACCTGCAAAGCAAGTTGTACGGAGGGCTGTGACCAACCAGACGACCGAGGGTCCGGGTTATGGTTGCTCGGTTAGGCCCGAACAGACCCCTCGGGTAAATGAACAAAAAATGCGTTAGGCCTGTTTGGACAAATGAGTCATTTGGCTTTCCCGCCAAATATTTTTTGTCCTTATTCAAAATTTTTTCGTATCACTTGGCTTATCATCATTTTTTTTTGGAGATTATTGCATCCTCATGATAAGAGGAATCTAAAAAGTAAAAAAATTTGGTCAAAATCCAATTTTTTTTGAATAAAGACGAAAACGTGGCTTTCCCGCCAATTTTCGTCGAAATTCAAAAAAAAAATGGATTTCAATCAAAAATTTTTACTTTTTAGATTCCTCTCGTCAGAACGAAGCAATAATCCCCAAAAATTGACAATAAGCCACGAAATGCAAAAAAAAAATTGAATAAGGACAAAAAAATAAGCCACTTTGTCTTATTTGTCCAAACACCCCTAAATCCATGCAAGCCAAGCCACATAGGTAACCGAACCGATGTCTCACACTTCCATAACAATTAATGGTGTGTTGTACCTAGACGTAAATTCATGAAGTGTTAACCAACAGTGAAAAGTAGTAGTAGCACATAATTATTACGTGAAAAAAGCAAGATAAGATAATGGGAGAGCATATATAATTTGGAATTTTTTTATTTTCAGAGGGTATTTGCCGCTCTGTTATTTATACTCTGCCAAGAATTGTCACCGTGAGAGCTCACTCACTAGAAAAACGTCTAGAAATTGTACCCGACGTTTGTGTTCAGATTGCATTTCGATGTGTCTTTGGGGCACAGGCATCGGTTAGTGTACATATACACAACAACACTTTAGCAAATTATAAAGGACTATCAGCGAGCGGTCGACACGCGACGCTTTTGTAATTCGATTGTCGACGAAAGAGAGGTCGACACGTTTCGAATGACATGATAGATGGACTGATTACATGTTTGAGTTTAGAAAATGGAGGATATGATCATGCATACGACCCATTGAAGACACATAGTCCCCCCCCACCCTGCCCCTTTTGGTGATTCTTCAACAGCAATGGAGAAAATGGAGAGACAGTTGTCGAGTTATCCCCTCGGTTGGCAGTACAATTTGAAGGTTGTCAAACATCTCTGCTCCCTTCAAGTTGGCCCCCCCTTATTTTATGGGGACGATATTCTTTTGGCTTTAAACTTAAACTTAAAATGAGAATTTTATCCTTATTTGAATTTTTTTCGTATTTATTAGTTTTGCGTCAAATTTTTGTCGGCTATTGATTCGTCTAGACGAGAGAAATTGAAAAAGTAAAATTTTCTTTACTTTTACCCAAATATTTCGAGAAATAACCATTTTTTTAGCGCAAAAAATCGAGACGAATCAATAATTCACAAAAATTTGGCGCTAAACTAACAAATGCGAAAAAAATTCAAATAAGGACAAAATTCTCATTTTAAGTTTAAGTGAGGTATTCCTCATCCAATCTCCTGCTGGATGAGTTAGGTGTCGTTTTTCCACCGTGTTTTCTCTCGATGTAACCTTTCGAGTTTTAATAAAATTTCCTTCTGCCAAGCAAAAAAAAAAAAAGTTTAAATTTAAGTTAAGGCCAAGAGAATGCTCAGTCACATGATATTAAAAAAATAAAAAAAAAACCTTATTCAGTCACAAACCTAGGTCGATCCTGTTCGGTTTGAATTTTAAGTAAGATTTTTAAGAATAATGAGTGGAGAAAGAGAGAGAATGTTATCAGAGACCGTGCGTACGTAGGAATTTTGAGACCACAAACGAACAAGCTATTCTCTTCAAAGTCAAAATAAAACTTCTTTTTTTTTTTTTTGGCATAAAAGACCATTTTCTGTTTGCATAGAGGTCTTTTTATCTCTCTTTTGTCAATTCAATTTGTAGTCCGATGCACTTTATCGACATAGTAACTTTTTTAATCGAATTTGCAATGATATTGCCTTCTGTCAGAGAGCTTCATAAAAAGACAAATGCAACTGAATTACAATCGGGTTAATTAGCTCAGTTTGCGACGTCTCCTCCATACTTCCATTTGGAAGGTGATTTGGTCAAATTTTCCCAACGATGAGAATTGAATATATATATATATATATATATATCTACGGATTCAGTGAGGGATTCTTTACCAGTTTACGGTGCGAGACGTCCCCTTTTCGAGCAAATTTTGATTATTCGAGCCGTTCAAAGTGTGCAAAATGTGATTTTAAAGGTATTTGCCAGAAATCAGCAAAAAAAAAAAAGACCGAGAAGGGCTTGATTTTTGCAATTTTTTATTGAATTGTTTAATGAAAACTGCTCTGATCAAGCCCTTCCCGGTCTTTTATTTTGCCGATTTCTCCCGGATACCCTTAAAATCACGTTTTGGTCACTTTGAGCGGCTCGAATCATCGAAATTTACTCGGGAAAGGAGAGTTTTACATCATAGATTGGTAAGGGATCCCTTATGATATCCAGACTGTAGTGTCGCGGGGAAGATCAATACTTCTCATAAGCTAGCTAGCCCTTTGCCTTCTGATCCAATCATCCTTTTCAGAGATCTAATAATTGCATAAAGACACCGATGCTAGCTCGATCAAGGACACTTTGATGCTCAATTCAAACTCAACTGATCAAGAAAGTAGTATTAGGTTAAGTGGGATAGACGCATATTACCTCTTTATGATTACTTCGTGTTACTTTACAAGATGGATGACTTGTGCTTTCCAAGTAGCAAACCTAGGTCACCAAAAAGATTCTCTTCAAATCCAAAATAAAAAAGAGAAACGCTAAGTGCAAAAGAAAATGGACAAAAAAAAGACCCTTACATGAACGACTCAAATTTACTGTGCACTGTGCAGTGAATCTGAACCGTTCATGTACACTTTAAGGATTTTTTCTTTGTCCCTAGCACAACCCAAATAAAAAGAATTAAAGAAGTAAATTGAATTCTACACTCCATTTTTTGACATCTACACTTTTTTTTTTTTTGTCTTCTAGCGAAAAAATTACATACATTTTCAACACTAGAATCCAAAAAACGAGTGTAGATGTCAAAAAAGGAAGTGTAGAATTCAATTTCCTTAAAGAAAGGTTCTTTCAATTTCCTTAAATGATCATTTTTTTTTTTAATTTTCAGCTTTTTAAAATTTTTGGGTGGTGCTTTTTCTTTTTGGATAAAGACATTTTTTCCTTTGTGTAGAGGTCTTTTTCTTTTGTCTCTTCTTAACAAGTGAGAGAGAGAAGAGGAACCCCTATTTATACAAAAATGGATTTCAACTCACAAAATATCTAGAAATATCCCAATAAAAGCAACTATTCCACAAGTGGAAAGCCCAAAAAGTAACAAATATCTGGCCGAAGGCTCCCCGTATCGATACGCCATTATGGAGTGTATCGATACACTGAGCTCTGATGTCCCACGTAACCTACGCGTATCGATATGCGTGAAATCCGTATCGATACGGGGAGGTTACCTCCAGATTTCCAGTTCAGCTTCAACAGGCAGCTCCCAGCACCTTATTTTCATTCCTTTACTTAAGTAAAGATTGCATTTTAAACCTTTCTTTTACCTTTTCTTTACTTTAATTTATTTAATGAAAATAAAAAAGTACCCCCATTTGGAAACAATGGCATTACTAGAATTTCAAGATTCTAATTAAATCAAAATGTCAACCCCCCACTTTTAGTGTAAAATGGAAAACTGCACATTTTTCTCCGAAGGAAATGGCTCAAAATATGACCTTGCTCTTCAAATAAAACCTTGTAACTTTGTAGTTACTCTTAGAAAAATTCAAGGATCAATTACCGTCATTTTTTATCTCAAAAATCGATACTTTTCCAGAAAGTCATTTTTCCATAATTAGACAGATTTTAAAGGGCCGACAAGGTCTTTGGGTACTTGGAAGCACTTGGACCATCCATGGCTATGAAATACGTCTTATTTGCATGTTTTACCTGAAATACACAAAAATCTACCTTACGTGCAGTATCGTTATAAAAGCTAAATAAACATAAGTAAAAGCAGTATAAGCCGGGACTAGTCGCACCAAATATCTACAAGATTGGGTGGTGCTTTTTCTTTTTGGATAAAGACATTTTTTTCTTTGCGTGGTGGTCTTTTTCTTTTATCTCTCTTTTGGTAATTCAATTGTAATTCGGTGTACTATATCGACATGGACGTGGATATGCAATCAAAAGTGAGCTTCTTTCATTGTTTCGCGACAACATTTTGTTCAGCATACTCCTGCAATTCCAAACAATTGAAATTGTTTTCGAACAATAAAAACCGAACAATTAGAAATTATAGAAAAATTGAGTTCTGAACTGTCGCAACTTTTTTTAGAAAACTTAAAATCAGAACAATGGTTTGGACGTAGAGATCGGGAGGATCTTGAACCCATCGTGAGTGGTGGTGGTGGTGGGAACACACACCTGGTTTGGACGAAGAGATTCGAACAATCTTGAACACATTGTATCATTTTTATTAATGAGATATGAAAACTTTTCTTTGTTGATAAAAAAAAGTGATGCTGCGAGAAATGGTGGTTAAAAAAAGACATTACGCATGAGGACTTGGGCAGTAATATTTGTGGGTGGTGGACAATCGAGGAGGATAAAGACACACGAGATAAGGTAGTATAGTCGATGCCGATGGTGAGGTGGCAGGAGAAGGACTACGTTGGTCTGAAGGTGGAGGTTGGGTTGGTAAGCGGTGGTGGTGGTGGTGGAGGGGTGGGGGAAGGAAGGTGGAGTTGTGTGATGAGTAAATGAGTGTTTCGACTAAACAATTGAGTCAGATTACTTTTTTGTCCACATTCATCGCATTGGTTAATTTTCAGTCAATTTAGTGAATTATTAATTCGTTCCGATGAAAGAAATCTAAAGAGCAAAAAATTATGACCAAAAAATCTTTAGTTGAAAGTTTTTTTTTTGATCCGCACTTTAGAAAGTTCACTACAAGCAAAAATAATTCAAAATAGTTACTTTGTAGATTATTTTTGTATTTATTCTAAAAATTAGTTTGGTTCACAATTATTTACTCTTTAGATTTCCCCCCTTAATTTCAATCACTAACCCACAAAACATCAAAGTGCAACTAATAAATGTAAAAAAATAAAATAAAAATAAAAACGAAAAAATAATCTAACTTAATTATTTGTCTTAAAACACCTCTAAAAGATGAAGATTTGGTACTTAGGCCTAATTTCACTAAAAAAAATTCTATATAATTTTTTGTTAAGGAGTTAAATTATTTTTACTAAATTAAAACATTCAACACATCTGTGAAAAAGAAAAAACCGCAACACATTCTCTTTTACTAAATTTGTAGTTTTGTGAAAACAACTTAACTATAATTAGCCAAAAAAAAACCATTTTGTTACCAGTCGTTAATTACAAGCAGGCCAAAAATACCCTCCGCCCCCCCTCTCTCTCTCTCTCTCTCTCTCAATTGAAGTGTACTGAGTCTCTCTCTCTCTCTCTCTCTCTCTCTCTCCTCTTCAATGGCGACTCTGGCTCGATTGTCCAGAAAAGCCCTAACCTCCTCCCCTCTCACCTCTCACCACCACCACCTCCTCCGCCGCACTCTCGCCGCCGAAGCAGCAACAGCCACCCCGAAGATCACGGAATCGCCAGATCGAGTGAAATGGGACTACAGAGGACAGCGCAAGATCATCCCTCTCGGCCAGTGGCTCCCCAAGGTCGCCGTCGACGCCTACGTGGCTCCCAACGTCGTCCTCGCCGGCCAAGTGACCGTCTACGACGGAGCCTCCGTATGGAACGGGTCGGTCCTTCGGGGCGATCTGAACAAGATCACTGTCGGGTTCTGCTCCAATGTCCAGGAGAGGTGCGTCGTCCACGCAGCTTGGTCTTCTCCCACAGGTTCGGCGTCGTATTGTACTGTTTCGTTTCGTTTTTTAGGGTTTCGTTTTATGTGAAGATGTGTTTGGTTTTGTTGGTAGATTGGCAATAGGAAAATTAGGAAAAGAAAACAATTACGCGAAAATTCCAAATACCTACATTGATAACAAGTGTCCGTGTAAGCTTATGCGGAACAACTAATCTAGGACCAAGCCCACGGCTCCACTGTCCACTAGTGGGGCCCAAGTATGGCCGGGGCAAATGGACTAAGACCTTAGGAGGGAGCAAATCCTAAGTGCCAGCCTTTACCACCAGGCCAAACCCTAAGCAATGCATGGATCTGATAATTTATATACGGGGTGCCAAACCCTTAATAAAGTTCAAGCAAGGGAAATAAACCAAAAATAGAAAGACTGCAATTCCACACTCTGAAATATAAGGAGTTGTGGTTAACATGAATCTAGTTATATGTTAACATTTTAAGTAGGGTTTGGACCTTGGGGATGCCAATATCATAAAAGCTTGATACATAAGTTTATATATACAGTATGATGTAGTGGTATTAGCCAAAACAGGGGGTGCCATGACATGTGTCCGCCATTGCCCCAAGTCCCAGGAGTTGAATTGCATAACGTTGTAACATGTTACACTTGTGACTGAAACAGAGAATGTGGTGATCCAAAGTGGTCGCACTCCCTTTGACATTCTAAGTAAAGTAAACCTAATGAATTTAAAGGAGGAGAGAGAGTGGAGTTTTAGCATGACACATTGTGAGGGCAATAAAATGGAATAAACTCAACGAAAGCATGGATATCTATCACGCAACTCTGGCAGATATAATTTTTCCCGTTTATGTTCTGAATTTGCGTAAACCTTGCTCAGGATTTAGGGGATTGGTATGAGAGATTATTCGGTGCTTATGAGCATTGCTCCAGGGCCTTCCTCACCAGACATTAGTGGGGGGTACACACACTTTATGGTGGATTCCACCCCAATGTGTGGTAGAGAGGGCCTCTAGAGCATGACTGAATAATGTTTCTTTACGAATGCAAAAATATAAAACAATCGAAAGCAGAAGCTGTAAGGATACCAAATCTATGGGTTTACCCAATGTGGGCTTCGTCTGCAATCACGTCAGCTGTTTTACTGAGATTATGAAGAATACTAGAGATACATAGGCGTGTCCCTATCACCATGATATGTAGTTTGGGTTATAAGTCTGTTGATTCGTTGAAGTACCGAAATTACCATTATATAAAACACCTCGGGCGTGCAAACCTGCTCTCAAGGGGCAGCGCGCACTTGCAACCCTCATGACAGGCAAGGTTAGGTGAGCAGACCATCAAGCCCACACTCTATAATAATCCGATGTTATCATCTTTCAGGAAAGAACAATCATAGAGCGTTTATCATCAATATGATCACTAAATGGAGCTCTGAAGCCTTGCCTTCACCAGTTCTGAAGGTTGGCGATAAGAGATGAGTTGATTAGAATTGCTGTTATGAGTGTGCAATACCAGTTCATTTTGTTGATTCCCCCCATGTGTATTTTCCTTATGCCAGGGAAAGTGCCTCACCTTTCTACCTCCCTTTCTATAAGAAGTCCCTCAACAGTGCCACAAACTTGTTATTGGAGCTGAATAGGGGTTTTTCAAGTATGTTTCTTGCTTGGATGATGTCTCTTGGATAGTAAATGCAGCGTAGAGAGCCTCAGTTACTCAAATTAAGATTTAGTTAACAATGCTGGTATTTGAAACTGCAAAAATGAGGGAACAAGTGTCTGCGGTATACGTCTGAAAGTCAGGTTGAAAGTCTATTCCTGTTTCACAGGATTCCGAAGACCCCTTACCCTATGGTTTAAGCTGCTAACAAGCAGGACCCTCAAGAGCATGTGTACCTTCTGTAAATTCAATGGTGTCACCAGGGTTCTTCTTGATACAGTGGTAGGCTGGTAGCTTAACCACCTAGAGAGAGAAACACAATCATACATACCCGTGTCCCCACCCCACATATCGACAGGGTGTCCTGTTTTGAAGAGTTCAAAAGTTACTGGAAAAGTAAGACAGGTGCCGAGGAGTGTCCTAAGGTCCTAAGGTGTGGGTGTTCAACGAGAGTCTGAGTGTCGGCGCTTCTTAGGTTATGATTACTGGTGCAGTGGCAAGTGGAATCAGTGTGACTTACAGTGTACTTGGGACTCCATATTTGTACTATGCCAACCATTTTCTATGAATAAACTATCGCTGAAAAAGACTAGACAGTGACAGACTTACTGAATGAAAATCTTATTTGCCCAAAGGCCCCAAACTCTATATTTTAACCACTCACTTCTTCATGGTACTTGAGGCACTTCATAGCTTTTACATCACTGCTTGTTCCTCTATGAATGCTTTCCAGTACTGATAAAAAATAATCCTTGAAAGAGGTCCTAGATGGAAACATGGAAAATGTTCTGGTACATGTAAGAAGATGTTAAGCACGACTTGAGAGGACAATTATTGCTTTTCCCCCCTGCAGCACTAGGGGTTTGATATTCATGGATATATGGTCTCCTCTAAGATTTGACTCTGCCCACAAGAGCAATGCAGTTGTACCATCATTAACTGCCTTCTCTAAAGAAATGGGTTCTTTTCTTTCTCTTGATCAAGCATCTTTCTTTCATTATTAGTCTATTATTTTACTTCTCCTTCTATTATTCCAGGTAATCTCATTGTTTTGCAGCCAGATATTAGTACTAGGTGTAGTGACGCTTAGTAATCCAGGTTAGGAAGCATCAAGCTAGTCGTTAAGCGATGAAAGCGCGGAAGTAGGATGTGAAAAGGTAAAATTGGCATGCTAGGGAATCAGTTGAGGAACACATGTTCTTATATCATGGTTGTGTCCTTTCAAAAATAAAAATAAAAATTCGTGGCTGTGAAAAAGTCGTATGGGTGTTATCACATATGTTGAGTTTTAAAAAGACAATATAAGGTCCTACAATAGGTAACAAAGGGCAATGGCTTTTCTACTATAGTTTGAGGTATTGAGAGCGGATCATGCACTGGATTGAGAGATGACTATTGTAGATATATAGGTCTAGAATGCATGTCGGGAGCCACATCATTGATATGCCATCTTCTTCATTTGCTTTGATCCCATGCTTGGGCCTATAGGCGACACGTAAACCCAGAGTTTATTGTTGCCTGTTGGTGCTACGGTGCTACCTTATTAGGTCAAGCCATGCTGGGCTGGACTAATAGGTGCGGTGCGGTGCCTCGACATGCAGAGACTCTTTGGTAAAGTTCCCTAGATTCACTCGACCTCCCTCGACTTGGATCAACCAATTATATTTGAAGGTGTGGTTCCTTTACTCATGGACATGCCGAAATGCTGAATCCCCCTTTTAGAGAGGTTGAGCATTGATGCTTGAGTACGTCTTTCCTATGCCCAGTGGTCATCCACCGTTATATCTAATAGGCCTGTGGCTGTGGTGATCTCATGCCAGCTAGGTCGGGTGAAGGGCCCTTCTCACAAGGTGGCCCAATTTAGGAAGTCCATTAAGATTGTAAGTGGTCAAAGGTGGGAAAAATTAAAAGCTGACAGCCTGACACTTAAGTTATCGTATATGTTGAGAAAGTAATAGGAATAAGATGAGAGCCTTTTAACAATATGAATCAATGAGCATAAGAAAGAAGAGACACCTTTCCTATTTATTAGAAATCCTTTCGACTCCGAGGCAGCTCTTCTAATTTTTTCATCTTCCACTACTCGTCATAGTCAACTAAAGCAAAAAAATGAGAACTCGATGCTAATCCTTTGTGCATTTCTGCAGTGATTGGAAATTCACTTGTGTCTCTGGTAATCTAATTTAAATCGTGGCCTATCGTACATGTCCTTTTGTCATTTCGATGTACAATTGGTCACTCCATTTCCCTCCGACACCCACCATGCTGGAAACTTACCTTTTTTTTCCCTAGAACGCAATGTAGACATTTACCACTGGGGAGTGGGGACAACTTCCAAAACGGATTTAGCATGTATATCCAGATATGAATGCATTGACTAGCAGGGCAATCCCTCTTTTGTAGCATTCAAGGAAACTCCAATCTCTTTAAAAGAAACTATTTGATCCAAAAGGGTTCCGTAAGAGTGGGCCTCAATGAAACACCACCCTTGATAGTTGATACCAATACTATAGATACTGTACTCTCTACTACTTGGCCAATCAAAATATTAATTCTTGTACAAGCTTCCATATTAATTCGTCTATAAGCTTTCATGGCAGTCGAGGATCTCCCGGCCAGATGTATACATATAAGATTTTGGTTATCAAATTTGGACTATTAAGGGCTTGTCTCTCTGTGTGTGTTGCTGTTTCTTTGTCGCACCTTGTATCCCTGCCTGTGTTCTTCTTTGTGTAGCATCCAGGTCCCATGTCTATGCGTTTGCAATCCCTGAGATAGCTGTGCTTTTATGATATAACCATTTTTTGCTGCTTGGTTGTTAAAAAGTGTCATAGGACTGTAAAACAGTGTCATAGGGGAGGTGAATGCAGTTTTGTTTTCAAGAACTAGATTGGTGTGTTTTTAAGATGCATGCTCGTGGGTCAGAAACGATTGCCATCAAGCATGATTCTTTGTTTGTGCAGCTTGTCTGATGAGAGGATGTTTGCTTTTTTAAGTCTCATGTTGGCTCATTACTTATGTTACTATTGGAAGATTTCAGTTAATGTTTATCCCCAATAATGGGTGATTATTGGGCATAAATATGCAATTCTATACCTCAATTTTAGGAATGTTAAGCGGCTAAAAATTAGAGGATAATGGGCATCACTTCAGTCCAAAAACTTCCATCTTTAGCACTTGCTGTCAGCTGATTACTGAACAAACTCACAGAGAGGCATTTTCTTATTTTTGGTAGTGCATTTGGTCATACGTCTCTATCCCTCCCAGACAGACACACATACACACACACAGAGCCCACCAAAAAAAGAAGAGGTAATTAAAATATGGAATAACTAAATAAAAATTTTGTGGCCATGCTTAGATTTGGAATTTTGTGGAGAGTCTTTTGATGTGGAAAGAAAAGGTTGGGATTTTGACGGGAAAATTTTGCGGCTCTTCTTTTTCCCCTATAATCTAATAGAATCCCTCATCTTTTGTCTTCCTTCCAAATCCAAAAACACAAGGATTTCCAGATTGTTATAGTTTCACTTTTATGTATCAGGACTGCCTGCTGAGACATCCATCGAAAGGTTCGTATCAATCGGAGCTTCTAGTCTTTTGCGTTCATGCACAATTGAGCCAGAGTGCATCATAGGGCAACATTCCATCCTCATGGAAGGTTCTTTGGTGGAGACCCACTCTATCCTCGAAGCAGGGACTGTGGTCCCGCCAGGCAGGCGGATCCCAACTGGTGAGCTTTGGGCTGGCAATCCGGCGAGGTTTGTTAGGACCTTGACCCACGAAGAGACCTTGGAGATTCCTAAACTCGCTGTTGCCATCAACGACCTGAGCAAAAGCTATTTCATGGAGTTCCTCCCTTACTCTACGGTGTATTTGGAGGTCGAGAAATTAAAGAAGAAATTGGGGATTTCCATTTGATGATTTTGCGTTTTCATACTAGTGTATTATTGGTGGCTATGGAGTTCTGTTGGACAGACAATAAGAAAGTCTCGGACTCTGAAAGCAAGAGCATTGTTGCTTTGGTTTGTACTTGATTTTGATTGCAAAGAGAAGGAACTGGTTGCAAGTTCAAAATATTTGGGACTATGAAATTTTTACAAGTGCCATAATGTTTTCCTTTTACTTTTCTTTTGTGGGATTTTTTTTTTTTGTTTTGCCGACAGATGTTTTTCCTTTGTCATTTTGGTGAATCCATGAGATTATTGTTAGCCCAAGGGTTAGTTCGATTCGTTGGTAGGATTGCTCCCCATATAATTGATCATGGTTCGATTCTTGGGTAACTTTTTTGGTGAATTTCCTTAATTCCGGCATGGATGACCTGTCTTTGACCGGACTGGAAGGGGATTAGATGAGGTGCCTGTTAGTTGGTTCGGACGCACTTGACTGTCGAACCCAAAAATGGAAATAAATGAGATTATTGTTTTCTTTCTCTTACCTCGTGCCGTTTCTATAAGAGCTGCTGTGTGATTTTCTACTGTGATTTCTTCTTTTAGGAGAAGAATTCTTCTTAAAAAATATGCTACTGTAGACATTCCTCACGGTCACAAAGCAAACCAGCAAAGGCAATTGCGGGGGAAATATCAATTTATACCGATTAACCAAAGCTATGGCTTTAAATTTTTTTTTTTTTTTTTTGTGTAAAAATGGAGAGATATTATTAATCTGATGGGTGAACAATCCTAAATATCAAAAAGTATGGAACCTTGTAGGGGTAGAAGAGTAGTCCACAAGTTGGACATCCCACTGGAGAGGACTTTCTTTGCACTCAAATGTACGACCCGATTACAATTACATTTAACAAAACGAAAATCACACGAAAAGAAGATGTCCTTATAAGCCAAACAATCCTAAATCAACACCGCAATATCTGAAGCCGGAGTCTTAGTAGCCGAACAACTCTTAATAATTGCCTCCGCATCTGATTCAATAATAACCTTTGAAAAATTTAAGGTAATACCAGACTGTAACCCTTCCCGAATGGCTAGATCGCCTGTGCAATATTCCTGGGCGAGTTGAAGCCATTGTGTACTTTAATTGCAAGGCCTAGCACCGCACCATTGTCTCCTCGAGCAATAGCACCAGTCCCAACCATATTGTTCCTCTTCGAAACAAGTGCATCCACGTTTATCTAAATTAGTCCATCCTTCGGCCGAGTCCAAACCTAGCGGGTGAAGGGGAGTTGCTGGACTAACTCAGTGGTTGGGGCCTTCTTATTAGCATCTAAAAAACTGATGGAAATCCACATTGGCTATAGCTACTCAACTGAAAAAGATGATCATTTTGAATTTTGAAAACCTTGCTAAGGAGTAATATTTCCAAACTTCACATTGGCCCCATAATATGAACATAAATGATAAACTAAAACAAGTTCGAATCCTAAAAAGATTCGATGCTTGACGGGGAAAGAAAAATTATAAATTGGCCCCATAATACGAACATAAATGATTACTAAAACAAATTCGAATCCTATAAGATTCGATATTTGATGGAAAAAAACTTTAAATATTTGTTGAAACTAACTAGTCATGTAGGAGAGTAGTTGTTATAAATATCTAGATGCGAAGTAAAATTGAGCTAGACTAAAGAATTTTTAAAAGAAACCGAATCTAATGGACAGCGGATAACATTGGCATATGTATGAAACTGACAGTAAAATTGAGAATCTTAAACATGAGAAACAATTAATAGTTTCATGCCTACGATAAGATTCGAATCCTTGACATCTTGGAGAAAGTGTACAAGGGGCCGGCTAAATTTTGTAACACATTTTGAAGATGATTAATTTTTTGGAAATTTATAAAAATGGTCCTCCTAATTTCATCTGAGTCTCATTTTCGTCCTCTAAGTATCAATTGCAACACTTTGAACCTTCAAGTTTGGTTTTCGTACCAAGTTGGTCCAATTGATAACATTTGTCAATCAAACTGGACAGAAAAAATCAAATTGAGGGCAGATGTTATCAACTGGACCAATTTGGTACGAACGGCAACGTCCAAATTGCGATGAATCTCATTTTTTCCGTCCAATTTGTCTGATAGAAGTTATCAATTGGACCGATTTTGTATGAAAACCAAACTTGGAGGTTAAAAGAGTTACAATTGATACTTGGGGGACAAAAATGAGACTCTGATGAAACTAGGAGGATGATTTCTATAAATTTTCCTTAATTTTCAGACCTGAATTTATAGCAAAAAATAGGGGGCGACTATTCGCAGCCCTCTATTTTCTCCCGTAGCCCGTTAAAAATTTTTGAAAATTATATTTCGATAACTACATGTCGAAAATATGTTCAACCTTCGGTAAACAACTGCCGAACATACATTTTCGGTAAATAGCTGTTGAAAACAAGATTATATTTCGGTAACTACATATCGGAAATGCATAAGAAACATATATTTCAGTAATTGGATGCTGAAAATGTACCTCAATTTCAGTAACTAACTGTCGAAACATATGAAAATTTTTAACAGGCTACGGAAGAAAATAGAGAGCTGCGAATAGCGGCGCCCAAAAAATATTAAGCTCGACTAGCTCAAATCAACTCTCTCTCTCTCTCTTTATCAATAAGCTGAACTCATTGTTGAGTGTGAAGACCGAGTCAAGCGATTAAAATATTTTTAAGTACCTTGATATTCGCGAATCTAGATCTCTCTTGGTGGGACCGTATCCAACTTCAGTTTATTTCTAACATTTTAATACGTTTTCTTCCAATAAAATTAGGTCAAGGTCATGCAATAATGGAAGGTGATGGGACACTAGATTAGGTATATATATATATAGTTTGCAAAACACTAGATTTAGGGGGGGAATCTTTGGTAAGATTAAATAAATTAAATTAAATAAGCTCCCCCACTAAGAAAATATACTAAATTAAATAATAGTGAAATAGTTGAACAATTTACATTTGGTTCCGCAATTTATTTTTGGTACGTTAGAAATTACATTAGTTTTTCTAATTCTATTCGTTGCTGATAAGGATTTTGGCCCGCTTAAAACCCGAAATATAGGCGGTCTCATGTCTCACATATGTTGGGTATAGTCTTGAAAGATGAAATTATCAAGCAATTTTTGAGATTATGTGATCGTAAATTACGCTTCATAAAACGTAGCTAGCTCTCAATGACCCTTGTTGTGAAGAAAACTACTGACCCTTATATGTTTGATTTTAATTAATAATGGTCATCACCCATCAACACACATATCATATGAATGTCGACAAATATAAAAGCATGGTGGAAAGAGTTGGTCTCAAATACAAAAATTCAAAGTATGACATTTCAATGTCCACTAGAAAAGAAAATGTGTGAATGGGTGCATAGTTTTTGGGTGGGGTGTGAAGGAATATTCCGAGATTTGCCATGTAGAAATAAGTCCAAAATAGCTCAATCATAGAGAGGTTCCTCTGAAGTTTTTGCTTCCCCGTCACAGAGAGAGAGAGAGAGAGAGAGAGAGAGAGAGAGAGAGAGAGAGAGCTAGAGAGAGAGAGAGAGGTTCCTTGTCATAAAAGCAAAGAAAAAAAAAAAAAGCATGACCTTTCAATGTCCAATAGATAAAATTTTAAGGCTCCAGAATTATTCGAGATATAGGTAAGTTGATTCGGACATTCGATTATAAAAAAAATGGAACACGAAACACTGAATGGTTAGTAAATGGTTGCAAGTATCTGAGATTTATCATATAAAAGTATAAAAGTGAGTCCAAAAATAGCTCTGACTTGCCGAGCTTCCTTTGTCATGAAAATTGAGAAAAGAAAAGAAGAAGAAGAAGAAGAAAATCCAAAATTAAGACTTGTTAAGTGAGGTGGGTAAGTGGTGACCTAATCTCATTAATGTGGAAATTAATTACCTACCACTAATCATTATTATCATTCCAACCATAATGTGTGTTGTGGAGCACTAAGCATATGGCTTTGCACTTCAAGCACTTGGTTGTAATTTTTATTAAGTTTTTGTCCTTAGCGGTACTTTAAGCACTAATTATTTGTCAGAATTCATTACAGAAGATACCAAAGTCCTGGCAAGCTAGCTTGTTCATTTTGGGGTCTCTTGACCTCCAAGCACGGTTTTCGATAAATTTTTTCTCTCTCTCCCCATTACTTATTTGTATGCATTTCAAACAATATAAATTGCCTCTGGATAAGTTGGAAGGCTCAAGAAATTGGCTCAATAACCAAGTTATCTCCGTTCAAAAAAAAAAAAAGTTATCGAGGAAAAAGTACTGCATTAACAGAAATTTTTAGCTAAATATTTACGGAAATATGACTTTAATTTTTGTGTGGTGAATGCAGAACCAATTTTTTTTTTAAGAAAATGGAATCGTTGCTATTCGTGAGTCAAAATTTCCCAAGAATTCTTAGGTCTGTTGAGCAATAATAAATGCTTTTCCTGTCAATTAACTAGCTGTATGAAACTAAGTATTTTCTTAGTTTTAAAGCCAATGACGAATAGACGATCACGATAACGTTTATAAAAATTAGGTTAGAAAAACGGTAACTAAAACGTATTATGCGAGGTGGAAATGGAAAATGTCACAGAGGGAAATGACCTTGTGCACTTTGTTGAAATGATCAACCACTACATTAGTCATGGTCAATCCTGCCAAGCTAGCTATATGAATAAGTGATGATGATAATGTTCACAAAAATTAGGTTAGAGAAACGATAACTGAAACGTATAATGCGAGATGGAAATTCGGAGAATGCCACATAGGAAAATAACCTTGTGCACTTTGTTGAAATGATCAACCACTACATTTGTCATGGTCAATCCTGTCAGCTATATCTAAAACCAATGATGAATAGACGATGACAATAACGTTCATAAAAATTAGGTAGAGAAGCACGGTAACTGAAACGTATTATGCGAGATGAAAATGGAAAATGCCACATAGAAAAATGACCATTGTGCTCTTTTGTTGAAATGATCAACCACTACATTGGTCATGGAGGACTTAATCCGAATAAAAATTTGTATATAAATAACCACTCTTCCAATGAATCATAGGCTTGGACATCTCAACCAATTTTTTTTTTGGTTGCTTATCCCCTCTTTCTACTTGGTCTACTTTTTTTCTCCTTCTTTCTCTTGTATACTCAATCTAAGTACCCATCCCTCCAAAACCAAGGCAATACCACCATGATCATTTTCTTTTGTTAATTGAATTTCGTTTCTTCTATCTAGTGATTTATTTCTCATCCATCACCGATCGATGAAGGAGTTGAATCTCTACAAGAAACAAACTGATCATCTCAAGAGGTACACAACCCTAATTGGAGGTGAATTCCTTCCCCTTTCGTAACCGAATGATTTTATTTACCGTAATCCGAGCAACTTTTCTTTCGATTGCCACGTGAAGAGAGATATCTCTGGTCGTTAATCATACAACACCGGCTACTTGTTACTACGCTCTTTGTGGAGCTCTGTGTTTCCGGATGCATCTTGATCTCTCTTGTTCGGCTCTGATGAGTGTGTAGAGGCTCCTTTGATCATGCAGTGTAAGAATTGCAAGCTATGCGCTAGCTAATCCTTCCTATACCCTTTTGTAGTCATTAAGAGATGATGTTGGAATGGCTCAATCAAATCAAATCGCCCAAGAGTTTGGGTTCTTTAATTTGATTGAGCCGTGCCAATATCATTTTCGTGATTTTGGGTGGCCTATGTAGCTGGTCTTCTCTCCCTCCCTCCCTCCAGGCTCCTACCAGGTTAGTATTCACGAGCCAAAACCCACCGAAATGTCTTTTTTGGTCTGAAGGAAAAACAAAAACAAATATGACTGCTTTAGAGGTAACCCTTTTTTTTTATTTTTTATTTTTTATCGTTTGTGTCCTGATTTAGACATAATTGTGTGAACACAAAATAAGAAAATAAGCCAATTTACGGGATAACCAAAAAGGTTCATATATAACTACATTCATATTGAATTCATGACATGGATCACATGTCTTTGTAACATCGCCCCGAAATCTTATACTTGATATATAAAAATGACACGTCTTTCGCATCTAATTATACATATGCTTTGAATTTAACCCGTATTCATATATATACTATATATATACACACCTGAATGGGATTTACCATGCATGCAAAGCTTTTTATTACAATAGCCTATATGATATGATTACATTAATCACAATAAATAGCTCTCCAGTTCGGCTTTTTAAAACGTATTCATGCTTTGCCAGTTGTGTAAGGGATGGAGTTCAAACTCAAAAGCTTCAATTTTGTTCAGTAATTAAGCCGATGGAGCTCCAGTATTTCCGGGATCAATTTGAATATGCTTTGTGAACACAGGTTTTAACATATCATGAGCTCTCTCTCTCTCTCTCTGCATTGCGTTTTAACATTATTTTGTTTGTTTGTTCGAATTTGCATGTTTGAGTACAACACCCAAGGTTATGACAAGCACCAAGTAAAAGGATTAGTCGAAAGATGTCTAAGCTGGCCCGGACAAATGCGTTTAAAAAAAGAAAAGAAAAGACAAGCACAAACTAATCATATCATTGCCGAGCCAATAATAATAATAATAATACCATTGGAAAAGGCTAAAAGCTGTATAATACTCCGAGTATGTATGAAAATTAGGAAGCAATAACAGGACCACTTTTTTTCTTTCCAAAAAAACAATGTCGAAGGTGATGTGTTGACAATAATATGATATGTTCCGCTAAGGAAAATAAGTACTTATTTTTTAAATTAAAGGTAATGTATTGTGATAGAATGACTTGTCTTATAATTAAAGCGAAAAATAAGTACTTAAAAAAAAAAAACCTTAACGGAACGGGTGTTGTTGTAACACTTTTTCATGTTGTAACAATTTTCACTCTGAGCGCTTTTCTAGAGAAAAAAAAATTTCGGGGTCTATATCATTAGAGCATATCCAACCCTTACTCTCTTTTTTTAATAGAGTTAAAATCTTGGTAAAATCTCCTAAAATCCACCCTAGTCTTTGAATCAAACTCATATCAAGACATACTCAAACTCGTACTTGGATTTAGAAAGACCATTTCTTCCTCTCAAATTTAACAAACCACGTACTCATTAACGTACCACGTACTCAAATTTATGTTAAGATTTGGATTTGATCATTGGAACGCGTCATTACAATATGAAGCTTTTATTTGAAAAAAAAAAATTGGTCAAGTTTAAATAAAATTCAAGTAAAGGCTGGAGTACTGGCAATACATGTCTTCTTGGGTTTGAGAGTGGGCCATTTTTCTTCACAATAGGCCCATCAATTGAAAAAATTATTGATTAATTGCTGCTTCTGGACTACCGCCACATTGTTCACCAGAGCTCTTTCGCACCACACCTTGATGTGGGAGCCTCACACATTGTGATGAAGTAGTCCACACCGATGTGTGGTAGAGAATGATCCTGGAGTATACATATACCGATGCTCGAGTACAGTGCTCCGAGAGTATTGATCAATAATCGCTCCATCGACGGTTTCTGTTTTTGATGGTGGGTAATTGATCGATCATATGTTCCTCCCAAGCTTCAATCCAGGTGACCATGTTATTCCCTAGCTTCTGGTAATAAGAATCAAGAGGGCATTCTTGGAGAGCTCAATGTTGCATTTCTCAACAGTTGTGCATTCTTTTGGGAGACTAATTAATGGCTTGGAAATTAGGATATGGGATGCATGATTTCTTCTTAATTGCCTGTAACCTCCTTAAATTTGTACTCTTTCTAAAAGTAGACCCAAAAAAAGGGTTGCTTGCTTTGCTGTGCCAAATGTACCTATAGGCTCTGCAAGCGTCAAGTGAAGTGAGTCCTTTTTTTTTGGCAAACAACTCAAGAGGCACGGCGAGGTTCATTTAGGGCTCGAACTTAGTTAATTTTTGGTTTGTTCAAAAAATGAGCCAAGCTCGAGTTATTCATAGCTCATCTTGGAGCTTATAAAGCTTACTTTTCCAATCAAGTATCAATACTAAAAAGGGGATTATTTAAGCTTACTTTTCAAAATTCAACGAGTTTCAAAACTCAAAAGCATGTTTCTAAGCTGAACAAACCAGGTATTGTCTTGTTCAAACTTAATTTGAAAGCTTAATGAGCTTCAAGAAAATATCTAAACTTGATTTGTTTGATGTAATAAATCAATGTCGAACAAGCTTTTGCCAAGCCGAACATGTGCTCGGAGTAGAACAGCTCTTGGTTCATTTACCAGCCGAAAAAAAAAGAAGGAAAAGCTCAACGAGTCCAGTGGGCTCAGCCCACATATCGTCGTATCTGCCAACTAGTTGGCCATCACCCATGAGCCCAAAATACAAGGCCGGCCGGCCCAATTGGTCTCCTGTCAGATACTACCAGGTTCATTTCAGAAGTTGGGAACCGGATAGCCATTTGGGCATCAAAGATGAAGCAAGGACGGAGAAGCGATGGCGACCGTCATCACAACAGATTTTAAGTTTTTTATTGTTACATAATTTTTTTTAGTTTACTTCCAAATCTTAATCCAACCGCCATTACCAATTTTTTTTCATTGTTTTTGGCGGTGGCGACCATCATCAACAACGACTTTAAATTTTTTTTATTGTTGCATGAATTTTTTTTAGTTTACTTCCGAATCTTTATTGAACCGTCATTACCAAGTCTTTTCATTGTTTTTGGCAGTAGGGACCGTCATCACAACGATTTTAAATTTTTTTATTGTTACATAATTTTTTTTTTTTAGTTTACTTCCAAGTCTTTATCAAACCGCCATTACCAAGTTTTCATTGTTTTTGGTTATGAGTTGACTCTTTAGTCATTTATAATCATTTTTTTTTTTTTTTTTTGTAAAGGAGACCCGATAAATAGTCCAACCTTAAATTTAATGGCCATAGTAAAATATTACTAAACATGAGGTCTATATTAAAATAAAACAACCTACACACTTTGGCTTCAATGCAAATTTTATGGCCAAAGTAAAATAAGTATTTATTTTATTTAGTGGAACACACACTCATTAATAATCTAGATTAGTACCTCAAACATTTGGAAACATTGGTTAGAATGAAATCATATGTTTTTTTTTTTTTTTGATATCCATGTATTCAAACCGACATACGCGCATCTCGACTAGTTCTACTTTCAATGGAACAATATGTTGTTTGTTTAAAATCATACATATATGTTGTTTGTTTAAAATCATACATATATGTTGTTTGTTTAAAATCATTTTGATTTCCTATTTGGGATCGTTTAATTGCGTAGGTCCCACCAAACCTGTGACACCATTGCCAAAAAATTGTACCCATCACTGCACCCAAACCCACCATGCATTTGTCAACATCTATTATGGGGCTTTTTTTGGATGCTTTCGAGTACTTGGAGATATAATGCACCAATAAAGTGGATGAAATACTTGGGGAGCAGCACTACAGTCACTGAAGGCAAAATGCGGTGGTTGCCATTTGGAGCCCACTTCGGGCTCTGCACGAATGATTAGATTCGTTCAATAATTTATAATAAAAAAATCCGAGTGGATTGAGCAAAAAATCAGCTCGATCTGATATGTATAGGTGCTCGGATCAAGCTTCTAATCTTCGAAAAATCGGAAAAAATGGAAAGATTGGTGTTCCAATTTTCCAAGACGAAAAGATTGATCCAAGCACCTACACATATCGGATTGAGCTAATTTTTTTGCGACGGCGACTCGGTTTTTTTCCTAAAATTATTGAATGGCTCGGATTATCCGTGTGAGACCCGAAGTGGGCTCTCAGGTTGTGTGGTGACAGGGTACCGCATTTTGGGTATGGTGGCTGTAGACTTTCTGATACTTGGGAGTCTGGTCTCGAGGAGATAAGAAAGTAAAAGTAGAGGTGTCAAATGGGCCGTGTCGTGCCGGTACGGCCCATTTAACTTCGTGCTTATCGTGCTTCGTGCCGTGCTGTGCCGGCCCATTTACTGTATTTACTCAAATCGTGTCGTGTCGTGCCGTGCCGTTTGTCAATCGTGTCGTGCCGTGCCGTGCCATTTTCTTAAATCGTGTCGTGCCATGTGTCGTGTCGTGCCGGCCCGTTTCTGAAATCATGTCGTGTCGTGCCGTTTTCGGTCGGGTCGTGTCGTGTCGGCCCGTTTTCTTAAATCGTGTCGTGTCGTGCCGGCCCGTGTTCTTAAATCGTGCCGTGTCATGCCGTTTTCAATCGTGTCAAGATGTGCCGGCCCGTTTACTTAATCGTGTCAGGTCGGACCGTGTCATTTTAAGTCGTGCCGTTTTAGTCTTAAAGCATAACTAATCTTGCATCAGACATGCAACATTGTTTACATTTGGTTTTGTGGCATATTGAAAACTCAACGACATTGGGCAAGGATAGAGATCCTTGCATTCGTTGCATCCTCATAAAAAACAAGGGATGAGTGTGTGTGTTTGTGTACGTGTTTACGAAACCTGAATCCGGTATTGATTATTGTTTTTTTTAAAAAAAAATTAAAAAAAAAAACCATTTGGCTTATTTAATTTTTTTTGTTTTTTCATGGCTCGTGCCGTGCCCTTTCGTGCCCATGTCGTGCCGGGTCGTGCCCGTGCTCATGCCTTGCTAAAACCGTGCCGTGCCGTGACCGTATCGTGCCGTGCCAGGCAAACTTTCGTGTCATGCCCATGCTGTGCCGCCCACTTCTGTGCCCGTGCCGTGCCCCGGGCCCACTACAATCGTGTCGTATCGTGCCGTGCTAGGTCAATACCGTGCCTGTGACGTGCCGTGCCGTCCCGTGCCCGTGCTGTGCCTGTGTCGTGCCGTGCCGGCACGGCCCATTTGACACCTCTAAGTAAAAGGCTCTGTTGGATTGTCTAAAATAAATTTCATAGTACTTTTGGAAAATTTATTTTTAAAACAATAACTTTCGGCTTTGTTCGTTTTTCAATTTAATTTTGTTTTATTTTAATTTTCTAATTATTATCATATTTTTCACTTCAATTATTACCATATTTCTCCAATTATTACTTTCATTTCTCTATCTATCTCTCTCTACTCATTACCCATCTATCTAATCATTACCATATTTCTATCTCCATCCATTACTAAAACTAAAATGTCCAAATATGGAAAGCAAATAAAGCCAATTGTTTCATTTTCTATTTACTGGAGTCTCTTGAATTCTCCAGCACTAGGCGCTTCAAAATTGCTTTTGCAAGTGATGGACAGAATGGGAATGTTGCCGAGTAGTTGGTCCGGCCGTGCATCTCGACAATCGACGGCTCAAAATTTAATTGAGCAATGGACGGTTTAGATTTGTATGCGCTCAAATTCAATCCGAGCCGTCCGTGCCGAGATAAATGGTTGGATCGACCGCTCAGCACCGCTCTACAAGGAGATGCTTGGACACTGAATGTAGTAAAACGAGGGGTCAAATGCAAAATTATTCTAGCGTGGAGGGATAAAGGTAAAAAGAGAAAGGTCAATTTTGAAAGGGGTACGACGAAATTTATAATTTTGAAGGAGTCAGAACACGAAACTTTATTACGGGTTACCAAAATATACAAAGATTAGGGTTTGTTTTTTTTTTTATTTTAAATTTCTTGATCCCTGAGACTTTTAGGCCATCTTACGCACAACCCGACCAAGAATAAATTCAGAAACCATCAACCAAATAAATCTTATATTTTTTCAGAAAATAGAAATTGATAGATTAATTAGAAAAGTTCCCTCTAACCCGTAAAGTTATTCCACTACAAAACGATGTATAATTATCGGACCAAAAAATGAAGTACTTTCATTCCTACTTTTTTTAAAAATAAAAAAAAAATCCAGCAACTTAGAGAACTAATCAAAGATGTTTACGATGGTGCAATAAAAATCTAAAAGTCATGTAGGAAAATAAATAATGGACCCTTTTTCCGTGATCATTATTGTACTTAAGGGATGGATATAGATGTGTATGGGCCTCATCCCAATATGGGGCTCCACCATCACATGCATGGCCTATCAAATAATTTTACCCATGCCATGTTGGGCTTTTCCCTGACAATTGTGGGCCTCTAATTCTGGCATCTCAAAGATGCCCAAAATCCCACGAATTTTTGACTGCACGAAGAAAAAACAGAGAGAGAGAGAGAGAGAGAGAGGGAGAGAGAGGGGGATAGGAGTGGTAGGATTGGTTAAATTCAGCAAAGTGTAAGGTTGAGTTTGCCTAACATTTACGGCTTTTTGGCACGGGTTTTTTGGTTGCAGGCAAGGCGGCGGGGGAGAAACACATGAGGGATTACCGATTATGTAGTGGTATTGATACCCCACCACGTGGTGATCTAGTACTACCTCTTAGCATTATGAAGTGGTAATGATGATCCCGCATAAGTGTGTAGTGTTTGCCCAACACACACATAGAGAGAGAGAGAGAGGGAGAGAGGAGGAGGAGGATAGGAGTGCTGGGATTGGTTAAATTCAGCAAAGTGTAAGGTTGAGTTTGCATAACATTTACGGCTTTTGGCACGGGCTTTTTGATTGCAGGCGGGACAGCGGGGAGAAACACATGAGGGATTACCGATTATGCAGTGGTATTGATGCACCGGCACATGGTGACCTAATACTCCCTCTTGGCACTATGTGTGGGGTTTATAAACGTAATGAATCTAATGATGACTCCACATAAGTGTGTAGTGTTGAGGAGTATCGGGGCATCACGTGACGATGCCCTAAGAGGGCGGAGTAAATTTTCGAAGAACATACGCACACAAGAGAGGGACGAGGAGTGGTACATTGGTTAATTTCAGCAGAGACGACAATGAATTTTTCGGCATACTTTTTCTGTAGTCTTCACATTTGCGTTTAAACGTGGTTTTCATTTTTTTGCCAAAAGAATATTAACCGAAGTAGAATATAAGATAACTACTGGGGGATTGTATAACAATTACTCCAAAATGATTCTGATCATTCACAACAGTACTTACTGCCTTATACATTAGTAATATATAGTTCTAGGGTTAGATAATTAAACATAGGAATATTAAGATTAACTTAACCCATTTAGGTTAACATACATATATTTTCTGTAGGCGGTATATATGCTGTGTTCTCTTTACTTTTCAAAAAGGATTTTTTCAAAAAATTCCCTCTAAATCCACACTACTTCCAACATTTCTCTCTCTATCTCTCTCCACTTATTACTCTTACTATTTTTCAAAAAAAAAAAATTCAAAAAACAATCCAAACACAACATAATCTCGCAAATCTTTTCTCTAACTCTGGCATCTGAAGATGCCCAACATTCGACGAATTTGACGGCACAAAGAAAAAACACTCAAATAGAGAGAGTGGTGGCAGAAAGGATAGGAGTGGTAAATTGGTTAAATTCAACAAAGAGTACTTTTTTTGGTATACTACTTATTTGGTTCAAAAAATGCACTCAACCACTTAAAGTAGAGAGAGGAGGAGGTAAATACTAGAGATAAAAGATATTGAGGCAGCGCTACGTGGTATAAATTATCCCTACAATTGTTTAGAGCTAGGTAAAGTGGCCAGAGAGGAATGTCTTCAAAACGAGACAACTCCTAAAACCTTACCAAACGGTACCTTGAAATGATTAAACCTAAAGTATATTTCAAGTTATCGATTAATACCTTTCATATGTTTTTAAGAAAACATGATGGCCGTGACTATACGTGACATGACATCTTTATAGTAGGTGTCATGCCATTAAGCCCATCAATTGGTGCTCCGTCCACTGCTCAACATTCACCGTTCAATATTTCATCGTTCGCCTAGACAATAAATGGTCCGGATTTAAAGTAAAAAAAACTCTTCTAGGAATTATAAGGGCTAACTCTTCCCTAGAAAAGTCTTTTAAAATCCAGACCATCCAAAATACTTTTAGATGATGAAATTGAGAATGGTGGGAGAAGCGGTGAATACTGAGCGCTAGGCATAGGCTTTCAGTAAGCCCATAGTCTATTGTCTACTCATTTTTGTCAACCACGATTCGTGCACGATCTGTACATTTACAACGTGTATCTATTCATGATGTAGGTTTTGTACATTTACAAATTACAACATCATAAACTAGACAGTGTAGTTGACTACTATATAAAGCATATTCTTTTCAAGCTTGTTTTTTTTTTTTTTTTGCTTTTGTATAATGAGCTGTATTTGGAGTCGTTCAATTCATGTAAATTCACTAATGCACTATTGAATCAACATAGTACATCGGACAATTGCAAATATAAATGTGTCGGGATCTCTTTCTAAATGTTAACGTTTGATGTATTATTGCTGCGATATCAAAGCAAGATTATTGTCGCAAGATTAATGGGATACAATTAGTATCTTGTAAGATTTTGAATTCGAGATTTCAATTATAATCAAAATCTATAAAATAAAAAAAAAAGTTGTATAAGAGTACGATATGAGCAAAAGCTAAATCCAGGTTTCATTCCATAACACAGTCATTGACTTGTAAGCCGTAGTCTTCAGGCAAAGGTAGATTACTTCCATTGCTCAATGCTGAATAAGTAAAAGAAATACTGAATAATAAAGGAAAATTAAAGCCAGTAGTAGAGCTACGATCTTTGTGTTAGCCGACTTAAGCCGCACTCTTACTGTCGGGGGCTGGGCTCAACCTGTTCAAGAGTTTGCGAAAGGGTATTTCAAAATTCATTTTAAGATAACAGATTCTTAGCTAGCTGACTCCCGGCCAAATACCAATAATTGGAATTTGCATAATGTACAACCAAAAGGCAGAGATCCCAAACATCCCTAACTGGGAGGATATATTGTAACGCCCTGACTTTTCGGGCGCAAAATAAAATAATTTCTTAAGAAAATATTGCTAAATAAATATAATTTTCTAAAATAAAGATTTTGCTAATACAATCTCAAGATAGATTTACGGAATCAAAATACACCAACTTCAGAGCTGACTCTAATCTTGATACGAATCCTAAGCATCCTCGATCCTCGTTACTGATATTCGTTCCGTGTCGAACTGCATCATCGTTGAATCTCTTCCATTGAATCCTGCGCCCTCTAGCAAATTGATCGGGCTAATCGATTGCCAGGATACTGACGTATCCGTGAGTGATAAATCACCCAATAGAATAATCCAACCCAACTACCCCTCTTACAAATACAGCGTTAGCAAGCAAACAAGATAATAATGATACACGAATAAGTAAACAGAGATTTTTCATATAAACCGATTCATTACTATCCATTAACCTAACGTAATCCAACATCTCCCTACGAGATCTTTCCTCCCAACCGCTAGCCATGCTCGGCCCCATGAGATCACTTTGCCGCCGTAGATAACCTAAGTTACAATACTACAACAAGGGCCAGCTTATCATGCCTGAACACAACTAAGTTCGCCTTTATCTTATATGCCACATCACAATCATCACCGGACACACGCCAAGACATCAATTTGTTCCGACCGACACATGCCAGTGACATCAATTTATTCCACTGGACTCTCGCCAGACATCAATTTATTCCACCGGACCCACGCCAGACATCAATTTGTTCCCGACTCACGCGCAGACATCAATTTGTTCCGCGACTCTCACCGGACATCAATTTGTTCCACTTGACCCACGCCAGGACATCAATGGCACACATTAAGGTCGCAAGCAGACACCATCACAAAACATCACCGACACACGCCAGGTTTTATCAACAAACATCATTGGGTATTTTGCCAGGTTTTATCGTCACAAAACATCACTGGGCCATCCGCCAGGTTTTATCGCCACAAAATATCGCCGGACCTCTTGCCAGGTTTTAACATCACAAAATATCGGTGGGCGCCAGGTTTTAACATCACAAATATCGCTCTGGGCCACCGCCAGGTTTTATCAACAGAAAACATCTCCGACTATCGCCAGGTTTTATCAACATAAACGTCACTGACCACCGCCCGGTTTTATCAAAACATCACCGGACTATCCGCCAGGTTTTATATCATCTCCGGGCTTATTCGTTTTTAAATCATCACATACATCACTGGGCTTACTCTGCCAGTCTTAAATCATCTCCGGGCTTACTCTGCCGGTTTTAAATCACATCACAAATCTCATCAGATCTCAAATCACGCCTGCAGGCAACCTCTAAACAGAAAGAAATTTCACAATTTATCCATTACTTAGAATCGTCTACGTGATTTCTATTTCGCATACCACCCCATGTCTCTAGGGTCCAATCTAACATTCAAATCCAGTATCAACACAATATCATTCTCAATAATAATTAAAACGAATAATAAACAGATCAAAACAAACATTAGGTAATGCAATCACATGACTTTTTATGACTGGGCCGTTGCCCTTAATCTTGTATGGCCAAAATATCAATAACAATGTAGGAAATTTTATATAAGATTTTAAAAAATAATTTTCTAGGCTTTTATTAATTGATTATAAGTAATTAAGTCAATTAAACACTAATTAAATACATTAATTAGGTAAAAATATTAGAATAATTATCGTAACCTTAATAAAGGTCCTAACAGTTCTCTATAATAAGTTCGAGTGCTAAAAGTTGGGTTTGAATGCTTATGGAATTATTTTAAATAAACAGATTAAATTAATAGGCAAAACAAGATTAAATAGACAATAAATAATTAACAATCGAAATATATTTATATTTACAAAATAACATTTTGGGGCTGTGAAAAGTCTAAATAAAATTATTTGGAATTTTAAACCTTCTTTATAATATTTTATGGTATTATCATTAAGAAATAATGCTTAAATAATAATAAATAGTAATTCAAATAAATAAAATTTTATTTTAATAGCATATCACCTTTGAACTGTCAGGAGTCTAAGAAAAATATTTTCGATACTAAAATATTTTTTTGTAAGGTCGCTATTAATTTTCGTTTATAACTTTAGTTAAAAATTAAATAAATAGCTAATAATATAAATTAACTATGAAATCAGCAAGTTATGACCTTTAACATGTTGGGAGTCTAGGAAAATAGTTTGGGTAATTATAGATTAGTTTATAAGGTCGTATTGATTTTTTGTTTACAAACGATTACACAATTACAAACAGAAATTTAATAAATATAAGATTAAATAAAAAAAATTATGAAACTAACAAGGTATGAACTTTAGAATGTGGGTAACCTAGGATAAAAATTTCGAGGTTAAATACGATGTTTAAAAGGTCGCACAATCGATTCGAAACAGAACAAAAACTGCCGCACGGCCTACGGGAGTTCGGTTTTTTTGATTTTTTGGGTACTTTTTCGATGCATGGGACTACGGGACCTATTGGGTTATGTCTATAAACACTTAATATACTTAGAGAAGGCTTCAGATCGAATTATAATACCTCGAATCGGATTGGATTTGATTTTGATCGAAACTTGACAATTTGGAACGAAAGCTTCGGGTTTCTTGATCGGGGAACCTCGGGGCCGAATTGATTGATGTTTGGTGATGCTCTAGGTTGTAGAAAGAGTTCGGGATGATCGGATTGGATCTTGGTTGGATCTAGGTACGAAACCCACTTTTCTCTCTCTTTTCTCTCTCTAGAACTCCATGGATTGGAGCTTCGATTTCCTTCGATTTTTCTCTCTTTTCTGGATGATTAGGGCGTGAAAAATATGGTGCGTGCCCTAGGGTCGGAGTAGTGACGTATTTATAAGAGAATTGGATGGGTTTTGATTAATTAGAGTCCTAACGGAATTGGGTTTCGAGATGGACGAATGGAGCTCGGTTTTTTGGGTTACGGGGAAAATGGAGACTAAGTAGGAGTAGGAGATTAAGAGATTGGGAAGGTGTATGCATGCATGTAACTAAGGAAAATAGAATTAGATAATTATAAGTATTTATCTAACAAAATAAATGTTTTTATTAAAAGGATATAATTAGGGAAAATAATGCTATTATTATTTTAAAAGCTATTAATAATATTATTTAAAAAAAAAAATTACGGTCGAAAATCCGGGTTGTTACATATATACAAAAATTGAAAATTTTCTTTTGCTATCCGACATCTAACAAATACCCATTTTTAAAACTTCAAATGGGTACGTTGTGTTTCATTTTATCTTTCATTTGATTACTTATAAAAATAGCGATATATATGAAGAAAAGTACTGTACGATAGTTTGGTATAGAAATGCATGCATGATACCCCTACTTAATTTAAAAGAAAAAAACTTTCTAGCAGACAAACTTTCAAGAAATTATTTGCTCATCATGATTGCAAAAAAATACCATATATCTAGCTAGGGAATTATCTTATCTCCAATATTGTCCTTGCCCCCAACATTATTAATCCAGAGTACTACTCATTTCACAAAATGGGGCCTTTGAACAGATTTTGACCCACACACGAGATTGGATTCCATTTCATCCAATTGGAGAGAAATAGAGCTAGGTAGTTCAACATGAACAATATAATTTAAACAACTCAAATTACACTAGTTAATTCAATATTAGGAAGAAGGAACAAGATTTTTCTTTTCTTTTTTTCCGGTTCTCTTCTTTGTTGTCTCCTGTGTGGGATTTCTTCTCGTTTGCGGTGCTTCTATGACCCCTGTGTGCGAGTTTTTGGTTGTTTTTTGCAGTGCTCCATCTGGTTGGAGCGGCGGGTGTAGTTAAGAGTTGAATGTAGTCTTTTGACTGAGTCCGCTCCTGTTTGGTTTCTTGATCTCTTGTTTAGGGATGAAATTTCCTCTTCATGTATTATTTTTTAGATCTATAAGATCACTTGTTATAGTTTTGACGCCAAAAAAAAAAAAAAAATAGTAGGAACAAGGAAACGCCGACATTATTTTGTAATATCGATCAGTCATGGTTGGACATATTTCAGCAAAACAAAAAAGTCGAAGGAGTAGATGGAAATTAAGTGGGACTTTGGATTCTATTTTTCGTCTACGAAGGCTAGAAATTGACGCACACGCCAAGAGAAATGCGCTAGTCTCCAGCAGTACTTAAACTTTAGCTTTCTTGAATCTACGTAGCAGATGTGATAAATATTTTCACCAATAAAGACATGCTATTTTAGCTCTAGTTTTCCAAAGTAAGCCTCGAGATTTTTTTGTTTGTTTTCTCCTTATTTAATTTTTTTGGTTTGTCTCGGCGAGATAAATATAAAAAAAAGTAAAAAATTATGACTTTTATCGAAAATTTAGCACTTTTAGTCCAAAAAACTGAGCTAAGAAGTGTTAAGTTTGAATATTTCAAAAAACATTTGGATAAAAGTCATACTACGTAATTTTTTACTTTTTCGATTGTTCTCGTTGAGACACACCAACAATCGGAAAAAAAAATTGATGCGATCGGAAAAATAAAAAAGTATGACTTTTATCCATTTTTTTTAAAATATCCAAATTTAGCACATTTAACCCAGTTTTTTTGGGGTTAAAAGTGCTAAATTTTGGATATTGCAACAAATATTTAGCTAAAAGCCATACTCCGTAATTTTTTACTTTTCCGATTCCTCTCGTCGAGACGCACCAATAATTGCCAAAAAATTGATGCAAAAATAAACAAAATTAAATAACAAAAAAAGAAAAGAAAAAAATTTTCATGTTTATTTTGAAAAATTAGACCTTAACAAAGATACAATGACGGGCTACCCTTGCAGCAACCTTAATTAATGTTAAGAAAGAGGATGTTGATTTGCCGAGTCCGTGGAGCAATTATTCGTTAACGTTGGGGCCATTTTTGTCTCATGTCAGCTCAGTCATTCCAATTAGACACATCACCGTCCACTTCTTCTCTGTAAACGAAGAACCAACAACGTCTCTTCACAGTCCGATAGCACATTTCTTTGTCTTTTTCCCCCAATAAAACACCCTTTTTCTCCCTGGCCGATGATTATCTGGGTTGAAGTTAAATTCTACACGGACCCACCGTATACTTTGGATTATACGACCAGCCATTCAAAACCTTACACATCAGCTAATGCTTAATGACTGGATCAAAGAAGTGCTAATAAATATAAGCCGCGACCCGGCCAGCCAAAAACACAACTTCACCTGAATTGTTTAGGAAATATCTAAAATTTTTGGGCTTTTTCTTGAATATTTTCAAAAATATTTGTGTAAAAAGACTTGGCGAGTTTTCAAAATCGCTAGTAACTTCTTAAGTCCTCCTCACTCCTCAAAGATCTACAATTACTGCTTATATGGAAGTTAAGATGTTTACGTAAGCTTGGGTTCCCCTAATGGTAGTGGAGGCTGTTCGATGTTGCAGATCTGGCTTTCGGGGTGGTCGAGGTGGGTTGCAGCGGCTACGGGCTAGGGTTCATCCCTGCGTGCTGTATTCGAAGTTCTGACGGCGGTGAAGGCGTCCAAGGCAGGTCGGGTCGATCCTGTGACGGGTATGTGTCATACGGGGGGCCTCTTGTAACGCCCCAATTTTTTAGGAAATTTCGAAAGTATTAACCCTAAAATACACTAAATTTTACAAACTACTAGACCCCTATTTGTCGTTATACAAAAATCTATATTAGAAGAAAATACAAAAAAAAAAAAAAAGAATCTAACATTTTATTTAAATATCTTCAGAGCGACTCTAGTGTTGAGCATCCACGGTCTCTGCCCTTGGTATTCCTCCTGTGTCAAACAGCTCCACCGTTGTACCCTGCACCCTCTGGCAAATTGATCGCCAAAGCAATCGATTTACCAGGATACAAACGTATCCGTGAGTGATAATTCACCCAGTAGAATAATCCCAATCCTACCAACCCTTTACTCTACAATTAGCATTCAATAATAACAATAATATCACAATTGATAATACACGAGAGAAAAATAATAGCACATCGTCTTTTTCTTTACTATCCATCGTCTTACATGAAATCTAAGGATCATCTCCACGAGATCCTTTCCTCCCACATCCACTAACTACAACCGTCTCATGGGTCCACCCTTCCTCTTGCTTATCCTGCACCAGGGTCCTAGGTGAGCGCATCTAAGTTATGTACCGAGTATGTTCTCACTTAAGACCATAACAGGAGGATCGAGTCATCCCATGACGTATCGTACATTAGGGTTGGACATCTACTACCCCACGCTAACTATAACCGTCTCATGGGACCCATTCTCGTCCTCGGGAGAAACTTCCCATGACGTATCATACATTAACGTCTCACTAACTATAATCGTCTCATGGAACCCATTCTCTTCCTCGGGAGAAACTTTCCATGACGTATTCATACGTTAGCGTCACAACAAATCTCAACACAGGGCCCCGCAGGTCACCCTTGCCATCACCATGGCTCAAATCACAATCCACACACTCACACTTTCAACACTTTACCATTTTCCATTTACTTATCATCATCTACATGATTCGCTACTCGTTACCACCTAGTGAACCTAAGTCCAATCTAGCACGTACAATATGATATAATCAACAACAGCTCAAACATGATACATTTCAATGAGACAACAATATAACAATTGATATGTGCAAATAATTAAACACATAAGAGATTTGGATTGAGCCGATGCCTTTTGAATTATTCAAATTTTTTGTTATATCGAACAAATATGTTCTTTAGTAATTTTATTAACTTAGATTGTCCAGTAGCAATTTCGTACACCTTAGGATAATTTGGTAACTTAGTAAACTATTATTTCTCATTAAGTATTTAGGTAGTTCTTAAGATGTTATCAGAAATGAAAATATTTTAGGATTTAGGTAGTATGCACAATTTTTCTCAGGGTCCAATTGTACTTTAATAATTTCTACGATGACCTTGTAGTTGGTGAAACCTACGGCTACTAATTCATTTGTCCATAGCGCGATTTTATCAGTTTGTAGGAATGCATGTTCTTTTACTAGTTAACACTGTTTTTCTTTTGTTCTTTCATATCTACTGGCCTTCTTGTTGTGCATAAAAAAAATATTATACTTAATGTTTAGGTTATAAAAATGCCTATCTTTTGTTTCATTCTTACTAGTCAAGTTTAATATTTATTATCTACTATAGAAATTTATCAAGTTTAATATTTATTATCTATTATAAAATTTTATCTATAACAATATATTACATCAAGTGCATTAATCTTGAGGACGAACATCATATTAGGGTTGTACCATAAACTTAATAAATCTAGATGTGCTAATTGTAATTTATTAATAACATGTTATTAACAAATTGGCAGAAATCATATATTTCAATAACTCAGGGGGCTGATTGTAATTACTTCATTATCTTTAAAACTCAGTCACGCATTTCTAATTCTCGATCGGCGAGGCTCGCCGAAAATCCGTTCCACCTCTATTATTACTTGTTTAAACTAATTAGGGATAGATAATTAAGAGTGTTTAAGTGTTATTCTAACAAAACAACTGTTGTTGCAGAGAAAACAAAAAGGAAAACTAGTTCCGGCCATGCAACACCGAAATCGATTTCTTTTCAATCTGGAACATAAAAATCAATACGTATTCACATAATATACTTAGGAGATGGTAGGATATAGATTAATCTACCTGAAATCTGGCCGAAAAAGTGAGTACTAGTTTGCGGACGATTTTGGCAAAATGAAAAAGACAGCAGCGGCAGTAGGGGACTCGGGCTGACTCGAAATGATTGGAAGGTGGTTTTTGAATGCTTGGTGATGTAGTGGTTGATTGAGAACCTGAATATGATGTACGGATGGGGTGTTATGTAGAAACCCATTTCCCTCTCTCCCTCTCTTTAGACTCAACAGTAGAATTGGAGTGAAATAATATACTGATGTTCAATTTTAGATTTATGTGGGTATGTATAATGAGAGAAAATAAGGTAGTGAGAAGGTGAGAGGATAAGTGTGGAAGTGGTGGAATGGGGATTGAGAGTGTAGGAGAGGGATACTGATAATAATAAGAGGGATAGGGGACAAGTGCCACATTTGGAGGGATTTTCTTTAATTCTAATGTACGTGGACGAGTGTATGTATAAGGTGATAATGTATGTGCACACGTGTATATATAAAGTGAAAATGTATGTGGACACGTTTATGTATAAGGTAAGAACGTATGTGGACACGTTTATGTATAGAGAAGTGAGACAGAGAGAAAGTGCAAGTTTAGAGGTAGTGGGAGTGTAAGAGGATAAGTTTGGAGGTGGTAGAGTGTGGAAGGATAAGTGAAGAGTTAGTTCGAATAGAGTTCTAGTTAGAATTTAGATAGGAATGATAAGTGAGTATGGACGGATGTATATCTAAAGTGTACACCTCATATACATTTAAATAGGTAATATCAATTATATACGTAATCATGCATTTTAATTATTCAATCTAATAAGTAATTGAATTAAGAATTTAATATTATAAATTTGTATAGAAAAAAAAATATGGCAAAAATCCGGATCGTTACACCTCTAATCCACCCATCTTCATGTACGGAGATTCGGGTCCAACATCGGAGCTGCTTATTTAATTTGTAGATCAGGGCATGGAGCGCATACTTTGTATTTTGTTTTTCGGCCTTTGGGCCGTGCAGTTTGTATTTGATTTTCCTTATCAATGTAGATTGCGTTTTTTCAATGAAGAAAAGAAAAAGAAAAGGTAAGCTTGGGTTTTAAAAAGAAAAAAATCGTACTGATTAGTCCGATTTGAGTTGTATGCTAGCTTGATATGGATTCTACAATGAGCAATTTAGGTGAAGCTAGAAAATGAGAATTCCCCATTCAAGGTTGTAATCAAAGTCACCAAAAAAATCGCGTGTTTCCAATTTTATATATATTAATGTGCAGAAATTCCATCACTAAATTGTCAATTTAAGCTTTGCAGGTGGAAGAATATTTTCTCCCAGATTAGGGTTTTTGGTCGCTGTATTAGAGAAGAAGAGGAACAGTCCGTATATACGAAACTCATGGTTAAACCACGGTTAGTTTTGTTGGGTATATATTGCTCCACATTTTACAACACACCCGCTGATGCGTAGAGTCTTTAGTGGCCACCTGTATAACCAAAGACTATATGAAGGGTCCGTATAGAATTTAAACTCATTTGTATTGATACGAAAACAAAGCGTAACTGAGCAAAAAACATACAATTTAAAAATAAATAAATAAATAAATAAAGGGCGCATGAAGATCAACAACGACCTCAGAAACCATCGCTCTACTCGTGGAGGTGGCTGGAGAGTCCATGAAATCCAGAGTGGTAAACTTGTTTTCGTCGCAACAGTGGAACTAGAGTAGCTGAAGACGTCTTTACCGTCGCCGCCGAAAAACCCAAAATTCCGTCGATCATGATACCAAAATCCTATTAAGTGGCAAATTTAGCGTCGCCGCCGAAAAACCCAAAATTCCGTCGATCATGATACCAAAATCCTATTAAGTGTCATTTGCCATACATTATATTCACACCTATGTAAAATGTACTCCTAATTCACATAAGTTGTGTGCGCGAGTAGATGTGGTAACGAAAGTGCAAAAACGTCAATGTTGTCAACAACTGTAGTACATAGTGCATGTCTTCTTGTTTCCGGCCCACTTTTCCGCCGCGTATGCATGAGCGGAAAATCAATCGCATGTGCGATGTGAGTCTGGGCGTGCCAGGACTTGAGGTGCCCAACGTAAAGAATTGAGAGCGCCTTTAATATGACTTCGTATGTAGTGCGATTGTATGTGATCCAAAGGATTGAGGCCACAATAAAGTTCATGTTTTTGCCACAACGAAATGGACTAAGATTTTTTTTTTTTTTTACAACTGCAAAAAAAAAAAAAAATCGAAACAAATCCATCCAGTGGGGGCCCTCATATGCCTCCGCCGCTACGTGTGAGAAAAAGTAGAGAACAAGAATAAGAACTTTATTTAAGTATCCCCAAAAAAAACATTTAAGTATGCCTCTGCCGCTGCGTGTGGAGGATGAATATTTAAGTATTCCAAAAAAATAAAAACTTTATAACATCGGCATAATAAAGTTGGTGCGAAAAAGATAAAAATTCCAATTTAAATTCCCCGTGCTCAGTGGTGCAAAGAAGAAAGAGCCGCAGGATTGTAGAGGAGTAGCAGCCGCGTAAACATTTTTGTAGCAACAAGCTACACATGCTCATGTTCAAAAATGGATTTTTAACTTCGGTGAATAATTTAGTTCCATGGAAAATTATTCGGTGTAATTAACCCAATTCACTTGGAATTTAATTAATCGGGCATTGCTCCAAATCACAGAATTAATGTAGCCCATTTATTTTTAGCCCGAGAAACTCATAAAAATCGGCCCAATTTAATTAAGAATTCATTAAATGACCCTCCAGCGCTGATCCAAGATTAGGTGCCAAAAACGGATATAAACACTTCTATACGCCTATACGTATCATCATTTCTACGGAGTATATTTTATGCCTAAATTTCTCGGCAACGACACTATTTGAAATAAAATTTCATGTCTCTTTTACGAAAAAGACGACAATATGAACTTATTCGAAACTTGTCCAAATATAAGCCGAATTTCGAAAACCTTAAATAAATATTACTCTCTCTGTCCCTAAATAAGTGTCCGCGCAAACTTAGGCCTTTAAAAAGATACATTTGTTTTGGTAAAAAAATTAACTTTTTTTTCACAAATAAATAGATAACAATGAGTTCTATTAGATTGTGAAAAAAAATTAGATGTTTTAGCGAAAAATATGCATCTTTTGTAAAGTTTAGATTTGAGCGCCAAACACTTATTTAGGGACGGAGGGAGTAAAAGGCAAATTTTCTCAAAAGATTGATTTGAATTACTACGTTAGTCTTTCCAAAAGCCTATGTCATTATATTACAACCATATCGAATTAAGTTTAGAGTTTCAAACGAGTCATATCATCACATTTCCCAAAATTAAATGTTTAAGCTTTCAAAATATGTTGACCAAACACCGGGTTGAGCTTAGGCCTTGTTCGGAAGGGAACTCAAAACCCAATCCTTCTTTTAAAAGTAATTTTTGTATTTTTTCTCTCTCTAACTTTTCAATCATTACTCTCATTTTTCACTCTATTTTTCTCCACTTTTTACCTCTCTCTACAATCATAACTCTCATTTCTCTCTCTACCTTTATTCAAAAACACTACTCAAAATCCACAACCGAACAAGGGCTAAATGTACGGCAGCCAAGGTTTCTCGCCTCCGTCCGTAGTGGGTTGAATTCAGTATACTTGAACGGCACTTCCGTTCCGTCTTTAGTACCTGGCATTCAAGTTACCGGGACAACATAGTACCGTGAGTGATGACACTCAGTAGCCAAAACTCACCCGAAACCCATAACTTACAAACAAGGGCATGTACAATACGGTTAAATTAAAAGGCTATTTAAGCAGCAAACGATCAAATTCAATTACTAGCCATTAACTCAAGTGAATTCTAGAATCTCTACCTTTGAGAAACATCCTCCTATGCTAACCACTAGGACCATGGCCATTCGTGATACCAATCCCCCTTGCTTGCCCTAACTGGGAGCCCCGATGAAACGGCCTAAGTTATTTACTTGTTAGAGTCTTCGACCGCCTCGCAATGATGAATTCCCCAGGGAACTAAGTAACCACTGGTCCCACAAGGAACTAACCGTAACCTTGGAAGTATATAGACCATAACCTGGTACTATAATGCATATCATCCCTTTATCTCCTATTCAAAAAGAGTGACACACAATGCCATATCCTAAAGTTTCGAATCAACTGCCACACCCTGACTTCATTTCTCCTCTCCCAAGCTGGACTCTGTGAATAACCTCCAACAGATTCGGATTCACTGGATAACCTCCAAGAATCCCATTAAACCATCATTCCTCTGGCTAAACACCCATCACATCATCTCCTATCTTTTCCGATTTCCTTTAACTTAAAGATCGTCTATCTTATCTTCTATGTACGTACACCAATCCCCAGTGAACCTAATGTCCATTCTAGATTCTCGTGAACAGAGTAATTAACAATCGATCATTATAATTCGCAAAATGGAAATCATAGCTTGACAAAGTTAATTTATTCGACACATGAGGCATATAACAATAAGAGGCATGATGATGATCATGATACAACTTGTTAAATGTGTTAACTAGGCTCACTCGAGACCTTGATGCACACTACATGTTCCATGCTTACATATATAGGGAAAAAAAAAATTGATAACTTGCACTTACCAATTTAAGGAAATCATTACTGTGACCAGCGATAGTGAACTCTTATAAAATTTTGTTGGCTTCCTGGTAACATTTGTAAACTCCGAAATTTATTTGTTAACAACTACTAATCTCTAATTACTTACTAAATGGTGTACGGCAAAATCCATCCCAGAGAACTTCCATTTTCATTTCAACTTCTTGTCTTCTTAGTGGTATCAATTGCCGATCGACAGGGGAAAATAACAATTACTCTATTATAATGATTATCAACTAATACATGTATTAGCTAGTAACGAATTAACATCGTATTATTATTAGTTACAGAAGAAGGACAGGGTAGGTGTTCGGTCGAATGAGGATCGAATTGGTCATTTGTATTCGGAAATAATAATATTCAAATGCCACATCAACGAACTTTACGCACATAAAATCAGTATACTTTGGGAGCTACGTTCCGAATTACCTCTCGTCCGGCGAAACGGTTTCCGGAAAGAGACGGCGACGGGTCGGAGCTCGGCGGTGAAGAGCTTGGCTGGAGGAGGTGGTGGTCGGAGGTGGCGGCAATGGTGAGAAGGTGGTACCGTGGTGGTGATGGCGGCACACACACACACTCTCTCTCTATCTCTCTCTCTCCCGAATGGTGGAGGCTGGGAAAACAGAAATGAAAAGAAAGAGGAGGAAGGGTTATTATAAAAAAAAAAAATAGGGTTGGATTTTGCATGAAGAGTTTTACCCAAGGGGTAAGAATGTGGTGTCTAAAGGAGAGGGAATCAAGGAGGAGATGGGGAATTTTGTCTCTCCTCACTCAGCCGAAATTTTAAGAAGGTGGGGAAGGATTTGTTCCGAAACAGCACACGCACACACCTAGTAAAATCACTCACTAAGTATGCGTGCACACAATTGATTACTGAATAAAATTTAGTGTGACGGCATAAATAATTTTTTGAACAAATGCTTGGTTGCCCTTTTTGAGAGTTACTCTTAACTCTCGGCACAGTTTTCAATAAATCTTTCTCTCTATCTCTCATTACCACTCAACTCTCAAAAATAACTTTCTAAAAGCTCAAAACATTTTTGTTTTGATAATAATAATAATAATTATTAAAAAAATATCGGGTCCTTACAACAACATTTACCAACCACATAGAGATAATAAATAAGTTAGATACAAAATTACAAACTAGATTTTGGGGATTCTACATAAATTATTGATGTGTCATTTGATGATTTTTCAACTTCATAATAGTTAAAGCTCTTATCCTTCTAATGTTATGTCCAAAGTTATCCACCACCAATATGCATTCTTCTCCGATTTTTTATTTTTTATTTTGCAAAATTAGGTGAGAAAGTTTTCATTTACATAGTAGAAGTCCCTCAAAACTTCCCTACAAATGGAATTCGGAAATCTTGCAGCGCACCCCACACTGCAGGGGCTGTAGAGCAGTCAATCCGACCATCCATTTTGATGCCGACAGCTCGGATTCAATCTGAGCTTCTATTGATTCGAATCGTCCATTACTCAGATTAAAAATTCGGATCGTCCATTGCCAAAATGGACGGCCGGATCGGCCACCCTACCAAATCTCCCTGTCCCTACAAATGGCCAACTGACTCTATACAATACACATTGCCCTAAAAACCAAGGGTGTCTGTATGCCTTACTTTGTAGGTACTGGTGTCAATTTGTTGTACTACATTTATGTCACAACCAACCTTTCATATTGAAATTCATTGCAATGATACTGGAATTAGGGATGAATGCGACTTCTAACAAATTATAAAATAGTGGGACGGCAATCGATCCGATCCCTTTTCCATTTTACTGCGACATAAAGATCGTTTTTAGTCATGCGTTTAAAAGGGCACTTTATTTTCTTTGGAAATATTTCGTTTTTAATGAGGCGCTTCTTTGGTTCTTCGGCAACAATTTTTTTAACATAGGTTGGTCGCAACGAGACGAACAAGAAAAAAGAAAAAATCAACCTAATCAAAAGCTGACAAAAAAAAAAAAAGGAAAATGATATTGACACTCCAAAAAATAAAAGAAATTAGTTTTGGAATTACACTAATTTTGAAGTGTCAATATCATTTACCAGAAAAAAGGGAGAAAGAAAGTTAAGGCTATGTTTGGAAAAGTTGCCAGTTTTGTATTTTTCATTTATGAAAAATAAAAAAATGAGTTTTTGTTTATTTATTAAAAAATAAAGACAAAAAACATGTTTGGTGACTATAATAGTTTTTGTTTATTTATTTTTTGGGCTGCCAAAAGTGTTTTCAAAACAAATGAAAAAATAATTTTTGTGTTTCTAAATTTTTGTAAATTAGTGGAATTGATTATGTATTTTGTAAAAAAAAAACAGAAACAGAAACATGTTTATGGTTCCTGTTTCAAAAAGATATCGGAAACAAAAGCAAAAAACTGGTAATAAAAACTTTTCTAAACATAGCGTAAAATTTAAGGGAAATTTATATAAATGGTTATTCTAGTTTCATTCGAGTCTATTTATCCTCCAAGTATCAATTACAACTTTTTTGACCTTTAAGTTTGATTTTCGTACCAAATTGGTCCAATTGATAACTTATGTAAGACAAACTAGATGAAAAAAATCAAATTGATAGCAGTTTGGACATTGCAGTTCATATCAAGTTAGTCCAATTGATAATGTCTGCCCTCTATCAAATTTTTTTAGTCCAGTTTGGCTGAGAGACGTTATCAATTGGACCAATTTGATATGAAAACTAAACTTGAAGGTTAAAAGAGTTGCAATTGATACTTGGAGGATGAAAATGAAACTCAGATGAAATTAGGAGGGTCATTTCTATAAATTTCCCAAAACTGAATGCATTAAATTTTAAGTGTTGAATTGAGTTATCAAACAACCCATTTATTTCGAGTAAATATCTTTATAACATCTCGATTTATTTACACAAATAGTACCTAAATGACCTCTACTCATGGTTCACTCAAATTGAGGATGATTTTTTTTTTAAAATCAAGTTTTCAATGATAGTCCGTGGTTTTTAAACTTGCCACTATGCCCTTAGAGCATCTCCGGTCTTTATCTTTTCCCTTCCTTAAATTTGGATCAAATTTTGTGAAAAAACTGATTTTGAGTAGAAGTATCTTCAATGGAAAAACCTTATTTTGACCCAAATTTATCATTTTTTAAATACCCAGTGGCAGTTATCTAAATAAGACGAGAAAATCCTTGCATCAGCAGCTCCGGCGAAGCTCCGAACGTCTCACGTGCAGGTTGAAAGAGATGAGGTGGAAATCATTGGGGTCGTTTTTTGATGAGTTGTAGCAGAGGGGGATGTTGGCACCATCGAGCTTGAGAGCGTCGTATAGCGAATCGAAAGAACTCGGGCGAGACTAGATTTCAAGACATGGACATACAATGGGGTGTGGATGTGAATATGTATCCACAATGAGAGAGAGAGAGAGAGAGAGAGAGAGAGAGAGAGAGAGAGAGAGAGAGAGGTATGAGTTTGGTTTGTCTCAAATTTGAGAAAGAAAATGGGTAAAACCAAAAAATGGGGAAGGATTTGAGTCATGATTAGAGATGAGTTTTTGATGATTTTACCCAAATTTTGAATTTGAGTCTTAAAATGAGTAAAGGTTGGAAATGCTCTTAGTAGTGTTTTTACTCAAATTTAAACTCAAAATATAACTTTGAACATTTAGAGAGTGGACAGTGGGCTTATGTTATGTATAAAAGCTTATTACATCTAAAAAAATTGAATTTTTGCTGTGAATTTGATGAATTGAAAAAAACATTGAATTTATGTAGCATAAGATGTGGGTCCGTATTAAATAGGGGCTTGCTAATGATGACGTATATATTAAATGAACCAAATCGTAACCAAATTAAATGTACTTTATGCAACAGACAGATATACCGTGCTCTGGCTAGGGGTGTACACGGTCCGGATTGGTCCGGTTCTCTAGAAAACCGGTAACTGGACCATTCCTTACGGTTCTAGAAAATTGGAACCAAAACCTAACCAATATTAACTTAGAACCTAACCGCAAGACCGGTCCGGTTTCGGTTCGGTTCCGGTTCTATCCAATTAGCATCTAAACATTTGTTCACAAAAATTAAAAATTCAAAACACTAAATATTGGGTATATTCACTACAATAAAAATTCTTAGGACTTTGTATTCCTATAATTTTAATAGTATATTAAAACCTTTTCTAACAAATGAGATCTTTTTTCTAAATAAATCGATTTTAGTAAGGAAAAGATTAACTTACCAAATCCAAATAAATATTTAATTACACTTATATATATTATATATGTGTGTATGTGTTATATGCGGTCCGGTCCGGTTCTACCCACGGTTCTTTAAGTGAGAACCAGTAACCGAACCAAAATTAACGGTTCTTAGTTTTTTGGAACCATAACGGCATAACCTAACCAATGAACCACTGAACCAGACCAAATAGGACGGTTCGGTCCGAATCGGACCGGTTTTACGGATCGGATCGGTTTCTTGTGCACCCCTAGCTCTGGCAATCATTTAAATCACATTTACACATTTTTCCTAACTATATACTGTCACACAGAATACCAATAAATTGAATTACCCACATTTGTCCTCTGTATTCATTCTAGTAGGTAAGTAAATAAAATGATTCAATTTCAAGGATTTAAATGCATTGTGGGCCCACACTAATTTTGTTGCTGCAGGTGACACTGTTTGTTGTTTTCCTTTTTCGAACTAGAAAACAAATAAATTTCCTCAAAGAAAGACCTAACTTCACTACAGAATTAAATTTTTTTTTTTAAGGAAAAATAGTGGATCAGTTTTGTTTTTTCTCCTCTATCAAAATGGACTGGACGATGCAATTTGGTCTCGCGGACCTTTTTTGCACCGTATAAAAGATCTTAATGAAATCTATCAAACAAGATCCATATTGGTAGGAAAATTATTTACGTAAACACATAATTTTTGGACTTGAAATTACCTTCTTTTTCTAAAACCTTCTTTTTTTTTAAAACCGGAACGGGGCCTAAGTTGTGTAAGGGATATTTATACGTCATTTTGAACTACCGTCTTTAAAGCTATTTTTGTTACTTTTTCTCTACGTCTTAGGGGACGTTCCGCTTTCTTAGAAAAAGAACTTTTTGAAAAAAAAGATAATTTCAATCTAAAAAATATATACTTATGTAAATAATTTTTCTATCAATATGAAAAACATTTTAAACCTTTTAGGGGGCCTTCCGCTTTCTTTTTAAACCTTCTTTTTCAAAACAAAAAAGAAGGTCAATTTCAAGCTCAAATATAATGAAAATGAAAAATAATTTTTCAATTTTTGTTGCACCGTTTAAAAGATCTCAATGAGATCTATCAAATAATATCCATATTGGTTGAAAAATTATTTGCGTAAATACATTATTTTTGAACTTGAAATTACCTTCATTTTCTAAAAGTTCATTTTTCTAGAAACCGGAACACCTAATGTTACCATTTACGATAAGAGACCGAATCACTCATTCTAGCTATCACATATATCGATCTTAATGTCTTTTCTACCCCTACCATCAGGGACAGAGCTGTGACTTACATAGAGAGGAGGCCGAAACTTAGGATCTAAAATTTCACATATTTACATGGTTGTTGAATTTTTGAGTTTTTCTTAGTTTCTTACATACAGTTTGAAATTCAAGTGTGAAATTTCAATTTTGACCATGTATAAGAAAAATATATTCAAGTGTGAAATTTAAATTTTGACCTTGTATAAGAAAAATATCCATTTTCTGCTCATACCAGTCGAAACATACCTGCACTCATAAGATGAAATAATTATTTTCGCCAGAGTCACTTTTTATTTTCGAATTTTTTGAACCCGGAGACCATGTTGTCCCTTGTTGCTGGCCCAATTCGGGCCGTCCATATTCAACAATGAACGGCTCAGATTTTATCTTGACTGGACGGCTGAGATCTGTTCAGCTGAGATGAAATATGAGCAGTTCATTGCCGAGCATGAATGACCCAGATGGGACCAACACCTATGGGACAGCAGGGTCCCCCATTTGGTATTTTTTTTGAGTGCGGAGGGCTCTAGCATTTTTGATACTCCAATAAATAAAATTATACGCTGCCTCTAGCCGTGCTCCAAACTTTTCCTCAACCACGTATTTTTGTGAGGCTTAAAGAGATCTTTCCCCTAATAGAGATCTCCATGTAATATTAATAATTTAATATATATGACAGTTCTCAAAGGAGTGAAGTTCCCGTACCGTCAACTTTGTAAGTAGTACTCCATCTTGTGGTGCATAGGAGTACAATCTACGGCAACAAAACCCTTTTGGTTTGATTGCTGATTACACTAAAGCAAAAGCTGGACCCTATGCACGCACCTAGTGCTAGTCTGTTTTAATAGTAGCGCATTATAGAGTCTGTTAGCTTGTAGTACTGTATATAGTAGCTCGTGTCTTAGGTGTTGGCGATTTTGGTTCACTCCTACTTTTATGATGTAATCTTTGCCTTCGAGCTATTGTCAGAGCCAGCCGTGTTATTGGACTATAATAAGGGGTGGAATGATAGGAAGCCCCAGAAATTTAATTTCTTTTCAAAATTTAAAACGGTCGCAAGACAAGCTATAACTTAGGCCGGCTCTGACTTCTGCATGAAATGAAATTGTGGCAAAATCCATGTTCACTAATGTACTGAGAAATAACAAATCCACTTTTAGTCCTCCGAATTAACACAATCTCTAAAAAGGGCCACAAATACCAATAGTAGATCACCTTCTTCGTTGCACGTGCCACCCATATAAATGTCCACGTCGGTTACATGATGCCCCAGAAAAACCCACTTGCGCTACAATCTCTAGCAGATTTTTAGAGAGAGGAAAATAGTTTGAGAGAGAGAGAGAGAGAGAGTCTGCCAGTCTCTCACACACTTTTAAGCTTATCACCAGTTATCTTCAGCTCATCTCATTTTTTCAGCCCATGGGAGAGGTCTCAAATCTACAATCTAAAACCCATTTCGCACATTTCTCATTCATTCTTCTTCTTCTTTTTATGTGAATTTGTTAACTTGTTGATGGTGGTGATTAATTGTGTTTTGGGTGGTGTTTGTACAGGGAGAAAACAAAGCAGAGGAAAAGAAAATGGAGGAAAAGAAAGCAGGGGAGGAGAAAAAGGAAGAAACCAAAGCAGAGAAGGTGAGTGAGGAGAAGAAAGAGGAGAAAAAGGCCGAGGAAACAAAAGATGCCGCGGCGGTGCCACCTCCTCCTCCGCTGCCGCCGCAGGAGATTGTGCTGAAAGTATACATGCATTGCGAAGGTTGCGCTAAGAAGGTCCGCAGATGCCTCAAAGGCTTTGAAGGTTAAAATCGTCTTTCCAACTTCTGCCTACCCTGATTCTCTCTCTTTCTCATGTGGTTCGTTATGCTTTCTTGGCATATCCTAAAAAAGTCCTCTCCTTTTTTTTTTTCTTTCCCGAAAATCTCCTTCGGATTATCGGTTTTTGTTTTTTCTATTAACAGAACAGTTGAAAATTAGAAAGGAAAAAAAAATTCATTTGATGCTAAATGGAATTCACCAATTCGGAAATCCTGACTTCCTTGTGGTGTTTACGGAAATCCTGACTTCCTTATATATGAATTTTGTTACATTTGCGTTTAATTTGTCATCTTTATGTTAAAGTAAAAGTGCGATAAAAAGTTTTTTTTTTAATCAAATTAATTGAGGGGTGCCCCACCCAACTAAAAATTCTTTTTGGTGATGAAAACGTACTTTCGCTTTTAGTAATAGACTTGTTTATTAAGAGGATTCACGACATCCAGACCATGAAAGTAATAAATGAATGATCCAGATTCATTTTAGTAGATTTGTTTGTCAAGAGGATGGGTACAATTCATGACATCCGAACCATGAAAGTGTTCATGAAAATAAATGAAAGATCCAATTCATTGTACAGTAGACTTGTTTGTCAAGAGGATTGGTACAATTCAAGACATCCGGGCCGTGAATCTGGATCATTCATTTACTTCCTGGACATTTTCATTGTCCAGAGGTTATGGATCCTTATCATTCTTGGTTTGTCAATTCCTAGTTTTGATAATTGGACTTGTTTCATAAAGTAATAAATTACTAAGTTAATGTAGAAAAAGGTTTAGGGGAAAAAAAAACACATGTAAGGAAAATTGAATTTCCTGGCTAATTTTTTTTTTTTTGCATGAGTGTTATTATTGGTAATTTTTGTAGACAATTTTTGTGGATCCGTAGAATTTCTAGAATACAATAATAACAACAACAGAACCCATGTAGTCTCAAATCATTAAGGATATAAAATTTAATGTTTCATTTTTGTACGAATGATAGGAGTGGAAGAGGTTCAAACCGATTGCAAGGCACATAAGGTAGTGGTGAAGGGGGAAAAGGCAGATCCGGTGAAGGTACTAGAGAGGGTCCAGAAAAAGAGCCACCGGCAAGTGGAGCTCATCTCTCCGATCCCGAAGCCGCCGCCGCCTCCGGCGGAGGACGAGAAAAAGGAGGAGAAAGATGCTGCTAAGCCAGAAGAGAAAAAAGAAGAGGTCATTTTTTACTTATTTTCTAGATACTATAGAATTGTAAAGCTGAATATTTTAATGGTCTAAGAGTTAACCAAGTTGATCGGACAACGATACGTGCTCCTTTGAACCACAGTGGCCAAAAGAAAAATAAACAGTCAGATTTGACAGGGCAAGTCTTATATTACTACTAACCTAGGGGAAATGGGATGGTGGTAGTTGTGGGGTTTGAGCCCTCACTTCATGAAAAGAGTATGGATGGAAGGAGTATGCGCGCCTACCACTAACCGTCTTTTTGTATTTTGACAATCATCTTTTGTTCCGTGACCATTGATTTCCGATTAATTTTTTTTTTTTCTCCGGGATAGTAATGTATAAGTAAAGGTGGGTCATATCTTGGATCTCATAAGGGTGACATGAGAGGATTCACACTGATTTGGATCTCATGCATTACAAATTGCTCTTTTTGTAGTTTTTAATTTTGATGGATCCGTTTTACCGTTTCTCTTTTTAGGGGGTCTCATTTGTTTGTTGTTTTTTTTTTTTTGCTCTGCTACAGCCTCAGGTGATTACTGTAATCCTACAAGTTCACATGCATTGTGAGGCTTGTGCTCAAGAAATCAAAAGACGTATTCTCAAAATGAAGGGTAATTTCTATTTCTCTTTCTCCTTTTTGTCATTTTATTGTAGAATTTTTCGCCAATTAAAGTTTCAATAAGTCTACATACATTCTTATTGACCACTCATGTCTTGCATATATGTGGGGCCGATTCCACAATTAAATGTATGAGGCTGACACCTATGTGAGAGAGAAATGGTTAGAGAGTAGTCGGTAGTCTGCTGTGGTTGGTGGTTTATGCCTTCTTTGGATCAAGATTTGGAAAAAAAATTCCAACTCAAAAAAAATTCATTATCTTTACTTTCAATCATTACTCTCTATTTATTATCCTTATCTCCAATCATTATTTTCATTTCTCTCCCTATCTCTCTCAACTCATTACCCCTACTTTCAATCATTACTCTCATAAAAAAAATTCTCAAAAACTCATCCAAACACAGCATTAACCTTTCTAGCTGTTTTAATCAAGAAAACACAACAAAGGAAACCCAAAAAAAAAAAAGTCTGCGGATTCTTTTATTCTATCTTTACATTCTTTACATTCTGGTCATTTTTAATTCCCTTCACAATTCAAGTCAATTCTGCCTTTGTTTACAGCAATATTACTTTTCTTTTATTTAACTTGTCGAATTTCCATGTTTTTTTAGAATTAGTCGAGATGTACATAAGTTGGTCAAAATACCAGATTATCAAATTTTTTTTGGTTGAATTACCCAAATCAGGGATACCCTTTAACATCATATATTACCTTTCGGCATTTAGCCTTGCAGGTACCCTGTTTCAGTTGTAATCTGGAAAGAACTAATGATCTCTCTTTTGAATCTCTTAAAATAAAGCCCTCTAGCATTTCTTTTGATTCTTTATTCACAATGATTATGTTTTACAATCTGGCCATTCTTTACTTGGAATCTAAAAATTAATTACTCTGTTAAGATTCTACCAAATTCTGGTCTATTCAATTCAAGTTAATTTTCCATCTGTTGACAGCAATTTGTTTAGATTACTTATTATATATATATCTTAAGACCATTTTGGGATAATTGGCCATTTTCGTCAATTTGTTTACTTTGAGAGTTACTGTTAGATTACCCAAATCTTGGAGTGCCATTACCATGAAGTCCTTGTTCAGTTAATTCACCAACTTCATTGCATTATGCAGGGGTGGAAAATGTGGAACCAGATCTAAAGAGTTCTCAAGTTACCGTAAAAGGCGTTTTCGACCCACTGGATTTGGTGGACTACATTCACAGGAGGACCGGTAAGCACGCGGCGATAGTGAAGCAGGAACCGGAAAAGAAAGAAGAAGAGAAAGAGAAGGGCAAGGAGGAGGAGAAGAAGGCGGACGAGGGCGGAGACAAGAAGGCCGAGGAGGCAGCCAAAGAGAAGAAAGAAGGGGGTGGAGACGCGGTTGTGGCGGTGGCGGTGGCGGCAGAGGGAGGCGAAGGGGTTGTCGATGTGGTGGAGCTGAGGAAGAATGAGTTTTACTACAATTACCCTCAACACTACCAGATTTACAACCCCTACCCACAAAGGTTTGAAGTGCCCGCTCCACAGATGTTCAGTGATGAGAACCCTAATGCCTGTGCAGTTATGTAGAAAGAATGGAAAGGGTAAAACGGGGAAAAGTGTGCACATGGGCTATTGCTCTCCATGTGCTCAGAGAATTTTGTGAGTCCTTTCTTGTACTTTTTGTTTTCCTTTTCTTTTAAACCGGTTTTTATATATAATTAATAATACAATGGCATATATAAATATTTGAAATTTCGTACCTGATCTAATTTGTTCTGCCCCGGCCAGCAATCTTTAGGTGGTTGAATTTTTGGTTTATTAATAGTATTTTCTGTTTGGTGGATGTGAATAAATCCTAAGCCCTCATTCTGCTCAGAAAAATATCGTGGAGTTCTATTTCGCGTCACACACTTGGGAGTATGTTATAGGTAAAGTACCTTGTTTGGCTGTCACGTCAATGGAAGTTGGTGTTCTCCACAGTTTACCACCACTCTCTATCGTAAACTTTAATTGAAACTTCAAACGACCATCAAAAGTAGGTGAGGAGGTAGCTATTTGAGCCGACACTCGAACAACATTGCAACGGACAAACAAACTCCATACTGTACCACCAGAAAGTCTATGAACACAGTAAATTTGTGCATGAATCATGCACAGATTTTTATTTGGAGTCTACTCCATACTATACCACCGGAAAGTCTGTGGACACAGTACATTTGTGCATGGATCGTGCACAGATTTTTATTTGGAGTCTACTACGGGTCTCACATAAGTAATTCGAGCCGTTCATTATGTTTAAAATATTTTTTCAAGGGCCCTCTCGAAAAATCAGTTCAATCCGATACCTATAAGTACTTGATCTAAACGTCTAACTTTTCCTTCTCTAAAAACCTGAATGAAAAGTAGATGAATAGATCAAGCACTTATCGGTATCAGACTGAGTTGATTTTTTGGCGGAGGCCCTTGAAAAAATGTTTTAAACATAATTAACGGATCGGATTATTTGTATGGGACCCTTAGTAGACCCCTCAACGCAATCTGTGCACGATCCGTGCACAACTTTGTTATGCCAGTAGCAAGGTTCCTATACCACTGATGGTGGTAGCCTAGATGGCAGCACAGTTCTCACCCCCAGTAATGACTTAAGTTCGAGTCTTGCTAAAAGGGGTAAATGGACTATGCCATCTAGTACTTAAGTGGTGTTGTGATGACGGTCTGGCCTCACGGATAATAGCTATGACTCGAACTGGACATTCCATAACAGATCGGGAGCCCCTATGATCACGCTCAGAGGGTTGCTACTCGTGGTCGCCCTCTCCCACCATTTTTTTTCAGTAAAAAAAGAAGAAGAAGAAGGAAAAACGCCATACTTGTAGTACTGGAGTACTTATTCAGTACTTCCGGTGTGTACTCCCTCCCCTCACATAACATGTGGGGCCTACACGTGAATCCCGAGTGAGTCCCACATGTTATGTGAGGGAGAGAGTATACACCGAAAGTATTGAATAATTTTCCCATGTAGTGGACCAATGTGCTCTCTCTTTTCACCTAAAAATATAAACAGTGAACTCGAATAGCCTTTTCGATCACTATCATGTGATGGGAGGAAATGGATACTAATATATATATATATTTCTAAAGAGTTAATTACCTCTAAGTACAGAAAAGTGACACTTAATTCCCATTAAGGAGAGATGAAGTACTTAATTACCACTAAGTCCACTTTTACAAAAATACATTTATCATTAATAGAAGTGTCACCCTAGGGTTTTAGGGTATGCTAGGGTTTTAGGGTACCCTAATGGGTACCCTAAAATCTTAGGGTCTAAAATCTTAGGGTACCCTAGGATTTTAGGGTTTTAGGGTACCTTAGGGTTTTAGGGTACTTTAAGATTTTAGATTTTAGGATACCCTAGGGTTTAAGGTACCCTAAAGTTTAGGTTTAGGTGCTTTCATAGAGCCCTAGGGCTTAGGTTTAGGCACTTTCATAGGAGTTTTAGGGTGCACTTTCCTATTATAGGGTTTTAGCGATTTAGGCACTTTTATTGGGTACCCTAGAGTTTTAGGCACTTTTATAGGGTACTCTGAGGTTTAGGCACTTTCATAGGGTGCCCTAGGGGTTAGACACTTTCAATATTTGGGGTTTTAGGCACTTTCATAGGGTTTTAGTGTTTCGTTAATTAGAGGAGATTTGGTGGGAATTACTTTCTATTTTCTGGACCTAGAGGTAAATTGCCCATTTCTAAAAGTACTACTACTAGATAATTACATCGCTTGATCAAGGTAATTAACTAACAAACCTCTTTTATTTTTTTCGGCAAAAGACAAAATCACTCCACTTGCGGCAACTAACAAACATTACAAGTATGATTATCCTATTTTGAGTAAGGGCAACGCTGAAATACCACAATCCTCCTTAGTCCCCCAAAATACATCATTGCGAACTCGTCATGGACCCATATAAATTATCTATATCATTGACACGTACATTTGAAAATGACGAACAAATTTGTCAAAAAATCATCTTAATTAGAAATCATTAGTCACGACACAGATAAGATGGATTGTAAAAATTATTCTAAGCTTAAGTTGTCCATTTTATGAACAAAAAAAAAACTGCTTGTTCACATACTTTTCGATGTCCGATCAAGTAATTAACTTAAGGAAAATTTATAAAAATGGTCCTCCTAGTTTTACCCGAGTCTCATTTTCGTCCTTCAAGTATCAATTGTAACTCTTTTGACCTTCAAGTTTGGTTTTCGTACCAAGTTGGTCCAATTCATAACGCCAGTTAGCCAAACTGGATGGAAAAAATCAGATTGAGGGCAGACGCTATCAATTGGACCAACTTGGTACGAACTGCAACGTCCAAACTGCCATCAATTTGATTTTTTTTCCGTCCAGTTTGGCTAGTAGAAATTATCAATTGAACCAATTGGTACGAAAACCAAACTTGAAGGTCAAAAGAGTTAATTGATACTTGAAGGACGAAAATGAGACTCGGGTGAAATTAGGAGGACCATTTCTATAAATTTCCCTTGACTTAAAGCAATATGCTTTTCATTGTCTACTAGATCAATGGCGTGACTCATTCGCTCCCCTTTGAAATGCGGATGCGTTTGTTACGATTGTACACAACCTTTATTGACCAAAGTAGAAAACCACAAGATCAAGAACACTACTCCCTTCAGAAAACAAAATTCAAAGAAACTTGAAAGAAAGGGAAAGACATATCCAAATGAGGTGGAGATGTTTGGGAAATGTCCCTGTATTAAACAAGGCAAAGAATATGGGAATTTTGGTAGAAATTCGAGGGATGTTTCCCAGCAGCTAGCTCCTAAGCCAGGCCAAACATTGGAAAGAATCAAGAGAACCATGCACGTAGTTTTACAGTACCGGGAAGTGTTTTCTTTTACTAGCACATCTTGAAAAGTGGATTCAAATTTTCGTTTTTCCCAAACAGGAATTTTTTGTGACACTGAGGTCTCAGATTCATAGTCTTTATGCAGTGCACATCTGCTATTCTTGGACCACTCAAGCGCAGTATTTGCTTTCAATTACTTTCCTAGTCTACAGGGCCACAAGCTTTGCATTTTTCACCTTCATAGCGTGTGTGTTCTTTTTGTGTTCTTTCTCCCCTCAAAAGTCACACCGGTTTTGTGGCCAACCTATTTCCTTTTGGGTCCACCAAAACACTTGCATGCAACGAACCGGGACATCATGTGAGATAAGCATTATTCTTTTTTTTTTTTTATAGCCAGATATCCGAGTCAATTCAGTCAGCGCAAATTGATTAATTCTCTGGGTCATATGTTAGCGATCGGTCAAACACTCCGATTACCCGCACATTGGATAGAGTGCATAGTATCAGAATGGCCAAGGAAAATATACACCATCTTGGGAAATTTTACCACATTGGATGCAAACTTACAAGAGGATGCTACGGAGTACTACTTTTACAATACTACTTTTACAACATTGGATAGAGTGAAGGGTATCAGAATTGCGGAGGAAAATGGGAGGCCATAACCAAGTGGTAGTTGGAAGCAGAAGCTATGATTATTTAATATATCCTCGGGAGGAAAGTTTTGTTTCATATATATATATATATATATTTTTTCTCTTGTTTGTGATTTAACGTATCCTTAGCCTAATATAAGGACAAGATGCAAATCTACTGACATCATAGCAATTGCTTAATTATATTTAGACAGGACTGCTTCACACAAACGACTATGATTAAAAAATGATTCAAACAAAATCCTACTACATGTTGTGGAACCTGGAGATGGTGTTGCACATGATCTGAGTTGTTCGTTCGGCAATCAAATAATTCAAATTTTATGTCCGTTTGTTCGATAATTTAACAGTTCAAATATCATATCGATGGATGTGCATTGTTGTGCAAGGTGCTGCAGAGCACCTCGATCCCCGGATTGCTATGCATTTACAAATTGAACTGACGAGGGGATGTTGCCGAGCAAAAAAAAACTGGCGAGGTGATGTTACATTCAATCGACACCCTTCGCTTACCCGTAAGGCCATACCGGTTGCACACTTAACAAAGCCTGTTGCACAGTTACCAAAGATGGGCCCTATCGACATTGGCGTCATTTTAGTGGATTCCATACCGTATTTAGCTAGTAGTATTTCATCAACAATGCTACGAACACATCACTCGAGCACCGATCATATCATTCTCATATATGTATGAGCCTCACACATTTAATTATGGGATGAGACTCACACGTATTTGAGGGTGATGAGGTTTGGACTGGAGCCGAGTGATGTGCCCGTAATATTATTGATATTTCACCTATACCTGCATGTATTAATGAAAAAAATTACGAAGGTAAAAAAACAAAGTTGAGTGAACATTTATATTCTTGTTTTTTTTTCTTATAAAAAAATTGCATTTTCTTTTTTATAACCAAGTGTCTAGATAAACTTGCGCATATATTAACTAATCTCAATACTCTGGAGCTAACAATTGAGCAAACTTGTATTGATCCAAAGGGATGAATAGCCACAAAGGAAGTACGAAATTTTAGAAATATGGCAGTCCGTTTGATGGAATTCCATGGCTCGACCAGCTCAACGCCAAATCCTACCCTCCTTGTACTTCAACCACCACCCCCATGTAGCTCTCTATCTACAACAGGCCGAACTAGTACAATTAATGCTTTGTCTGGATGGATTTTTGAGAATTTTTAAGTTTGGTTTTGAGGATAATGAGTGCAGAGAGAAATTAGTGTAATGAGTGGAGATAACGGTAATGAGTGAAGAGATAGAGAAATGATAATAATAATTGGAGATAGAAATAATAAGTAGAGATAGAAATGAGAGTAATGATTGAAAGTATGAGTAATAAGAGTTTTATGAGTTGATTTTTTTTTTTTTCCAAAATGCAAACCGAACAAAGCGTAACATACTGTAATCTGTTACCGCTATTTAAAATATTTAAAAGAATAAAAAAAATTTAATATGCGCTTTACATGGCCTCACATGTCTTTTGGGTGTGTAAGTGTCTGTGTATTTGTGATTGCAAACTTTTTTCTCGGCCCCGCACGTCTTGTGGGCGTGTCCGTGTCTTTGTATTTGTGGTTGTAAATTTTTTGCCCTCTCCCTACCGCTTACACACTTTTATCAGTTTACGTGACTTAGATATGGGCCATATGGCGGCCCTTGTCTGGTTAGTTGGTGAGTTTATTCTTTAAAGCAATCAGATTTTTAGGGTCAAACCACAAGAAAGTGTTTCTTTTTTTTTTTTTTTTGAATTTTCTCGTCCCAATATGAATGATCTATTTTTGGCTAAATTAAAAAAAGAATTAATTAATATGAGCCGGGCGTAAACAGATCCAGATATCTATAACCGTCGTTAAAAAAATTGGAGGTGGACAGGGAATATCTCTCATTCACTGCATGTGGATAGTGCCAAACAGAGTATGAGGAGGAGGTGAGGTAAAAGATAATCTTCCACAGTGCGGCAGTGCCCACTAATAAATTCTTCTGACAGAATTGTCACTTTCTCCGGATGGAAACATGTGTCCGTTGCGATGGATGGATGGGATGGATAAGCTCGAATTTTGGTGTGGGAAAGCTCGTACTCCGTATTTACACGAGAGGCGGGGGGGCCTGCTCCCCCCCTTCCTGCTCCGTCCCCACTCCGGGTCTCGCTTCGATAATCGGGATTATTCACTTTGTAGAGCTCGTCGAGTAGAACAACCATGCAAAAAATCAGCTTAATTGGATATTATTAAGTCCCTGATCGGAACCTTTTTATCTTGAAAAATATGAATCCTAAACACTGAATCAAATCCACTTGAACCCATGGACCGAGAGTTATCGAGAGTTATATGGCTTCCGATCAGGCACTTAATGATATCCAATTAAGCTGATTTTTTGCATGGTTGTTCTACTCGACGAGCTCTACAAAGTGAACGATCCCGATCATCGGAGCGAGACCCGGAATGGGCCCCACTCCGGGCGGAGCAGGAAGGAGGGGGAGCAGGCCCCCCGCCTCCATTTACACGTAGGGCGGTAAATACGGACAAGAATTCGGTTCGTTAAGAATAGCTCGACTCGATAAGAATTCAGCTCATTAAAGTTCGAGTCAAGCTCGAACTTAAATTTTTATTTCGTTTAGTAAACTAGCCGAGTTCAAGCTCAACAAAGCTCGACTCGTTTACAGTCCTATTTACGGGTAACCCTTCATCCTAATAATAATGCACAAGAAATAAAAATTTGTAAAGTAGCACGCACGGCTTTGAAACCTGACCGTCTAATCAATTTATCGCTGGACTTGAATCATTCATTTGATTTGAATGTGTTATCTGTCTCCTTATATATAATAGGTCTTCGTAACAATTGTATTAATTGAACATGGTAGATTATAATCATCGTATTCTGTCATCAATGAATCTGATTTCTCAAGAAGAACAAGAAGGAGAGACTATTACATCATGAATAAATTTTGAGACCGAAATACTCCACCAAACAGGCCCTCCGGGTGGTATAAGAGTGAGAGTCCAAATATTTTACCTTCAGGTCAATCATCAACATCACGGCCTTTTTGGGCAAGTTAGGATCAGGTCTACCATAGGTTATGGTCCATCACGTGGTTCCACAAATTATGGTAAACTAGTCTTAAGAGGATTATCCGTGCTCCAAAGGCTTTCCCGTACATTAGTGTGAAGCTATGAAATTTGTGGTAAAATCCATACGAATATGTGCTGGGAAATAGTTCTACAATGCTGGGAGCAATTAATAATTTCCCGGTTGTCATATTATCCAGAAATGTTATTCAATGGCATTGGGCATCGCCACGTGCTGTATCAGGCTCCTCCTCCACCGTAAGATCATGCGGAACTCAAGAATAATTTTATGGATGTACACGATTATGTGGTGTTGGGCCTGCCACATGGCACAGCGACCCAGGAGCATTAAATAATCTCTCTTAGTTGTGGTGTCCCAACCTATCATTGTGGCCCCACCCCTAACCTTTTTTTTTTTAATCATTTGAACCTTTTTTTTTTTTTTTTTCAGGGTTATCATTTGAACTGACCCCAAACATTTTGGTTGTTTGATATGGTTTTGAGGGATGGTTTTGCGGTAACAAGTAGAGAGACTTACATATAGAAAGATAAGAGTAATAAGTGGAGAGAAATTTATTGAAAGCCGTTTTCAAGAGAGGGTGAAAGCTTTGAGATCCCAAGAGAGCAATAATGCTTTTCATTTTTTTGGGCTTCGGCCCCTTATCTACTTTAAAAAAAAAAAAATGTCGAATAGTAGCAATAGATATGATTCCAGCCCAAGCTAAAAGAAAACAGATTTGGACTTGAATTTACAAAGTCAAGCCCACAAAAAAACTATTGTGGACCAAAGGGGCTTCAACATTTGCCATTGTGGACCAAAAGGTCTTCCAACATTTTTCATTTGCTACTACGATGATTGATCCCTACAATCACTCTTTGTTTTTTTTTTTTTGATTCGAACACGATACATATCATTTCAAAGAAGTCATACGGTATCTACAGATATCCATCCGAAAGCAATGACAAAGGAAACACTAAAACCATCCAACTAAGAATGAAATAAGGAAGATAAATGTCTAAGACCGGGTACGACTTCACACCGCCAATAAAGGTCGGGACACGTAGAGTATGAAATCCAGACATTCAATCCTCTAAGGATTGGCGAAAACCCGAGTCATGGTTAGCAACACAACACCGATGGATATCAAAACAGCAGAGAATGATCAATTGCCTTGGGTTACTACCCAAAAAGCATGCCTGCTGTTTTCGGGCGAGGATACGAGACGCCTTCTACCGAGGGTGCGAACGAGTTCTCACGTCAAAGCAGTGGAGGGAATCTCTGAGGCAAACCTACGCTGTCACGACAGGCTTCGATCAAGAGGAAAGCAGTGGAGGGAATCACTCTTTGTTGAATAATTAATTCCAAAAAGAATAATTAAATTAAATTAAATTAACTTATGCAGTTACGCGTATACTTAGCAAGTATAGAATCAAGCATGCAACGTTTCACAAGTATACGTGAAAAATCTTAAGAAGACCATGTAATCTAGTTTACCCATAGAATTAGCTGGCTTACACCTAAAACTTTGAAATCTCAATCTTGGTTGACATCTTGGCCAAATCCACGTGAACCACTCCAATACACGATTTCTTCTAGATCCAAATCTTTGAATCCCTGCTTTTTGAAGTCGGAGTCCCCTAGATCCCCAATTACATGTAAACTCCATGAAGAGCTTTTTGAGTTTTGCATAAAGGCCCGCGTCAACTAACTTGTTCATTCTTAACTTGAGTACGTGACTCAAAAGATTGAACTCAAATTGAAAGAAATTGGTGGGTCTTTTACTTTATAAACCACTTTTATGTTTCTCTTATTCCCGACGTGGGACTCTTAGCCATAGGGTCGTTCTCACAGATTAAGAGAAGCTTTTAAGAGTATGTTTACCAGCTGAGTCATACCTGCTTTTGAATCTATTTTACCTAACCAAAACAAGAAAAAGGCACTGCACCAGATTCGGCAAACCCAGAGGCTTTATTGCTCCAGCTACAGTTGTTAGGTATTTCTAGAGAAGAACTGTTCACAAGCAATGGAGTTTTTTATTATTTTTTTGTCAGGTTTCTTCTTTCTCTCTTTTTGCTCCAATTTAAAAATAGGGTTAAGAAATAAAAGTAATGATATTTTAATAGAGAATATGTTAAATAGATAGTGTTGGTGTAGTGTTGAGAGAAATGTGAATAGTTAATATGAAAAAAGTGTACTATTCACCACCAAATTTGACTATGTACTGGTGTACATGCTCTAAGTGACACTGATCCCAAGGGCAATGATCTCATCAGTTCTCTTAAGGAGTCATGGCACAAGCTTTTCTACATGTAACCCATGCAACCTCTGAACTCCAATCCTTTACTCTGGAATTGCGCAAGACTTGGAACTAAACTGTGTTAGGATGAATTAAAAGAAAAACACAGTGCCTAATTTTCGGAACTTCATTAAATTAAAGAAAAATGCAGTTGTACTGAAAATATCACGGAATTGCCCAGAATAAACACGAGTTCATGAAACTAAAGACACTTTTACTCGAGCGGTAGCATGACAACAGATAAGATACTTATTATCCCAAACTCGTAGGTTCGACTCCTACGTCCCTCTAGTAAAAACCTGTTGAGACCACTACAAGCTTTGTCGATCGCTAAGTGTAAAGTATCGTGATTAATCTTAAAACGCGTAATATTATCTGATCCAAACATCCGTTTATTTTTATTATTAAAAAAAAAAATCACCTCACCCGTTACAACTTGCACTAGTTTATGTGGGTGTGACAAAAGTAAAAAAGAAAAGGAGAGGAACACGTGGCTTGAGCATAGGGTAAACAACAAAGCACTTATGATACTCCAAAAGAAACGCAGTTGCATTCAGTAAAATTGGCCGGTGCTCCTCGATTAGGAAAAATCATTCTCCTTCCGGTGTTCTAAAAATCGGAATTAATCGCGATTCGCTGGCAGGGCATATCCAACTAGATTTGACTAATCGCTATGCGCCGATTAATCACAGATTACGAAACTTGGATCGGAAGCTCGAAGGTGGCCGATCACTCAACTAGCGCCTAACAACTTTTAGAACATTAATTCCTTCCACCATTACACAGTCATGTGATGCGCGCTCCAAGACATTCTAGTAATCGGGGGTGGATTTAAAGAGGTGCTAGGGTCAACGTGCCCTTCCTTGAATTTTGCTACATAGTGCTAGTTTTTTACTACTGTAACATTTACGTATCCCGAAAACATACCAACCAACATCTGATTGAAATAATTTTGGACTAATGTGGTTTATATTCTTGACAAGTATTAAAATGTAAACAATTCTAATCATCGAAACGGTCCAGAAAACTGGCCATTCTTTAGTAAACATACTTTAGTGGAGGATCCTCCTCTTTACATAAATACGCAAAATAATAGTTCCTCTCTTTAGAACATATATATACATCACCCCCGTCGTGGAGTTCTATTTTGTGCTTATTTGAGATTTTTTTTTTTTTTCAAATATGTCATGTTAGAACATTTATGTTCAATAGAGAATGTTTAAAAAAAAAAAATCCTTACCAAATAATCATGATAGTTAATAGTGAAATTTGTTTAAGCTTATGATAAATAGGTGCTCTTCCGTATCGAATTCATAGATCTGCTACTGTCGGTAACACACATTCTCATGAGGTCTATAACTGTATATGAATCCCACATAAATGTATAATACTGCTGCAATAATCCACAACATCGCGTGACTGTGTTTCGGGACTAGTGAAGATTTACTCCTCAATTTGCCATGGTTAAGGCAGAATCCTATTCCATTTAGTACATAACTTGACGCGAGCCCCCCCTCCGGGTTCTTATAAAACCCTACACACTCACCATCACACACACTTCAATCCAAAATTCTTCACTTTTCTCTCTCCTCGAATTCTCATCCAACACACACAGTTTTCTTGATTTATTCTTTTGAGGCTTTACTCCCTTCATAGTTAATTCTAAAATCCTCCAGAAATTCCCAACCAAAAGCCAAAAAGGAATCCAACAATGAGCCGTTTGGGGACTACGATCACCTGTCTTCATTCTCTAGCTGGGTAAATTTCTTCCACCCTATTTCTATTCACATTTTTTTTCAAGATAATTGTATTCTAAAATCATACCTTCGTCAGGGTACGTAAGCGGGCTTAGATTTTGATCCTTATATCCTTCTTGTACTTTCGGGTTGGACTTCAGTCCTCTGGTTTTTAACGTGATTGATATTCTCGACGAGCCTTAAATAGTACTGCATGTACATCGTTTCGATTATCTTTGTGGGTTCGAAAAGGACCGTGGAGGATATCTTTTGTTGGTTTAATCTTTCTAATCTGCTATGCAGGCCAATTATGACGCTTCTGTTCCCCTTGTAAGTGACCTATCAATTGCTTTTCCAAATTCTGTTTTCATTTCCGAACTTGTCTTCAATTTTTTTTTATTATTCCAAATGAATTAAACTTGAAATTCGTCACTTTTTTTTTTAATATTTAAAAATTATGGGTCTCAAGGTATGCATCGGTTAGAGCAATAGAGACAAGATCAAAGGTGGATGATGAGCAGTGGCTTGCTTATTGGATGCTTTACTCTTTTCTCACTCTCATGGAGATGCTTCTCCAACCCATCTTAGAATGGTAATTACCACATACTAACTTTATTTCTTGAGGAAAATTAATGAAGTTTATTTATTTCAGGACCTGTTTAATTGATGTTTAGTAGTATTTGTTGTTTTTTTACCGAAACAGTTTGCACAATACTATTTCTTAGAAACTGTTTTGGTTTGGCGGTTTTTGAAAGGAAGAAGCAGGAAGAAACAGATCCTCTCTAGTGAATATAGACTCGACATCCTGTTAGCCCATTTGTGGACCCTTCCCAGATCAACTCTGTTGATCGAAACCGACATATTTTAGACCTAGGCGAAACAATCAATCATGTCAAAAATCATGTTGACTATACGTATACCTATTTACATGATTACAGAACCTATTTTCACTTTCAGAAAAATTCTCCCACAATAGATGCAAACTCATTTAGATCAAGACAAATGTATAAACAAGGATTATGTGTTCATTGAATTTTTATTTTTTTTAACCAAAGTTTAGGATAGTCCATTGATAGGAAAATATAACAGTACTATCAGGAAAGGAATATAAGCCAAGCACACATCACACTGCATTCTAGGCTACAAGCCAAGTTTATTGATATCTAACTAACGTGAATTTCGGCATGTTTAATGATCTTGAAAAGGTCTAAAATGAAGGTTATCAAAATAAAAATAAAAAATGAAAGTCTAAAATGAACAATTCTGATCACTAAAGTGAGCCCAAAAAAGGCTCGCCAATGGGGTACTCGTCTCCCAGACCTAGTTCCAGCCCCCGGGAAAGGAGCCCTTTCTGAAAGCAGTTTGTGAAATCTAAGGAAAAGATCTCAATGGTGATAGTATGATTATAAAATCTGTTTCTAAATAACTTCTTGAACATAATTTCCACTTAAAATAAGGATCTGTGAAGTTGATGTTCGCTTGTTGTTTTCAGAATCAGCTTGCATGATTAGGGCTTTTTTTTTTTTTTAAAAAAAAAAAATCTTGTTTGCTTTCGTGGCTTTTGAAACTAGTTTCTAGAATAGTAGAATTAATGATTTTGGAAAATATCTCAATTTCTGTAAAATTAAATCATCATTCCTATAAAATAGTACGTTTCTAAATTTGTGAATTCTATCTCGACTGAATAATAAAGATAAAAAACAATAAATACTGTTAATTAGAACATTTTTTTGAAAAGCAATTTGGAAAAATGATTTTTAAATGGCAATTAAAATAGGATCTTAAGCTTGATGAATAAACTTTTTAATTTGGTGTTCGGTTATTTTCTTTCAGGATACCGATATGGTACGATATAAAGCTAGTATTTGTGGCGTGGTTGGTTTTACCTCATTTTAGAGGGGCAGCTTTCATGTATGATAGATTTGTCAAGAAGAATATCAAAAAATATGGACTTCACAAGGTTATTCATCACAAGAACAAGTTTCTGGAGTACTTCAGCACTCCTAAGAAAGTAAGTTAATTACCCCATTTTCTCTAATTATATAGTTTGTGTTAGAGATTTAGAAAATAATGTTTGCATTGATGTTGAAAGTTGTACTCCCTCCGTCCCAAATTGGATGTCAATTTTTGATATCCGTGCTAATTTCAACTCCTTATATCTTTCAATATGGATCTCAAAACATATACAATATGGATCTTAATTGATAGTTCTCGATTAATTCTATCATACAAAGTTTTCAAACTCATAAAAAACATTATAGATTGAAAGATATAAGCGATGAAAAATGACACGGATTTCAAAAATTGTCATTCTTTATGGGACGGAGGGAGTAAATGTTTTGATGGGCATGCAGGGAGGGCATGAGGCATTTTGATGAAGAATAAAGGACGAGAGAGAGAGGACTTGTTCTTGATTTCGACGTAATAACAATCGAACTAATGTATGCTTATAGTACATAGATGTTAGAGCACTCGGAAATAATTTTATGCTATTTTCTGATAACTCAGATGTCCGAATCAGCTTAATTACGTACTTGAGTTATCAAAAAATAGCACTTCTTATGCTGTTAGATTCATATCAACCTCTTAAGTTAGATCCGCGAATCATATCTTACCATGTGTGTTGTTTAGACTATACGTTTTGTACAAGTATTCAATGAGTGTGATTAAGATTTGTAACCTTCCATCAGTAGTTTACTGGCAATAACATCACATCATTAACGTTTTAGGCAAATGATAATGTGAGAAATATTTTTCAAAAAGTCCCAATATGTTGTGAATAAAAAGACTTGTTCAGGCGTACAGAAAGCTAGCTAGCTAGCTACTATATTAGAGCTAGAGTTGGAAATCTAGACCGACTCAAAAAAGGGCGTAGTAAGTGACGAAATGCTTCGGGGAGTTGAAAATAAGCATAGATCCGGAGATTCCCGAATAGGTCAGCCTTTCGAACTGCTGCTGAATTCAGATAAAAATAACTTGTAACTGTGCTCTTAGAATCAAAAAAAGCAATCCATAGAAAGAAAGACAGCGGACGCAGAGTGAGAAGAACAAAAATGAAGGGTATAGATAGAGAACTTAATTCAGATAGGGAAGCGGTCCATTTCACAGCGAGCCTTCACTCTTATGCAATGAGGGGCATGGTTTAGGTAAATGGCCGGATTGGTAGCCCAGCGGTTAAAGCACATTATGCATTTGAGTAGTGCTCAAACTTCACTAAAGAGCATCCGCATTGTAATAATCAAATGGATATGAATAAGCAAACTTAACAATAATGTTCAAAAAATACCTCACATTGTAATAAGCAAAGTTATAAATCTTTTAGCAAATAATCAAATTCCACCCATTTCATAACCAAACTTAACAACTTTTACCAATAACCAAAACTCAATAACCAAATCCAATAAGGAAACTCAAAACTCAATGACTCAAAAACAACCCTCATTGGAATCGTCTCATCGAGACGAATAATTTGGTGTGATCGGATGCGTGATTGAAACTCGTTTGCGATTGGACATAGATGCATTGTGTATTTTGGGATTTTTTTTGATTAGGGATGCAAAAATAACCAATGTGGAGATAGAGGTTGTTAAGTTTGATTATGAACTAAATGGATAATCAAATGCTGACGTGGCACATTTTGGTTATTGATTTTGATTATTCCCATTGCGGATGCTCTAACACTACTAGCCAATAGGCCTTTGGTTCAATGACATCATGGGGTGCACTTTGGTGCTAGGAGAAAGAAGATTCGGAGTTCAACTCCACTTCCAATGTATTAATCTAACTATTCTGACAATATTAACTTTCGTTGATAAAAAAAGTATTAATCTAACTATTCTGACAATATTAACTTTCGCTGATAAAAAAAAAAACAAAAAACAAAACTATTGACACAATTGGCTTTTGCCGAGAGAAAAAAATGAGGTGTCGATTCAGTGGTGGAAACTGGAGGTTGGACAAGACCCAAGTTCGAGTTCCCATAACTCCTCATTGAGGCTAATTAACATACTCGTAACACTACTCAAATGTAGTGGAACCTTAGCTTGGTCTAGACATAGGTGCGATGGAATTCTCTATACAATCACGCAATGTGACGGGACAATATTCAGTCGAGGAGGTGACGGGATACCGTACGTGATGCATCTAAAATAAAGATAGTTTATTTGCTAATCATCATCGCACTTGCAAATTAGAACAAGATCCGAAATCTTGTTTTGAACAAAGGGTGCATGGAATTTGAGTTCATTACAAGATTAGAATCCCACTAGTGTTGGATCTTATTTTGTGCTTTCCAAATAGGCTTGTTCGGCTAAATAATTTATTATGGATAATTTTTTATTTTTATTCAATTATTTTCGCATGCATTTGTTAGTTTTTCGTCATTTTTTGAGAATTATTGCTTCATCATGACAAAATGAATTTTAAAATTAAAAATTATGATCAAAATCCAATTTTTTTTAATAAAGACGAAAAAATTGGCTTGTCGACTTATTTTTGTCTTTATTTAAAAAAATTGAGTTTCAGTTATAATTTTTTACTTTTTAGATTTCTTTCGTCATGACGAAACAATGATTCTCAAAAAATTGACGAAAAATTAACAAATACGAGAAATTTTTGAATAAGGACAAAAAACCAAGGTGTATTATTTAGCCGAACAAGTCCGCATGAAAACCAAGAAGCACGTCTTTCTATGCATTAGTATTTCCCATTATATTATGCCACTAAAAATCATCTTAGAAATTACTTCATGTCCCCACTTGATAATAAATAAATTGGGAAATGGTCCCTTGATTGGTAAGGTGTATCACTTCCACACAACTCTATGATTGTTATAGAAAGTCCTATCTGGTGAAACTAAATGCAAGTCCATTGTATAGTCTCTGTGTTTGCAACAACAAAAAATCATTGCAGCTAGCCAACAACAGTTTCTTTAGGTGTAATTTGGCTATTTTAATGAATTTCTTTCATTTAATCTCTCAAAAAATTGTTTCTGGAGGTTGAAACGTTAAACCTAAAAGGTAGCTACACATCAATCACCATAAATAGAGGATTTGCATGCCTATTTTTTGGGTCAGCTTGAGCGCTCGTTGAGTAATCCTAGAGGATCAATATTATCGTTCACTTGCGGGAGTCTTCATAAAGTCAAAACAAAGCTCTATGTAGATTGACTTCAAAGAAGTTAATAACTTTGAGAGATTTCAAATTTGAAAATTTTCTCTGGGCAAGCAATCTAACCACAGAAAAAGAGAAAATCCCCCAAATACTAGGCCTTCATCACTAGGCCAACGTTTTGAGGTTAATCAAAGATTGACTCCCTTCTCATACTTACCTTAAATCCCCCTTTGACATGATTTTTGTGCACCTCTTTCAATTACTTCTCGTAAGTCATATGATGGTAGACATACCCATGTGCCTTCCATCAGTTCAATTGCTTACGAAATGAAAAGGCTCACTTTTCAACAAAAAAAAGAAAAGAAAAGAAAAGAAACCACCAATTCAGTTTCAGTGAACATCCCAGGACAAAAGTGATACTCCCTTCCGTTTCAAAAATAATGACAATTTTTGAAATTTGTGCTATTTTTCATTTCTCATATCTCTCAATTTATAATATTTGTCATGAGTTTTAAAACATTGTATAATAGAACTAATCGAGAACTATCAAACAAGATCCATATTGCTTATTTTTGAGATTCATTTTGAAAGATATAAGAAATTGAAATTGACACAAATATCAAAAATTGTCATCCAATTTGGGATGGAGGGAGTAACATTTTTGCTTTATTGGTGGATTCCAGCCCAAGCTAAAAGAAAACAGATTGAAATTGGACTTCAATTTGTAAAGTCCAGCCCACAAAAAACTGTAGTGGACCAAAGGGCTTCAACATTAGCCCTTTCCAAGTGCTTGGACCGCTTAATTGGTTGTAGTCTGCAGCCATCAGTTAATCAACATTAGTCATTTGCTACCTAAGATGATTGATCCCTGCAATCACTCTTTGTTGAGTAATTAATTTTAAAAAGAACAACTAAATTAAATTAAATTAAATTAACTTATGCGGCTACGCGTATATATACCTAGTAAGTATAGAATGAATCAAGCATGTACCGTTTCACAAGTAAATGTGAAAAATCTTAAGTGGGAAGAAGAATCATGGGAGGGAAGAAGACGTAACATATAATCTATTTACGCATACAATTAGCTTCTTACACCTAAAATTCGGAATTCTCAATCTTGGTTAACAACATCTTGGCCGAATCCACGTGAACACGCACTCCAATACATGACTTCTTCTAGATTTGAATCCTTGATTAATTAATCCCAGTTTTTTGAAGTCGGAATCCCCTAGATCAGGTAAACTCCATGAAGAGCTTCTGGAGTTGTATAAGACGAACAGCATAGCTTAAGAAAAGCTTTTAAGTGACACACTGATCCCAAGGGCCAAGATCTCATCAGTTCTCTGAAGGGGCCATGGCACAAGCTTTTCTACGTGTAACCATGCAACCTCTGAACTCCAATCCTAACTTTGGAATTGCTTAAGACTTGAAACGACTAAACTGTGTTTGGATGAATTAAAAGAACAACACAGTGCCCAATTTTCGGAACTTCATTAAATTAATGAAAAATACAGCTGCACTGAAAATATCAGGGAATTGTCTACAATAAACACGGGTTCATGAAATTAAGACACTTTTATTCGAGTGGTAGCATGACAATAGATAAGATATATACTTACTATCCCAAACTCGTAGGTTCGACTCCTACCGTTAGTAAAAACCCGTTGAAAGCCACTGGAAGTTTGTTGGTCATTAAGTGTAAAGTCTTGTGATTATGCTTAAAACGGCTAATCTGATCCAAACATTCGAATATTTTTTTATTAAAAAAAATCACTTCATCCCGTTACAACTTGCACTAGTTTATGTGGGTGTGACAAAACCTTGAAAAAGGAGAGGAACACGTGGCTTGAACATAGGGTAGACAACAAAGCAATTATGATACTCCAAAAGAAATGTGTGCGCTTGATTGTTTTATTTTTATGCTCTTGTATTAGACCTTTGAGGTTGGGCTTCGGCCCATGTAATATACTGTCTAACTTTTTGTAGAATTTCTCTTTTTCCTCTCTCCGTTTTTAATAAAATTTCTGCCTATAAAAAAAAACAAAGAAATCTAAGGTAGCGAAAATTGGCTGGTGCTAAGCCTCAATTAGGAAAACTCTTGGTTCCTTTCATCACTACACATTGATGTGGAATTCTGAACAAATTGTACATGTATCATGATAATGTGGGGTAGAATCCTATAAAGGTTTGGAGCACAGTTACGTGGTGCACGCTCTGAGACATTCCAGTAATCGGGGGTGAATTTAAAGAGGGGTCAGGGGGTCGCGTGCCCCTCCTGAAATTTAACTACTTAGTGCTAATTTTGTAACATTTACGTGTCTCAAAAACGTACCAATCCACATCCGATGAAAATAATTTTTGACTCGCGTGGTTGATGTTCTTGAGGAGTATTAAAATGTAAACAATTCTGATCATAAAATTAAACGGTCCAGAAAACATGGTTCTTTTAGTAAAAAAATATATATATATATACTTTAGTGGAAGATCCTCCTCTTTACATAAATACCCCAAACAATAGTTTCTCTCTTTAGAACATCACCCCCGGAGTCCTCACAAAACTCTTAAAAGATGTATTACACCATAAGTAAATTGTCAGGCTCATAGGCAAACGGCCAAATATTAGTTTAAATAATAGCATAACATGCATCTTTAATGGCAGAATGCCGACGGTAGCTTGGGGAGGTGGAGGCCAATGGCAATAACATTTTAAGGAAATTTCCGAGTTCTATTTTGTGCTTATTTTAGAATTTTCTCGATTATGTCCATGTTAGAACTTTTATAGGTGCCCCTCTATATCGAATTTCTGGATTCGCCACTACCAGTAACACACATTCTCGTGAGGTCTATGAATATGTACATGAACCGTACCCCACATAGATGTTTAGTGCTGAAGTAATCTGAAACTTCTCGCGATTGTGCTCCAGGCCGGACTAAGTGAGAATTACTCCTCGATTTGCCATGGTTATTAAGGCAGAATCCTATTCTAATGCCTAACTTTACGCCCACTCCTGCGTCTTATAAAAGACTACACATTCACCATCAGAACACTAATCCAAAATTCATCACTTTTCTCTCTCCTCGTTCTCATCCAACACAACCAGTTTTCTTGATTTATTCTCTTGAGGTTTTCCTCCCTTCATAGTTAATTTGAAATTCCCAATCAAAGCCAAAAAGGAATCCAACAATGAGCCGTTTGGCGACTACGATCGCCTTTCTTCATTCTCTAGCTGGGTAAATTTCTCCCAACCCTATTTTTTCAAGATAATTGTATTTTAAAATTGTACTTTTGTCGATTAACATAGTTTTTTGACGTGATTGATATTCTCGACGAGCTTTAAATAGTGTACATCCCCGTTTCAATTATCTTTGTGAGTTCGAAAAGGACTGCCGAGGATATCTTTTATCAAAAATGCATGTTAGAATCTAGGATACTCAGTCCATGAAAGTGTCCGGAATCTAGACCATCCATTTTCCTTTCTGGACACTTCAAATATTGAGTGTCGTGGACCGTACCAGGCCTCATCTTTTACTGGTTTAATTTTTCTAATGCTGTTATGCAGGCCAATGATGATGCTTCTGTACCCCTTGTAAGTGACCTATCAATTGCTTTTCAAAATTCTGTTTTCATTTCGGAATTTGGCTTCAATCTTTTTTATTCCATATGAATTAAACTTGAAATTCGTCACTTTCTTTTTTCTTCTCATTTATATATGGGTCTTAAGGTATGCATCGGTTATAGCAATAGAGAGAAGATCAAAGGGGGATTCCGATCATGAGCAGTGGCTTGCTTATTGGATCCTTTACTCTTTTCTCACTCTCATGGAGATGCTTCTCCAACCCATCTTACAATGGTAATTACTACATCCTAACTTCATTTCTTAAGGAAAATTTAAGTTCATTTATTTCAGGACCTTTTTAATTAATTGATGTCTAATAGTAGTAGTTGTTTTTTTAACCAACTTTAGGATCAAGACAAATGTATAAGCAGTCATTATAAGTTCATTTATATGGTTTTTTTTTTTTTTTTTGCGCCAAAGTTTAGGATAGTTCCATAACTTCCATTGATAGGATAAGAAAATAGTACATCAGGAAGAGGATACAAGCCAGCATGCATCCCACTGCATTCTGGGCTGTAAGCCAAGTTCATTGATATCTGACTAACGTGAATTTCGACATGTTTAATGATCTTAAAAAGGTCTAAAAGGAACCAGATTAAAAAACGAGATCTAAAATGAACCATTCTGATCACTAAAGTGAGCCCGGAAAAGGCTCGCCAATGGGCTACCCCGTCCCAGACCCAGTTCCAGTCCCCTGGAAAGGAGCCCTTCCTGAAAGTAGTTTGTGAAATTTTAGGAAAAGATCTCAATGGGGATAGTATGATTGTAGAATCTGTTTCTAACTCCTCGAACATTCTTTCCACTTTAAAAAAAAATATGGATCTGTACAATTGATGTTCGGTGGTTGTTTTCAGAATCAGCTTGCATGATTACTAAGTTTGTAAAAACAGAAATCCTAAGGGAACCGACCACATTCATACTGACAGGAACACGGGACCTACGCCGGATTTCGCACACATGATCCAAACCATTCAATAATTTTTAAAAAAATAGAGTGGGCCTCGCGAGAATCAGCTCAATCCGATACGTGGAAGTGCTCGATCCAATCTTCTATTTTTTTCATTTAGATTTTACAACGGCTCGGATTATCCGTGTTGGACCCGGAGTAGGCCCCGCGTTCGTGTTGGTACTCCGTCGATATGAATGCGGTTGGTACCTATAGTGGGGTTCCAGTTAATTACAACATTTTTTTTGAAAAGCAATTTCCAAAAATGATTTTTAAATGGCAATTAAAAATAAGATCTTAACCTTGATGAATGAACTTTTTCTAATTTGGTGTTTGGTTATTTTCTTGCAGGATACCGATATGGCACGATATAAAGCTAGTATTTGTGGCGTGGTTGGTTTTACCTCAATTAAGAGGGGCAACTTTCATGTATGAAAGATTTGTTAAGAAGAATATCAAAAAATATGGAGTTTTAGATCAACATGGCAAAGGCAAGAACTAGTTTGTGCACTTCTTCATTACTCCTAAGAAAGTAAGTTAATGGAAGAAATACTTTTCTGAAAGTTCAAGTATGTTGTGAATAAAAGACTTGTACTATATATTTAGAGAGAGAAAGAGAGAGAGTTGTAACATGTGTAATATCACTCTTATGCAATGAGGGGTATGGTTTTAGCAAGTGGATTTGTAGCCCAGTGGTTGGAGCGCATTATGCACTCTTACGAATTTGACTTGTGTTCAAGCTTCATTAACTACTGCTCCTTCCATCCCATTTTGTTTATTTATTTTCGTTATTTGTTCTGTTCTTTAAATGCTTATATGTTCTAATCTATAATGTTTTTCATAATTTTAAATTTTTTGTATTATAGACCTAATCGAGAACTATCAAATAAGATTCATATTGCATATTTTTGGAGATTCATATTGAAATATATAAGCGATAGAAAACTGACATAAACATCAAAAAAAGGACAAACAAAATGAGACAAAGCGAGTAACACTACTGGGCAGTAGGCCTTTGGCCTAATGACATCAAGTGGTTCACTTTGGTGCTAGGAGATAGAAGATCTAAAGTTCAACTCCTCTTCTGAGATACTAATCTAACTATTCTGACAATACTAGCTTTCGCCGATCAAAAAAAGAAAAAACTATTAACACTACTGGCTTTTGCCGAGAGGAAAAAATGAGGAGTTGGTTCAGTGGTGGACACTGCAGGTTGGACAAGGCCCAAGTTTGAGTACGCATAGCCTCTCATTGAGGCTAAACATACTTCTAACACTACTCAAATGTAGCGGAACCTTAGCTTGGTTCACACATATAGGTGCGATGAAATTCGCTGTACAATGACGCAATGTGACGGGACAATACTCAATAGGGGTTACAGGATACCATATGTGATTTACCGAAGATTAAGATAGTTTATTTGCTAATCATCATCGAACTTGCAAAGAACAAGATCCGAAATCTTGTTTAAACAAAAGGTACATGGAATTTGATTTCATTACGAGATTAGAATCCCACTTGTGTTGGATCTTGTTTTGTGCTTCGGCTTCCCATTCTGAAATTTTCAATTAAAGTCCATGCATGTAAACCAAGAAGCACGTCTCTTTCTGTGCATTATTAATTCCCATTGGATTTTGTCACTAAAACATCTTTTTTTTTGAAACACGTGAGAAATGCATTGCTGAATATAATGATTATAAGCTACCGTGTTCAATTAATACAACTGTTACAAAGACTTACTACACACAGGGATACATATAACACATCTAAATCAAATGAATGATTCTAGTCCAGCGATAAATTGATAGACGGTCAGGTGTCTGGGCCGCGCATGGGTCTTGTCGATGCCCAACTGTCACGGTAGTCCCACAATCAACAATGCTTCCCACAGAAATCGACCGATTCCAACCTAGTGCGACCTATGCCAACGAAGTAGATTTTTCTGCACTTTCGATAGAGAGCACTACGTGCATGGAATAACCGTATATAACTAAATGGCCAAGAAGACAACTACAGCGCAGAATCGATAGAACCACATCGCAAACTAAGGGTGAACAAAAACCTGACCGAACCGAACCGAGTTCACGAACCGAACCGAGTTCAAGAACCGAACCGAACCGGTTCATTTTTCGGTTTTTTTCATTATCCGGTTCGGTTCGGTTCTTGGACTCGATTTGATTTTGAAACCGGTTCGGTTCTCAGTTTTTGAAAATTTTCGGCGAACCGAACCAGTTTTTAATATATATATATTAAATATTTTTAAAATTTCTTAATATATATATATATATATTAAATATTTTTAAAATTTTCGGCGAACCGAACCGAAGGAGAACCGAACCGACCATCAAAACTCGGTTTCGGTTCCTTCTACTCCCTGAACCGGTTTCATTCGGTTCGTCAAAATCCGAACCGAACCGAATCGAACCGAACCAAACCGGTTACACCCATATCGCAAACCGTGACTACGAAAAAAAATTGGAACGGGCAATGCTACGGCGGTGTACCCTAGACCAAAACCATCTTGGAAATTACACCATGTGCCCATTTGATTATAAATAAATTGGGAAATCGTCCCTTGATTGGTAAGGTGTATCACTTCCACACAACTCTATGATTGTTATAGAAAGTCCTATCTGGTGAAACTAAATGGAAGTCCATTGTATAGTCTCTGTGTTTGCCCCCAAAAAAATCATTGCAGCCAACAACAGTTTCTTTAGTTGTAATTTGGCTATTTTAAAGAACAAAATTTATTGCTGCTATTCTCTGAAAAAATTAGTTTCTTCAGGTTGAAACGTTAAACCTAAAAGGTAGCTACACATCAACCACCATAAATAGAGAATTTGCATGCCTATTTTTTGGGTCAGCTTGAGCGCTCGTTGACTAATCTCAATGGACCAATCTTATCGTTCATTTGCGGGAGTCTATATTAAAGTCAAAACAAAACTCTATGTAAATTGATCTCGAAGAAGTTGATAACCTTGAGAGATTTCAAATCTCAAAACTCAGAAGAGAAAACCCCCAAATTTTAGGCCTTCGTCACTAGACCAACGTTTTGAGGTTTAATCGAACATTAACTCCCTTCTCATACTTACCTTGAATACCCCTGACATGATTTTATGCACCTCTTTCAATTACTTCTCATAAGTCATATCATGGTAGACATACCCCTGTGCCTTCCATCAGTTCAAATACTTACGAAATGAAAAAAGCTAACTTTTCAACAAAAAGAAAAGAAACCACCACTTCAGTTTCAGTGAACATCCCAGGACAAAAGTGAAAAGCATTTTGCTTATTGGGTGGAGTTCCTCTTTACTACCTAATTTTTTATTTTTATTTTGATAACTCAAACAACTTTACTACCTAATTCGTGTGGCGTAATTTAATCCTGAAAAAAGTGTTAATTGGGATTTTAAAAAAAAAGGAGACGGAGGGAGTATAACAAAATTGATCAAAATGTTTGCGCTCACGCATGTTCGACTAACACCCCTAGCAAAGAACTGTTGGTTTGCTTCGAAAACTAACTCTAGAGACCCCATTTGTTTTGAGATTTTGGGTTTGGATTTGAAGGTAATGAGTGTAGAGAAAAATAGAGTAATGATTGAAAATATAGATAACGATTTGAGAGAGATAGAGAGAAAAATGAGAGTAATGATTGGAAGAAAATAAGATAATTATTAGAATTTAAAATCCAAAATTCTTAAACGAACAGGGTCTAACGTCTCGAGACTAGTCGAGTTCCTTGTATACTGGTCCAATCACCTCGATACGAGGTAGTAAAACAAAGTTTTTTATTATGGAAAATGGCTAGGTAAACTCGCGTGACCATTTCTCAAGGGCAAAACAGTGAATTGACACTCCATTACTGTAATTTGCACTTTATACTTTCTTCCTCTGAATGGACCTAAAAGCGAAACCAAAAGAGAACCACCATCCACCGGTAGCCCTCCAATGAAACTCTAACCAAAATTTTTTTTTTTTTTTAACTTTTCAAAAGCTATTTTTCCCATACAGAGTAAAGTAGGGGAGTGAATTCCACCGAAAATGGCCTTCGGTGTGGTAATTCCACATCAGAGGTTTGAGTTGTGTGTATATTTATAAGGTTCACTCACACTTCACCTATTGCCTAGGTGTTTGGGTGAGTGAAATTACTCTAATGTCCATCATTTAAAAAAAATTCCACAAAAAATCCACCTTTCTCTCACTGTGTATAACTGGAATTTTTTTTAGTATCGGGTGGATACCACGTGATGCCCGCTCGGCCTAATTGAACCGTCTATTGTGTTTTTTGACGGCTCGGATTTGGAGAGAGAAAAAGGAGAGAGAATGTGTTGGAATGAGAGGCAAGATAGAGTTTCAATCTGAACCGTCCAAAAGTGTATTGAACGGCTCGGATATACCGAGCGGGTACCACGTGAAATATATCCACCCGGCACCGAAAAATTTCTCGTATATAACCTATTGTTTCCATTGAGACCTCACACTTCAAAACCCTGTTAAACCACTCCAGTGAGAAACATTTTCTCATCACAATGAGTCCTATCAAGATTCAAGCCACAAAAATGCACAACAAGCAACAACTCCCGGACAACCTCTTCATTTATTCTCTAACAGCTTTAACTTCTACTTTATTATGTTTTAGTCCTTTTTTACATCCTCTATTTTCTTGCATTAAGGTCCTTGTTCTCCCTACCCCACAAATCACTTCACTCTTCTTCGGCTCCAAGTTCCTCTTCATCGTCGGAAACCTTATCTTCGTCGTCGTTATTGGTGAGTCCAAGATTTTTGCCTCAAACGCTACTTCCGCTATTTCCCTTGAAACTTCATCTTCCTTTTACGGGGGATTCTGTAGGTTAACGACAAACGAAGTTCACCTTCTACCAATGTCAAGGCTTATCCCTTCTATAGTCTTTTTTCCATTTAAATGCAATTGTTGCCGTAATAGCCATATTCTAGAATGGAACACCACTACAAGCAAGCACCACTTAATTTTCTGGAAGAGGATTCAACTATTGGTAGTTTCGACGTGGGTTTGCTGCAGTATTTACTATTCCACCAACTAGGATTTCAGGTCAAGATCTAGAATATATGTTTCAAAGAAACTGCCAAAAAACAATCTGTTTCATAATTCCAGTGTCCTTTTCATCTACATTAACTGCTATATACCCACTGGCTACTGGTGTTGTCATGTGGCCTAACCTTTAAAACCAACCACCACCAACAGAACGACAAAGTGCAAGTGTAATGTCTCAGAATTGTGTGTGTACTTGCCGTCAAACAGCTTTCAGTTAGAGTGTAAGAACTACGGAGTATAAAATATCAGAGTTGTTCATTTATGGCACTGTAAAATATAAACAGCTCTTCCTGAACCAAAAACACACAAACCATACACAAACATACTCACAATCACCACGCTTGTGAGTGTGTTTGTGTATTAGTCTGCGTGTGTTTGTGGAGTTAGAACTATTGAAATATAAACCAGCTAGTTGCATGCCATATTTAATAGCTTGAATACAGTTCATTGTAGTAGGTGACATATGATCAGGACCTATGGAGAAAAGGGTAAAGCAAAATTAACATAAACTGATGATGCACCCACGTATATATTGATAAGTTGTAAAAAGTGACAACTATCAATAATTCCTCTCAGATTCACATGATAGACAACAATCAACTGTAGATTCAGATAGCCATTCATCATAAACTAGATTTAGAAAGAATATATGACAGAAACAGCATACTTATCAACAAGTAGTTGAACTGCAAATGCTCATCTCTCTCATCCTACCAGAACTATACACGGAAATAACTTCCCATCAGGAAAACACAAGAACTTAAAAAATAAACTGTATAACAAATGTCAATCAGCTAGAGAACTTATAGGTGGCCATTAGAGAAGTACCTTGCTAGATTTCTAAAGAATATACATGGCAGACGTGGAGCAGTCTGCTGCTGCGTTCTACCCACAGCGAGTGAGCTTCTTATTGCTGGACCTCGAGATTGTCGTCTTTCAAGTCATCCCAAATTATCCCATGCCCTTGCCTTCTTTTGGGCATCATCATCATATTCACCTGCCTCATCTTCCAATTGGCTCTGTACCATGACGAATTGGATTCATTCAAGAGCTTGGCATTTCTCTCCTGAACTTTTTTCGTAATCTGCGTCTCCTTCAAGCCAGCTTTCTATATGCTCATAGTTGGCACTCTAACAATCCCAGTTTTACAATAAGCAGATAAATAAATAGTGTTTTTTTAAAAAAAAAACAGAAAGCACATAAATAAATAGTAATCACAATCTTCAAATCTACTTTTGAAACTCATACGTGTTTTGCTGCTCAATTTTTTGTTTATTAAGGTTGAAAAAGTAACCTATAACCAGGTCGACAGAAATTGCACTGCCATCCTTTCCATTTCACTAATTAGGTTTCCACCCAAAAACTTGCTGTCCCCGACATTAGAAGCTGATGTTTGTGTTCATGTGCCAGTGACACTTTCGCTCTGCCTTCTAAAACACCTCGAGCAAAAGTAGCACGTGCAATTGGTTAAGCCCCTCTAATATGCGGAGCTCGAGCTGCAGCATCACCACGCTAGTCTTTTCTGCTCTCTTTGTACACTCATCAAGGAGAGCATGTCAAATCTCCTTGCCCCATTCCGGCCAAAAAAAAAAGGAAGATCGATATCGTTGCAAGGAAGATATATACGAGAAGCAGAACTGACGGCTAGAAACTGTACAAAAGGGATGGGATAGTGAAGCGCACCCAAGTTTCCGTGGTGCAAAAAGTAAAGAGTCACTATGAAAGGGTCAGTTGAGGATTCAAAAAGGGTACATGCATACGTGATGCAGGAGTAATTCAACAACTCTTCTCAGATACTTTCAAAGGAAATTCAAATTAGTATGATCTTCAGCATGCTTGCCATAATCACCCATCTCAACAAATGACAGGAATGAGCACCAATTCCAACAATCATGAAATGAAATCCATAGGGAAAATTTGATCTTGTTCCAAGAACCATCACTAATCGCACATAAATCAAGTTTTTTTTTTTTTTTTTTGGAAAACTAGTTTACATTAAACACTTTCATCTACCTCGAGTAAACCACAGCCGCACCTGTAATTGCTTTTCGTTCTTAGATGAAAGCATTTCTTCTTCTAGCTTTAGCATTTCCAGTAGATCAAAAGCCTGAGTACGAATTCATGGCATAAAGTGTAATGGAGATCCCGAAAGAAAACACTTGACATACAAAGTAGAAACAAGATTGCCAAGACAAACCAAACAAATAGACAAGGAGATGGTAGTAATCCATGCCTGCCCAGAACAACGCACCGAATTCAGAGGGACTAGAAAAGTTCAAGATGATAGAAAATGTTTAATTTTTTGAGAACTCATGTGTACAGGCTAGGTTACACGCAGATGATAAAAATGTTCATACATAAAAGACATTATTTGAGAATTGAGAGATAAAAATTAACTAACAAATATCAACCACAAAATAGTATGAAACGAGAATTACGATATTGTTTGCAATATATCTCTAAAGTAGGTCCAATGTTCTTCTATAGCAGTTAGCACAACTCGCAACAACTAACCTCCCTTTCTTCCTCTCCATCATCACCCAACACATCTTCCTCTTCAACCTCTGCAGGTGCAGACAAGGCACTTGCTTTAGTTGAACGCCATCGCTCCTTCCGCTCCTTTATTTCAAGCTTTATGTCGTTTGAACCTAGCAATCTAAAGTCAGTGAATTACAATCAACAAATTGATATTATCACAGCTTTCAAAGCCAATTCAATTTCATATAGGGTAAGATATAGGGTGTGAGGCTCGTATGGGTTTTTAGTTGTTTAGGTTCCATGGGTTTCTTTGGTGTTCAGTTGGTGCCTTGCCTTCTTTTAGGTCTCGGGTGGCTTTTATCGGTGTACCCTTGATCCTTTTATTCTTTGTAATCCCATATAAAGATTAATAAATTCTTTTTTGCTTAGCAAAAAGAAATGCACGAAACGAAGTAGAAAAAAAAAGTTGAGGAGAATAGCTCCTTAGTGGGCTCACCGTTTAATAATCTCAAAATATTTATTGCGGTGTAGCTTAAAAAAACTATTCCAAATTATTGAAGGTCTCGGATCATCTATGTAAGACCCTTTAGTGGCCCCGACAGATAATCTGTACCCCTCGGGTCGGTACCCATAGCGGTGCCCCTCTTCACACCACGTATTGCACGGTAAACATGCCAATAGGCATACCCTTCTATGTTTCGACACCTAATTCTTCCTCAATTCTAATACTACAAACAATTACACAAACACACTAATGACAAGTGTGTTGGGATCTACTTACTCTCTCTCACTATATAAACTCCATGCACTCTCCGACCTCAAGCATAGGAAATTGAGTTTTTATTCCTACATACAAATGGAGAATGCTGGAGAACCCAAGCTCGAACTTGTCGTCGAGCAAGGAGAAAAAACTCTTGTACCTCCAGCAGAGGAAACAGAGAAAGGTCTATAGTTCCTCTCCAACTTCGACCAAATCTTGAACCTCGAAAACCTTGAAGAAACCCTAGCTTTGTTCGTTCGCACGATTTACTGCTTCAAATCAGAGGACAAGGGAAACGAAAGAGCAAACGAGATCATAAAAGACGCGCTGTCGAAAGTTCTTGTCCTTTACCATCCCTTGGCCGGGCGCCTGAGGATGAGGCCCGAGGGCAGGCTGATGGTGGATTGTACAGGGGAAGGCGCTCTTTTTGTCGATGCAGAAGCAAATTGCAGAATTGAGGACATTGGAGATGGCACAAAGCCTGATCCTGTGACTCTTGGGAAGCTGGTTTATGACGTTTCTAATGTCAAAAGTATACTTGAAGTGCCTCCTCTTATGGCTCAGGTTCGTCATTTCGATCTCTAGACCGTTCGCTTTCTCCCTTGGTGATAATTTGGTCAAAATGAGTGCCAGTGTCATAATTTTTAAGATTTTAGACCACGTAATTATCACGGTTTCATTCGTCTGCATGTGCTATATACTACTGTATATAGCAATGCTCACTTAGAGCAACCGCACCAGGTGTTAAAATGGCAAGATTTCATGTACGTCGTGCCCATAGAATGGCACAAAATTTGGCAAAATGAGTGCCACGCCCATAAATTGGGACGGAGGGACTAGATCCAAAGAGTGAATTTGACACTATGGTTTGCGTCATACGGCATCTCCAAAAAATCACTCAGATACGAATTAAGTCATACAACAACTACTGATAACCACCCGAAAATAGAAATACAAAAAAACAACCAAACCCTAAAAAAGACGAAACTAATGTCAAACTCCCAAACAGGAGTCATTACTCATCCACACCGTAATCTTGAACGGCGGAAGTGGAAATAGTATCCAAACACCCGGCGCCTCGAGATGCTTTACATCACTGCTTTTTTACATTCTATATTCCCTCAAATCTGGAAAATCAAATTTATCCAAGTATACTACTTCTAATTACAAGTTCTAAATTTTTTCTTCTAGGTGACAAAGTTCAAATGTGGAGGATTTGTCCTAGGCCTATGCATGAACCACTCTATGTTTGATGGGATTGGGGCCATGCAATTTATCAACTCATGGGGTGAAACTGCCAGAGGGCTACCGCTAACAATCCCTCCATTCCTCGACAGAACCATTCTCAAGGCTCGAAACTCGCCGGAGATCCAATTCCCCCACCACGAATATGCAGAAATCGAAGACAAATCCGACATCCTAAACCTCTTGAAGCAAGAAATCCTCTAGCGATCGTTCTGTTTCGACCCAGAAAAGCTCGAAAACCTCAAATCGAAAGCTACGGAGGACGGGGCAATAACTAGTTGCACCACGTTCGAAGCCCTCTCCGCGTTTGTGTGGAGGGCCCGGAGTCAGGCGTTGAATATGAGACCTGATCAAGAAACGAGGCTCCTTTTCCCGGTCGATTCCAGGTCCAGATTCAATCCGAAAATACCACCAGGGAGGGTATTTCGGGAATGCGGTCGTGATGACGTCCTCTGTTTGTGCTGCAGGAGAGCTAGTGAAGAATCCGTTATCGTTTGCCGTGGGATTAGTCAAAGAAGCAGTTAAGTTGGATACGTACGATTATATGAGGTCCGCGATCGACTATACTGAGGTGAATAGAGGGCGGCCTTCGTTGACCGGGACTCTTGTGATCGCGGTTTGGTTTAGGCTATCTTTTCACGCAATGGATTTCGGGTGGGGGGGGGGCCGATCTTTTCGTGCCCCGCGACATTGCCGGAGAAGGAAGTGATTATGTTTCTGCCTCACGGGAGAGAGAGGAAAAGCATCAATGTGCTTGTGGGGTTGCCTGCTTCTGCAATGGAATCATTTCAAGAGCTTATGCAGTTCTGAAAGGAAGATTTGGTTAATATTTCTTTTATGTATTGATGATGTTTGTGACCATTTGGTGCTGTTTATTTATTGCATGCCTGTAAGTTCCAACTGAGGGGGATCGAAGGGATGTTAAACTTGAACAAATGCATTAAAATTTGTGGGTGGATGATTCTTGTAGAAGACAAGGGCAGAAGATGTGGGAACTTTATATTATCAGTTTGTTGAGTGTTATTGTCTATTTTCTTTTAATGTATTCACCACATTGTATTGGCCTACGCCAAGTCCTATTTTGAGCATTAAAGCATGTTTATTTTGTACGATTTTGCTTTCAGTTATCTTTAAAAAAAAATCAACTCAATCGAATATTAATAAATATCCGAGCATTCAATTCTTGATTTAGGTTCAAACTAACACTTGAAGACAAGACAAATGCTTTTTTTTTTGGTTGAATGTTGATGTGACATTAAGTACATTCAGTTTCTCGCAGCATTGACTAAAAACCAAGAAACACAAATTAGAACGATAAGATCCAGTGCCGGCCCCGACATTTGGGTTACCCAAGCCCAAGCTCATGCTTTATTACCCACTTACTATTAAGTCATACAAAATTAAAAAAAAAAAAAAACATACAAGTACCAAAAAAAAAAAATCAAAGTTACATGTTCCTTTAGCTTGAATAATATCAAAACAATCAACATCAAAATGTAACCCCAATTATAGTGCTTTATAATTAGCACGATCCCATTCAAAAAAAAAACAACTTCCCTTTGCAATTTTTAAAGCAAATTTGTCGGTTGAGTCATCGTATTTTACTTATCTACGAACTCGGAGTCCGTTCCACTAAGTTTTGGTTATTTGGCCTTTTGTGCTTTTTAGTTGATAATATGTGCAAGAATGGCCTATCTCAAAATGCTCTTTAATGGAATGACGCTTCATTTTCAATTGAGATCATAGCTAATCTTTTTAATCTCTCTTGCGAAATGGTAGTTCGAAGGTAAAAGCAAAAATTGTGTTAGCTCGCTTAATTTTATTTTAACTATGACTTTATTTTTAATCAAATGTAAGACTATATCTACATTACTCCACTAATATTGTGTTTGTTAAATCGAAAATTTCCAACAAAATAATTTAGAATTTTGTTTTTTGTAATATTGTGGATTGGGAGGAAAACAAAAAGATGTTGAGTTTTGTTCACCCTCTACTTAAGAGCGTGAATATTATCCTCGTTCTTATTGGTTAAAATAATATGGATCTCACCATAAAGTGATATCATTCTTACAAAAAAGTGTATTGCACGGGTTAGACCTACATTATTTCAACCAATAAGAGGGAGAGTAATGTTCACCTTGTTTTAATGAGGGTGAACAAAATTGCACTCCATAAAAAGAAGTATTGCACGGGTGGGACTTACATCATTTCAACCAATAAGAGGGATGGCAATGTTCACTATCTTTTAAGAAGAGTGAACAAAATTGCACTCAACAAAAATAGAAAAATAAATTATGGATTGGAAGGAAAACAAAAAGAGCTAGAACAAAAAATGGGAAAATAAAAGAAAGGAGGGTGGGGATAATTGGGGCGCCAGGATTCGAACCTGGTACGTCTGAAACTTCCAGGTAACGCGTTTCCCATAACACCAAGTGGATGCCTTGCGGTATGCATGGAAGCTTATTTATATTTATATCTAATATAATTTTTTTTTTTTTGGGGATGCCCCAGCCCGGGGGGTTGCCCAAGCCCGAGGGCTTGCGGGGCTTACCCCGGGGCCGGCCCTGATAAGATCATAAAAGTAGAACTTTGTATGAGGCCCGCATAAACATGAGTAATGTTGATTCACTTGAGGGAAAATGATGGTTCATGACGTATTTGGATAATTAATACCAGTTAAGGACATTTTTTAGCATTAACAAATATTCTTATCTTATTCTTAACGGGTATTAATTATCAAAATACGTCCTTAGCTGTCATTTTCCCTTCGCTTAATGGGCTTTCAAACAAAATTGTACTCTTTTTTATTGCATTTCTTGTGTGGGTGTTGTTTCGAAATTAGAATTAATAGGGTTTTTTTTATTACATCACAAAGGAGATTTACATGTTTGAAAATTGCTAACAGAGATTTGAAGATCGAGGTGGTAGATATTGATTGGTTATATTTAAGGTTTTAGTACTAGAAGAAGTTGAACAAAGACTTGCACCTAAGCAATAAATACAAAATTGAAAAATAAGAGCAATGGTGTGACGAAATACATTTTGGAATTCTCTTCAACCATGAGAATTCTATAGTATCTTAAAACCCTAGGGTATCCTAAAATTCTATAGTATCCTAAAATCCTAGAGTGTCCTAGGGTGGCACTTCCATTAATGATAAATGTATTTTATAAAAAGTAAATCTAGTAGTAATTAGGTATTCTATTTACCTTAATATGGAAAATACTTATTATTTTTTGTTCTAGTGGTAATAATTCCTAATCAATACCACTCCACTAACTTGTCCTAGCAGAGATGAAATGGAGAATTTGATTAAAGAGCGCTGTCTTCAAAGGTAGTTCTCTGAAACTAATTCACGGGATGGACAAGCAGCGTGCGCTGAAAGATTTGTGTGGTTATTTTGCTATGGAATTTCACTTAGTGTTTGGAGTAATATTTCCTTCAAATCTATTGGAGAACTATGGGGTTCGTTCATAGCTACAGATGAATCAACAATGAAGATGTCACCTTTTGCGGAGGCTAAGATTCTAATCGCCACTAATATCTTCAAGGAAATTAATGAGGGGATTATCGTTGAGGTTGAAGGCAAGAGCTACAAAGTTAAGGTGATGAAAGATTTGTGCAACCAACCTCGTGAAGTGGAGAAACAAATTCCTAGAGTAAGTCTAGCTTCTTCCTCGCATTCTGATGAAGAATCAAAGGCACAGGGGGAGGACAAGGAAGATGAGGTGGATACTTCGGTGTCTGGGAGTGAAACTAATGGGCCCTCTCCGGTTGCGGAGTTGTTTGTCCGACAAGGGAGTGGAATTCACCGTGATTTTCCCGGCCATCTCTGACGAAGCTTTGGGTGTTGTAGCTAAGGATGTGAATTTAGAGAGTCAATCAAATGATATCAACTCTAATTTCAACTCATGGTTTGGATTCTATTGTGGAGGATTCAATGGGCCTTCTCTCCCTTTTCCATGAGGCTGAAGTTACGAGAGTTAAATCCCAAGGGGACAAGATATTGAGTCATATTGCTCCTATGGTAACTGACCCAAAGAAGCCGATTAATGAAGGTAAGGAAGTGTGGAATGAACCCATAGTCTTCAATTCTGGAAACAATATCAGAGCATCTCAATTTGCAGGGAATAATTTAATGGTGGATTCGGACAAGGGAGGTCAATGGTAAAAATAGGAGCCAGCCTTACGGTGAAGATTTGGTTTTGATTGAGTCGAGTGGAACTTCAGTCCCGTCTCATGAAGTCTCTGGTTATATAACTGATACACTAGACCAGGAGCAGTACAGGATTGCAGAGGAGCTTCAAGAAACTATCATAGCAGGCACTAAGTTGGGCATTAAGTTTGATGACGCTGGTGTATTGAGAATGAAAAAGATGATTGAGCAGGAAGCTAAGGATCTGGAATTTTGATGTGTCAATTCGGTAGTCGTTGAAGTTTACTAAACGGTCGTTAAATTCAATTATTTATCTATCGGACTACGACTAAAGATTTGCATAGTATGGTGAGGAAGTCCGAGTCAATCCACAAGAAACTCGAATATAGCTTGTTTGGATTTGTAGATGTAAGGGTTTGCGGCGTTTAGACGGCCAACTTTTAGTTTACTTTGAAAGGTGGAAAACTATGGTAAAAAGACTAGAAATGAAGTTTAACTTAATTAAACAAGTGGCAAGGCGTTGGAGTTACTAACGCCCGTAATTTAAGCTACCTAACCATTCACAATGAAAATACGGTTGAATCGCACGGCATATGCTATCAACCGGAAGATTTTACTATGAAACCATGGAAAAGACTAGAAATGTAGTATGGAAAATAAGTGAGTTCTTTCGTTCTTTTGGCAAACACGAACCGAGACATCGCTCCGAAACCATGTAAGCAAGCACATGATCACCGGAGATTAACATCGGCAAGTTTCGTTACATAAAAGGCAAACCCTTCATATTTTCCATACCGAACCTCAAGTCTTGAGTTGAGAAATGCAAGATTAACCAAGTCACGAGATGTTAATCCCCCCATGGTCAAGGCTATTCGACTACTCACACATATTAAAGAGACTAGAAAGCATGGTAAAAATGGAAAACATGTTTAACCGATAGAACCGAAAATAAACTTGATTTATACAAAGATCCATACCATAGCTATAACATTAATACATGAAAAAATATTAAAATACTTAAACTTGAGTTCTTGAAGGAAATAACTTAAAAAACTTGAAGAATATCTATGGAAATCCTAGAAAGCAAAAAAGAAAGTTTAGGCCTAAGAAGACTAGAAATTGCCATATTTTCTATAAAAGGCATACAAGTCTATTTATATGACTGTAAAGATGGGTTACAAATGACCAAAAAGTCCCCCAAAATATCCCAAAAACATTCCACAAGTGAAAATTTTTCATAAATGGAAGATTGAAAAAGATAACAAAAATCTGCAGATTTTTTCATGCGATACCGGTACTGGAAATGCCCCAGTACCGGTACAAGGCTTCAACGGGTTGAAAAAATTGATCTCTGAACACCCAGTACCGGTACTAGGAGTTGCAAGTACCGGTACCCGCTTTACAAATAGATTTTTGGGGCAATTTCGCTAGCTCGCTCCGGACACTCCCAAACTCGGATTTGAGTGTTCTTTGGACCGTTGAAAAGTTCGTCGAGTCTACTTTCTAACCCAAGTAGTTTGGATCAAAAACACTTTGTACATCAAAAGCTATGACAATTCTATCCTCAGCTAGTCGGAAGATGAGTAGCTTTGATAAAATTCTCACTTCTCCTTCAATTCCCTTGACCCTTGGGCGACCCGAGCAACCTCCAAACCATCTCTTCATGACTCTTCAGGCACCACAATGTGGTGACACGTGGCCTTGAGTACTTAGTCGCACCCGGAGCATTCCTTGGCGTTCAAACGTGCCTTATTTATAGGAATTACCTGAAACACACAAAAACCTACCTTACATGCAATATTGTATAAAAACGACAACAAATATGTACAAACACAAAATACTAGAGGACTTAAGCACCAATAATATATTATTATTGGGTGCTTATCAAACTTTTACTGAGAGACAATCCTTTCGCTCCTCTCCAAAGGAATAAGCACCAAAGGAATGAGTTCCGGGTTCGACAGAGGTCCTGTTCTGCTTTCTAATGGGTCTGGGGTGTAGGAGGTGGTGTGTGGGGTGTTCTGATATTTTGTTGAGCTAGCTGCGTGTGTGCGCTTGTGTTGCTGCCAATGGTGGTGTGACGGCGGCTGCTCTGGTTTTTGTGGCGACGGTGATTAGGGTTGCTTGGATTAGGATATGATTTTGGTTCTTGGGCTAGACTTATTAATTCAGTTGTGGGCATTTTGAGGCTTTTAGGTGTTCGGGCTTTTGCCTCTACGGTGTTTGGACCTCCGTCCACTATTTTTTTTTTCTTCCAATCTTGGTTGGATTCCCCTCCCCTACCCCAAACTTAATGTATCGTTTGTCAAGTTTTCTTAATAAAATTTTTATTGCCTATCAAAAAAAAATTGTAATGAACCGCTCTTGCCTTGTACAATATTATCCGCTTTGAACACCAAACCCCCAGTGAGGTCACCCATCCCTGGATTACTTCAAGGCGAGTACGTTTAACTGTGAAGTTTCAATAAGCTTTGGTGCCCTCACGGCGATGACGATTTATTATTTATGGCACATAACTTACACTTCACCAAGCATTGTGGGACCACCTCTAGCTGACACGGTGAACAAGATTTTTGACACGGTGAACTATCACGACGAGATCTACAGTACTATGAATAGATCCGATAATTAGAATTTTAGCTGACTTGACAATTTTTCATTGAATGCGCGTAAAACCCCAAGTTTACGTGGCATGTGTAAAGCATTCAATCTCTTTATCTTAAATTTTGACAAATATAAATATCCGGCCAGTCACATGTTCTCATACAACTATCGATATCAAATCAGTTTGATTTTTTTTTCAACAAATAAAATGTTCATTGAATGCCATAAAATAAACTATTCCAACCACAATAAAATCTAGAACAATCCCACCGAATCCCATTACCGCACCAGAGCACTACCAAAATGCTAGCTTGTCTAATTGCCCAGTGACATTAAAGTCCAAAAGGGATTGGCTGATGGTTTTGAATTGAATTTATGCCGCATCTCGAGGGGGAAAGCGGGATGCAGTCCTGATGTCGAAATTTTCATGGGTGCCACTTCCGTATCCATAACTTGGCGCCGCTGTTTTCAACCATTTCACATTTTCAATCCACTCGTTCATGTTAGTTGATGCATCCTACACAAGGAAAAAAAAATATTCATGTGCCCTACGTTTCTCAAAATACCGTGATTACTAAAACAGGATGTGCATCGGCAAGAAATAAGCAGAAAAAACAACCTTCAACTTGGTTATCAGATTTTCCTCCTCAATGAATCTTGAATTATGCTGTTCCTTGTTCATTTCCTCAATCTTTTGTAATGCATCCTTGAGCTGATGAAACCACAAGCAACATTTTAAGATAGAGGAGAGAACGAATAAGTGCCATGACTTGGTACGTAGTGTATCAGTTTAATTCTATTGGATATAAAACGAAACACTGTTTCACGGCATTAACAATCAAGTTCCTTCGGGGTGTGGTGTGGGCGTGTTGGGTGTTGTGTGGGCATGTGAAAGCGCTTTTCTGACTGGAGATGTAACAGATGTAACTGATTAGTTTAATTTCTTTCCTCTAGGGGCCTCAAATATGTGAAATGACTAGCTAGTATTTGAGTGCACAAGTGCATCTAAGCCTCAGACCTTTCTAAACCCTGAATCATAGGAGAAAGGGACATGGATCCAAAGCAGATATGCATAGATGATATTCAATTGTGCTGCAAAAATTGGCGATAACTATTGCTTAAGACATTGTAAACTAGCGAGGAATCTACTCCTAATAAAGGCAAAATATAAATACCGATACAAAATAATAAAGCATGTAATTTTAATCGAGCCAATGTTCTTGCTCAATCCCACATCTTTGCCAACATAACATTGGAATACATAACATCAAATTAAAGAAGAACAAAACTAAATAGGAGAACAGAAGATAGAGAACACCATAGTTGTAACTAAACATAAGCGAATAATGTCCATTTAAGTACAACACTGATGATATAGCACATACCTTCGTTTCAAGTGACTTGCACCTATCTCTTTCATTCTGTATATCATGCTGCAAATCACCTAAAATCTTTTGTTCCAACCACCTCACCCTTTCCAACAAGTCATTGATTGTATCTGATGCATCATCCTACAAAAGAAAAAAAGGACATAATTTCATTTGCCCCCCATTTATCAAAGAACAGTAATTACAGAAAGATTTTAAATGTATAAGGAAGAAATAAGCAGAGAAAACAACCTTTAACTTGGTTCTCATATTTTCCTGCACTCTCTCTAAGAAATCTTCTATTGCATTCTCCCGATTCTTATCCATCTCCTTGACCTTTTCTATTGCCTCGTGGCACTGATGTAATCACAAGCAACAGTTTAGAATAGAAAAGACAATGAATAGGTGCCCTGACTCGTTTGCGTACCAGTTTAATTATATTGGATAGATAATGGAACACCATTCACACCTTTAACAATCAATGCAACTAAGAATTTGATGACATATAACAGTTCCCTCTTGGTATGTGTCTGTAGGTGGGTGTTGTGTGGGCGTGTGAAGGATCCTCTTTGGATGGAGATGCAGACGGATATGACTTATACATTTCAAATTCTTTTTCTGGCAGGTCTCAAGTATGAGAAAGGACTAGGATGTGAGTCCAAGGTTTGGAAGTGCGGACCTCTCTAATCTCTAAATCGTAAGAGATAGGGACATTAATTAATCCACAAAAGTGGATGGCATAGATGACAAACATCATAATATTTTATTGCGTTGCACAATTAACGATAACTCTGCTTTGAGACAATGTATGTTAATCACGAATTTACTTTATTTCAAGAGTAGTTTGGGAAAAAAGGAAATTTTTATACAAAAAAAAATTTTGGGTAAATAATTTTTATACAAAAATTTCTCTTCAGTATCAGATGTGAGTTCTTTTAATGGTGTTAATCTCTGGTACAGACCGCATATGAAATACCGTTACTATAGTCTGAACACCCACGACCCATTTCAAACCAAATGAAAAGAAAAAAAACAAGCCTAGATGGAAAAAAAAAATTTGGTTGGCTGTAAGGGAGAGATCAGCTAACAGGTCAGTGCTTCTTAGCAGAAATAAGATAGCCGATATTCAGCTTGCTATGTGTCCCTTCTGCTCGTTGCATTTAGAAACGCATTGGCACCTATTTTTACACTGTCAATTTTCTTGGGAGCTAGGTTTGGTCTTTGATTATTGAATGGTGGAATATAAAATGGGTGTGTTCCTTATCCGTATCAGATTTAGGAAGTTGGTGGTTCGATAACAGGTTTCATAATTTGGAAAAACATATTTGGGAAACTTGTTTTTATGCAACACTTTGGTCCATTTGGTTAGCGAGGAATGACTCCGTCTTCAACAATGCATCAACTCGGGTGTGGGAAGTAGGGGATCTAATCAAAACCAGAGTGGCGATGTGGTTGAAAGCAAAGTTTGATATTAAGATCTACACAGTGGAGGATTTTAAGGGTTATTTAGATGGTATTCAAAAGGTGAAAGTGTAATGTAGCTTTGAGGTGTTTCTTTTCATCCAATTGTAGGTTGGATGAGTGTTTCTGTTTAAGCTTGTTTATGCTTTTCTGCTTTCCCCCTCGATGTACCCCTTTCGAGTTATATATAAAATGTTTCGTTTGCCGAGGAAAAAAAAAAACCTAGATGAAGTACAAATATAAAATATTGGTACAAAATAGTAAAGCATGTAATTGTAACCGAGGAACTCCACCTTATCATCTCCCAAAAATAGCCACACATTGCCAACATAATATTGGTATGCAGAACATCAAACTAAGCAGAACAAAAACTAAGAATAAGAACAGAAGATAAGAGAACCCCATAGTTGTAACTAAACACAAGCAGACAGTATCTATCCATTAGAGTATAACACTGCTGATTAGAGAAAAAGAAGAAAGAAATATCGCACTTACCTTTTGTGTATCACGCTTCACATCTTCAAGTTCTTCTTCTATTGGCTTGAACCTATGGGAAAACGTACCAACTGCGAGAATGGATAAAAGGGCGAGGTCCAGTATTCACATATCAAAAGCAATAAACTCAACTCACCTTTCTTTCTCTTGATGCTTCTCTTCCTTCAACCGGCAGTTCTCTCCCTCCAACCGACGGTTCTCTTTCTGGAGTGGAATACCATTAGGCAAAGCAATTTACCACAGAAAAATGAAATTCCATCTAGCTATTGAGAAGAAAGGGGGGAGAGAGAGAGAGCAAATTTAGTTTGGTAGTGCCACTTGAAGCAATGGCGGCTGCATGATTTGTGTGTACAACGGGCCCGAAACTCGTATATTTTTCCATTGATAATTAAACATATATTTTATCTATATAATAAAACAGCTCAGTATTTAAATTCTATGTACATAAATCTAACGAAACCAAATTTATCACTCATAAATCCTACGGCTGAATTAAGTTTTGAAGTTTCCAGCTTTATTGTATTACGTTTGCCCCAAATTCAAACCTCACCCAACGAACGCTATCTCCCTCCCACCCTCCCCATTCGGTTTTCCCCCTCCCTCCGTCCTTCAACTCCATCTCGCCCTCAACACCCTCTGAAGCACGGATACTCTATTTTGATCTCCGTATCACATATCGTATCTATATCGAATACCGATACTTTTGGATACTCTCCGAATACGTATCCGATACGCTTTTTAAAGTATCCTGCTTTTAGAATTATTTTTGGTTATCCCGATACGTTTCAGATACGCGCGGATACTCTCGGATGCACTCCGGATACATATTCGATATGTTTTGGATATGCTCGGATATGTTTGGGATACGCGCGAGGGTAAATATATTATTACTTAAAATATATGGGTTAAAATTGCAAGTAGGACTATATTTTTCTTTTTCCCCCACCAATCGACACCAGAAACACACCGACAATATCCTCTCTCGACAACCTTGTAACTCTCTCTCTCTCTCTCTCTCTCTCTCTCTCGTTGTGTGTATGTAAATACACACAATTATATACATAACTATATGTGAATATATCTTTCTTGGCATGTGAAATGATGAACTTGTATAATAAACTTTAATCATTAATGAAATTTTAGGAATTAAAAATTATCCATAATATATTTTTTATTTACTTTTATATTCAACGTATCCCTCAATGTATCGTATCCTTCTTTTTGAAAAAATTAATTATTCGCGTATCCGTATCCCGTATTCGTATCCGTGCTTCTTAGGCAACGCCACTGTTGTGTCCATCCCCCTATCTCCTTCGAGACCTAATCGGTACACCACCTGAAGAAACTCCTACGATAAAGAAAAACTCCATTGTTTTTCTCTTCTCCTTTATTATTCCTGGTAGTCTCCCAATGTAAAGAGAGAATCCTACCTTTTTCTCTTCTTTTTTATTCCAGGTAGCTAGTCTCCCTATGTAATTTCCTTGCTTTTTGTTTCTAATTTTTTTTGGCATTCAAAAGTTTAGGTATTTTACTATTTTATATTGCATTCAAGGTGTTTGTTAGAATGCATGGTATACATCAACATCTCGACTTTTATAGTTTGCTCTCTGGGTTTTTTTTTTTTTTTTCCCTCAACTGTGTGGTGTTGAGAAAGAGACAGACCTTTCATTATACTTCAAGGAAATTTAGATAGAATTGTAGCCGATTATCTAGAATTGAGCCGTTTTTGCCATGAGCAGAAAGTTTCAAGAAGTAAACCCCAAAGGGTTTGGTCAAGTGCTGTTGAGGTTATTCCCATGGAGGCCAAATATTTCAAATCTGTGGGCCAGTAGGGTTATGTCCGGTTATTGCCTTTAGAGTTGCGGAATTAGTCAAGGTACGCGCAAAAAAAAGTAATGGAGTTTTTAATATTGCTGATTGCTTTGGTTGGTTTCGATATTTTATGGTTTCATGTGCAGCTAATGGTGGTGTGGTGTACCCATAGCTAATTAATGTAGGTTGAGCTTTGAACTTTCATGGGGATGGTCAATAGTTTTGTAATTCATTTTAGTTGTGTTCAAAACGCATTGCTCCAAACCTTAGTATGTATATATTGCTACTCGCGAAGTCCGAAGAAGAGATGAAATTGTGTGTATGTTCACGCACACTGCCATTTAATTTTATACATTCAACCCAAAAATTGATTGATAACTTGAAAATTTGGGAAATTTTACCCTATACATATAGAAATTTGAAAAAAAAAAACTTCTCACAAAGGACTTTGCAGGGCTCGATCCCATAGAATTTTTTCTTATTAACCTAAAACGAGCATATTTAGAGTTGTGCAAGGGCCAGGGTCCCCGGCACTTGCACCCCTAGGGATTGCCCGCGACCCGAAGTTACAAGTCTTCGTTCATGTATAGACGTATCATCCATGTATCCATATAGACAAACCAATATATAAAAAAGATCAAATTTCAAGCAATTAATAATATCAAAAACCATGGAAACTCACCCAAAGGAGGGGCCAGCTTTTGATTCTACTGTCACGCAATCCCCAAGCAGGCTTTTTTAGTGGGAGTTTCTACATGGGCAACACGAAAACAATAGGAATGAGATCAAAATTGAACACGATAAAACAAGAGATCTGGCCATGGCCGGCTGTGAGAGAGAGAGAGAGACCCGAGTGGCGGCTGTGCGATAGCTGTTACTGAAACAAAACCCTAGTTCTTGTGGATTCACTATCAGCTTCCTCCCGAGTAAACGCAGAGCCATTGTTTGGTTGGTACTTGTATGTCAAACAGAAGTCTGCAGAGCTAGGGTTAGGGTGGTTTCACTTAAATACGTTTGGAGTACATTTTATATTCATTCGAAAAATTTGGTAGTATTTCTTAATTTTTTTTTGCTCGGTAAAGGAACATTTTATTAATCTCGAAAGGGGTACATCGAGAAGAAAACAAGAAAAGAAAGAGCTAGACAAAGTCCGAATTTACAAACACCTCCAACCGAAAGTTGGATGTTCACCTGAAAACTAGGTTACAATCTCAGTTTTCTGACACCATCTAAGAAAATTTTGAACTCCTCAACAGTGTAGACCTTGATGTCGAACTTCGCCTTCATCCACATCGCAACTCTAGTTTTGACTAACTCCCCCACCTCCCAAACTTGTTTCGTTGAATTGTTGAAGATAGAGTCGTTCCTCACCAACCAAAGAGACCACAACGTTGCATAGAAGCAAGCTTCCCACACATGTTTTTCCAAGTTGAAAAATCCATTCGCAAACCACCAATTTGCTAAATCCGGAACAGAGAGTGGACAGACCCATTTGATGTTCCACCAGTCTAGGATTATTGACCATACACTCCATGAAAAATGACAATGAAGGAACAAATGCTGATGGGTTTGAAGATTCGAGGAACAAAGGGGATACAAAGCTAATTGAATCTCATTGATCAAGTTTTTGCTGAGAAGGATCGACCTGGTTACAGCTTTTTCCTTTACCGCCATCCAAGCAAAGATTTCCACCTTAGGAGGGCCCAAATTCTTCCATAGGGACCCCAACAACGTATTGCTCGGGTAGTTTAGCAATTCCCAGTGCCCATAAGCTGACTTGACAGAGAAAATACCGTCATTCGTCCATCTCCACTGCAAGGTATCTGGTTTTGATGGGTCTAGAGTGACTTGTTGGAGCCTCTGTTTCAAGTTATCCATCTCTTGCTTCTCTCGCCCAAACATTTCTCTCCTGAACACTAAATCCCATGATCCTTCACCCCTCAAATTACTGATCAACATCTCTTTTTGAGTAGATAACGAAAACAGCCTAGGATAATCTTCTTTCAAAGAAGATTCACCTAACCAAATATGATCCCAAAACACGGTTGCATTGCCTGAGTTTACCTGGACTCGAAAGCTATCTCGAATGGAATAGCCCAGATGGGAGGAGGGATTATCCAAAGAACAAATATCTGACCATATTCTGGATGATGAGCCAGAACCGTGGACGTAGGGCAGCCAACAATTACCATCCAAACCGTATTTTCCTCTAATCACTTTCACCCAAAGAGCTTCTTTATCCTTGCCAAATCTCCACCACCATTTTGCCAAAAGAGCTAGATTGTGTTGCATCAATTTTTTGACCCCCAACCCACCAATAGATTTCTTCCGAGTAATCTCATCCCACTTGACCGCGTGCATTTTCTTTTTGTTGATCGTGTCACCCCAGAAAAATTGTCTCTGGAGTTTCTCCAATTTCCTCGCAACAGCTGCAGGCATTTTAAACAGGGACATGAAATAAATGGGGATGTTTGCAGTGTTTGAGTTCATAAGAGTCAACCTTCCCCCAGTTGAAATACAACGAGAACGCCAAATACTCAGCACCTTCTCAGTCCTTTCAATGACAGAGTCCCAAGTTTTGATCCTCCCCGGATTAGCACCCAATGGCAACCCGAGATATTTGATCGGTAGATGCTCCACTTTACAGCCCATGATCTGGGCCAAGGAATAGGTTGCTTGAAGTGGAACGTTGACACCGCAGAGGGAGCTCTTCGAGAAGTTAATTTTCAGGCCGGACATCAATTGAAAGCACCTTAATATTCTTTTAATGTTTGCCATCTCCTCTGGGTCATTGTTGCAAAAAAGAATTGTATCGTCCGCAAATTGTAAATGAGAAATATTGACACCGTTACTCCCCAACTTGGTTCCTTTAATAATATTTTGGTCTATCGCTCGCTCTAGCATTATGTTGAGGGCCTCCCCGACTATGTTAAAGAGAAAAGGAGATAGTGGATCGCCTTGCCTTAGCCCTTTTTGTGTTTGAAATTCCGGTGAGGGTGATCCATTGATTAAAATTGACATTGAGACCGAAGAGCAACACTCTAAAATCCAATCCCTCCATTTGTCCCCGAAACCCAACCTCGATAGCATGCTGCATAGAAAGCTCCAATTGACACAGTCGTATGCTCTTTCAAAGTCTAGTTTCAAGATAAGGCCCCCGTGTGCCCTGACTTTCCAGCTATGGATTGCCTCATTGGCTATAAGGACTCCATCTAGAATTTGTTTCCCAAAAACAAAAGCAGCTTGGGCCTCTCCAATAACTGATCGCATCTGCCCCTTAATTCTGTTCGCTAAGACTTTGGACAGAACTTTATAGACCCATCCCACCATACTAATAGGCCTGTATTCCTTAAACGAGACAGGACAAGTTACTTTAGGAATTAAGGAGACGAAGGTGGAATTGATACCTTTGGTAAGCTTCCCATTTGAGTGAAACTCAGAGAAAAATTTGATGACCGCCTCCTTCATGAAAACCCATCCTTTCTTAACAAAGGAAAAGTTAAAGCCGTCGGGGCCGGGGGCTTTGAAGCTGCTACAATCATGCAAGGCTGCCAAAATTTCCTTCTCTTCGAAAGGTATCTCAAGTTGCATTGCACTGGCCTGGTCAAGTTTTCTTGAAAAGAAACCTCCCAAGTCAGGTCTGATCTTTCTCTCTTCTGTGAAGTTGACCCGGAAATATTCTGATGCAGCATCTTTGATTTGACCCGGGACCACCAACACTCTCCCATTCACCCTTATTGATCCCACCAAGTTCCTCTTGAAGCGATTGTTTGCTGAGATTTGAAAGAACCTGGTATTTTTATCCCCTAGCTTTAGCCAGTTAACACGAGATTTTTGCTTCCAGAAAGATTCCGATAAGTTATAAAGCCTCCAAAAATCTGTCTTTAGAGTACATCGCACTGCTCTTTCCTCATCGGTTAGTTGTCTAGCTTCAGAGAGGGAGTCAAGATGGTGAAGCTTGGACTCAGTATCTTGGAGAGCGCAGTTGATATCCCCAAAGTCTTGCTTGTTCCACACTTTCAACCTATCCTTCACTGCCCTCAGCTTTTGAACTAAGATGAAACCTGCCCAACCATGCACCTGAGCTTCCTCCCAAGCTTCTTTGGCTACCTTCATACAATTAGGATTAGAAAGCCAAATGTCCAAGAATTTGAAAGGTTTTGGACCCCAATCTCTATTATCATCCAATAACATGATCGGGCAGTGGTCAGAAACTGGCCTTGGCAGGCCCCACTGCACAACCCTGAACCTATCAAGGAAAGATTGGGACAACAGAAACCTATCTAGACGGCTATGAATGGCATTGATTTGGAAGTTGGTCCATGTGAACTTCCTTCCTAGCATAGGGATATCCGTCACTTCCATGATGTTACTGAATTCAAGAAAGTCCTTCATTCCCCTATCTTCTAATGACATACAACCCACCCTTTCAGACACATCTCTTATTTCGTTAAAATCACCCCCCAAACACTAAGGAAGGTTAAAATGGTTTTTAAGATTTGAAAGATCACGACGGCCTAGTTCGGCATTGGGAGCATAGACGTTCACTATGGTGCAAGGGAAATCACCGATAGACCCTTGTAATAGAATGAAGTATCTATTGAGAGTCACACTAGCTGGCTTAAAAAAATTATTATCCCACATAGTCAAAAGACCCCCTGAAGCTCCCTCAGAACTTGAACAAACATAATCCACATTGGTGGCACCCCACATCCTTTGAATTACTACACGGTCTACTGACTCTAGTTTTGTTTCTTGGATAAACACCATATTAGGCCTTTTCTTCTTAATCAATTTAGCCACAAATCTCTTCTTCACAACACTCCCCAAACCTCTAATATTCCATGACAAAATCAGCATAAAAACAAACTAAAACCAGAAAAGACACCACAAAGGAGAGATTAAGCTGCTCTAATTACCACCCTCCTTTTCACGTAGGAAGGCAGCCTCCTTAGACTCTAACAAAATCATTTTCTCTAAGACCCGATCATCATTAGGAAGAAAATTAACATTCAATTCAGTACCAATAGCCATAGTAGCCCTTACCTCATCAATTATATGTTGGGAGCTTTCTACGGAATCGGAAGGGGATATAGATGCTGCTTCCTCTTCTCCAGATTCACTCGAAATCTCCTCATGGATTTGGATGAGATTGGATAATTGTCGGCGACGTCTTCTTCGGCAGTCCGCTTTGTTGAGATCCACCAAGAGGTTGATACCGGGGGAATGCGTACTCTGGGGCACTCCACCCCCCTGCTGTGAGGGATAGCCCTCAATCGAATCCTCTGGGGATCCAGAGATCGGCACCCTAAGAATAGGATTGGGTGGAATTGGATCGGGTTTCTTAGTTGGTTTTAGAGTCTGGGAAGGTTGCAAGGCCAGCTCACCCAAAAGTTGAAAAGGCCCAAAACTATCTTCAACAAAGGAGGACTTACTAAGGCCCAAAGGTGGGCTAAGAGGCAGCCCACACTGTGCCCTCCCCTCCAGCCCATTCTGGGCCCCCAAATCTGCCGAGTCACCCACAAAAAATTCAAATCCCCCTTCAACGTCTTTGGCCCCTTCACTGCTGTGCATTAAATGGACGTCAACATCCCCTTGCTTAGAGCCCTGAACCTCGTTCTGATCCATCTCTAACCTCTGACCAACTGTCATCTTAGTAGCTCTGCTGGTTCTGACTCCATCACCTACCTCCCTTCTCTCATACGTGGGGTTTGGACAGCAACTTTCCATGTCATCATCTTCAACCTCCCCTCTCTGAACATCCGACCCCTTGCCCCCTTCCAACTGTAAAAACTCTGTCTTCTCCTTTACCCTTTCAGAATTCTGGAGAGGCCGTCCTATCTCACCAATCTCGTCTGGGAGAACACACGAAGATTCCTCTTTTACCAACACATCATACCGAACCCCAAGCACCTCCATTTGAATCCAACTATCAATCTTTGATGGTTCTTCTGTGACTATAAGGACTTTTCCTTTTGCAAAAGAGAGGTCCTTCAGGGTTTCATCATCCAGCCTAATGAATTTACCCCAAATCTCCCCAATGCTCTTAAAAGATTCTGCATTCCAAGCATTAAGAGGCATGCCAAAACAGCTCAACCACACGAACCGTTCAATACTCGCCGGCTCCCCCTGCCACGGTTTCACCAGACTAAACCATCGTGCCATCCATTGGCCATTAATGAGAGCATCCTTCTCTTCGCTGGTTGGAAAGGTAAGGAGGACATACCTTCCCCCCATTGCTCGGATCTGGACATCCTTACCATACTCCTTATTGAAGCTTCCCTGTAGAGTCCTTAAAGGGACCACCCTTTTCATAATGGCCACTGCACTCCGATGCAGCCATCCACTTCCAGCTCCGTCAGATTTAATAACGATCTTCTTTTCTTTTGAGATACCTGGGTTAGAGGTCTCACCTCTCACCACTTGAGCAAAAGAACCCCCAAGAGGTTTCCTGTTCCATACAGACCCTCCACCCTCATTACCGGTGACCAGTCCACCACCATTACTGTTGTTGAGCTTGAACCTCTGGTTGGTAACAAGAGCCCTGCCTTCAGTGAACCTGGGAATCTTGGGCTTCAAAATTTCTCTTCTCTGGTCGAAACAGGCTTCCTTGACAAAAAGTCTCTTATCATCCACCCAAACTCCATTCATTTTGGCCACTGCCATGGCAGCAGACACATGGCAACCGTACCTAACAAACCCAAACTTACCTCCAGTGCGTTTACTCTTCTTTCTCGGAATGAATGCATCATTAACTACACCAAATTTATTGAAAGTCCTTGAGAGCCAGACTTGATCCCTTTCCTCTGGAATGTTATCAATGAACAAAGTAAAGGTGGCCTTGACTTCTGACCCCCCACCAGAATGGAGACGGTGGTTCCTAATAACTGGAACCCATCCACCGGATCCAGCCCTCTCACTCTCAGAATCTCTCTCTTGCTCTCTCTCTTTTTCTCTCATCTCTTAATTTTGCTTTATTCTTTTGTATGAATTATTAGTTCGTTTTGAAAGGAAAGGAATCTACACATATCGGATTAAGCTATTTTTTAATGGATCACACGGTTTTTCTTTTTAGTTTTTAGTTTCAAAAACTATTGAAAGGCTTGGACCATCCGTGCGGGCTCACTTCGGGTCCCACACGGCAGTTGGTGGCCTTTGGTACAATGACTAGACGTTTTTTTAATTTTTCCTAAAGTTTATTCAGCAATTCTAATACGCCAAAAAAAAAAAAAGAACCCTATATTCCCCATGCATGGCCAGCTAAATTGCCATGAACTTCCGATAAAGGAGAATTAGACGAGGACTCCTTGGGCTTTAAAAATATTAATCAAATCTATTTTTTTTTAAAATCATCAATATATTATAGAATGTGTTTGAACTCCACAATCCTTCAAGCCTCCATTACTAATTTTCTGGATTTTTCACTTTTTTTGAAAATAAGAGAGAGAGAGGGGAGAGATGCGGGGAAGGGAGAGAGAGGGGGAGGGGGGAAACGTGGGAGAGGGAGGAAGAGAAAAAATTATTCTATGTCACTAGGCATCGTCACATAGTACTCCAAATTTATTTTTCACCACACGTCTTTCAGTGTGGATGAGACTAATGCTAACGTGCATCGAACAAAGCTAGCGTGCATCGAACACAGGACTAAATAAAATGTTAAAGTATATTTTTTAATCAACTAGCGTTTTTGCCCGTTCAATACATGAAACTGAAAATAAACCAACGGAATTTTTTTATCCGGTGTACCCATCCGATACACGAAAACAAAAAAAAACACTAATGTAATTTTTTTGTCCCATGCATCGAACGAGTACAACGCTACATTGATTTTTCTCGGCCCCGTGCATCGAACGGACACGAACGCTAATTCTCCATATATTAGTGTTTTGATAGATAAACTGTGGCTGGAGGAGACTAGCGGAAGGGATTGAAATACAGAATTGAGACGATATGGAAGAAAACAGAGATAGGAGAATACAAATGATGAGAAATTTATCTATCTATCAATCTCTATTATAAAACAGAGCGATTTTCTTTAAAAATGTCTAGACATACAAATAAAAAAGCATCTATAGCCGTTCGATTGTACTTTTTGATAAGGTTATAGCCGTCGGATTGAATGAATATTTCGTATTATATACACCTACACCCTTTCCTTTTTCAATTGATTTCCCTAAACTTGATTTCCTTACATTCAATTCAATATTTGCTTTTAAGTTGATTCATTTTAGGTTGATTTTCCTATAGTAAAAAAGAAACAATCATTTTTGGATTCATATGCGAAAAGGAAATAACCCTTTTTATAAGAATACACACAATTCTTCTACGTGTTTCTTCGGAGAAAAAAAATTGAACTATTTTGAGTTTTTTTTTTTAACAATATTGATGAGTGAAGGAGGATGCTTTGTTGAGTTTTTTTTGTCTTTGCGTTAAAGAGGTTAGAGGGATATTCAAGAATAATTTTTTGCCCACCGATTTGGAGTCGTGCCTTCAGGCACGGGTATTATAAAAATGTGTTGAAGTCTCACAAGCCTCTAACTCTTAATCCTTAATTTTCTAGAATTTTTTATTTTCTTTTAAGTTATAAAATTGGGAGAGAGAAAAGAGGGGGAGAGGATGTGGGGAGAGAGAGAGAGAGAGAGAGAACGTGGGGAGGGGGTGCGAGAAAGAGGAGAGAGAGATTTTGGAAGAATTGGGGAAATATTATTCAATGTCCCATGGGCATTGCCATGACAGCCCAAGTTATCTTTGTACAACACAATTTTTGTCACTCGCACTATAAAATATCGAGCATGTACAAAATTTGTTGTTTGTCCCATGCATCGAATGGGTACAACGCTAGTAGAGGAGAAAGAGATGGTGAAGCTAGAGGTAGAGGAAAGGATGGACAGAGGTGAGCGCTAATAATTAGGGTAAAAAAGTCAAAGGCGCTGCCTTTCGAATGTTTTTTTTTTAATCGGCAAGAGAGATCATTTACATCATGTATTATGAATTACAAAGTACAAATTCAAAACACAATATCAATTGTGAGAACCCACGAGATAATCAATCCCAACAATACAAGAAAATTAATCCATCATCGTAAGGGGTGGGTGTTAACCAAAAGGGCATTTTGGGAATGTGACAGTGTTAACGAACTCCGTCTGTGCTGTGGGGGAGCTAGTTGAGAATCCGCTATCGTTTGCCGTGAGATCAGTCAAAGAAGCATACTGGACATGATTTTGCTACTGTTGATAAGCAGGTTGTGAATGAAGTGAAAGCCTGTGCAGGATCTCATGGAGGAGGAATCCTAAGACTACTGAGAACATTAGGCTTTGTCTGGGGTGGGGTATTCCTGAGATAGTGTTTGGTCCAACTTAAATCTGTATCTTCTCTGGGAAGAATTTACCCAGGTCGGTTACTAACTTAAAGCTCTGTTCCAATTGGGGAATTCCCGTTAGAGTGCTCAAACAAGCCTCGTCCCGTCCTTTGGTTGGTTTCTGGTTGTTTCTGCTGGAAGCATGTAGTTAGAATTTTTTGTGTAATCCTGTTTTTGTTGCTTGTTGTAGTTCAGTTATCAGGTGGTGTTGATAGGATGTAGTTCTGTCCAAAGCAATCCACTTGGCTTTTTTGGGCTCATCCCTTTCATAAAACGAAAGTTTGTTCAAAAAAAAAAAAAAAAATAAGCAGTTAAGTTGGTTACAGGTGATTGATTATGAAACCCGTGATTAATTGACTATATTGAGATTGCTAGAGGGCAGCCTTCGTTGACCGCGACTCTTTCGGTCACCGCTTTGGTCTGGGCTATTTTTCCGCGTCGGGTTTGGGGGCGCCGTTCTTGTCGTGTCCCGTGGCATTGCCGGATAAGGAAGTGATTATATATTTCTGTCTCATGGGAGAGAGAGGAAAAGCATATGCGCTTCTGGGATTGCTTTCGTTCCAGGCTTCCAGCCATGAAAGTATTTCAAGAGCTTATTTATTTAGTTCTAAAAGGAAGATTGGGTTAATATTTCTTTTATTGATGATGTTTGTGACCATTTGATGCGATTTATTTATTTATTTGATGCGATCTATTCATCGTGTCCATTGAATTTTGTGGGTGGATGATTCTTTTAGAAGAGAAGGGCAAAAGTGCGGAGCAAAAAAAATAAAATAACGGACAGAAGTGGAAAGCTATGTTCTCTGTTTGTTAATTTTTACTCTCCATCCCATAAAGTTAGTCCCCTCTGAAATTATGTGCAATTTTTGAACTTCAAAATAATGAATTTACTAAAACAATTTTTCAATTTTTTTTTTTGCACTGTTCAAAAGATCTTATCGATATCTATCAAACAAGATCCATATTGCATGACAAATTATTTAGGTAAGTATATTTTTTAAAATTTTAAAAATTGCACATAATTTCGTATGTAGGAGACTAACTTTACGGGATGAATAGAGCATTGTTTATTTTTCTTTCATTTATATTGGAGGTGTTAAGATGGGTTTGTGAGATTCCAACATTATTGAAAATTGCAAGTGGAGTGGTATCAAAATAGAAGGCTCCATGTAATGAATCTTATGTATTTGACAGGGGTTCAAATTTCACTAATTTCAATTAATAATGCTAATTTTCGCCTAGGATAAGAAAAAAAAATATTACTGAACATTATAAGGATTGTGGGTTTTTATTGAAAAATTTCTTATATATTCCTAAGACTTTCACCTAAAATTCATTTTGGTCCTTCATCTTTTAATTTTGACATACAAATACTTCGACTTTTAAATTTGTTTCAATGTCATCCTTTGGAAGGAAGGCGTTATTTTTGGACAGAAAAAAACCACGTGCTCTACAGGTGACCACTTAATTTTGAGGGGCATTAATGCCCTTTTCCCTCCTCCCTCTCCTCTCTCTCCTCTCTAAAGACCCAAAGACTAGCACATCAAAAGACCCCCGAACGTGAATTGGGTGGGCTCAAACCCACACCCCCTCATCTCAGAAACCAATTTCCAAGCTTCCTCTGCATCCCCACAATGGCTATAAAAACTAGTCATGAATGAGACATTGTTTCCTTGAGGCATTGCATCAAACACCTTGCGAGCAAGAAGCACCAAACGACGCGTAGGCTGAGATGATACACCTTGAGGCATTGTTGTCAAGGAAGATGGGTTGTGGGCAATTCCGCCCGGTCGTAATGGCGAGTGTGTGGAGAGACTTGGTGGCGTCGAGTGATCTGATTCTTGGGAATTCTTGAAGTAGGTGAAGAAGAATACGTTGGTGATGGAATTTCTCCATTGAAGTGCCGAGGAGTGATTGTATGTTGAGAATGACAATGTTGAAGGCGGACTGTGAGGAGATTTAGTGGAGAAATAGAAAGGGTTTTGGTTAAGTTAAAGAGCAGCTGCCTTTCTCGTGCAGACTAGGTGGCCAACAATCGCCTCAATCAGATTCCGATTACACACGAAGTCGTTGGAAAATCCTTACCGGAAACACACTGTGACGACCCGAATTTTCGACCCAATTTTTTTTTAATAAAAATATTAAAAGGTATCAATTAATTCTAAAAATAATACTTTTCTTATTAAATAAGTATTAGATAATTACAAAAAAATAGTTATTCTTTCTCATTATCTCATTTAATTATTTTTATTATTGCATGTATGCATGCAACTCGTATATCTCTCCCTCTCCTACTCCTACTCGACCTCTATCACCTCCGTAGCCTTTAAACCGAGCTAAATTCGTCCATCTCGAAACCCAATCCCGTTAGGACTCGATTTAATCCTTCTACATCAAAATTCTCTTATAAATACATAACTATTCCGACCCTAGGGCACACACAACACTCACCATCTTCCACGGAGTCAGAAAGGAGAGGAAAATCAGAGAGAAACCAATTACAATCCATAGATTTTGAGAGAGAGAAAGAGAGAGAGAGAAAAGTGGGTTTTATAGTTTCGGCCCTCCGAGATCCGAATTGATCGATCCAATTGTCTTCTACAACCTAGAGCGTCACTATTCATCAACCAATTCGACCCCAAGGTTCCCCGATCGACAAAACCGAAGTCGTCTTCTCCAACGTTCAAGTTTCGATCGAAAACAAATTCAATCCGATTCGAGGTATTATAATCTCTCCGTATGTATACACTCATTTAGGAAAACAAATTCAACCGAAGTCGTCTTTACGTATAAAATAACGAAAAAAATGAAAAACGTGACCTTGCGGCCGCAAGGTTCGGGCGGCAACCGCATGCACCGATGAAGTGGAGTTCGCGCGGCCGCGAACTCCATGATTTCCAGCCGCGCGTGGATTTTGTTTTCGTTTCGAATCGATTGTGTGACCTTTTAAACATCGTATTTGATTCCGAAATTTTTATCCTAGGTTGCCCATACTCTAAAGTTCATACCTTGTTAGTTTCTTATTTTTTTTTATTTAATCTTATATTTATGTAATTTTTAGTTGTAATTGTGTAATCGTTTGTGAACTAAAAATCAATGCGACCTTGTAAACTAATCTATAAATCCCCAAACTATTTTTCCTAGATTTCCAACTTGTTAAAGGTCATACCTTGCTGAGTTCGTGGTTAATTAACATTATTAGATATTTATTTAATATTTAACTAAAGTTATAAACGAAAATTAATAACGACCTTATAAAAAATATTTTTAACATCGAAAATAATTTTCCTGGACTCCTGACAGTTCAAAGGTGATATGTTATTAAAATAAAATTTTATTTATTTGATTTACTATTTATTATTATTTAAGAATTGTTTCTTAATGATAATATTGTAAAATATTATTCAGGAGGTCTAAAATTCCGAATAATTTTATTTAGACTATTTACAGCCCTATAATGATATTCTGTAAATATAAAAATATTTCCAACTATTTAATTATTTATTGTTTATTTATGCTTGTTTAGTCTATTAATTTAATCTTTTTGTTTAAATTAATTCCGTGAGCATCCAAACCCAACTTCTAGCACTCGAACTCATTATAGGGGACTGTTAGGACCTTTATTAAGGTTATGATAATTATTTAAATATTTTTACCTAATTAATGTATTTAATTAGTGTTTAACTAACTTAATTACTTATAATTAATTAACAAAAGTCTAGAAAATTATTTTTAAATCTTTATTAAATAATTCTTACATTCTTAATGACTTTGTGACCATACGAGATTAAGGGCAACGGCCCAGTCATAAAAAGTTATGTGATTGCATCGTTTAATAATTGGTTTGATCCGTTTGTTATTCGTTTTTAATTATTATTGAGAATGATATTGTGTTAATGCTTCATTTGAATGTTAGATTGGACCCTAGGGACATGGGGTGGTATACTAAATAGAAATCACTGAGACGATGCTAAGTAATGGATAAATTGTGAAGTTTCTTTCTGTTTAGAGATTACCTGCAGGCATGATTTGAGATCTGATGAGATTTGTGATATGATTTAAGACTGGCAGTAAGCCCGGTGATGTCTGTGATGATTTAAAACCGTGAGTAAGCCCGGAGATGATTTAAGACTGCGAGTAAGCCCAGTGATGTCTGTGGATGATTTAAAGCCGTGAGTAAGCCGGAGATGACTTAAAACTGGCAGAGTAAGCCCAGTGATGTCTGTGATGATTTAAAACCGGCAGAGTAAGCCCGGAGATGATTTAAGACTGGCAGAGTAAGCCCAGTGATGATATAAAACTTGGCAAAGTAAGCCCAATGATGTTTTGATAAAACCTGGCGGAGGTCCGATATTTTATGTTGATAAAACCTGGAGGTAGTCCGCGATGTTTCTGTTGATAAAACTTGGCGGTGGTCCGTGACGTTTATGTTGATAAAACCTGGCGATAGTCTAGAGATGTTTTGTTGATAAAACCTGGCGGTGGTCCGGTGATATTTTGTGATGTTAAAACCTGGCGAGAGGTCCGATATTTTGTGACGATAAAACCTGGCGGATGGTCGGTGATGTTTTGTGATGATGTCCTGGCGAGAGTCGATGGAATAAATTGATGTCTGGCGAGAGTCCAGTGGAATTAATCCTGGCGTGTGTCCAGTGGTGAATGAGAAATGATTGTGATGTGGTATATAAGATAGGTGAACCCTAGTTGTGATTCAAGCATGATAAGCTATCCCATTGTTGTAGTATTGTAACTTAGGTTATCTACGACAGCAAAGGGAAGTGATCTCATGGGACCGAGCATGGCTAGCGGCTGGGGAGGAAAGATCTCGTAGGGACACGTTAGGCTAATGGATAGTAATGAACTGGTTGACGTGAAAATCTCTGTTTTACTTATTCGCATCATGATTATCCTGTTTTACTTGCTAGCTGTAATTGTAAGAGGGGTGGTTGGGTTGGATTATTCTACTGGGTGATTTATCACTCACGGATACGTCTGTATCCTGGCAAATCGATTGCTTCGGCGATCAATTTGCTAGAAGGCGCAGGATTCAATGGAGAAGATTCAACGATGATGCAGTTCGACACGGAAAGAATATCAGTAACGAAGATCGAGGATGCTTAGGATTCGTATCAAGATTAGAGTCAGCTCTGAAGTTAGTGTATTTTGATTCCGTAAATCTATCTTGAGATTGTATTAGCAAAATCTTTATTTTTGGAAAATCATATTTATTTAGCAAAATTTTCTTAAGAAATCCTTTTATTTTACACCCGAAAAGTCGGGGCGTTACACACACTCCCCTTTCCACTTACCCGGCACCGGCCAAGATCCCTATCATTAAAGCTCTGCCTCTCGGGCCAGATCCCAGTTTCTATAACGCGGATCACAAAATCCGGCTCATTCAACAACCCGGCATTGTCCGTGGTTTTTAACCCCAAGAAATTCAGGGGATCTAGTGGTTTCAAGTTTTCGGTCTGTGGTGGTGGTGGGGAGAGGGATGTGATGGTGGATTCTTACCAGTGCTCATGGGTTATGATTCTTGGGAAGATGGAGGGCTTGGCGTCGTGATGGACGCGGACAAATGGACAATGAAGGTTTTGGGGAGAGAGAGAGAGAGTGGGAGGAGGGGAATGGGCAGTAATAGCCCTCAAAAGGGGTCACGCACGGGGTCTTTTTCCTGTCTAAAAGATACTGTAACTCATTCCTTCCAAAGGATGACATTAAAACAAATTTAAAAGTCAAAGTATTTGTATGTCGAAATTAAAAGGAGAAAGACCAAAGTAAATTTTAGATGACAATCGAAGGAATATATAAGAAATTTCCTTTTTTTTTTTTTTTGTCTTCGAGACCAATTTCGTTCACATCCACAAAGAGTAAGTAAGTAAACATTACCACATTTGTCGGCCTATGCTGAGTATTTTTTAGCTATTTCTAAGAAGAAAATTACCTCGGTTGGATATTGATATATGTAAATGCATTCAATTCTTGGTCTAAGTTCAGACAAAAGTTAGTATAAAACAAGACAATAATTTTTCAACTAAGCACTAATCAATGTGACATTGACTTGAGATTTTGCAGTATTGGCTAAAAAACAAAAGTACACGTGGAACGATTCTGATCATCAAAGCGGAACTTTGTGCGGGGATGCATAGAGTGAGTAACGCTGACTCAATTATTGGGCTGTCGAACAAAATTGCACCCTTTCTATGTAATTTCATGTATTTGGTGTTGCTTCTAAAGTAGAAAGAAAAAAAAAAAAAAAACCATGTTAAAAATTGGTAGCAGAGATATGAAGATCAAGGTGGTAGAGGTTGATTGGTAATACAAGGTTTTTGTACTAGAGGAAGTTGAACAGAGATAAACCTACCAATGAATAGAAAATCGAAAATAGAGCAACGGTGTGACGACATACATTTTGGACTTGACTTCAAAAACGATGAATTTGAATTTTAAAATCTTGTCTTCTCCAAATTTCTTGACCACAAGGAAGAAAGAAGCGAAAACAATTGATCACCTCATATGTTGATCCCTCATGTGGTCGTTACATGTCGGGGAATGAGACTCACTATGCGCTGTTCCATTCAACGATTTGAGTTTTTTTTTTTAGGTCTTGATGTGTTTATCGTCTATTCAAAAATCACGTCGATCGTATATTAATTAACGAAGACTTGATAGAACCATATTTGTCTGAAGAGAAATGAATGGTGGGAGGATGGCCATCCATTTATCTTGTGAAGAATAGTGGTGAATCCGGAAAATTGACGTTGGGGGCACTTTTCAATTATAATATAGGAAAAAATTCCGACGGGTAGAGCATACCGAACTTAACCATTTCTCACTACACATAAAAAATTCTAATGCACTTTTTTACAAAAAAAATAATAATAATACATTCAAACACATGCACGAAAATTACACTGTTCTACACATGAAAGGGTGATTTTTGAGGATTATTAGGAAACTTTGACATATTTGGGGTGATTACTGATGTAGTCTTTGAAGGAGATAATTGAAAAGAAGTAGAAAACTAGAGGTAAAAGTGAAAATATCAAAAATTCAAGGGCACAGACCCTCTCTTTACTAGACCCACTAGACAAATACGGTTCGTTCCCATAGATACCGATGTCTAATTTTACTAAAATACCTAATTGTTTGCAAGGACGATAATGCATCAAAAACTACAAAATGAACTGTTCCAATTGTTGAATAAGATCGTGATGGATCTTATTTTCTGTCACATAACATACTACCCTAAGGGTTATTATCTTGCTCTTTTTTCAATGCATTCTTACACACATCTAAGGCCACCATTGTAAATTCATGTGTATAAAAAAGGAGTGTTAATTGTAAAAAGAGGGATGTGAATATCATTTCCCTTTATAATATTTCTTCCAAGCGTTAGAAATTTCCTAGTTTAACATTCTGCAGAACACAATCTCTGGGGGTTGGAGTCTTTGGACAAAGTTGTGAAATGGATGGCAACATTGTTTCGGGAAAAAAGAAAAAAGGAAACCGCGCTATGTATAACGAATAAAAGTTGAAGGGCGAAAATATAATTTTAACCCTCTAGCACCGAAGCTACCAAAATCAGGGGTATGAATATCGTACCGGTCCGGTGAGGCCGGTACCATTTTGTAGATATTCCGGTACACTAAACTTTCAATCCTGGTCCAACTATTGTTCGCGTCATCGTCCCAACACAACACTCAAAAGTGTTGGTAAAGGTTCACAGAAACAATGCTATAGACATGCTTGGTCTATACCAGCGCTTGGGCAATGCACTGGAGTAGAGGCGTTACTATAAGTCTATACCAACGCTTTTTGTGGGCGTTGATATAAATTTATGCTTACCAACGCTTTTTTCCCCAGCGTTTGAAAGCGCTGATATAGCATAGTTTTTACCTGCGCTAACCAAAGAGCTGGTGTAGATTTTTTTTACCAAAAAGTAATGCACAAGAGCCCCATTTCATGCTACACCTTTCCATCACCATGAGCCCGAACGTACCTTTTCCGACCACTGCACCAAACATCATTTTCATTATGCACTCCCTCCATTCCAAATTGAGAGTCAATTATTCCATTTTGAGTTGTTTCAAAATGATAGCCCTTTTTCAAAAATGGAAGGAAAAGCTTGGTGATTTTTCAAAAGTGTCCTTCACAAGTGAATATAAGTGTTATAAAGTAGATAAAATATAGGGATAATGGTGAAAATCATAGACAATATAGGTGTAATCATTGCATGTCCCCTAAAATAGTTGAAATCCCCAAGAGGGACTCTCAATTTGGAACGGAAGGCATATTTGATAATATTTAATATATAACATATGTTTATGCTCCGATTGAGATTTTCTTTTTAAATATTTTATGCCCTCTTTTTGTTCCATAACTTGTCAAAAGATTTATTTTCGGAGTTTTTATATTTGTATTTTACAGGATCTTCTTCAAAGACTTCCACCACAACCCCAAAGAATTCATCTAATGGAAATATTACTTATTTCGACTAAGTCAAAATTTTAGACTCATCCCGACCCCCTCTAGAGTTTTTATTTTTTGATCTAAACTGTCTATCTTTTACATATTACAGAGTTCATCATTCTTACCAAGAATGAAATTAATCGGGTATCACTACACAGTTGATCTGACGAAAACAATCCATTATGTTAATGAAATTGTGTCTCGATAAAGAAGCTTTGTAAACCCAATCAAGATCTTTTTTTTTTACGAGAACGATATAATCAACAACTAAAACAAAGTCAATGGTTTGGATCGTCGTAATTGTGTCGTGGTCAATGGCTCCCGTATGTTCAAGTACATCACAAGACATAGTTTGTTAATAATTACATTGAACATATAGAATTAAAAGGTCATTAATTACCAACTCAACTTTTCCAATGGTCGATCTGAACCGTTAGGATTTCACGTCGTACTGATTCCATCATTGTCACCGAAATCAAAGATCATCGGATATCGGTGACCACCTGATCGGACAACATTTAATTCATCTCGAGGCGTTAATGTATTAGATCGCAAGACCTGACCTCGACCAGAGTCTTTATTTTTTGATCTGAACCGTCTATTTTTTACATATTACGAAGTTCATCAATTGTATCAAGATTGAAGTTGATCGTGTACCGCTATATATTTGATCAGACGATAACTATCATCTAAAAAACAAATTATGTCCCAATCAAGGAGCTTTCTAAACCTCATCAAGTCATTTTTTTGTGATAATGATTTAAACAATACGCACAACGAAATCAACAACCTCGAATGTTAAAATAGTTGTCTTATTGAGATGCGCTAAATAATCATATTGAAGATTATTAGCAAATGTATGACATATAATATAATTAGAAATTGTTCCATTAGTGGCTATTTTTTCTTTGGATCTATTTCAGCGCTTTTCCTAGATCGCTGCTGGGGAATGGGGGGCCTATTCCAATGCTTTTGCTTGGGCGCTGAAAAATGGTTGGCCTATTGCAACGCTTTTGCTTTGGGCACTGAAAATCTCCATTCGAGCAACAGTTAGAAAAAGCACTATTGTAGACCTCCTATTATATTGCTTTTTGCAAGTGCTGATTGAAAAAGCGCCGGTGTTGAACAAATTTCTCGTGGTGGCATTCTCGTGCATCATCGCCCATTCTCCGTCCACCAGCCTGTGAGGAAGGGGAAAGGTTTTGGAGCTTTACACACAGAAGGACAGGCTATTCTAGTAACGGTAAAATACTGTACGAAGGGGTTTGATTTTCAAAGAGTAAAACCTAACCATGATTAATTATATATGGGCCCATTTCACTTAACTTTTTTTAAAAACTTTTAATTTTGTTCTTATTTGAAATTTTTTTTGCGTTTGTTATTTTTGCGCCAAATTTTTGTGACTTATTAATTCGTCTCAAAGAGATGAATTGAAAAAGTAAAATTTTATGGAAGAGGCGCAAAAGTAACAAACGTGAATAAAATTTAAATAAGAACAAAATTAAAAGTTATAGAAAAAGTTAAGTGGAATGGAGTCTCAATTGTATGGAAGAGGATTGTCAGGATACACTTCCTGTATAAAGTTTTTCCGAAGAATGTGTATCTTTTAAAAAATATATAACTATTTAAAAGCAATCAATCCGAAATGGTACTCTATATTTTATCAGGAATGGAACTTACCATAAAATAATCACTTTTAGAACCTTGCTCCAACCGCCTCACATTTTCAATCAACTCTTTCGTGGTATTTGATGCATCCTACAAAAGAAAATTAATATATGTTCATGAGCCATTGGTTTCTCAAAATATGGTGATTACTAAATGATAATGCGCATTAGCAAGAAATAAGCAGAGAAAACAACCTTGAATTCGGTTACTAGATTTTCTTCAATGAATCTTGAATTATGTTGTTCCTTGTTCATTTGCACAATCTTTCGTAATGCCTCCTCGAGCTGATGAAACCACAAGCAACATTTTAGGATATATGAGAGAATGAATATGTGCCATGACTTGGTAGTGTACTAATATAATTCTATTGGATATAAAACAGAACACTAATTCACACCACTAAGAGCATCCACAATGTAATAATCAAAATTGGATAACCAAAAGTTGCCACATCATCTTTTGGTTATTCATTTAAGACATTGCTAAGATTAGCAATGTAGAGGTCCACAATGTAATAATCAAATTGGATAAACAAAACTTGCCACATCACCTTTTTAAACTACAAAATTCTAAAAACTAAAACTTTTGACAATAATTTGAATACTCTTTTTGAAAAAAAAAATAGCAGGTTTTGTAAGAAAATATTTTAGTGAAAAAAAATTGAAAATAGTTTTTTTTCAAAAAGAAAGCAGTTTTGAAAAAAACAGTTTTTGTGTTAAAACACTTTAAATTTTTTTTTTTGTAAATATTTTTTTTTAAGTTTCTGAAAAAAAAAAGTTTTTAAAAATAATTTTTTGGAAACATTGTTGAGAGAGAGAAAAGGTATTTATGTAATGATGAGTGTACTTGATTGAAAAAATATGGGGACTATTAGATTTGATTATTGGCAAAAAGGTTGCTAGTTTTGATTATTCAAAGCCCAAAATTTGATGAGTTGCTAAGAGGTTGCTAAGTTTGGTTATTACAATGTGAGCACTTTTTTTAGCAAACATTGCTAACTTTAACAACATTTTGGTTTTGATTATTACATTGTGGATGCTCTAACAATCAATGCAACTGGAAATTTGATGACAGATAACAGATGCTTCTGGGTGTGGTTAGGACTGTCAATGGACCAGATCCGATCCGGATCCAATCCGAATTCTATAACGTAGATCCGATAATCCGAATCCGGTAACGTTATCGGATCCGGATCGGATTAAATCCGTTATCAATCCAAATCCGAACCTTTTTTTTTTTTACTTTTTATAATTTTTTGAATTTTTTTTTTAAAATACAGTAAATTTTTTATTTTGAAAAAAAATGTTTAAGAAGTTGTATTTTTATTTTCAATTTTTTCTGCTATTTTTTTTTGAAAATTTTTGCTAAAATTTTTGGAGTAAAAAAGTTTTCGGATTTTCGGATCGGATCCAAATTTTTCGGATCGAATCCGGATTACCACTATCGGATTTGAACCTTATCGGATCCAAGACTTATCGGATCCGGATCCGATCCGGCCCGTTGACAGACCTACGTGAAAGCGTCTCGTTGACCAAAGATGCAACACATATAACTCATTAGTTCAATTTATTTTCTCTGTGGTGTCGCAAATATGTGAAATAACTAGCACTTGAGTGTGTAAGCGCATCTAAGCCTCAAACTAAACCCTAAATCATAGGAGAAGGGGACATGGATCCAAAGTGGGTATGCATAGATCGACGACTGATGTCATAATATTCAGTTGTGCTGCACAATTTGCAATAACTCTTAAGACATTGTAAACTAGTCAGAAATTGCCCTTCACTATCAAATGTGAGTTTCTTTTTGTGTTCTTATTCTCAGGTACAGGGGTTGGACAGAGTATATCTACCATTGCCTGAACACCCACAAGCGAACAATGTCCATGTAAGTACAACACTACTGATATAGCACATACCTTGGTTTCTAGTGACTTGCACCTATCTCTTTCATTCTGTATATCATGCTGCAAATCACCTAAAATCTTTTGTTCCAACCGCCTCACCCTTTCCAACAAGTCATGATTGATGGTATCTGAAGCATCCTCCTACAAATGAAAAAAGGAAATAATTTCATTTGCCCCCCATTTATCTGAGAACGATAATTACAGAAAGATTAAACGTACAAGGAAGAAATAAGCAGAGAAAACAACCTTTAACTTGGTTCTCAGATTTTCCTCCACTCTCTCTAAGAAATCATCTATTGCTTCCTCCTGAATCTTATTTATCTCCTCATCCTTTTCTAATCCCTCCTTGAACTGATGAAATCACAAGCAACACTTTAGAATAGAAAAAGACACTAAATAGGTGCCCTGACTCGTTAGGGTACCAGTTTAATTATATTAGATAGACAATGGAACACCATTTACGATCGATGCAACTGAGAATTTGATAGACAATGGAACACCATTGTCTTAACTCTGACTTAAGACAATGTATATTAATCATGAATTTACTTTATTTCAAGAGTAGTTTGGGAAAAAAGGAAATTTTTATACTTAAAAATTTCTCTTCAGTATCAGATGTGAGTTTCTTTTAATGATGTTAATCTCCGGTACAGACTGCATATCAAATACCATTACTATAGTCTGAACACCCACGACCCATTTCGAACCAAAAGAAAAGAAAGCAAAAACAAGCCTAGATGAAGTAAAAATAGTAAAGCATGTAATTGTAACCGAGCAACAACTCCACCTTATGATCATCTCCCAAAAATAGGCACGCATTGCCAACATAATATTGGTATGCATAACATCAAACTAAGCAGAACGAAAACTAAGAATAAGAACAGAAGATAAGAAAACCCCATAGTCGTAAGTAAACACAAGCAGACAATACCTATTTGAGTACAACACTACTGCTGATTAGAAAAAAGAAGAAAGAAATATTGCATTTACCTCTTTCACATCACGCCTCAAATCTGTAATCCCTTCTTGTAATGACTTCCTCCTATGGGAAAACATACCAACCGCGAGAATGGGAAAATGGGCGAGGTCCAGTATTGACATATCAAAAGCAATAAACTTAACTCACGTTTTTCTCAATTGACGCTTCTCTTCCTCCAACCGGCAGTTCTCTTCCTCCAACCGGCGGTTCTCTCTCTGGAGTGGAACAACATTAGGCAAAGCAATTTACCACAGAAAAAGGAATTCGATCTAGCTATCGAGAAGAAAGGAGACACGGGGAGGGATAGGGAGGGTGAGAGAGAGCAAATTAAGTTTGGCAGAGCCACTTGAAGCAATGGCGGCTACATGATTTGTGTGTACAGGGGCCCGAAACTCGTATATTTTTGCCCATAGATAATAAAACAGAGTGTGTGTGTATATATATATATATTGCTACTTACGAAGTCCGAAGAAGAAGAGATGATAATGTGTGTATATTTGCACTACCATGGAAACTCACCCGAAGGAGGAGCCAGCTTTTGATACTTCTGTCACGCAATCCCCAAGCAGGCCTTTTTAGTGGGAGTTTCTACGAGGGCCGAAATTCGATCGGAACAGAAAACAATAGGAATGAGATCAAAATCGAACACGATGCTAATAAATTTTTGTTGCCTATCGAAAAAAAGAAAGAAAGAGAGAGATCTGGCCATGGCTGGCTGTGAGAGAGAGAGAGAGAGAGAGAGAGAGACCCGAGTGGCAGCTGTGCGATAGCTGTTATTGAAACAAAACCCTAGTTCTTGTGGCTTCACTATCATCAGCTTCCTCCCGAGTAAACGCAGAGCCATTGTTTGGTTGGTACTTGGTATCTCAAACAGAAGTCTGCAGAGCTAGGGTTAGGGGTGGTTTCACTCAAATACGTTTGGAGTACATTTTATATTCATTCGAAAAATTTTGTAGTATTTCTTAATTTTGCTTTATTCTTTTGTATGAATTATTAGTTCATTTTGAGAGGAAAGGAATCTACACATATCGGATTTGAGTTGATTTTTCATGGGTCCCGCGTGGCATTCAGTAGCCTTGTTAATTTTTGTTAATTTTTGTTAATTTTTCCTAACGTTCGTTTAGCAATTCTAATACACCATAAAAAATAAAAAATAAAAAATAAAAAAACCTATATTCTCCAAATTGGGGGATATTGCTGTCTAGTGGTGTGCGCAGCACCGTACTGCACACCTCCGAGCCGTCTGATCGTGCATCCGATAACTCAGATCTCATCTCGGCAATGAATAGCTCTTGAGATGAGATCCGAGCTGTCGGATATATGATCCAACGGCTCAAAGATGCGCAACACGGTACTGTGCACCTCATCAACCCATATTCTACGTGCATGGCCAGTTAAATTGCTGTAAACTTCCGATAAAAGAAGAATTAAAGTAGTGTTGCTATATTCTCTCCAGCCACTGGACAACGACTCCTTGGGCTTTAACAATTGTAGTCCAATCTAATCTCCAAAAAAGATGATAGTCGTATATAGTCAATTACGCACAATTAAGAAGAAAAAACTAGGGGTGTACATGGTCCGGATTGGTCCGGTCCTCTAGAAAACCAGTAACTGGATCATTTCAAACGGTTTTAGAAAATTGGGAACCAGAACCTAACCAATATATGCATGGAACCTAACCAAAACCAAACCGTAAGACCGGTCCGGTTTTGGTTCGGTTCCGGTTCTATCCAATAAGCATCCAAACACTTATTCACAATTAAATATGAACTCATAATATTAAAGAAATGGGAAGATAATTTGTTGGAATAGGAAAAGGAGAAAGAAAATAAAAGCTTTCCTAAAAAATGAGATTTCATCTCTAATTTATCTTAACCTATCAAATCCAAATACATATTTAATTACACACACATATGTATTTCTATATTTATCTTAGTTTTAAACGGTCCGGTTCGGTTCTAACCACGGTTTATTAATTGAGAACCAGTAACCGAACCGAAATTAACGGTTCTTATTTTTTTGGAACCATAACCTAACCGTAGAACCACAGAACCGGACCAAATAGGACGATTCGGTCCGGATCGGACCGGTTTTACGGTTCGGACGGTTTTCTTGAACACCCCAAGAAAAAACATATGATATTGGAGCTTACATTTGCCAATATTTTGTGCTTATAATTGTGTTTGGCAGAAGAACTTCATAGATAATAGTAAAATAGAGCGGTTCCGGAGACACCTAAAAAAATATCTCATAATTTCCGATCAAATTTTAATGATCCGAGTCGCTCAATGTGATCAGAACGTTATTTTAAAGATACACTCGAGAAATCAGCAAAAAAAATGACCGAGAAGGACTTGATCTGAGCAGTTTTTATTTGAACGGTTCAATTAAAAACTGCTCAAAACAAGCACTTTTTAGTCATATTTTTTTCTAATTTCTCGTGGGCACCTTTACAATCACATTCGGCATAAACGGTTTGAATCATAAAAATTTGACCGTAAACTATGAAATTAAGATTTGATGTGTTTTTTTTAGATGTTTTTATAGGTGTCGCTGAAACCGCCCCAATAATAAAGAGTCAATACAACCCCAATCAGAAATACAAAAAACAAAACTACAGAGTTACATGATAAATAGATACGACAAGCATAACTACCAGATAATTTTCCAAAGCAAAAAGATCCATTGCGAACTCTATCTGTTGTCGAATGAATAAGATGTATCCACCTCCGAATGGATCCTCGAAGATGTCACAAATTTTGCCAGAACATATGCTTGATTGATTCTGCTACGGTCGCATAGAGATATACTGCAGATACGAACAAACTGAGCTACCCCAATCGTTGATCAGTTTTGTAGAGGAAAAACGAAGCCACGTGGTGACGGGGGACTTCGATCTCACTCGTAACAAAGAGAACTCATATTCAATGATTCATGAGATATTAGTTCGCTACTATCACGTGTTGCCTCAGATTCCTTCCTAACTATACATGGATGTGGAACCCGAACATTTAATCTTGACCACATTAACTTAATAAAATGCAGACCTCCCTTTTCTAATCGAATTTCGATGATTCGAGCCGGTCAATGTATTCAGAACGTGATTTTAAGGGTGTAACGCCCCGACTTTTCGGGTGTAAAATAAATAATTTCTTTAAGACAATTTTGCTAAATAAATATGATTTTCCAAAATAAATATTTTGCTAATGCAATCTCAAGATAGATTACGGAATCAAAATACACTATCTTCAGAGCTGACTCTAATCTTGATACAAATCCTAAGCATCCTCGATCTTCGTTACTGATATTCTTTCCGTGTCGAACTGCAACATCGTTGAATCTCCTCCATCGAATCCTGCGCTCTCTAGCAAATTGATCGCCGAAGCAATCGATTTGCCAGGATACAGACGTATCCGTGAGTGATAAATCACCCAGTAAAATTATCCAACCCAACCACCCCTCTTACATTACAATTAGCAATCAACAGGAGATAATGAGTAAATCAATGATAATTCACATAACTTGTTTCTTTACTATCCATTAACTTAATCTGAAATCTAAGATCTCTCCACGAGATCTTTCCTCCCCAACCACTAGCCATGCTCAGTCCCATGAGATCACTTCCCTTCGTTGTCGCAGGAACACCTAAGTTATATACTGAGTGTGCACCCCAATAACTACAACAAGGGGTAAGCTTATCATGCCAGGTATCACGACTAGGGTTCGCCTATCTTATAAACCACATCACAATTCTTTTCACAATCATCCTTTGGACACCCACTTGATCTTATCAATTCATCACTGGACACCCGCCATTATCAATTCTCATCACAATCTCATCATATCACAACATCACGCCGCAGGCAACCTCTAAACAGAAATAACTTCACAATTTATCCATTACTTAACATACGTCTACGTGATTTCTAATTCGCATACCACCCCATGTCCCTAGGGTCCAATCTAACGTTCCACTGAAATATCGATACAATATCAATCACAATAATAGTTGAAAACGAATAACAGGATCAAAACAGTTAATAAGCAATGCAATCACATAACTTTTATGATTGGGCCGTTGCCCTTAATCTCGTATGGTCACAAAGTCATTAAGAATGTAAGAATTATTTAATTAAGATTTAAAAATAATTTTCTAGGCTTCTATTAATTATTTATAAGTAATTAAGCTAATTAAATACTAATTAAATGCATTAATTAGGTAAAAATATTAAAATAAATATCGTAACCTTAATAAAGGTCCTAACAGTCCCCTATGATAAGTTTGAGTGCTAAAAGTTGGGTTTGGATGCTCACGGAATTAATTTAAATAAACAGATTAAATTAATAGGCAAGACAAGATTAAATAGACAAGTAAATAGTTAATTAATTAAAAATATATTTTTATTTACAGAATATCATCTTAGGACTGTAAGAAGTCTAAATAAACTTATTTGTAATTTTAAACCTCTTGAATAATATTTTACGATATTATCATTAAGAAACAATGCTTAAATAATAATAAATAGTAAATTAAATAAATAAAATTTTATTTTAACAACATATCACCTTTGAACTGTTAGGAGTCTAAGAAAAATAATTTCGATATTAAAAATATTTTCTATAAGGTCACAACTATTTTTTCGTTTGTATCTTTCATTAAAAATAAAATAAATAGCTAATAATATCAAAGGTTTATGAACTCAGTAAGTTATGATCCTTGACATGTTAGAAAACTAAGAAAAATAGTTTGGGGACTTATGGAATAGTTTACAAGGTCGCAATGAATTTTAGTTTACAAACGATCACACGATTACGAATAAAAATTAAATAAATTGAAGATTAAATAAAAAAATATGAAACTAACAAGGTATGAACTTTAGAATGTGGGTAACCTAGGATAAAAATTTGAGTCAAAATCTATTTTTAAAAGGTCACAAAACCAATTCGACCTGAAGCCGGAAACAAAACCGCACTGGGAAAGCGGAGTTCGACGCGAACTCAGCGATGTCTGGTTCTAAGCGGCTGGGCCGCCGAACCTTCTTGCGCGAGGTCGCAGGCTGCCTTGATTTTTTGTTTTCTCGCTTGTTTTCGATGCATGGGACTACGAGGGTCATTGGGTTATGTCTATAAACACTTAATATACTTAGAGGAGGCTTGGATTGAATTATAATACCTTGGTTCGGATTTAATTCGTTTTTGATCGAAAACTTGAATTTGGAGAAGGCGACTTCAATTCCGTCGATCGGGGACCTTGGGCTCGATTGGATGATCATTGGAGATGCTTGAGGTCGAGGAAGTAATTGGAATGATCAATTCGGATCTTGGTCGGGTCTAGGACACAAACCCACTTTTCTCTCTCTTTCTTTCTCTCTCTAAAACTCCATGGATTGGAATTCGATTTTCTTCGAATTCTCTCTCTCTCTGGACTTGTAGGGTGTAAGAATTTCGTAGGGAACCCTAGGATCGACGTAATGAAGTATTTATAGAGAATTGAGAAGGGTTTCGATTAAAAACGGGTTTAAAGAAGTTGTATCCTTCTAGGACTCGAATTGAGACGCGATACGAACGAAGATACGATCACGGAGGAGGCATAAACGAATTAGGAGGGTGAGGGATGAGAGAAATGCGCATGCGTGCAATTACTTGTTTGTAAAGTAAGAAAGAAAGAAAATAAAATTAAATAGGATAAGATAGATAATTAGTTTAGGAAAAGAATTTAATTATCGCTAATTATACTTTTTAATGATATTATTAAAAAAAAAATTATGGAAATAAGATTTGTAAATCCTTTTTTAAAAAAAAATTTGTTCGGAAATTCCGGGTCGTTACAACCTATCCCCCTTAAAATAATTTCGTCCTCGAAATTAAAGCGTACTCTCTGGTAAATGAAATTTATCAGTAGTTGGCACGAATCGTGTCTTCTCGTTCCCCAATTGATTCCTTCAATCTTCGGTATCTCCACAAGACCTTGGCTCGTTTGGTTGTTCATCATTGGGAATTTTTTTTTTTTTCTCCACGATCCTAAATTTTCGACGGTTGCTCTTCAAAAGTTGTATCCTCATTTGGTGTGACTTCCTTCCAGTTGAACACGTGTGTAGGGTGTGGACCATGTATTTTCGTATCATGGAGACATGATGATGTTGTGAACTTTGGCGGTCTGCGGCGGTAAAGTTGGGCGATAGGCTACCTCTTCAATTCGTTTCGTGATTTCGAAAGAACCAATGTAGCGAGGCGATAACTTTCTTTTCTTGACAAATCGGGTGATCCTAAGGCGCAGCTTGAACAAAAAGTACGTGGAAAGTCTATGGTCTCATCCCCTTGTCAGCGTAGCTCTTTTATTGGCTTCGAGTGATTTGGGAGTCATCAACTTACCTCCTTCGTTGGTTAGTTCTTGAAAGCTTGGTTCTTGTCTCTTAATCGGTGGATGGTACTTTTCTCCCAAAAGAAACGAGAATGCGAGAATTTCCAAGAGATTTCGAACATGACTCAAATACTATAGAACCTAATAGAAAGTATGAACAGATCCTCCTCTTACGAGTTAGAGGTATGAGTTGTTTAGAATTGAGTTGGAATACGAGAACAACGAGAATCAAGCTAACCGACGTCAAACTCAATGATTTGGATTCGAAAAAGTTTCATCATTAGAATAATGCTGATAAAAAGATTTATCATGGTAGTGAAATAAGCAAGTACTTGGTCTACCAAACATTGCACTGAAATAATTTAACAAGGGTTCTCATAAGAAATATCGATCTATTGATAGGTTTGAAAGATTACACGATTCAATCGATGAAACAGAACTAGTCAACTAGATATTTATTTTGCACCACGTTGGCCAAACGTATTTCAAAACAAACATCTAACTCTAATTATTTAAAAGAAAGAAAGATAATGGGCACAAGTGAAGAGTAAACAATGACTCTTGAATCCAAAAATAGAAAAAGTCATCAATAGAACAATGATTGGATTTGATTAACTCGAAACAGGATATAAAGTTTAAGAAAATTGAAGCATAATGATATCGGTGTTCAAGAACTAAATAACTCCAACATTGAAACTCGAACTAGGTTTGTGAATCTAGAGTTTTGAAAGGTCGGAGGAATATTTTTGATATGATATCAAAAGATTTCAAGGTTGTAGATAATTAATAGTGCGCTGATCAAAATAAACGAGAATTGCTCCAAACATGAAGTATTCAATGGATCAGAGAAGTTAGACTCATAATTGAGCACACTGTTGACTTCAAATCAAATCAAATTAAGAGGGGTTGGAACGAAATGACTTATTAGGAATATCCAATTTGAAAGAAAATGTCACAAGAGTTAGGTGCTTGGAATAGACAAGAGTTCAACGATGTGAGATTTAGTTGAAGTTGCAGTTATAACAATGAAGAGTCATAATGAATGTGATTTTAATAAGAGTCAAGAGAGATTGAAGGTAGCGGACGGTTAGGATACAATCAATTGAATGAGAATGGAGACTTATATGAATAATCGTCAATAGCTCGTCTATCCCCCTTAAAAAAAAAAATTATTTAGAACTTCATCGCAAGAGAATGGTTGTCGCTTCCTTAGATATTCACGACCTTGAGCTCTTCCTGATCTGTTGAACTATGATGGTGCCTTCATCGGATGTAGTGGCATAGTATTTAGCTAGGTGATGATTTTGAATCCCTGATAACATCATGTTTCTATTCGTCAATCTATCTACTTTCTCAAGGGATCTACGACGCTGGAGGTTAGGGTTTAGGGTTTTAAGGGTTTCTAAATATCCAGTTCTAAAAGGGAATGAGTGCAACAACGTTCTTACATTGATCATATCCTATTTGTGACCGTTATCAACCTAGAGAAACAAGAATTCTTCTTCAACAGGTACTTTATTTACTAAGTAGCCTCCTTCGATAGTATCCTTCCTCTATTGTCGAGATTTGTCTTTTTGTCTTCCTTGGATTGGTGTTCTTTGTCTCGTTCGATCGGACAACCAATTAAGAGGAATGATTCTTCTATCGCTTCCTTCTGGTCGGAATTAACGTTGATTTTGTAACTTCTCGGAGTCTGAGTCGCAACAGGTAAATAAATATTTATATGATATAGTTAGACAGGTTATATCGTAGTTTAGAAAAGCAATAGATACGGTAAACGTTTAGCTATTCAGATTTACACTCTCAGAATGTGGATCCTTCCTCACACAGAAATAAGAAGATTCGACGAACTTAAAATAAAATTCGAAGGGCTTGGAGGTTGAATGCCAAATGAAAAGGGTGACATATCATTCTCTAAGAGTTAGAATACGAGTTGTTTGGATTTGAATAGTAAGGAGTGGCTACTATCAAGTTAATAAGAACTAATCAATGATGAAAGTTCAAGTAACTACAATAATGATGATTCAAACCAAAGACACGAACGGGATGAATGAATACTTTCTTACGATCACGACAATGATTCTCATAAGGGAAGCCCATTTATTTCGACGAAGTTCTAGAAACAATAACGAGGTAAGGAAGCGAAAACTGAACCAGATGTTTAATTATCTTGAATTATTTTGGCCAAACGCATTTCATTGCAAGTATCTAATTCTAATGGTTTCAACGCATACGCAACTGGCTCACCAGGTTCGTTCCCATAATAGAAAGTTCTTGATATTTCAAGGGTCGAATCTCATCCATTCAAGAGAAAGCACGACATCAAAGAAAGAGTAGCTTCACAAATACATATAAGTGATCTGAAACTTAGAACTCTAGCTAAAAAATTTTTTTTTTTTTTTTTTTTTACAATTATGAAATTTGGAATGACGGATATGAAAAAGAATTGAGGGGGTGGATGACGATGAGATATTTCTATATAGCCAGTACTGGATAATTGAGAATTTCACAAAATTTGTACCAATGGTCCAATAATTGAGTAGACTGTTGGAATAGCAAGGATGAGATTTGATTAATTAAAAGCATTTGCGAGAATCCTTAGAAATTCACCGTTAACAAAAAAGAAGTGTCATGAGAGTCGAAGTGAAAATTTTCAATGAGTTTAAGCTCTTGGGTTTGTACTTGAATGAGAAAAGAAAAACTACTTTGAAAGGAATCTTATAAAAAGAATCAAGAGAGGTTGAAAACATTGAATAGTGATAAGATAGTTAATTGACTAAGGAAGAGGATTAGATGAATGTATAATTGTCAATCTCTTCTTTTATCCCTCTTAAAAGAATAGAATCTCAGCGCAAGGGAATGTTTACTATCTTCTCGGGTGTTCATGACTTCGAGTAGTTCTTCAACCTTCTGATTTATGACGTATGGTGCCGTATCGGCTCAACTTGCCTAGAAAATAGGTGGTCGGGGATTATAGACAGTATCATGCTTTATTCATCGATCTACAACTTTGAGAAGCCTACGATGCTTGAGGTTTGGGTGTCCAAAATAGTCGTGGTGATGACGGCTACAAGAAGCTGTTGATCTTGCGGATTCTCGTTATCGGGTCAGAGTGCTAACATTGACGTTAGCATTGTTGTAAGGGTGGCAGCGTTGCGGTCAACGTTAGTTCTATACTTCTTCAGAGTCCAGGTTGTAACAGTTAATAAAAAAAATATTTATATGTTATATTTAGGTGGGATGCTACGTAGCTAGAATAATAAATAGGATAAACGCATAACTATCGAGGGTTACGCTCTCGGAAAGTGATCTACCCAATCTACCCAAGGCCGAGGGTTGAACCTAAAGCTCAAACTGTAACGCCCCGACTTTTCGGGTGTAAAATAAATAATTTCTTTAAGACAATTTTGCTAAATAAATATGATTTTCCAAAATAAATATTTTGCTAATGCAATCTCAAGATAGATTACGGAATCAAAATACACTATCTTCAGAGCTGACTCTAATCTTGATACAAATCCTAAGCATCTTCGATCTTCGTTACTGATATTCTTTCCGTGTCGAACTGCAACATCGTTGAATCTCCTCCATCGAATCCTGCGCTCTCTAGCAAATTGATCGCCGAAGCAATCGATTTGCCAGGATACAGACGTATCCGTGAGTGATAAATCACCCAGTAAAATTATCCAACCCAACCACCCCTCTTACATTACAATTAGCAATCAACAGGAGATAATGAGTAAATCAATGATAATTCACATAACTTGTTTCTTTACTATCCATTAACTTAATCTGAAATCTAAGATCTCTCCACGAGATCTTTCCTCCCCAACCACTAGCCATGCTCAGTCCCATGAGATCACTTCCCTTTGTTGTCGCAGGAACACCTAAGTTATGTACCGAGTGTGCACCCCCAATAACTACAACAAGGGGTAAGCTTATCATGCCGGTATCACGACTAGGGTTCGCCTATCTTATAAACCACATCACAATTCTTTTCACAATCATCACTGGACACCCGCCAGTCTTATCAATTCATCACTGGACACCCGCCAGTATCAATTCTCATCACAATCTCATCATATCACAACATCACGCCTGCAGGCAAACAGAAATAACTTCACAATTTATCCATTACTTAACATCGTCTACGTGATTTCTAATTCGCATACCACCCCATGTCCCTAGGGTCCAATCTAACAGTCCACTGAAATATCGATACAATATCAATCACAATAATAGTTGAAAACGAATAACAGACGGATCGAAACAGTTAATAAGCAATGCAATCACATAACTTTTTATGATTGGGCCGTTGCCCTTAATCTCGTATGGTCACAAAGTCATTAAAAATGTAAGAATTATTTAATTAAGATTTAAAAATAATTTTCTAGGCTTCTATTAATTATTTATAAGTAATTAAGCTAATTAAATACTAATTAAATGCATTAATTAGGTAAAAATATTAAAATAAATATCGTAACCTTAATAAAGGTCCTAACAGTCCCCTATGATAAGTTTGAGTGCTAAAAATTGGGTTTGGATGCTCACGGAATTAATTTAAATAAACAGATTAAATTAATAGGCAAGACAAGATTAAATAGACAAGTAAATAGTTAATTAATTAAAAATATATTTTTATTTACAGAATATCATCTTAGGACTGTAAGAAGTCTAAATAAACTTATTTGTAATTTTAAACCTCTTGAATAATATTTTACGATATTATCATTAAGAAACAATGCTTAAATAATAATAAATAGTAAATTAAATAAATAAAATTTTATTTTAACAACATATCACCTTTGAACTGTTAGGAGTCTAAGAAAAATAATTTCGATATTAAAAATATTTTCTATAAGGTCGTAACTATTTTTCGTTTGTATCTTTAATTAAAAATAAAATAAATAGCTAATAATATCAAAGGTTTATGAACTCAGTAAGTTATGATCCTTGACATGTTAGAAAACTAAGAAAAATAGTTTGGGGACTTATGGAATAGTTTACAAGGTCGCAATGAATTTTAGTTTACAAACGATCACACGATTACGAATAAAAATTAAATAAATTGAAGATTAAATAAAAAAAATATGAAACTAACAAGGTATGAACTTTAGAATGTGGGTAACCTAGGATAAAAATTTCGGAGTCAAAATCTATTTTTAAAAGGTCGCAAAACCAATTCGACACGAAGCAAACAAAACCGCACGGCTGGGGGAAACGGAGCGGCGGCGCGAACTCAGCGTGCGGTTCTAGCGGCTGGGCCGCCGAACCTTGCGACGCGAGGTCGCGGTCAGTTGCCTTGATTTTTGTTTTTCTCGCTTGTTTTCGATGCATGGGACTACGAAGTCATTGGGTTATGTCTATAAACACTTAATATACTTAGAGGAGGCTTGGTTGAATTATAATACCTCGGTTCGGATTTAATTCGTTTCGATCGAAAACTTGAATTTGGAGAAGACGACTTCAATTCCGTCGATCGGGGACCTTGGGCTCGTTGGATGATCATTGGAGATGCTTGAGGTCGAGGAAGTAATTGGAATGATCAATTCGGATCTTGGTCGGGTCTAGGACACAAACCCACTTTTCTCTCTCTTTCTTTCTCTCTCTAAAACTCCATGGATTGGAATTCGATTTTCTTCGAATTCTCTCTCTCTTCTGGACTTGTAGGGTGTAAGAATTTCGTAGGGAACCCTAGGATCGACGTAATGAAGTATTTATAGAGAATTGAGAAGGGTTTCGATTAAAAACGGGTTTAAAGAAGTTGTATCCTTCTAGGACTCGAATTGAGACGCGATACGAACGAAGATACGATCACGGAGGAGGCATAAACGAATTAGGAGGGTGAGGGATGAGAGAAATGCGCATGCATGCAATTACTTGTTTGTAAAGTAAGAAAGAAATAAAATTAAATTAAATAGGATAAGATAGATAATTAGTTTAGGAAAAGAATTTAATTATCGCTAATTATACTTTTTAATGATATTATTAAAAAAAAATTATGGAAATAAGATTTGTAAATCCTTTTTAAAAAAAAAATTTGTTCGGAAATTCCGGGTCGTTACAAAGGGTACCCGCGAGAAATTGGCAAAAAAAATGACTGGGAATGACTTCATCCGAGTAATTTTTGTGTGTTTTTTATCGAATGGTTTAAATAAAAACTGCTTGAATGAAGACCTTTCTGGTCATTTTTTTTTTTTTGGCCAATTCCCCGACTCCCCGTGGACATCCCTAAAATCACGTTCTGAACACATTGAGTGACTCGAATTATTGAAATTCAATCGGGAAATAGGACGTCCTTGTATATATAAATGGCCAGTTCAACAGACAACGTCATTTGACACAACTTTTAACATTTGACTTACAGGTAGTGGCAACTGAACTCACATATTCTTCATATGACCACCTATATCGAATCAATGTGATTTATTTTTTTGGTACAAATAAAGTGTTCATTGAACGCCATAAAATAAAATAAATAATTCCAACAACAATAAAATCGAGAAAAATCCCACCGAATCCCATTTGAATCTCGTACCGCACCAGTGCACTACCAAAATGCTTGTCTAGTTTCCCTGTGAGATCATCATAGTCCAAAATGGATTCGCTGCTGGTCTTGCGCAGATACGTAGTATAGCGGTTTGCTCCCCTGTAAAATTTCATATACGACCAACCTAACAAGTAACTTTTGGGGTCACTCTAATCCCGTCTGCACGTTAGAATGTGAAACGGTTGGGTGATGGATTAGCAGGGATTAATTTGAGGTGTGTATGTATAGTATAAGTTGGCCCATGACATACTGTCTACAGCTATTATTATTACAAAAATAAAAAGGAGGATAGACTGTCCGGTGAGATCCAAATCTAAAGAGCAGAAGCCGATAGCAGAATTGGCTGCGCGTGATCACTTTGGCTACCGTTTTATTTGACTTATGGTTTGCCTAGATCCTGAAGGGGTTGATCGAGCACGCCCCACAACAAAACAAAACAAACTAATTAAGCCCTCAAAAAGGTCAACCGGCTTCCAGGGCCGACATTTATTATCCAGAGATCCGATGTCCATGTATTTTTTTTAAACCAAAAGTCTACGTCCACATGCACCTCTCTTTCACGCTCCCCTACTGGACTCAATTTCACCGTCCAAAAGTATTCCGAATTTAACTTTTGGACGGTCCAGATTTTAAATAAATTCTTCCGGAAAAGAGTTAAATTCTTTTCTAAAAGAGTTTGTTTAAAATCGAACCGGACCATTGATTGTCGAAACGAATAGTGAAATTGAAATAGAGCGGTAAAACCGTGTGGCGGGAATAGACGGACTGATAACGTAAAAGACTGAAAGAGTAGTAACCAGATATAGGTTATAATTTTGTTAGCACGTGCATCGGTGCATGCACATGCATGCATCTGTTTTCAGATATGTTACCTGCAGGGGCGGAGGCAGGCAGTGAGGAGGGTGGTTGTGGCAAGTACCACCTCCAATTGGAAAAAAAAAAAAAAAGAATAAAAATTGGAGTAATGAAAGTCGATTAGGTATTTATCGACATATGAAACTACTTACTGTTTTGTTTGTTTTTTTTTAATAAAAATTAATGATATTGATAACCATCCGAGCCGTCCAATTTGACAATAGACGGCTCAGATTTCATCTCAGCCGAACGATCTCAGCTGTCTATCCGTGCATTGCCCAAATTAGAAAGTCCAAATGGGGACAACACCCATAGGGACAAAAGGGTTCCCGAATTTTAACTAGTGATTCAAAAGATAAATAGTTCTTACCATAAAAGTAATATCTCAAGGAGGCAAAGAGAGTCCCCACAGTTCAATTATAGCCGTTCATCTTCACATTTAATGGTCCAAATTTTAAAAAAAAAGTTTGGAAAAAAGTTTATTTTTTCCGGAAAAGTTTTTTTAAATCGCAACTGTAAAAAATACCATCCAACATTTACTAACACTCCAACCGCATCTCTACAGTCCAAATGTGGACTGCAGACAAGCCTGGTGCTATCTCAATGACTTTTATTTAAAGATCACAAAAGAGTTGAACCAAGGCTTTATTCATTTTCAACCCATAAAAAAAAAAAAAAGGAAAAGAAAACTCCCAACAAATAGCGATTATACCAATGGACTCCCAACAAATAGCGTCAACCCTCTATTGTTGACATTCTTTTGTATTGTTTTGAAGACATGTTATAATACCAATGGACTCCCAACAAATAGCGTCACCCCTCTATTGTTAACATTCTTTTGTATTGTTTTGAAGACATGCTATAATACCAATGGACTCCCAATAAATAGCGTCACCCCTCTATCCAAATCCTAACTCCGTTAGTTACGTAGTTCGGAAATCGATATAGATACAATTACGCATGTTTCTTTCGTGTTGGATTGGGTTAATTAAGTTAAAGCAAAACCACACGCTATCATCAATCGTACCAAGTGGGCTCATCAATCGTACCAAGTGGGATGAAAAACCACAGCCGTGACAACTTCTTTGATTAGAAAAATTAAAATAACATAATAAACATTATAGTAAATTATATTTGTCATTTGCACAAGGAGTACGAAAAAATACTAACTTTAATTTTTTTAGGTTAAGTTGTTTTAGGGTTAAAGTGTGGAGATTTTTTCCCCTCAATTATGCATCATCCTTTATATTATTTCACTTTGACCCATTGAATTTAGTTTTGGAATACTTTTTTGGGTCTTCTTTTTTGAAAAAAATAAAAGATTTAGGACTAGTATATAACAAAAAATAAAGAAAAAAAATCTAACGATGCCAAGACTATATATGTTGGAGATAATTTTTTTTATACATATAATAATTGCAATTTCTAAAATTCTTGTCGCGGCAAATGCCGCCACTATACCTCTGGTTCCATCCTTGGCGCAAACGTATACAAGTTATTTGGTTTATGTTCGTGATATTTTTGCTCGACATATAATAGTATTATCTTTATATCTAGATGTATATCGTTCTGATAGCACACGAATACATATAAAAATGTGTAATTATTGATCCTTAGCTGTTTGTCGACTACATCGAGGCGTTGAAACTTCCAAAACAATTGGCCCTACTTATGAATAAAAATAAATATATATATGTAATTGAGCAAATATATATATACTAGTGGATGCCCGTGCCTGAAGGCACGGCGCCACTCATTTTGAAGATAACTAAAGCTACTGGTCGAACAATGAGCAAAGGAGGATCAAACTAAACGTTGGTATATGAGCAGGACAAATCAAGGTGCAAAATAATATTCAAATTTTGCACAAAATTCCAAAATCTAGAAATCCCCCAACACACTTACTGCAATAAAAATTCACTACTGTCAAACCAAATATATTTTTGTAAAACTTAAATTAACAAATAAGATGTCATTTTGAAATTTTCAATGTCTTAACAAAACTCTTATCACGACGACCCCATTGTCTCTTTGTCAGTCCTCGACTTTCCTACATAAATAAGAGAAAGAATTATTAAATTCATCGCAAATAAATATGAACTGACAATGAAATAAAAAAGGCAACTTATCACCCCTACAATAATTTTAATCGTTTATTACCTTTGAAAATATGCCAACACTCTTCTGACCAATCAACTTTTAATACAAAAGTCACCACAGGGGCACAATGGTCAAGGCATCCAAATTTTGGAGCAGGAATAATAAACACGTATGGGCATTCATTAAGTCAGCAAAATGGGGATAAGGGACAATTATATCACCTGCACACCATCAACATTTAACAAAATATAGAGATGAACAAAGCGACATTTGCAAAACTTGAAAGAACAAAACTGCTAATAACAAAATGTACAGTGCTTACCATTTAAATTTGACACTCCACTTAATCTTTGAGCATCCCCTTTGTGACTGAACTATTTCGGGTGGCAGCTGTAGATTATTTTCCACACCTATGTGCAAAGCAATTTAGGTTAAAGTGAATATATTTTCAAACACTACTTTTTTTTTTGTGTGTATTGGATTCTATAAATACATACCATTTATTAGGTCAATCTCAATATTTTGCTCTTCGCTTGCTTTGCTTGCTTCTACTGCATTCTCATGCAAGCTAACTCTTTCAGATGTGGGGCACACATTTAAATCTTCATCTGAAAATATTGCAGTATTTTTGAATAGTATATATATTTTGACGTCAGTGCTTACTGTCGAAACCTCGCCTCCCAAATTAAGGTTGAAACGCCCGAAGCGTAGGGCTAGGTCGTCGATAGCTTAATAACCGGTAAGACCGGGATCGTACCCACAGAGAATCGAATATAGCTTAGTCGGATTGTAGGTTGTAAGGATTTTGGCGTTTAAGACGGCCAACTTGGTTTTTCTTTTAAACGGTGGAAATGCTAAATAAAAAGACTAGAAACTTGCTTAATAAACTAAAAGAGGCAAGTCTAGGGATCGTCTTTCCCTTGACAAAGGCCGCTACCGGTTCTCAATTATAACTCAAGCGAGAGTCACGACCGCGTTCTCACGCCCGGAGGATTTAGCATTAAAGACTACGCTTAACGAAAGATGTGATTAAACGGAAGCGAACCAACTTGTTTGAATCATTTATCGAAACCAAAGGAGGCCACGAGCCCTCAATAGACTATTTGCCAAGACCGCTTGACAAACGGCATACCAAGGAGTTAACACCCCTAAGTTTAGACCGAAATTACCAATTTAGCCCTATTCCGAAAATCATGCTTTTAAGCCCGATGGCTCGAGAACCAACTAACAACCTAAGTCCTCGGGAAAGATTATCCTGAGACTTAGCCCAACGACTACTCAAACATACTTAAAGCATAAACGAAAGCATAAAAACGAGACATGATATTTAACCGACGGAAACGGAAATAAATTTGATATTAAGGAGAATCTAAAGCGTAGCTACCACTTTAATAAACGGAAAAACAATAAACGAGAACAACTTACCTATGAACTTGAAGGAATTAACTAGAAAAGCTCCAAAGACATTAATGGAGGAAAACTAAGAACAAAAATAAACTAGCTCATGACTAAAGAGAGAGAGAGGGTATTTATACAAAAACACCTCAGTCCCTCTTTACACGTCCAAAAATATCCCAAAAATGGGACCAAAATATCCTAAAAGTAGAAAATACAAAAACTGAAAATATCTTCAGTAACCGTATCGATACGGCTGAAAAGCCCGTATCGATACCAGTTCGTTACGGATTCCCCAGGCTCTGTTTCAATGTTGTATCGATACAACTAAAATGCTTGTATCGATACCACTATGTTATCCCTCCATCCTGGCCTCAGCTTCAGTAGACAGCTCCCAGCATCTTCACAGCTCCTCAGCATCTTATTTTCATTCTCTAAACTTAAGTAAAGATTGCATTTTAAATCTTTCTTTTACCTTTTCTTTACTTTAATTTATTTAATGAAAATAAGAAAGTACCCCCCCATTTGGAAACAATGGCATTACCAGAATTTCAAGATTCCAATTAAATCAAAATGTCAACCCCTCACTTTTAGTGTAAAATGGAAAACTGCACGTTTTTCTCGAGAGAAAATGGCTCGAAACATGACCTTACTCTTCAAATAAAACCTTGCAACTTTGTAGTTACTCTTAGAAAAATTCAAGGATCAATTACCGCCATTTTTTATCTCGAAAATCGACACTTTTTCAGAAAGTCATTTTTCCATACTTAGACAGATTTTAAAGGGGCCGACAGGGTCTTCGGGTACTTGGAAGCACATGGGCCATCCACGGCGTTGAAATGCGCCTTATTTGCACGTTTTAACTGAAAACACTAAAAACATACCTTACGTGCAATATCACTATAAAAGCTAAATAAACTTAAGTAAAAGAACATAAGCCGGGACTAGTCGCACCAAATATCTACAATATTGGGTGCTCATCACGCCCCCCAACTTGAACTTTGCTAGTCCCTAGCAAACTAAAGCAAAATATATTTAACTAAGCTATGCAATCTTTTCGAGATTCAAGACACAAAAACTATGCTCAACTACTACAACTAGGCAAGAGTGAAAAACACCCCTTCAAATCCGATCATATGCAATCCACGCACAAACATGCCATGAATTAGGACGAACAAACTATGCCATATTGGAGTAGTCAAGCATGAATGCACCACAACGAGTTTTGACTCCAAAACTCTCAAGGATACGCTCTTATTCGACTTTTCACACAGTGAAATACAAGATACATCCCATGACGAGCGCTGGCGAGTAAATGCAATAGCTAGAGACAAAAAGCTATGCATGCTATCAAAAGAGCGCTATGAACGAAAGGAAAGCTAATTATTGGCAAGTATGGAACGACTAGGAATATCACAACTTAAGCAATAATAGATATCAACCATGCATCAAACAGAGTTAATTAGCGTACAAAAGATCAACGGAGGGCTTTATTAGCTTATAACGACTTTGGATACAAAGAGAAAGGGACTACAAAAAATGTAGTGGCCATATACTTGCATAGTTTCATCTACCCTTGGCCACTATCGACCCTAAGCTACCCAAGACATGGCCACATATTGGCCAAACACCAAACAAAATTACGATGAAGAAACAAAGAACAACTACTAGATAAATCCTACTAAAATTACTACCACCGACTCTACCACACACAATCGTCATCCTCATTCGGCTCCTCTTCGTATTGAGCATCGAGCTCCCCCTTTCCATCAAACTCTTTCTCATCCGAAATGTGAGTTGGCCCATATGTCTAACCAATCTTCTCATCATAAAATTCAACCCTCTTTCGAACATTCTTTCGCTCTTTATAGCATTTCTTTGATTTTCCTTTCTTTGAGGAATATGGTCATTTCAATTGAGATTTGTAGTAAAAGAGATTGATGGGCCAATTGTGAGAACTTTGGAGAGGAAGAAGAAAATTTGGGGTTTTAGCTTTTGTAGTGGGAGAGGAGAGATAAGAAATCACATACCATTCTTCTTCTTTTTGCATTTCAACCACTTCTATCACATTCACACCACTCCAAACCTCCTCGAATCTTTGAAACCTATTGACACACAACCCTCCAAACATCTGGTTACCTAGGTTTGAACAACGGAAGAGACTCGGACTATGGTTCAAAATAAGGACGAGGTGACTCTTAAGTGGTTAAATCAAACAAAAATGCCTTGAATCATTTCCTAAGTACGCTAGCAACTCCAACAAGATGCACAAGAGATATAAACACTACTCAAGCATGAACAAAAGATATTATTTACGCAAGTGCGGAAAATGAGAACAAAAAGCATGGGATGCTTAAGAAATGAATCTCTACTCTAGCGATGCACACTCCTTGACTTGACTTTTAGGCTCAACTTGTTCATCAAAATTCATGTATATGCACGTGACATGAATTCAAACATACAACCAAATTCGACGGGATACATGACTCTTGCCATATTGACACAATTGAGCATAATTAAAATATCTAACATACGAAAACACTACTAACAAGGGAGGATTGCGAGTAAAAGCAAAAATTTTAAAATTTTAACCAAAACCATATGAGACTATGAGACATGTCTCATAAACCATATATATAACATATATATCACTCCCCCCAACTTAAAAGATGCTATGTCCTCATAGCATGAAGCCAATTGAAATGAAATACAAGAGAGGGAGCACACGTACCTTCCGAGTGGAATGTCAACCCCCGTATACCTCGACCAAGTTGGAGGCTTTCTTGTCATTGCTTCCATTCGTCATTGAAACTGCTTCCAAGGCTCACTCTTTCGGCTCCTCCATCGCAACCACAGCTAGTCACACAAGGTCATCGCCGGAGCTTTCTTGGTCTTACAACTGCGACACGTAGCCGTACCCATGCTTAGGGCTCATGAATGCCGCACTCACCCTAGCTTTTAGACCTAAACCACCAAGGCTGGTGTGGTAGCATGCTTACCCTGCAAAAGACTTAAGAACCAACTACCTACTAAGAAGCAAATGACATTAGAACCACCCGACTCGTGTTATCCGGGCTCAAAAGTAACCGAAAGTAAAACACAACCAAATCTTCACGCGATTAAACGGGTACTACTTTTCTCCCCATTTCCCAAGCGAGAAACGGGTGGCTATACCGGACCATCAAAAGAGAAAAAAAAAAGAGACAAAGAAAGAAAGAGAAATAAAGAGTGTTGTCAGCCACACCTGGGCTTGGAACATTTAACATACCAACAAAGATTAATACCATGAACATAGCACTCCACACTGCACGCTTTGCCAAAAATTGAACTCGACCATTCCACAAGAAAAGATACTTTGAGTACCGCAATTGCCGAAATCGTTTTAGACATTTAAGTTCAATCAAGTGCGCATTCCAAACTAGATTGATTTTCAAAGAGTTGACAAAATTCACAATATAAGGATGATAAACCAAATCAAATTCATCAACACCTACAAAATCAATCAGCTCAACTTTTAAAAACTCTTGCAATGGGGACTCAGTATGAAGGGCGGCAACATCAAGAGCCGAGACTTTTTAATTGGTCAGAATTTCTAGGGATGGTATCTCCTCAAAGGAAGGAGACAAACTTTCAGGTCTATTCACATTCTTTCCATCCTGCTCATTCAGCAGAGCATACAAGAAGTCTACCTCCACATTCGTTTCCTCAACAATGAAAAGTTTCTCCCCCGGATTGTCACACAAAGAGGGATCCACAAGAGGAGAACATTGGACAATAGGTTCAAGACTTGACTCATCACTCCAACCATACTCTGAGGAGTTGTCAGAAACTAAACTTACATCTTCAACAAAGATAGGTGGCTCAATTTCCTTTTCCATGACATTGGAGTTGGACTCTTGACAATATTTAACAAAAATCCGAGAATGCAAAGTTTGAGCCAACCAATCAAAGAAATCTAAGGCTTGAGCGGGTTCTTTATGAAAAAGTTTTCCATCACACACCATGTCTAGGAATCGTTGACTCTTTTGAGAAAGTCCATTATAAAAATAGTTAGCAATTTGAAAATTGTCAAAGCCATGATTCGGGACCGCTATGAGCAAGTCCTTGTATCTTTCCCAACATGCATAAAACGACTCATTCATCCTTTCGGCAAAAGTTTGAATTTGGTTCTTAAGATCAAGCCAATTGGAAATGGTCATACGATTTTTAAAAACATTGGTGTCATGAGTGGTTATGCAGGGGGGTGTGAAAATTTGATTCGGACAAAGGTACTCCCTCAAAGTCTTGGGGCGTGTGATAATTGGAGTGGGACAAAGGTAGTCCCGCAAAGGCATGGGGGCTATTTCCCCATTTGCCGCCATTCTATTAGATAGATAAGACATAAAGTAAACAGGCTAGAGGGGCTATGCCGTCACCTCTTTCTCAAAACAGTCTCGAGGGGTTAAACCACCACCTCGGCTATATAAACAATGAAAGAAAAGACAAATGACGCTTATGCTAGCTTCGTTACACCTCAATTTTGATAAGAGAATCGGTTAGAGGTATCCGCTAGAATAAGTATTCATTGCACAAAGTAAAAATTAAACGGAATACTTATAGTGGTTTGTCGAACCGCCAAATAAGCTATATAAGAATCCCCCGGCAACGGCGCCAAAAATGCTTACTGTCGAAACCTCGCCTCCCAAATTAAGGTTGAAACGCCCGAAGCGTAGGGTTAGGTCGTCGATAGCATAATATGAGCCTCCAGCATGATAAACATTTTGCTTACGTCACGACCTCGCCTTCAAATAAGGTTGAAACGCCCGAAGCGTAGGGCTAGGTCGTCGATAGCATAATAACCGGTAAGACCGGAATCGTACCCACAGAGAATCGAATATAGCTTAATCGGATTGTAGGTTGTAAGGATTTTGGCATTTAAGACGGCCAACTTGGTTTTTCTTTTAAACGGTGGAAATGCTAAATAAAAAGACTAGAAACTTGCTTAATAAACTAAAAGAGGCAAGTCTAGGGATCGTCTTTCCCTTGACAAAGGCCGCTACCGGTTCTCAATTATAACTCAAGCGAGAGTCACGACCGCATGCTCACGCCCGGAGGATTTAGCATTAAAGACTACGCTTAACGAAATATGTGATTAAACGGAGGCGAACCAACTTGTTTGAATCATTTATCGAAACCAAAGGAGGCCACGAGCCCTCGCCATATACTATTTGCCAAGACCGCTTGACAAGCGGCATACCAAGGAGTTAACACCCCTAAGTTTAGACCGAAATTACCAATTTAGCCCTATTCGAAAATCATGCTTTTAAGCCCGATGGCTCGAGAACCAACTAACAACCTAAGTCCTCGGGAAAGATTATCACGAGACTTAGCCTAACGACTACTCAAACATACTTCAAGCACACTTTAAAGCATAAAAACGAGACATGATATTTAACCGACGGAAACGGAAATAAACTTGATATTAAGGAGAATCTAAAGCGTAGCTACCACTTTAATAAACGGAAAAACAATAAACGAGAACAACTTACCTATGAACTTGAAGGAATTAACTAGAAAAGCTCCAAAGACATTAATGGAGGAAAACTAAGAACAAAAATAAACTAGCTAATGACTAAAGAGAGAGAGAGGGTATTTATACAAAAACACCTCAGTCCCTCTTTACACGTCCAAAAATATCCCAAAAATGGGACCAAAATATCCTAAAAGTAGAAAATACAAAAACTGAAAATATCTTCAGAAAAGTACCCGTATCGATACGGCTGAAAAGCCCGTATCGATACCAGTTCGTTACGGATTCCCCAGGCTCTGTTTCAATGTTGTATCGATACAACTAAAATGCTTGTATCGATACCACTATGTTATCCCTCCATCCTGGCCTCAGCTTCAGTAGACAGCTCCCAGCATCTTCACAGCTCCTCAGCATCTTATTTTCATTCTCTAAACTTAAGTAAAGATTGCATTTTAAATCTTTCTTTTACCTTTTCTTTACTTTAATTTATTTAATGAAAATAAGAAAGTACCCCCCCATTTGGAAACAATGGCATTACCAGAATTTCAAGATTCCAATTAAATCAAAATGTCAACCCTCACTTTTAGTGTAAAATGGAAAATTGTACGTTTTCTCGAGAGAAAATGGCTCGAAACATGACCTTACTCTTCAAATAAAACCTTGCAACTTTGTAGTTACTCTTAGAAAAATTCAAGGATCAATTACCGCCATTTTTTATCTCGAAAATCGACACTTTTTCAGAAAGTCATTTTTCCATACTTAGACAGATTTTAAAGGGGCCGACAGGGTCTTCGGGTACTTGGAAGCACATGGGCCATCCACGGCGTTGAAATGCGCCTTATTTGCACGTTTTAACTGAAAACACTAAAAACATACCTTACGTGCAATATCACTATAAAAGCTAAATAAACTTAAGTAAAAGAACATAAGCCGGGACTAGTCGCACCAAATATCTACAATATTGGGTGCTCATCAGTCAGCAGGATAAAAATCGCAGTTTACATGGTATACACAGATATTCTTGTCGTGGAAAGAATGCTTACCAATTGGTTGGTCGATTTCCATATTATGCTCAACTGCTATCTGATTATCCGCATGCGTCTCAACACAATTAATCACTTGAAGCGTATTAATTGCATTCTCAATGCTCATCTTGCAACTCTGGAAACATCAAAGAATGAGATACTTACACGAAAAGAAAATTCAAATAACTCAACTAAAACATGTAAGAATAATAGAAAAATAGAAAGAAATCATGTCAGACTCAATACCCGTGTGCCTTCGGCACTCCTGATAGAAAGACCTTTTAATTTTTGTCATCGATCCTCTATTTCTTTCAAAAACTTAAGAAGTGAAAAGTACACCCAAATCAATAGTGGGATTACATGCAATATCTCAATCCCCTGTCCAATGATTCCAAGTTCCAACTACGAAAAAAATAGCAAGCATACTCAATGATCTTGTTAACTTGATCCAACTTCTGCATGCCAAAAACGAACGCGCATAAAACTTCATAAAATTCAGGCATGCATTAGTTCGGGATGGATGAGTTGAGGCAAGGGGAAGGCATTATCCCCAACTGTAAGTACAAAGAACAATTTTTTTTTCTCGATCGTGCATAGCAGTGTGGGGGGTTTAAGTTTGTTTGTAACTAATGATTTCCCCACTGTAACACTCATCTTCCCATGGTGCAACCCAACTGTACTGCAACTTATAATTAGACCTAGTTCAGAATTATCATGAATCATTTCCGTAATCAAAACAACGATAAAACTATAAAAAAAAAATGCTATAGAAAACCCGTGCCTAATTTAGGGATTCAAAAACCATCGTACCCGAGTCTAATTTATCGCTAGGTTTTCTACCATGTACCCGAATCTAATTTAGGGATTCAAAAACCATCGTACCCGAGTCTAATTTTCTCAATTCTCCTACGCGTTTATCATTTTTTTTAGGAATTAGCAATAAGCAACTCAATCACACCTGCGAAAATGAGAAATGAAACCACTTAAAAAAATGATTTGCAGTATTGCTCAAGACTCGAGAGCTATGCATATAAAAAAGAGCTCTCTTTTTTTTCTCTAAAAGTTTGGAACCATGGAACGCAACATGACATCGACAACCCACATATCAAATTTTAGTAACCACACTTTCTAATAAAACCACAACCTCCAGTCACATTCAAATTCTAACAAATGCATGGGGTGTTATCTCAATCATAGAAGCTGTGTTCGGTGATTGTGTGTTTACCTCCCAAGTGTGGACTGAGATTAATTTGTGGCCGTGGGCAGCCTTCCTGGGATCTTGTTTCAAAGACTAAGTGCAAAAGAAAATCTCCGAAACTCTGCACTTCAAACCGAAGTTTGTACGTATACAGGAGAAACAGCCAACACTGCACTTCAAACCAAAGTTTGTACGTACACAGGAAAAACAACTCACCTCAATTTGACGTAGTTCCGGAGCAGTTATTGGTGATTTCGGTGGTGTGGTGAGAGAGGTAGAGAAAGTTAAGAAGATGAATGGTAAAAGGAATGAATAGAAGGAATTATGATACCTAAATGAATAAAAGGAATTATTATGGTAAAATGAATAGAAGGTACTCCCTCCGTTCCAAATTAAGTGTCCCGCTCCGGGATTCTAACTTTTTAAGTGACCTTAATTAGTGCACAAAAAAAATTACAACTTTCCAATTTTACCCCTCACATTTTTTAGAATAATTTTTTTGCACCAAATTAAATTGGGAGCACTTTTCCTGAAAATTTAAAATAATCCCGCATGTTTTGGCGGCCCTCCATATTGGAGGTAAAATTGGGCGGTTTCTGTACGCAAAAGGAATTCAAAATTGAATCCAAACTACAGCAATAAATTGGCAATACTCCTATAAGAGGAAACTACACCTTTCCCTCCACATAATCTCTCTCTTCGTTCCACCCATTTCTTCCGCCATTATCTCTCTCTGTCTATCAATTCTACTTTCTCTCCCACCTTTTTATTCCTTCATTCCAATTACTCGCCCCTCTTCTGTCTCGGTAATTGTCTGCGACATTTCTTTTGTTGGCTTTAATACCTTCCTTTTGAATCAAAATGGATCTCCCTTCCCACCATAGATCCCGCAAAAACTTAACAAATCCACAACGTCAAGCAATTTGTGAGGCACTCTTGAAACAGAGTCAAAATGGAAAGCTCAAAAAGGGTTGTCTTATAGAAGTTGCAGCATTATTCTCAGTCACTGTCAAAACAGTTACTCGAATTTGGAAACGAGTATATACTCAAATTGGCAATGGAGATGTTGTTGATGTGTCTAGTAGAAAGCAAAGCCGAGTCGGTCGAAAGCGAGTCCAAATTGATCTCAGCGTTGTATCAGAAATTCCTCTTCGTAAGAGGACAAATATCCGTTCATTATCGAAGGCCATGAAGGTACCGCAAACAACAATTTATAGGCGAATTAAAGAAGGTGATATTAGGCCGCACACAAATGCAATGAAGCCTCATCTTTCGGAACAAGGTAAAAAAGAACGTCTTCAATTTTGTTTATCAATGTTAGAACCATCGAGTCTTACAAGCCAACCTTTTTTCAAGAATATGTACAATTATGTGCATATTGATGAAAAATGGTTTTTCTTATCAAAAGAAGCGGAACGGTACTATCTCCTTCCGGAGGAACGTGAGCCGTTGCGTACTTGTAAAAGTAAACGGTTCATCACGAAAGTCATGTTCCTTGCGGCCGTAGCTCGGCCACGATTTGATACAATTCGGAATCAAGAATTTTCAGGGAAAATTGGGATTTTCCCCTTTATTTACAAAGAACCCGCAAAAAGGAGAAGTAAAAATCGTGCGGCCGGCACTTTGGAGACAAAACCCATTATATCAGTAAATAGAAATGTCATCCGCTCTTGCTTGATCAATCAAGTGTTACCGGCTATTCGAGAAAAGTGGCCAATTCAAGATTCAACCGAGCCTATATATATTCAACAAGATAACGCCAAGCCGCACAAAATTGAATTGGATGCTGAATTTCTTGACGCTACGAGGAAGGATGGGTTTGACATCCGGTTGTTGTTTCAACCTCCTCAAAGTCCGGACTTGAATGTTTTAGATCTCGGGTATTTTAGAGCAATTCAATCATTGCAACATCAAGAAGCCCCCAAAAATATTGATGAACTTGTTTGTGCGGTCGAGAAATCCTTTGAAAATTTGGCATCCGAAAGTCTCAATAATGTCTTTTTATCATTGCAAGCTTGTATGATTGAGGTTATGAAAGTTTACGGGGGGGACGATTACAAGTTGCCACATATGGGAAAACAAAATTTGATGAGAAATGATAATCTTCCTCTATATCTTGAGTGTGAACGTGATGTTGTTGAAGGAGCATTGGCACATCTCCAACAATGAGGTGAGTCTTTTTTCACTTTGAGTAGTTTTTGCAATTCACAAACTCTTGCTTAGATTTATAGAATTGCTTGCAAAATAAAATCTTTGCAATATTTGGTTGTAGGTCAGTTGCTGGACAAATACTTTGGAAACGAAGTTGGCATCTTCTCTTGTTGAAATGAGCATCCCTAAAGACATTTTGTTAGGTGGTTGGGCTCTGTAATTTTCTTGTGCTTCAGGAGTGCCGTAGAATCAATCTTAATCTATGCTTTTGTAATGCTTTGGACCTTCCTTTTGTATAGTGTAATTATGTGTCTTAATCTATGTTTTGTTATTGCCTTGGAGCTCCTTTTTGTATACTGTAATTATGTGTGAAAGGTGGTTAATGAAAGCCTTCTTGAGAACTTCTGATATGCAATTTTTTTCTTTTTTTTGCAATCTTTGGTCCAACACCAAATCAAAGACAATTTTTCTTTTGTTTTTTTGTTTTTGGCTAAAATCTATCGTTTCTCTATAATCTATGTTTTCAAAATAGAGTGCAGTTACAAAGTGAATTTTGAGTGAATTTCATGATTTTTTGATTTTTTTTCTAGCCCTTTTAAAGTTATCCAGTAATTTTAATTTAGAGAAATCAATAACCACATTTGAAGAACAAGGGCAAAATGGGAAAATTGAAACTTTTTTTGGGTTGACTTGTCAAACTGGACATTTATTTTGGAACATCCAAAAATAGAAAGATGGACACTTAATTTGGAACGGAGGGAGTATGATTTCGGTGATTGAATTTGGTATAAAATGGGAGACTTTTATAAAAGGAATTAATAGAAGCCATAGAAGGTATAATTTCACCGAAAAGTCTCATGTAATAAGGTATGATAAATGATACTCCTAAAAGGTATCTGTATAAGGAATGATTTGAAGGAATAGCACCCGTAAATCACAGTTGTAGGTTTCCTTCCCAAATATATATTCTAACCCTCCCACTCGTAGATCTCAACCGTCGAAAAAATGTGTACCGATCCTAGGGTCCAAAAACCGCCCTGTCATATTATATAGATGTATATACCTTTAGATAAAAATCAGTCGAAGATTTATAATATAAAAAAGGAATGGATTTTAGATTTCCTTTCCAAATTCGATTCTAGAGTCCAATTGAGAAATGTATTAGCCAAAAATTATTATCATTACCAAAAATCCACCCTTAGAATCAGGTTTCCAAATTAGACCGGAGAGGGGTGTTTGGGAGATACTCAAAAAATGCATTCAGCAAAACTAAAAATGAGAATCAAAACCCAATCAAGCTTTTATTACCAATAATCGGCACTCATTGATTACCAAAAATTGTTCGATAAAAAAAATCAAACTTCCCCTAAATTAAGTCTTTGTCAATCAAGTATTTTTGTTTTTTATAAAAAAATCAATTCTTTGCCAATCAAGTTCCGTGAAAAATTATTACCATTATCAAAAATCAACCCTTAGAATCAGGTTTCCAAATTAGACCGGGAAGGGGTGTTTGGGAGATACTCAAAAAATGTGAAATATTTACGGATCTGCCATTGTAAAATGGACGGTGGAGAATATGCGGGAGACAATTCTGGACCGTCGGTTGTCTTTTGGATTCAAACCCAGTCCTCCCTTATTATATAGATATATATATATATATGTATATGTATATATATATATATATATATATACATATTTTGATATACAAAGCTCTATATGAAATTACTGTGGCTAATTTATTTTGTTTTGTTAAAAAAATTAAATAATATGTTCAAAATTCTAAATTTTAGTACATTATTTGAGCGGAGGGGGTTCGCTTGAATCTCCTTATCCATACTGCAGCCAATCCTGATTTGGCCCTCCTTTTTGATTAGGTAAATATATGCTGCAGTATATGTACTAGTAGATATATTTAAGCACAAGCGATTTGGCCAAGTGATTGTAAGAAAGCAATCGGTGCTAGTTTATGAGGTCACAAGTTCAATTCTCACGGAGGCGAAACATTCCAAACCCTGGGGCCACTAAGGGTTATGCCCGGTTGTTACCTTCAGGACTTCAGAATTTGACGAGATACGAGCAAACTAGCACGGACATACGGTTATAAAAAAAAAAGTATACTATATATTTATTGTCCATTCAAACTATTATGGCGTTGACAAAATACAAAATGGAGTAGTTATGATTAGTTGGAGTATCCTTATGGACTGGTACCGTATGGGCCTATATACTCGATCAGTTTTGCCTTTCCTATGCAGATTTTGCCCAGATACCAACTCACACCCTTATCTTCTTGATCTCACTTCTCTTTTTAAAGACTTTTGGAACTCCACCAAACTTACAAGTGCTCTCTCCCCCATTTCTGTGTCCTACTATTATAGCTTTTGATCAAAAACTCTTGTTTGATTTTCCTTAGATGATCAAAAGGTTTTGTTGCGAGTTTGTCTCGAATTCGATTCAGATGCTGTTCATAACCCGTTGATTGTTCTCGATCAATTTTCCGTTCCGCTCTTTCAAGTTAGTTATGAGTAACCCGACAAGCCCAAGGACTAGGCCTATGTCCGATTTGGCTTACGATCGAGGTTGATAGGGAAAACCAAGCACCCAATTTCATTTTTGTAATTGTTTCTTCAAAAAAAAACAAAAAAAAAAGCTTGTAGATTTGTCTGGAGTGTGAGATGGATGTTACAAAGGGCAAGGAGAAGAAGAAGAACTTCTTCGTCAAGGCATGGGAAAAGTGTTGGTCGATTCGAGGCAGAGGTCACGCGAAGTCTCCGTCTTACCCTTCGGGAAAATTCTCGAAGAGTAAGTCTTGCCATGTCCAAGTCGCTCCGGAAGGTTGCTTCTCTGTATACGTGGGGCCGGAGAGACAACGGTTCGTGATCAAGGCCAAATTTGCCAATCACCCGCTGTTCAAAATGGTGCTGGAAGATGCTGAAACGGAGTATGGGTTCAATTGTGAAGGCCCTCTGTTGCTCCCTTGTGAAGTTGATCTGTTTTACAAGGTATTGGCAGAGATGGATTGCAAAGAGACTTCACCTCATTGTGGATTCGTGTATGGATCGTGTAGCCCATTCAGCCCGTGTCGTCGTCGTTGGGGGAAGGGAAGTATGGGCCAGGGTTATGGATCGTATGGGCTTTTGACTCCGTCGCGATTGCTTAAGTTGAACCAGTTTTAGCTTTAGTAGCACGAGGATATCTTGGCTTGACTTATAAAAAAAAAAAAAAAACGGATTATAGGCTTTATCAAATCCGCCGTACTGATTTGCCTTACTACTTACCCCGTTCGGCTAAATAAGCCAACTAGCTTATTTTTTTGTTCTTATTCAAATTTTTTTCGTATTTGTTAGTTTTTCGTCAATTTTTTGGGGATTATTACATCGTCATGAACAGAGGAATCTAAAAGGAAAAAAATTATGATCGAAATTCAATTTTTTTTTAATAAAGATGAAAAAATTGGCTTATTTTTGTTTTTATTCAAAAAAATTAGGTTTCGATCATAATTTTTTACTTTTTAGATTCCTCTCGTCATGACGATTGAATAATCCCCAAAAAATTGAAGAAAAACTAACAAATACGAAAAAAAAAATTGAATAATGACCAAAAAATTAAATCAGTTGGCTTATTTAGCCAAACGGGTTAAATAAGCCAGTTGGCTTAATCGTTCGATAAGCCAATAAGCCGAAACTTGTAGGTTTATTGCTTCGCAATAAGCCAATAATCCTGGCTTATATATTTTGCCAAACTAGTCCTAAGTCAAATTTTAGAAGGAATCACAAAATTGTAGTTAAGGTTTAGCTGTTTAGGTAGTTTTTCCTGGTGTGTCTTTTGTTACTGAATCACTTAAGCAAGTTTCTCTCTCTGCATGAGTACATCCAAGTCCAAGAACATCACTATGCATGTCCTACCCATTAGGGTAGGGTAGGGTAGGATGGGTGAAGTTAATTTGAAACCGAACTTAGTGTGCAGTGGATGATTTTCCTTTCTATTTGAAATTTCTTTTGTAAAAAAGTGCATTAGATTTTTTTTTTATGTGTAGTGAATACTGTTTAATTTCGATATTATTTGGTTGTGCTCTGTCCGATTTTCCTTTCTATTGTAGTAAATAGAGATAACTGAAGGGTGTTCAGGTTAATATTGGTGTATGTTTGACAAGAAAGTTGTTGTAAGGTGTAGTTTGGTTGTAATATTTCTTTCTTTCTAATGTCAAAGTGATGGGAGATTAAACTCACCCATACTATAGAATTGCAACAAATTGTTGTCATCTAATGCGATAATCCTTCAGGTAGTCTGTTATGTGACAAAAAAAAATAAGATCCATCACGATCTTATTTAACAATTGGAACCGTTCATGTTATAGGTTTTGATGTATATATTGTCGTCCATGAAAGCAATTATGTGAATCGGACATCAGTATCTATGGAACGAACCCTAATTATCTAGTGGGTCTAGTGAGGAGGGGGTCTGTGATCCCGAATTTCTGATATTTTCACTATTACACCTAGTCTTGTACTTCTTTTCAGTTATCTCCTTCAAAACTACATCGGTAATCACCCTAAATGTGTCCAAGTTTCTTAATAATACTCAAAAATCACACCTTCATGTGTAGGGGAGTGTAATTTTTGTGCTCGTGTTTGAATTTTTTTTTTTTTTTTTTTGTAAAAAAGTGCATGAGAATTTTTTTTGTGTAGTGAAAAATGTTTAATTTCGATATCATTTGGTCGTGCTCTATCCATGGGAATTTTTCCTAGATTAGGATAGAAAAGTGCTCCAACGTCGGTTTTCTGGATTTGCCAAATGGATGGCCATCCTCCCATCATTCATTTTTCTTCAAACAAATATGATTCTTTCAAGTCTTCATTAATAAACACATCAAGACTTACATAAAATGAATATCATCGAATGGGACCATAGTGAGTCTCATTCTGCGACGTGTGACGATCACATGAGGGATCAGCATACGAGGTGATCAATTGTTTTCACTTCTTTCTTCCTTGTGGTCGGGAAATTTGAAGAAGAGACGATTTTAAAATCAGAATTCATTTTTTTTTTGAAGAGAAGTCCAAAATGTATGTCGTCGCACCGTTGCTCGATCTATTTTCGATTTTCTATTCATTGGTAGGTTTATCTCTGTTCAACTTCCTCTAGTACAAAAACCTTGTATTACCAATCAACCTCTACCACCTTGATCTTCATATCTCTGCTACCAATTTTCTAAAATGTTTGTCTGCTTTGTGGTTCAACAAAAAAACATATTATTTCTACTTTAAAAACAACACCCCTACAAGTGAGTTGATCAGCATTACTCACTTCATGTGGGCCCCACACGAAGTTCTAATTTTATGATCAGGATCGTTCGACTTGTACTTTCGATTTTTTCCCCTATTCTGGAAAAACTCAAGTCAATGCCACATCGATTAGTGCTTGATCAAGAAGAACTTGATCAAGAAGAACTAATTAATCGATGTGGTCAACTTGGTCATAACCTCCAATCTTCTAATTGATTGGGCACATTTGTCTTGTCTTGTAAATAACGTTCACGATTTAGAATGATCCGGGCCCATTTGATGATCCAAATCGTTTGCGATTTAGAATTTGTCAATAACATCAACCACATTTAAATCAAGTTGATTGGACGCCGATTGACATTATTTTGAAATGCATTTGTCTTGATATAAATTGGTTAAATGAGTTCCGATTCGGTTTTATAATCTTGTTATGTTTTAAAATAAATACGAGCAAACGGTATCCAATCAGAGAGATTTTTTATGTGACAAAAGTTCTTGACAACTTCAAAAAATGCACAGTTTGAATCATCAAGTAGGTTTAGGACGGGCCTACAAACAGGCCCATTAGAGAAGAGCTTATTCCGAAAGAATAAGATGGGGACAATGACGGCTAAGAACGTGTTTTGATAATTAATATCCGTCAAAGATATGCTGAGAACAATTATTAATGCTGAAAATATCCTTGACAGAAATTAATTATCAAAACACGTCATTGACCATCATTTTCCCAATAAGATGTGATCCATTCGATCTCTATGATTTCCTGATGCGACGGCTTATAAAGGGGGTGGGGTACCTAACTTACATATAATTAAGGACCATGAGCTTGCTTTAAATTAACAAAAATGCTACTCGCACAATACCAAACACAATCTCTTATATACATGTAGGCCCCACACACACTACTATATGTGGGTCCTACATGTATGTGAGAGGTTGTATTCGGTATTGTGTTTGGATTATTGTGTGTGTAGCATTCTTGATTAAATTAAACTTGTCCAACTATTTTGCTGTGTTCGGTTATTTGCAACGCGCCTCTGGCATGGGGAGAGAATCTCGTGGGTAATTTCTTATCGGTACGAGATACGCGCGTGTTGCGATTATTTATATCAAAACGTTTATGCCCCAAGTTGAGCCAGAGACTCGATAACTATTTAGTGGAAGAGTTTCCAACTTCAAGTTTAAGATATTAATTCTGAAAATTTGCACTTGGTATTGAAGATGAAATGCTATCCCTGTCAATATTGTGTTTCCATGCAGTACATACCTACTATAGGATCTTAGATTTGCTAAGAGAAGGGAAAATATTAGGAACGCGTTTACATATATATGTTTTATTCTCGTTATTTTTGTTGTGCTTATATTTTTATTTTTGCCATTCTTAATGGTCATTCCACCACATATCTCACCGCGGATCTCTAAATCAAGACACAAATTACTATCAGTCTCGATCTCTTTTTGTGTTATGGAATCAAGCAAAACTTTTGAAAATTTGGACATCATTAGAATCGTCACTCATTTTTCATTCTTTATTTGGGAAAATCTCATTAGAAGTCTAATATTCCAAACACAAGCTAAGGGATTCTCGAAGATTAGGGGCCTAGCTAGTGCCCAAATTGCTAGTATATCCTGTACTAGCTCATCCAATACAAGTTTTGGATTTCTACCTGGAACTTATCATTACCTATTTGTGGCTTTTATCTCTATATTCTTTTGGTGTGTGGTTCACCAAAACCACTTTCCCTTTCCTCACAAGTATAGGCAAGGAGTTCAAGACTCCTTCGTTTTTGAACTCTTGCAATGAAGTCATCAACTCTTTTGTTCAACTTTTCAACTGGCGAACCTAACCCCTCTCCATCTAACTCCTCTTCCGCGTCTTGTTTCTCCTCTATCCATTCTTCCCATTTACCCTCTCCATCTTCCGCGTCTTGGTTCTCCTCTATCCGTTCTTCTAATTTTTCCTCTTTCGCGTCTTGTTTCTCCTCTATCAATTCTTCTAATTTTCCCTCTCCATCTAATTCCTCTATCCACTCTTCTAATTTCCTCTCCCCACCTTCACAACTAGAAATACTTCTCTCTTCAAAAAACGTCTCCAAATTTTCTTCTTCCTTCTTGTCAAGTGGAGGGAGATTGTCAAGGCTTTTACAACAAACATCGCTAATGGAAGTAGAGTATGAGGTAAAAATCTTGGACTCGCCAATAAGAATGATGAAGATAAGGTTTCCGACGATGAAGAGAAACTTGGAGCTGAATAAGAGTGAAGTGATTTGTGGGTTAGGGAGATCAAGGAGGACCTTAATGCAAGAAAATAGAGGATGTAAAATAGGACTGAAATATAATAAGCTAGAAGTAGTAATAGCTGTTAAAGAATAAATGAAGAGGTTGTCCAGAAGTTGCTGCTTCTTGTGCATTTCTGTGGCTTGAATCTTGATAGGACTCATTTCTGTGGTTTTGAAGCGTGAGGTCTAAAGGCTTTTAATCTGACTGAACATAGAGCAAAGGAAACAATGGCTTATATAGTGAGGGAAAGGTGGATTCTTGGTGGAATTCACTACCCTAGCTAGCTACTTTACTTTACTTAATTTGTATGGGAAAATAGCTTTTGAAAAGCTAAAAAAGATTTGATTTGAGTTTATTGGGGGGCTTTAAGTCCCACTTTTTATGGTGGTTCTCTTTTTGTTTCGCTTTTAGAACCATTCAGAGGAAGAATTTTTTTTTTTTTTTTTTAAGTGCAAATTACACTGTTTTGCCCTTGAGAAATGGCCACATGAGTGTTTTTTTCCCTCGTGGCCACATGAGTCTACCTACCCATTTTCCATCAAAAACTTTGTTTCACCCTTTTTTTTATCAGCAAAAATAAATTTTATTAACTCAAAAAGAGATAATAGGAAATTGGGTACACCAGCCTGATCACCCAAAACTCTCTTTTCCAAACCACATGAAGGAATTGATTTAAGCCCAATAGCCTGAGCCCAAATTAGAAAGAAAATCCCTAAAACACCCCTAAAGTTGGTAAGAAACCAACCCAACCCAAAACCCCAGCCCCAAACAGCTGGGTCAAACAAACAAAACCTAAAAAAGAAAAACCCTAACCCTAGGAAAACTGCATCAGCTGCCAACACACCTTATAACAAGTGATCGGACCATTTTACACGGAACTTTGACTAATATCGGGATCTTAAAGTTAGTTTTCGATCGAGCAAGCATATATTGGTCCCAAGAGTTTTTCGCTAATGGTGTGAGTCGAACATGCGAGCTCGAGAGTAAGCCCTTTAACTAGCAGTTATTGATCGGAAGATCGGGAAAAGTAAAGTATTTTGCCCCATTTTAAAATTTCCATATATTGACATGAGTGTAAACATTTTGGTCAATTTGTGTTATAGCTTCCAGGATTAATTTACACCACACCAGTTAGGCAGTAAAGAGGTACTCCACTCTATAAAGCAAATTTATTTCACTTTTGTCATGGGATGTTCACTCAAACTGAAGTGGGGGTTTCTTTTCTTTTTTTTTTTTTTTTGAAAAGTTACCTTTTTCATTTCATAAGTAATTGAACTGGTGGAAGGCACAGTGGGACCAGGAGATCCCGTAGGGTTGGGGTGCACTAAAGAGGGAAGAAAGTGATTCGAGCAGTTTATCTCTACAATCAATAGTTTCAATTAGTTAAAGGTATCTTACCCTTAGCAAATTTAGTCCATTAGAAATATTTTTGAACGGCTCTGATTGCAAACTACATCTTTGCACGTCCAGTTATGAATGAAATTATTCCAATAAATTTGTGCACTGCAGTCTAACATGACATAGGAACTTGGGAAGTATTATAGAGGTGCACAAAATCATGGCAAAGGGATGTTTAGTCAATGTGCGTATAAGCTGGCCTGAACATTCAGTTATAAAGAAAAAAAATTAATCAATCCATACTTAAACTTATTAATTGGCTCAATTATAATTTTTATCTTGAATACCAAAAAAATTAATTTTTGGTACAGTACGGTTCGTACAAGGGTATTTTTGGGATACAGAGCAAATACCAGGTTAGGGTTAGAATAGAGTCGGTACAAATACTCTATGTTATAAACCCTATTTTGTACTGTAATAATAAAAGAACAGCAGCTGCTCTCGCTCCCGTGGACGTACCCGGTTTTGGGGAACCACGCATATTTCTGTGTCGATTTCTTTACTGTTATATATTTGTAAATCGCGTGTGTGTGTGTGACGATCCTAACAGTGTTCATGTAAAAAACTTGTTCCAATTTATTGCAAAGTAGTTGGTGGTGGTGCATAATTTTCTGTTTTAGGGTTATGTTTTAACTTAATTCTTAAGAAGGTATCAAGGCCGGTACTGAATCAAGCAAGCAAAACAATGGTAGTAAAAGTTTTGAAAAGAACCAACTTCTTGCAGGGAAAGGTTTAGCCGTTTAGTTGGTTTCGGGTCTAGACCTAGTAGTCTTTGGACTGAATCCCAATTTAGGCATTGTCGATACCTTTGGAAGGATAATATTTACATATACCGCAGTCTTCGCCATGCTTACAATTCTACGGAGGTGTTTCACTTTATGAGAAAATGAAGGTAATTTCAAACTCAAAAATCATGTGTTTACGCAAACAATTTTCCTAACAAAATATGGATCTTGTTTGACAGATCTCATTGAGATCTTTTAAACGGTGCAAAAAAATTAAAAAATATAATTTCCATTTTCGTTATATTTGAGTTTGAAATTACCTTCTTTTAAAAAAAAAGGGTTTAAAAAGAAAGCGGAATGGCACCCCAAACACGCGTGAGCGGGCCCACCTCTCTTTTTCATCAGGAAAGTGGAATATTGATCATCTCCCTACTGCTCAAGAGTTTCAAATTTGATAATTTCTTCTAGGCTTATCTACTTAATTGGTAACTAAAAAATATGCTCGGTTTCAATTTCTTCCTCGTAAAATTTAATTTCAATTTTACCCTTCTAGTTTAGAGAAACTTTTTAGTATACCGGGGATACCAACACCCTTGGTATTCCCTTCGGCCTGTTTTTAATTTTTTGGCCATTTTCCGATCGCACTTGGATGATCGACTCCGTTCATTTTGTAGAGTTCAACAAGAGCCATAATCATATCAAAAATCATGCTCATTGGACTTTAATAAATACATGATCAGCACACATGAAAATTGCCAAAAAAACAAAACTGGGTTCTGATTCAGTGTGATTTTGGATCCAGTTTTGGTTTTTTTCAATTTTCATGTGTGCCGATCATATATCTACAAAATCTGATAAACACGATTTTTGGTATATTTAAGGTTCTCGCCAAACTCTACAAAATGAACGGAATCGATCATCCAAGTATGATCGAAAAATGACCGAAAATTAGAAATAGTCCGGAAGAGATACCAAGCGTGTTGATATACTCGGTATACAAAAAAGTTTCTCTCTAGTTTATGATGTTTTTCAATGTTATCCTTTCCGTCAAGTGGACGGAAATTGCTTAGGTGGCTGATGTGGATGTCAATCTCTCTCCCTTTCCAACTCTCCATCACACCTAATCTCTCACCCACCGCTCTCCATCTGCTAACGTAGCATCCTCGCGAACATCTCAGGCCGATACCAACTCCGGCCAAAACCACTGTCTCTCCCCCGTAATCTCTCTCTTTCTCTCTCTCCCTCCGTTCTCCATCTCACGCAATCTCTCTCTTTCTCTCAAATCTCACCGCTATTCGGCTTGAATTACGCTTACCCAGATGGAAAAATTACAATCTACTAAGTTAATTCTCAAGTTTTTCAATGGGATTCGTAAGGAGATAGGATTAGGATTGGATTCGTAAGGAGATGGGATTGGTAATGAGAAGGGATTGATAATGAGTATGTTTGTTTGGGATGGGATTAGATGATGGGATTATTAATATCATCATGTTTGTTTGAGATGGGATTAGATGATGGGATTGGATTGTTAGAAGAAATTGGTAAAGAGAGGATTGGTAATGTGAAGGAGTTGGGATTGGATTATTAATACCTCTCAATACCATTAGCAATACCCCCTAATACCCCCTCTATTAATCCGATCGGACTAATAGTCCGGACCTTTTTTTGTTACCAAACAGAATATTAATAGTCCCATGGGATTATTACTCCAATCCCAACCCTCAAACCCGTTATCAAACGGGGCCTAAGTTAATTCTCAAGTTTTTCACAAACCCAGTGGAATAATATGTACGAATGCAGGAAACAAATGCCAAAACCATTCGAATTTGAGCTGTTGTCTGCAATCTGGGAACCAGGTGGGAAAAAGATAAAAAGCTTAAATGTACAAGCTTTCGTTGTCAATTTTGTCAAAAACTAAAATGGAACAATTGAGTAGAGTTCGGATTTGAGCTATTATCTGCAAAATGGGTTACATTAGGGATATATCATGTACCCAGATAGGGGAAACGAGAAAACTAAAAGCAAAGTCAATGTTCAAGGGTTTTGCAACCCTGTCCACAAATCGAGCTTGTGATGTTTGTAGTGAACGAATTTGGGGATTTAGATGTTGTTAACTGTAAAGTGGGTTTCGGGGAAACGATTTTGCCGATTTGAGGTTTGGGGCCAAAAGGATTTGGAGATCTTAGGACTTAGGGTTTTTTGGGGTGGGGAAGAAGTATAAAAGCTGGTCCCACAACCCACGTCACCCAAGCTGGTTGCCACTTGGGATTTTCCGTCCAACTTTCTGACGAAATTGAAATCGGTTAGAAATTGCAAAGGTAAAATTTTAAAAGGACGAAATTGAAACCGAGCATATTTTATAGGGACCAAAAACGTAGATTAGCCTTTCTCCTACGGTTCTACTTTTTGTTCTAAAACCAAGGATGGAGCCGGGGGTCTAGTGCGATGGCCGTCACGACAAGAATTTTAAAAATTGCAATTAGTATATGTAAAAAAAATCATCCCAACTTTTGGATCCGCCGCCGCAAGTTTTTTTTCATTTTTTGGCTATTTATTAGTCCTTAATTCTCTAAAAAAAATTTCAAGAAAGAAAACCAAAACAAACTATTCCAAAATTAAATCTAATGGATCAAAGTGAAATAATATAAAGGCTGAGGTCTAATTAAGGAGAAAAACTCCACATTTTGTTTTTTTGCAAAGTACTCTATATGAATATGACAAGACAAAAAAGAAAGAAAACAAAACTTAAAACAATTTAACCTAAAGGTGTACAATATGCACGACTCCAATGCCAGCCGTAGTAGTCGTGTGATGTACTGGTCTTGAGGGATGGCTCACCGCTCACGTCGAGACTTCCGAAAAACTAAAAAATAATTTTAAATTCCACAGCTAATAATACATATAAATAGTTAACAACCACCCCTAACCCTAACTGCAGACTTGTGTTTGACAACCCAGCAAGGACCTACCGAACAATGGCTCTGCGCCTACTCGGGAGGAAGCTGATGATAGTGAAGCCACAAAAACTAGGGTTCGATTTCAGAAACAGCTCTCGCACAGCCGTCGTCCATGACAATCCACCTTCAGACTCAGATGCTCGCATCCGTCCAAGCGTTAATCTGGTCATGGAGTACTACGCCCGGCCAGACCAATATGAGGATGACGTTCTGGTCTCTCTCTCTCTCTCTCTCTCTCTCTCTCTCTCTCTCTCTCTCTCTCTCTCTCTCTCTCTCTCTCTCTGTAGCTAGATGGAATTTCTTTTACTAACGCAAGGGTGGCTAGAATGGAGGCATTTGATGCAACTGGTAAATTGCTTTGCCTCATAATGTTATTGTTCGTCCACTGCAGGGAGAGAACCAACGGTTGAATGAAGAGAACCGCCGATTGAAGGCAGAGAACATCCAGTTGATAGAGAACCGCCAGTTGAAGGAAGAGAACCGCTGGTTGATAGAGAGGCGAGTTGAGTTTATTGCTTTTGATACCTCACTCTTTTTTTCCATTCTCACACTTGGTTTGTTTTCCTATAGGCTGAAAACAGTGGAGGAAGAGATTAGAGGTGATTTGCAGCATGATACAAACAAGGTAGTGCTCTATATATTTCTTCTTCTTTTTTTTGGCAAGTAAAAAAATTATTTTTTTGGTAAGTAGTGCTATATATATATATTTCTTTCTTCTTTTTCTAATCAGCAATATGGTTATAAAAGTTCCTTTTTTCCCCAAACTCCTTTTAAAATAAGTAATTTCGTGATTAATTTATAATGTCTTATATAAGTCAGAGTTATTGTAACTTGTGCTGGATATTATCACGTCTGTGGACTGTAATCTATGCATACCCACTTTCATGGATCCATGTCCCTATTTCCTACTATTTAAGGTTTAGAGAGCTCTGAGGCTTAGATATGCACTTCCACACCTTGTACTCGTCCTCTCACATATTTGAGACCCATCAGAAAAAGAATTTGAAATCATTTATATCCATCCGCATCTCCATCAAGAGAGACTCTTTCACACACCCACACTACACCCACATCCAGACATATACCATAGGGAACTGTTGTATTTCATCAAATTGTCACAATTATATTGATTATTAATGGTGTGAATCGGAGTTCCATTGTCTATCCAATCGAATTGAATTGGTACGCTAACGACTCATGGCACTTATTCACTTCTCTATTCTAAATTGTTGCTTGTGATTTCATCACCTCGGGGAGTCATCACGAAAGACAGGGGAAATGAATTTAATGGACATTAATAAGAAGGAAAATTTGAAGGTTGTTTTCTTTGCTTATTTCTTGCTAATATGCTTCATCTTTCTGTAATTACCGTTCTCTGATAAGCGGAGGACACATGAAATTATTTTCTTTTTCCTTTGTAGGATGATGCATCAAATACTATCAATGAGTTGTGTATACCATATGCATCAAATACTATCAATAATTGGCTCGGTCTGTACCAACATTCGGCGGAACCTGCCCAGAAGTACTCAAAAAGAGCCGTCGGCAGAGCATGCCGACCCTTTGATGGTCGGACTCCCCGTTCGGCCTTGAACGGACATGGGGACCATGCTACCAGCTCACCCACACGGGAACAACAACCGCAGCCATGATGATGACCGTGACGTCATCCAAGCGGTTACATGCTTGGATAAGGATGAGGGCACGTGAAGGTACCAGTTCATCCCATAAACGGTTACCAAACCCTAACGTGATGCAAGGGTGACGTCAACCGACGCGTAACAAGCACATGTACAGTCTTGGAGATCAAGCAAAAGGAAGCCCTATAAATACCCCTCTATGCGAGGTACATTCTCATATACTCTAAGACCCTAGTTCTTGGCTTTCATCTTTGAGCAACTGTACTCATCCTTGCACCGGAGGCCATCCCGGAGATCCTCCGGTGAGGTCTTTAGTCGTGCTTCCTTGTGCAGGCTAGGTGGAAGCCAAGAGTCACTCTCTATCAAACCACGGTCAAGGAAGGAGTGAACCAGATTCATCGGAGCCCACAGAGAGCAGAAATATTAGCGGAAGCGATGGGTCCTATAAAATTATGTTAGCTTGAATATAACTCAATGAAGCCCAATGGGCCAAATCACGTTGTGAGCACGCGCGCACATACTTGCCGAAAAATGGTGAAAAAAGAAGAAGAAGAAGAAGAAGAAGAAGAAGAACAGAGTGCTCTCTAACCTTGTGTAACGAGGACAGGACCGTTAGGTTGTGTGCCAGCAGAACAGGGAATGAGGAGCAGAAACGGGGAATGCACAACTGATCTCCAATGAGCTAGCGCTGCAGCCTTGTTCAACCTACACTTATCCAAATGATTACTAACCAGTAACCTCAACAACAAAATAGGCAGCCATGTCTTCGTTGCTGCCAATGCACAGCAAATGCAAACATGGATTTCATCGTTAATCCTCGAGCATATGGTACGTACCCGCTTCTTCTTCTACTACCAAAACCAAGTCTATTCAGACCTAGAAAGAACAATATATCAATACCATTTTACAATAACAAATCTTTGGCTTTTACCCTCAATTGATTGTTGGGCAGGATTTGTTACATAAAAAATAGCATGACGTGGGCAAGGACCATACAATGGGCTAGGACTATGCACACCGGCATCCAACTTGTTCCCTAACAGAGAACAGTACGAGTTTTGAGATGCATTCCATCTGTCGGAGAAGGCAAACGAGATCATCGCACAACGAACCATGTCGGGCTCGAACAAGTACATGCACCCCACGAATCTCAGCACTATCATGCCATTGGATTCTATGCATGGCATGATGAATAATGTGATTGGTCTCTAGCTACAACCACAATTTCAGAAGACGAATCATCATTGCCGACTTGTAGCTTTTTTTTTTTTTTTTTTTTGCTCGGCAAACGAAACATTTTATAAAACTCGAAAGGGGTACATCGAGAGAGAAAAAAAAAAAACTGCCAAAGACAGAGCTTGGCTCAACCCAAATTTACAGCTGCCTCCAACCGACAGTTGAAAGCACACCTGAAAACTAGATTACAATCTCAATTTTCGGACACCGTTTAAGAAAATTTGCCGACTTGTAGCATTGATAGATGATCAATCTTGAAAAATGTATTTCGGCTTTTTCTTTTACTATGGAATGCAAGGATATTGGTAGTTTTTTTTTTTTACTCATTTGTTGAGTAAGGAATAGAAAGATGTTGAATGATGAAAATTATTTCCATTATAACTCGGCTCCTTGGGAGTCTTAATCATAGCTCCACCACTGTACCCATCTCTCTCAACCCAATTTTTAATAAATTCTCTTCCCACCTATTACTCTCATCTCTCTCTACCATTCAGAGAGAAACTATTGGTGGGGTTGGTTTTCTCGGTTGGGAAGGAAATGAAATTTTTTTTGAAAAGGAAATGAAATTCATGACAGTGGAAAAGAGGCTCTTTTTTTTTCACCTTTGCGGTTTTGTGTATAAGAATTGCTGGATCAACGTTAGGAAAAATTCATAATCAATTGTGGTAGGAGAAAAACATTTTTACGAAGTGTTCTGTAAATAAGTTTTACATGTAAATAAGTTTTACAGAAGTGAATCGCGCGCGTCCAAAAGTGTTTTGGACGGTCCGAATTCTAAAAAGAACTTTTCCCAAAAAAAAAAAAAAGTCTATCCTAACTATTAATTGCCGAGACAGACGGGTGAAATCGTGCGACTCCGTAAATAACTTATTTACTGCGACTTCATGAATATCTCTCGTGTGGTATAGATGTTTCGATTCGGTCGATCAATGAATCGCTCATCAATGATTTTTGTCTTTATTAAATTCCTCAACTAGTAAAACATATAAATACTCCTAACCCTAGCTGCAGACTTCTGTTTGAGAGAGCAAATACCTACCGAGTAATGGCTCTGCGCTTACTCGGGAGGAAGCGGATAGTGAAGCCACAAAAACTACGGTTTTATTTCAGAAACAACTCTCATACAGCCGTAGTCCATGACAATTCACCTTCGGACCCACATGCTCGCATCTTTCCATGCGTTCAGGAGGAGTACCACGTCGACGTTCTGGTCTCTCTCTCTCTTGGTAGCTAGATGGAATTTCTTTTTCTAACGCACAGGGGGCTAGAAAGAAGGCATTTGATGCAATCGGTAAATTGCTTTGCCTGATAATGTTATTCCATTGCAGGAAGAGAACCGCAGGTTGAAGGAAGAGAACCGCCAGTTGATAGAGAACTGCCTGTTGAAGGAAAAGAACCGGCTGTTGATAGAGAACCGCCAGTTGATAGAGAGGTGAGTTGATCGAGTTTATTGCTTTTTATAAGGCAGTTGTGGAAGTTCCATTCTCACACTTGGCTTGTTTTTCCTATAGGTTGAAGCCAGTCGAAGAAGAGACTATAGGTGATTTGCAATGTGATACACACAAGGTAAATGCTATATTTCTTTCTTCTTTTTCTCTAATCAGTAGTGTTATACTCAAATGGATATTGTGTGCTTGTGTTTAGTTACAACTATGGGGTTCTCTATCTTCTGTTCTTATTTTTAGTTTTTGTTGTGGGATCGCTTTTTCACCATCTCTCCTAAAATCAATTGGTGATGGGAAGTGTTGTGCCGAACACGAAATTGAGAAGCGATAAACAAGAACACAAGGATATATATGGTTCCTCAAATTGGGTACGTCTACGGGAGACGAGCAACAGAATCCACTATAAACGGGGCGATAAACAAAGAGCTAGCTATACCTGTAACTCTCGTTGAAGCATTTAATTACAGATATCTAGGGACAAATCTCTGCGGAACCCGACAGGGAATACTAAAACCCTAGGTGGTACCCAATAGAAAATAAACCAAAACCCTAATATCTAATCTTCAACATGAGAGACCCCTAGGGGCCTCTCCAAAGGGATTCACTCAAGAAGGTCAAAACCTAATGAAGAGAATAAGGTTATATTTATAGCCACAGAGTCCTTTCTAAAACTAATACTTCCCCAAATAAAATTCCTTGCACCCAAAGTCTAAACCAATAAGGAAACAAATCTTTTAGGAAGTCAAATACCTTTCTTCAACTATCCCAAATTCAAGGCATATCTCCAATAGGAAGGGTTTCAATTAAATCTTTTATGCCATTCGACATCGCACTCGCAAGTCGGTTTTTAGAGCAGTCGCAGGGAGTGACATTCTATAACCAAATTCATGGGGGCACTCCACACCCAACATTTGTTCTTCATACTTTAATGTTATATTTCATATGTAGTCTGTCCAACCTCCCGTAGCAGAGATTAACACTATAAAAAGAAACTCACATTTGATACTTTACAATGTCTTAAGTTAGAGTTACTGTAACTTGTGCAGCACAATAGGATATTATGACGTCTGTCATCTATGCATATCCACTTTGGTGGATCCATGTCCCTATCTCCTACGATTTAGGCTTTAGAGAGGTCTAATCTTAGATACACTTTCACACCTTGTACTCATCCTTTCACATATTTGAGACCCACAAGAAAAAGAATTTGTAATCAGTTATATTCGCCCGCATCTTCATCCAGAGAGGCTCTTACGCACTCCCACACCACACCCACATCCAGACACATACCCAGAGGGAATTGTTGTCTTCATCCAATTCCCAATTGTATTGATTACTAATTGTGTGAATCGGTGTTCCATTATCTATCCAATAGAATTAAATTGGTACGCTAATGCACTACAACACGAAAGGCCTATTGCGAGGAAATATGGCGAGGAAACTAAATTTCGTCGCTAAAAGTACACAATCTGCGAGGAAATTCAATTTCGTCGCTATTTTTAGCGAGGAAATCTATTTCCTCGCCAAAAGGTAATTTTTAGCGAGGAAAAACAGATTTCCTCACAAAAGGGTTATATTTAGCGAGGAAATCTGTTTTTCCTCGCTAAATGTAACCCTTTTGCGAGGAAATCTGTTTTTCCTCGCTAAAAATTACCTTTTCATGAGAAAATATTTCATCACCTTTTTTAGCCGTCATTATTAATTATGTTCATGTATTTGTAATATCACGATGGTAAGAGATAATCAACTACATATTTCAATATCATTATCAAATTTTTTAAAATAAAAAAGTGATAAAACGGGAAAAAATAGTTTCCTCGCCCATTGCATTGAATTGATGAAATGAAATATATGTTTCTCACTAATTATATGAATTCACTTTTTCTCAAATAAAATTAATTATTAACGATGTCAGTTTGTTCAAATTGCAATAAAATTTATTGTTTGAATAAAAACATTTTAAGGACATGCTAAAAAAGTTCATCCCATAGTTATAAACCCAAAAAAAAGACCGGACATAGGGATTATAAGTTTGTGGATGAATGATATGCATTTCATAAAAAGAATGGGAACTATGGATTGCTTTTCCTAGAGATAACTGATTATTAATTCATACAAAAAATTAATGAAAAGCTAAACAAAAGATAAAGTACTTAATAATCGATGCAGTGATGTTGTATTAAAAAATATCTCAAAATTAGATCGTCACTAATCTATTTTCAAAATATGTAAGGTTAACCCCATTTAAAAATAAACATAACAAAGTATCATTGTGAAATATAGTTGAGTAAAGATTGTTATGGACGCACGTATACGCAGTAAGAACAGATTCACCCACCAAAAAACAATGTTGTATTTGCAAAAAATTAAAGTGCTCAAACTAATTTAGGCACTACAAAAGGTTCATAAACTTGGAGAGAATTAAAAGTAAGTATAAAATAAACAAATTTAGAAAGGTATAAAGATTTATTAAAGATATATAAGAAACTATTAAATTATAAAAAAAATTCATTAAAAGCGAATAATGTTAAAGATTTAAAAAACAAGTTTAAAGAAACACTGCAAACAGATTAAAATTAGAGAGAAAGGTTTAAAGAAACAAATTTAGAGAGGTGAGAAGACGTCCAAAAGGTATATATATAAAAGAAGGCGAATGTTTGAACTGGAAAGGAAGTTGGTGTGGTGGATGGAGCAAATGCCTCCGCAGAGGAGGACAAGGTTCGAGTTCGCGCGGAAGCAAGGAGCTGGGAATTGTATTGTTTTTAGTTTAAGAGATTTAGCGAGGAAAAATTTCCTCGCCTAAACTATAATTAGCGACGAAAAAATTCCTCGCCTATTTTGTAAACCTGGCATTAGTTTAGCGAGGAAAACCTATAGCGAGGAAAAAATTCCTCGCTAATTGTGTCGAATAGGCGAGGAAATTTTTTTTTCCTCGCAAATACTTTTTGCGACAAGGCTTTTGCGAGGAAAACGAGCGAGGAATTTTTTCCTCGCAAATGCATTTTGCGAGGAAATCAGGTGCTTTTGCGAGGAAATTAAATCCTCGCTATAGGCGTTTCGTGTTGTAGTGATGAGTCACAATACCTATTCATTCTCTTCTCTATTCTAAATTGTTGCTTGTGATTTCATCAGCTCGAGGAAAATTTGAAAACCAAGTTGAAAGTTGTTTTCTCTGTTTATTTCTCGCTAATAAGTTTCATCTACCTGCAAATATTACCGTTCTCTGAAAAGCAGACGACACATGAAATTATTTTTTCTTTTTTCCTTTGTAGGATGATGCATCAACTACTATCAATGAGTTGTCTGAAAATGTGACACGATTGGAACAAAAGATTTTAGGTGATTTGCAACATAATATACAGAATGAAAGAGATAGGTGCAAGTCACTTGAAACCAAGGTATGTGCTATATATATATTTCTTTCTTCTTTATCTAGTTAGCAGTGTTGTATTTAAATGGATATTGTTCGCTTGTGTTTAGTTTCAACTATGGTGTTTTCTATTTTCTACTCTTCTTTCACATGCCCACTCCACACCCAAAAGGAGCTGCTGTCTGTCGTCAAATTCCCAGTTGTATTGGTTTTTAATGGTGTGAGTTAGTGTTCGGTTTTATATCTAATAGAATTTAATAGGTACACTACCGAATCATGGTGCCTAGTTGTTCTCTCCCTCTATCCTAAAATGTTGCTTGTGGTTTCGTCAGCTCGAGAAGGCATTACGAAAGATCGAGGAAATGAACAAGGAAATAACCAAGTTGAAGGTTGTTTTTCTCTGCTTATTTCTTGCTAATGTGATTCATCTTTCAGTAATTAGCATTTCCGATAAATGAACGGCACATATGAAGTTTTTATTTTTTATTTTTTTAGAATGCATCAAATTCGATGGACGGGTTGATTGAAAGGGTGAGGCAGTTGGAGATAACGAGGATAAACAATCAACTTCATCCAGTTGGTCATAAACGACTATGTTTTCAACAACTCTACAAAACTACCGTGGGAGGTGGGGGATCTGGTCAAAACTAGGGTAACGATGGGGATGAAGGGAAAATTCAATATCAAAGTCTACACTGTGGAGGATTTTAAGATTTTTCTAGATGGTATCCGAAAATTAAAATTGTAACGTAGTCTACGGTGTGTTATCCAACCGTCTGTTAGATGGTTTTCTTTTCCGGAGTATCCAAACTCTTTATGCTTAGATGCTCTTTTCTCAATGTAACTTTTCAAGCTATATAAAATGTTTCGTAACTCCGCACATTCCAGTTGAGTACGTAAAAAGTGCTGATTATTAACCTAGGAAGAAGGTGAGGAGCAGAACGACTGCCATTTTCTATTTTTATCTTTTTCTGGTTTTCTTTTTCTTCTAAATTTACCAACAGTTTATTTGTTCGGATTAGGATTTGTTTGAAATTAATTTCGAGATTGAATGCTTGACGCAACATGGTTTGCTAAATGTCCGTTTCCAAGGAAAATACTACTACGTATAAGTAGATTTTCAGGATTTTAGCTTTCAAGAAACAATAGTGTGTATATGTAAAAAAAAGTTACAAAATTTTTTTTGTTTTGGATTCTCAAAAGTTAAAAAAATGGATGTTAGCTGCCAAGTGATGACACACAACCATCCTGCTATCGGCTTCTGCGCACACTTTTGATTTGGATCTTACCGGGCAGTCTACATCGAAGCCCTTCTACTCTAATTGTTGGATATGTTTATATGGTAGATCTCGTCGAGATACTTTGCCATGTCAAAAATTCTGTTAATTAATTCACTATCGATCACAACACATTTGATTTGCCAAAATGGATCCCAATGGGTTTTGATTTTCTTATTTTATTTGCAAAACAAATTTGATCCCAGTTTGACCTATTCAGAGCAAAGATATATAATACAAAAATAGACATTGTATCTTAACCTACCTATACTATACATGAATCGGTTGCTTTAGGAAGATGCTACTGAGCGGAGGTGCTTGACAGTGGTGCTGGGCACCTAATCCGGCTATTCATCTCGACAATTAACGGTTCTGATCTTTGTTAAGCAATTGACGGCTCAAATTTATATGCATGTAGATTCAATTCGAGTTGTCTGTGCCGAGATGAACGGCCGGATGCCGCTCGGCACCCCGCTTGGCACGTGGGTGCTCGGCATGCAAACCAATATTATACTTTTCTCTCTTTTGGTTTGCTATAATTTGATTTTGGACTTTAACAGATTTAGATCGCACGGGTAATATATAGTAATTGAATATTACTATGCTTTGGGTCAGGAAGGTTTCACAAGTTTGAGAGAGCATCTGAGTCTAACAATTGGAAAATCCTGTTATGCAAGGCATCCTGTAGGACGCACACAAGCCATCGATCATGACAATAAATAGTTGAGATATGATTTTTACCGATTATAATTGATTTTTGATCTCCTGAATATAAGGATCGATCAAATGGTGGAAGCGTTAAGCTTAGCAGCGAGAGAGAGTTTGCAGTTTGCTATGGAACTGGGAATGGACAACATTGTGTTTGAATTAAGGTGACTCTCAACAATTGATTTGACTGATTTAGAGGCGGTCAGATGAGCATCAAAATTTGTGAGACGGAGTGACAATTATAGTTTAACTCGATGTAAACTTTTTTTTTTTGAACGGCGAAACAAAAAAAATTTATTGATGAAAAAGGATTACAAAACACGCCTTTGTTGGCAAGAAACCAACAAAGACAACATCCAGTGGGCCTAGCCCAGAACACCTAAAGGGTTTATACAGGTAGAAATATAACATAAAGTCCATAAATAACCTGCAACCCTTGATTTTTGATGCCACAACCTTTCAACTTCTCTACCCAAATTCCACATCTTTGCTCTGAGTTCTTTCCTAGTATCAGAATCATCTTGCCAGAGTGTATCATCCTCAGCCTTCAAGTCAAGAACATGGAGTTGTTCTTCAGTCTCGGATAGTTGAGTTTGTAAGCAACCAAATTCCTCCCTGCTCCAAATTCCTAGAGCATCCTTCATGCATTGCAACTTTTTGGATATTCTAAAGGCTGCCCAACCCGAAACCTGGCAACTTTCCCATGCACTCTCTCAAAATGATGTTAACTTTTTGAGCCACGTTACCTAGGCTACTAAGTGTTAGCAAGGTCACCTAACGCGAGTCATTACTTTTGATTTCCATGAACCGAGTTCCTATACTTCAATATTCGGAAGTAATTTCATTTCAATGTCTGAACTAATTCAACAATTGTAGCAAACAATACTGGTTTTGAAAATTTATTAGAGTTTCGTCTTCTTTTTTTTACGAATTGAGCAGGGAATCTATATATTCCTCTGCACAAAGTACATTTCCCCCATAGCTGCTGCTGCTGCAATGAATTCGCCTTTACAAATTCCTGATTACAGCTCCGAACCTCCCCTCAAACTATCCTTAATCCAAGCACCGTCCACATTAATTTTGTAAAAAAAAGAACCCGCACAGGGTCGCTGCTGTGGGATTTATCGGCTCAATATTGTGTTTCTTTAAATCCTGTCCGGATGGTCGACTGCGGTATCTGCTCTGAAGCTCTCTGAAAATCCCGTCCAAACGGTGGTCAAGTCCGTCCGGACAGTTGATACGCGGTACAACCGAAAATCGGTTGTATTCTGGACTTCCAAGTATAAGTCATCCATGAAGCATTATTCATTACCTAATGGATTGCGTAGTACGGAGGCTGTTTTTATTTTTATTTTATTTTTTATTTTTGGCAAACCAGGAACATTAAATAAAAAATTTAAGAGTCATACAAGAGTCTAGGGTATTCCACCCCATTGACGTCGTCGCAAAGTTACGAATTAATACAAACTGGAGCAACATCGAATAAATGAAAATCTAGAGCATCATCAAACGACATATTAGCTAGTAAATCGGTACATTTGTTTCCTTCGCGGTAGACGTGGTCAATCTTCTCCACTCCCAGCTGTCTCATCAAGCATCTGCAATCATAAATGAGATTATTTAGAACGTGACGGGGTTAATTTGGACCCATAATCAGTTGAATGGCTGCCTGGGCATCTATTTCCACACAAAGGGGGACAAGCTGCTTATTGTGGGCGAGTTGTAGGCCATCCCTAAGAGCCCATAACTTTGCTTCCAAAGCTGACATTTGGCGAAGAGATCTGTGGAAGCCAATTACCCAGTCTCCTTTTTCATTTCTGATTAAACCACCTCATGTGGCTTGTGTAAAGTCCTTCTTGCATGCACCATCTGTATTCAGTTTGAAGAGAGATGTGCCACGAGGGCACCATTTTACAAGTGCAATACTACTATTTCATGATTTCAAGACTGGAATTGCAATGTGATGCCATTCAATTGCCAGAGCAATTGAAGAGGCAATGGTGGATTCCAAGTGTTCTCTGGCCCGACTTGGTTCAATATGGAAGAGGGTTTTGTTTCTGAGAAGTAAAATGTTCCAACAGGTAAAAGGGAAAACAACACACCACGGAATTTCCGATCGGTGGAAGGTTTTTGTTTCACAGTTAAGCTTTAGCCAAAGAGAGAGAGGAGAGGAGAAAAAGGAGAGAGCACTGTTAGGGATACTGTTTACCAATTTTTCCCTTCAATTGAAATCGACGGAGATTTCGAGAAACAATGCCAACAACAAAAATAAGGGCGAATGCGGCTATGTCTCCACAAGACGGATCCGTGGTTCCACGCCGTATTTCAGGACTTCACCGGAGAGAAATGGCGGTCGAGTCAAATGTGAGATTGGTGATATCGACTGGGCGGAGTGGATTGATAGTTTGGTGAAGTGGGGTGGAGTGGAAGAAAAATAACAAATGGACTTTGTTATTTTTCTAAGGTAGAATTATAATCAAAAAGGACGGATCCTCATCGAAAGTAAGAAAATTAAGTTAATCCTACTCCTACTCATAGTTATAACCCGAACGGGTTAGTAGTTCCAAAAATTAAGACAAATAAAGATAGACTTTGATTTATTGGAGAGGGTTTACAATGAGGCCTAAAAAGGCTATTTATAGGGACCAACAAATGTGCAGGAAATAACTTCCTAACTACCCACTACTCTTCATTCTTCTAATTTGCTTCCAAGTGTCCAAATAACTTCCCTTCAACTTCAAAGTGTATAGGAGCGCGTCAAGTGTCCTACATGCAAATAACAATAATAAAAGAAATACTAATACTAGTTCTAATGTTAATACGAATACTTAATAAAATAGGTTGCATTCCCATAATTGCCACCTTCCGGTCGATCATCGACAGACGGTGAAATATGGTGTAAACAGATACCGACACCTACCCAAACACTAGTGGCCACATGACAATCCCGAAGGACGTGAGTCGTGGTTAAGTTACAACTATGGGGTTCTCTATCTTCTGTTCTTATTTTTAGTTTTTGTTGTCGGACCGCGTTTCCACCATCTCTCCTAAAATCAATTGGTGGTAGGAAGGGTTTCAATTAACTCTTTTATGGTATTCGACATCGCATCCGCAAGTCTGTTTTTAGAGCGGTCGTAGGGAAGTGACATTGTGTAACCAAATCTATAAAGGCACTCCGGACCCAACATTTGTTCTTCATACTTTAATGTTATATATGGATACCAATATAATGTTATATTTGATGTGCAGTCTCTCTAACCTCCCGTAGCGGAGATTAACACTATAAAAAGAAACTCACATTTGATACTTTACAATGTCTTAAGTCACAGTTATTATAACTTGTGCAGCACAATAGGATATTATGACGTCTGTCATATTATGACACACTTTAGATGTGCTTGCACACTTGGTACCCAAATGCTAGTCCTTTCACATATTTGAGACCTGCCAAAAAAATTAAATTGAACTCATCTTCTATTATATATGCTGCATCTCTAGTCAGAGAGGCGCTTTCACGTGCCCACTCCACACCCAAAAGGAGCTGCTGTCTGTCATCAAATTCCCAGTTGTATTGGTTTTTTTTTTTTTTTTCCTCGGCCAGTTGTATTGGTTTTTAATGGTGTGAGTTAGTGTTCGGTTTTATATCTAATACTAGAATTTAAATGGTACACTACCGAATCATGGTGCCTATTTGTTCTATCCCTCTATCCTAAAATGTTGCTTGTGGTTTCATGAACAGCTCGAGAAGGCATTACGAAAGATCGAGGAAATGAGCAAGGAAATAACCAAGTTGAAGGTTGTTTTTCTCTGCTTATTTCTTGCTAATGCGATTCATTTTTCAGTAATTAGCATTTTCTTATAAATGAACGGCACATATAAAGTTTTTTTATTTTTTATTTTTTTAGAATGCGTCAAATTCGATGGACAAGTTGATTGAAAGGGTGGGGCGGTTGGAGATAACGAGGATAAACAAGAAACCATGCACATTCGAGTTAAGCAATCGACGGCTTAAATTTGTATGCGCTTAGATTCAATCCGAATCGTCCGTGTCTAGATGAACGGTCGGATGCCGCTCGGCATCCCGCTTGGCATGGGGTGTTTGGCAACATCCCCGGGTGGGGCAAGCCAATATTATACTAGTACTTTTCTGTCTTTTGGTTTGCTATAATTTGATTTTGGACTTTAACAAAATTAGATCGCACGGGTGATATATATATAGTAATAGTAATTGAATATTGAGCTGATAGAAATTGAGGTGAAGAAAGTGGAGGTCATCAGGTGTTGTGTATAGGTGTTGTGTAGGCCTGTTAACTGGTCGGATCCCATTCGGATTTGACAGATTCGGTCCAGATCCGATAAGACTTGGATCCGATCCGAATCCGATAAGACTCAAATTCGATAGTGATAATCTGGATTCGATCCAAAAAATTTGGATCCGATCTGAAAATCCGAATCTGATCGGAGAACTTTTTTATTTCAAAATTTTTAGCAAAAAAAAATTATTTTTAAAAAAAAATTATTTTCCCAGAAAAATAAAAAATTTAAAATAAAAAAACAACTTCTTAAACTTTTTTTTTTCAAAATAAAAAATTTACTGTTTTTTTTAAAAAAATTTAAAAATTTTACATGATCTGAATACTGAGAATGGACAACATTGTGTTGGAAGGTGGACTCTCAACAATTGATTCGGCTGATTCCGAGTCGGCCGGATGAGCATCAAAATGTGGGAGTCCTCGTGGCGGACATTCTACGTCTTCTTGATAGCTTCTTTAATGTGGAGACATGTTTTATGAGATTGAGTGACAGTTATTGATAATTCGAGATTAACTTTTTAAGCCACGTTATTAAGGCTAGAGTTAGTAGGCTAGCTAGCGCGGATCGTTACATTTGATTTCCACGAACCGAATTCCTATACTTCAATATTCGAAATTAATTTCATTTCAATGTCTGAACTAATTCAATAATGGTAGCAAACAATACGGAGTATTGATTTTGAAATTTTATTAGAGTCTAGTCTTCTTCTTTTTTACGAATTGAGCAGGGAATCTATATTCCTCTGCACAAAGTACATTTCCCCCATAGCTGCTGCTGCTGCAATGAATTCGCCATTACAAATTCCTGATTACAGCTCCGAACCTCCCCTCAAACTATCCTTAATCCAAGCACCGTCCACATTAATTTTGTTAAAAAAAAAAAAAACCGCGCACGGTCGCTGCTGTGGGATTTATCGGCTCGATATTGTGTTTCTTTAAATCCTGTCCGGACAGTCGACTACGTTATCTGCCCTGAAGCTCCCTGAAAATCCCGTTCAAACGCTGGTAAAGTCCGTCCAGACAGTTGATACGCGGTACCACCGATTTTCGGTTGTATTCTGGACTTCCTCTAAAGATTGAGTTTTTGATAGAGTTGTGTGAGTAGACAGATTGACTGAGTATTTTTTGAACTTACTGGGTTTGGGACTAATTTGGGTTATTCCTCTGACTCTAAGCCTATTTCCAACCGTAATTTTAGAAGCCGAATCATCATTGCCGATTTGTAGTGTCGATAGATGATCAATCTTGAAAAATGTATTTTGGCTTTTCTTTTGACTACGGAATGCAAGAATATGGGCAGTTTTTTTTTACACTTATTTGTTGAGTAAGGAAGAAATATTTTCCGTTATAACCCAGCTTTCCAAAAATCTTAATCTTAACTTCGCCACTGCACCCATCTCTTCCAGCAAGGTTTCTAATAAATCTTTTTCTCATTTATTACTCTCATCTCTCTTGGTGGGGTTGATTTTCTCAAGGAAATGAAATTCATATATGACAGTGGAAACTGGAAAGGAGGCCAGGCTGGCCATACATGGGTAATATGGTTTTTTTTTTTTCTCAGTTTGGTGTATAAGAATTGCTGGATGAACGTTAGGAAAAATTCGTAATCCATTGTGATAAATGTTTCGATTTGGCGATTTTAGGGTTAGGTTTTTTTGGTTTTCTTTTGAGCTGGGCTTCCATTGTTGTTTCTGGACTTTTAGGTCTTTTGGGTATTTTGTCTTTTTTTTTTTTTGATCCACGGGTATTTTGTCTTATTATTACTTTATCTAAACATTTTAGGCGTGTATTTTCAACTTTTGGTTAGAATTGTTCCCATCTCCCCCAATTAAATGTCACACATCAATGATTTTTGTCTTTATTAAGAAAGTTGATTTGAAATGCATTATTGTTTTACATGTTAAATTCCTCTCAACTAATAATACTTATAAATAACCAATCAGTTTCAAGTCCACGCCCTTAGGACCACACCCGTCTGCATCTTCCATTTCTTGATCCAATTTTGATGATCTGAGCCACTCAATGTGATCAGAACGTGATTTTAAGGGTACTCGCGAGAAATCGACAAAAAAAACACCAAGAAGAGCTTGATTTGAGCAGTTTTTAATTGAACCATTCAATAAAAAAACTGTTCGGATGAAGCCCTTCCCCATCATTTTTTTTGCCGATTTTTCTCGAGTACCCTTAAAATCACGTTTTGATCGTATTGAGCTGCTCGGATCATCGAAATTCGATCGGGAAAGGAGAGGTGCGGACGGGTGTGGACTTGAAGCTGACTGTATAAACAGCTATTTACCGAAAACAAATACATATAAATTGTTAAACCCACCCCTAACCCTAGCTGCAGACTTCTGTTTGCGAGACCCAAGTACTAGGCTACCCGAACAATGGCTCTGCGCTTACTCGGGAGGAAGCTGATTATAGTGAAGCCACCAAAACCAGGATTTTATTTCAGAAACGGCTTTCGCACAGAGAACCAAAATGTTTACGACTTTCTGGTCTCTCTCTCTCTCTCTCTCTCTCTCTCTCTCTCTCTCTCTCTCTCTCCTTCTTCTCGGTAGCTAGATGGAATTTCTTTTTCTAACGTAAGGGTAGCTAGAATGGAGGCACTTGATGCAATTGGTAAATTGCTTTGACTGATGATGTTATTCCACTGCATGCAGCAAGGGCATGATGGGTTGAAGAAAGAAGAGGTCCCCCGGTTGAAGAAAGAGAACTGCCAGTTGAAAGAGAGGTGAGTTGAGTTTATTGCTTTTGATACCTCACCCTTGTTTTCCATTCTCACACTTGGTTTGTTTTCCCATAGGTTGAAGTCGATGGAAGAAATTCTTATATGTCATTTGCAGGTAAGTGCTATATTTTTTTTTCTTCTTTCTTCTTTGTTTTTTTAACAACGAAAAAATTTCATTAATTTTGAAATTGTTACCAGACTAATAGGAGCAAAGAAATAACGTCATGTTAAGAAGAACAATCAGTCCAATTTGAAACCCAAGCCTACGATTGGCAAAAAACTAATCCAGAACACCCAAATGGGACAAAGCCCAAACATCATATATATGGGTCTAAAAACCTAGATCAATACAAATATAGTACAAAGAGGGGCCTAAAATGCCTAAATCATACAATAACGCTCAACACTGGGCCAAGCCTAGTCCAAATGGAAACAAACCTGGTCCAAACCGCAAACCTAATCCTAACCGAAAGACAGCCACCACACACCCCTGCCCCAAACCGCCGACTACCATATATACCCAGGTGAACAACCACCACCAGAAGACCCGAACAAGGCCGCGAACAAGAACACTAGACGCTGAAGCCGAAGACCTGCGCCGCCACCCACCAAATCGGCCGGAGACAAGCAACACGTACGCCACCAAGTCTTTCTTCTTTTTCTAATCAGCAGTGTAATTAATTTCGTGATTAATTTACAATGTCTTAAGTCAGAGTTATAGAAACTTGTGCAGCACAATAGGATATTATGACGTCTGTCATCTATGCATATCCATTTTCGTGTATTAATTCATGTCCCTATCTCCTACGATTTAGGGTTTAGAGAGGTCTGAGGCTTAAATGCACTTTCACTCCTTATATGCGCCCTCTCTCCATCTCGATAGGCTCTTTTACACACTCACATCTAGACAGATACCTAAAGGGAACTGCTGTTTGTCATCAAACTCCCAATTGTATTGATTATTAATGTTGTGAGTCGGTGTTCCGTTGTCTATCGAACGGAATTAAATTGGTATGCTAACAAGTCATAGCACCTATTCATTCTCTTCTCTAGTCTAAATTGTTAGCTTGTGATTTCATCACCTCGAGAAGGCGTCACAAAAGACTTGAGGAAATGAATTTAATGGACATTAAGGCTCCGTTTGTTTGGGTGAAAAATATTTTCCTGAAAAATATTTTTTTTATCTTTTGGTGTTTGGTTGTGCAAAAGACAAAAAATATATTTTACTAGGTAAAACATTTTACTTCATATGGTTGAAATATTTTTTGTTTGGAAAGGTGGTAAGTCATTTTCCAAACTTGGTTTCGCTGCTCGACTAATAATTACGTTATTTAACTGAGCTCTCCCACAGTCCCAATCTTATTTACCTATTTGACAAATCCTGACATGGAGACGAATCAATAATCCTTATTTGACGCAAAACTAAAAAATAAGAAACAAAGTTGAATAAGGAAAAGAAAAAGAAAAAAAAAAACCTTAATCTGCACACACACACAAAAAAAAAAAAAAACTCATTAATTTGCGCGCGCTCTGTCTCTGGAATTTCTTTTCCTTACGGAAGGGTGGCTAGAATGGAGGCATTTGATGCAATTTCTAAATTACTTCTCCAAATTAATTGTGTTATTCCATTGTAGGAAGAGAACCGGCAATTGAAAGAAAGGTGAGTAACGAGTTTATTGCTTTTGATTTGTGAATACTGATTACTGAACCTCGATCGCCCTTTTTTCCCATTCTCACAGTTGGTTTGGTTTTCCCATAGGTTGAAGCAAATGGGAGAAGATATTGTAGGTGATTTGCAACGCGATACACAAAAGGTAAGTGCTACTACGAGAAAATCTTATTTTCGAAACTTTCCATGAAGAAGGCTTTACAGATTCTCAATCTCGCGCATCCAAAGTGTATTGGATGATCGACTTATTTACGGTTGCTCCGTGAATAAATCTTTTCTTTAAATATTTCTTTCTTTCTTTCTTTTTCTAATTAGCGGCAGTACTCAAGTACTTAAAACGGATATATTGTCCGATTGTGTTTAGTTACAGCTACGGTTTTCTCTATCTTCTGTTCTTTTTAGTTTTCGTTCTTCTTTCATTTGATGTGTATTCCAATATTATGTTGGCGAGTTGATAAGGTGGGGAGTTGTGACAAAACAAGATGTCGGGATTGTGCGAGAAAATTGAGCCGATTACAATTACATACTTTAGGCCCCGTTCCTCTAAGAGAAATAAGTACTTATTTTTTGAGTTAAAAGATGATATATTGTGAAAAAATAACCTGTCTCGTAAAACAAAAAATAATTACTTAAAAGTTAAAAATTAAAAACCTTAGCAGAACAGGATCTTACCATTTTGTACCGGTTCTTGTATTTTGCTTTTATGTGGGCTTATGCCGTCTACCCACCCCCGTATTGGAGATTAACGCCACAAAAAGAAACTCACATTTGCTATTGAAGAGAAATAAAGTAAACTCCTAATTAATTTACATTGTCTTTTAAGTCAAGAGTTATTGTAATTTGTGCAGCACCTATAGAATATTATGACTTCTGTCATGTATGCATACCCACTTTCGTGCATCCATGACCCGATCTCCTATGATTTAGCGTTTAGAGAGGCCTGAGGCTTAGATGCACTTCCACACCTTATACTCATCACATCCTAATCCTTTCACATATTTGAGAGTCACCAAAAAAGAAACTTGAAATCAGTTATATCCATGTGCATCTCCTCCATCCAGAGAGGCTCTTTCACACGTCCACACCACACCTACATATAGACACACACACACACACACCGAGAAGGAACGGTTGTCTGTCATCAAATTCCCAATTGTACTTGGTTGTTAATGGTTTGAGTTGTTGTTCCGTTGTCTATCCAATAGAATATAATTGGTACGTTAACGAGTATGCATGGCACCTATTCATTCTCTTCTCTATTCTAAATTGTTGCTTGTGGCTTCATCAGCTGGAGGAGGCATCACGAAAGATTGAGGAAATGAATAAGGAAAATCTGATAACCAAGTTAAAGGTTATTTTCACTGTTTATTTCTTGCTAATAAACTTCATCTTTGTAATTACCGTTCTCTGATAAAGGGATGACAAATAAAAATAATTTCTTTTATTTTTTTTTTTGGTAGGATGAAGCATCAAATACCATCAATGGGTTGTTTGGAAAGGTGACGCGATTGGAATAAACGGTTTTCGGTGATTTGCATAATGAAAAAGATAGGTGCAATTCACTTGAAACTAAGGTATGTGCTATATTTCTTTCTTTTTTTTCTAATCAGCAGTGTTATACTTAAGGAGGCAGCATCTCAGCAGTTGCATTTTTTTTTTTTTTTGATCGGCAAAAAGAATTTTATTAAACTGGGGGAAAGAGAAAGGGAATCCAACCAAAAGTTGGAAGAAACACAACAAGGGCAAAGCCCAAAAAACCCAAAGGTCTAAAAGGGTCCACAACGAATAAACACTAAAGCCCAACCCTATATCCAAATAAAACAAATAAAGCCCAGAACCCAAACCTGGCCCAAACCTTGGGCCAACCCACCCAAACCAATCCTCAAACCCTAGCCATCTTCAACATCCACCGCCGCACAAATCACCAATGCCCAACCTCGCCGTTAAGCCGAGCCAGCCTCTATTGTAACCGTTCATCTTTTCATTCAACGGTACAGATTTTAAAAAACTTTTCAGAGAATCCCGAGAAAAAAAAAATTTCTTAATCTCAACCATTTAAAACATTATCCAACTCGACGATTGCAGTCACTTAGACTGCAGAAAAGCTAAATTCTATACTTAAATTAGATATTGTTTGCTTGTGTTTAGTTATGACTATGGTGCTCTCTATTTTTGTCCTTCCTTTTTAGTTTTTGTAGTTTTTAATTTGAGGTGGCTATCTTTGGGAGATGATTAGGTAGAGTTGTTCAAAGACAAGATGTGGGATTGAGCAAGAACACTCAGAGGATTACAATTTTTTGCCTTTGTCTGGCCTTTCTTTTTGCTTTTCTTATCTTTTGTTTCGAAACGGGGTTATGGGTGTTCATGCATCGGTAATGGTATCAGATATATACAATGTCTTACGAAAGAGTCATCGCAAATTATGCAGCACAATATTGAATATTACGACGTCTGTCATCTATGCATATCCACTATAGATCCATATCCAAGTTTCTCCGATGATTCAGGGTTTAGAGAGGGTTTGGAGAGGTCTGAGGCGTAGCATCGCTTGCGCACCTAGTGCTCCAATGCTAGCTAGTCCTTTCACATATTTGAGACCCACCTGAAAAAAGAAATTGAAATCAGTTATAACTTTGACATGTCCACACCACACCCAGAAGGAACTATTGTCTGTCATCAAATTCCCTGTTGTATTGATTCTTAATGACGTGAATCGGTTGTTCCGTTTTATATCCAATAGAATTAAATAGGTACATTAACGAGTCATGACACTTATTCATTCTCTTTCTCTTTCTCTTTCCTAAATTGTTGCTTGTGGTTTCATAAGCTTGATAAGACATTACGAGAGAATGAGCAAATGGAAGAGGAACTAGACAGGCTAAATCGATACAGTTGAGGATGAAATTCAGGTTGTTTGCTCTGCTTATTTTTTGCTAATGCGCTTCGTCTTTCAGTAATTACCGTTTTCTGATAAACGGATTGCCCTTGAAAAGTTTATTTTTTATTTTTTATTTTGGTCTTTTGCAGGATGTGATGCATTTCTAATGCATGAACGAGTTGATTGAAAAGGTGAGGTGGCGGTTGGAGAAGATGAAGAACCCCTTCCAGTAAAGTTGATGACTACTTAACCTTGGAAAAGGTGGGGCCATTTTCTTAATCTTAATGGCTTATGAATCTCTAAACTCGATGGACATTTCTATCGTTTCCTGGTTTTCTTTTTTCTTGTAAATTTACAGTATTTTAGCTGTTCGGATTAGGATTTGTTTTAAATTTAATTTCGGGATTGGAATGCTTGCTTGATGCAGCATGGTTTTAAAAAATTTAGAAGTAGATTTCCGGGATTAGAGGGAAAAAGCTAGAAGTAGATTTCAAGAAACAACTGTGAGTAATGGAAAAAAGAGGGATTCTTGAAAGTTATAAAAAAAAAAATGATCTAAAAGTTGATTTTGGATAAATTAGGGAAATTGAATTTCACACTCCCCTTTTTGTCCAAATGCACTCTATTTTTTTTTTTTTTTGTCTTCATTCTTGAAAAATTACAAAATTGCTCTTCTTACATTTATCCGCCACACATGAAAAGGGTAATCATGTAATTCCATATCACCACAAAACAAAAACAAAAAGCGGTGCGCCTGGATAAAAGAAGAGTGTGAAAATCAAACCCCTAAGTAAGATTTGAAATGGTTACGGGAGGATTTTGGATTCTTGTTTAAAAACCTTTTCTTTTCTTTTTTTAGCTTTTCTGCTGGAGTATAAAATATGGAGTATGAGATTTAATAATTATAAGCTCAAGAGCAATAACGGACACGTGTCAAGATGTCTTAAGGTACGACAGTCAAAAGTTTAACTTTTCTTCTAGGAAATTGATTTCCATACTCTTTTTTTTATATTAATACTTTTTTTTTAGTGTTAAAAATGTATGTATTTTTTTTGCTGAAAGACAAAAAAGGGAGTGCGGATATAGACATTAGATAAATTTTCATAAAATACGTGTTTGTAGTCTGTACTCTTTCTCTTTCAATGCACGTAAATTTCCCACGTAGATGTAAAATTCACAAACACCGAACCATTTATACTTATAGAGCAGGATGTAGTTATTTGTGCAGAATATGTGTATGAGAAAAAACTTTTTTACAGTTTTACGGACGTAAATTGCGCGCGTCCAAAAATGTATTGAAGTGTCCAAATTTCAAAAAAAAAATTCGAGAAGATAAAGTGTTAAACTCTTTTCTAAAATTTTTTTATTAAATTTTAGATCATTAATTACCGAAATAGACCGGTGACATTTGCCACATCTGTGATCATGGCAACCAGTGAGGCAGCCTAGTTTCGCAGACCAAGAAACTGTGGGCCTCTGCATGCCAAGTTAAAGGAAAAGTGTGACAAAAAGTTCAACACATTTTAAAAGATCTTCAACATCTTTTCTCTCTCTCTCTCTCTCTCTCTCTCTCTCTCTCTCTCCTCCCTTTAATTACGACAGGAGATCGATCGTCTTTCATTTCTTCTTCTCTGTATCGCCGCTCCAATTTTTTTATTTTTTTTTAATCAACCCGCTCCAATTCGATCACGCCACGGTGTTTGGTTAGGCTACGCGGGAAAGCGGAGACTATGTTGTGCAGTGTATGTTGTACATCGGATAGTTCATCTCGAAAATTAATGATTTAAATTTATTTTTTTTAAATCTCGCAAGCCCCCAGATTCGCTCCACGTACCGTGATCATTTTTTATGTTTCTTTTATTAGGTCTCCGGACGAGTTTACGTAGACCTCAACTAATCTTCTTTCCAATTCGGTCAAAGAGAGATCATTCACGTCTAAATTATAAAATTTACAAGAAATTATTTTCTTACTTGCTCGTTTGACCTCTAAAATTGAACTCTAATTGATTGTTTGGAAAGCCAACTCATTTTTACGATTTTAATTTTTCATGGTTAGCATTTAGATGTAATGAATTAAGGCTCCGTTCCGCAAACGAAATAAGAACTTATTTTTTGTTGAATAAGAACTGTGTTCCTAAAAAATAAGAAGATGGGTACTTATTTTGGTAGAATTTGTATAGGTAAATACCGGCCGGAGAGGGAGATCACACAGGTAGCCGCGCCGGGCCTTCTCCGGCCACCGGACGGCCGATCCGAGTCGCCCAAAAATTCTATAAAAAAAAATCAAGGGGGCCCGCGCGGGAATAAACGGCATCCGAGGTGTTTAGGGTGCTTGATCTGAGCACCCCTTTTCCCCCTATACACCTCGGATGCCGTTTATTCCCGATAAGCCCCTTGGTTTTTTTTTTTTAGAATTTTGGGCCACTGATCGCCGATGGTCGGAGACAAAGGGGCCGCCGCGAGAATAAACGGCATCCGAGGTGTGAAAAAAAAAACCGGTTATGAAATAATTTTATTTTATTAATTTATTTCAATAAAATTAATTATGAAATAAATTAATCAATGATAATTGTGAAAAAAATTATCAGTCTTTATTTTAAAAAATAATTATGAATATATTTCTTTACATTTTAGATTCCTCTCAAAACGAACTAATAATTCATAAAACAAAATAAAGCAAAATTAACAAATACCAAATTTTCTGAATGAATATTTAAAAAAAAACACTCCAAACGTATATTTAAGTGAAACCGCCCCTAAACCCTAGCAGCAGATTTCTGTTTGAGATACCATTAAGGACCAACCGAGCAATGGCTCTGCGTTTACTCGGAAGCAAGCTGATAGTGAAGCCACAAAAACTAGGGTTTTGTTTCAGTAACAGCTATCACACAGCCGCCACTCGGGTCTCTCTCTCTCTCTCTCTCTCTCTCTCTCTCTCTCTCTCTCTCTCTCTCTCTCTCTCTCTCTCTCTCTCTCTCTCTCTTTCTGAGCCGGCCATGGCCAGATCACTTGTTTTATCGTGTTCGATTTTGATCTAATTCCAATTGTTCTCGTGTTCCGATTGAATTTGGGCTCTCGTAGAAACCACTTCAAAGAATCTTAAAACCCAAAAGCCGGCTGGTGATCCTTTTGGTGCGTTTCCATTGGGTTTGACATTATTTGCTTGAATTTATTTGCTTATATATAATCCATAGGACTATGATCGGTTTGGATTTTGAAAAATGTTTTTTAAAATAATATGTAGAGAGAGATAAATAGAAAAAATTTATTAGATAAATAGAGAAAATTTATTAAAATCCATGCACAGAGATTTTGAGACCCCACAACGAATAAGGCCAGGTGAGTGTCTATGGATACATGGATGATACGTGTATACACATATAATAAATGTTTCTTTTGCCGAGCAAAAAAAACACTTGTAACTCCAGGTGGCAGTGTCGAACTAAGGGCTTGTTTGCCAACAATAAGCCTCTTAGCTCTCTTTTTTTCTTGTCTTTATTTAAAATTTGACGCATTTGTTAGTTTCGTGTTAAAATTCTCATGGATTATTGATTTGTTTATATGAGAGGAATCGAAAAAGTTCAAATTTATGATTGAAAGACATAACTTTTTGAATAAAGACAAAATAAGTGCAAAAGATAGGATTTTTTTGCCAAATTTTATCTTTGTTCAAAAAAAATTTGAGTATGACTAGTAATATTTTAATTTTTTAATTCCTGGCATCGAGACGAATCAATAATTCTTTTTTGACGCGAAACTAAAAAAAGGGAATTTTTTAATAAAGACAAAAAACATAAGCTAGTTGACTTATTTTTTCAAAAACAAACCTTAATTTTGCACGCTCGCGCTCTCTCTCGGAAATTTCTTTTCCTTACGAAATGGTGGGTATATAGAATGGAGGCATTTGATGCAATTGATAAATTGCTTTGCCTAATTATGTTATTTCTACCGTAGGAAGAGAAGAATCGCCAATTGAAGAAGGAGAAGGAAGACAACCGCCAGTTGGAGGAAGAGAACCGCCAGTTGAAAGAGAGGTGAGTAATGAGTTTATTGCTTTTGATATGTGAATACTTAACCTCGCCGTTGATCTCAAGTTTGGCTTGTTTTTCCCATAGGTTGAAGCAAATGGAAGAAGAGATTAGGGGTGATTTGCAGCCTCATACACAAAAGTTGAGTGCTATATATGTACTTAAAAAGTAAATTCTCGTGATTAACTTATAATGTCTTAAGTCAGTGTTATTGTAAATTGTGCATCACATATATATAGATATTATGACGTATGTCATCTATGCGTACCCACTTTCGTGGATCCATGACGCTATCTGATCTTAGGGTTTAGAGAGTTTTAGATGTACTTCCACACTTTGTACTCATATCCTCGTCCTTTCACAGATTTGAGACTCTCTAGAAAAAAGAACTTGAAATCAGTTATATCCGCCTGCATCTCGATCCAGAGCACGTCAACACCACACCCACATATAGACACACACCCCGAGAGGGAGCTGTTGTCTGTCATCAAATTCCCAGTTTTTTGATTTGGTTTGAATCGGTTTTTCGTTTTCTATCCAATAGAATAAAATTGGTACGCTAACGAGTCATGGCATCTATTCATTCTCTTCTCTATTCCAAATTGTTGCTTGTGGTTTCATCAGCTCGAGGAGGCATCACAAAAGATTGCGGAAATGAATAAGGTTGGGGACAATTTAAGTATTTTATCAGAGGAGAGACAGTAGGGAGTATGGCTGTAAATGAACCGAGTAACTCGTGAGCTCGGCTAGGCTCATTTACTAAATGATTCGAGCTCAAGTTTGAGTTTTTGGCTCGTTTAGTAAATGAGCCGAGTGAAGCTCGGCTCGTTAGACAAAAACTCGGCTCGTTAAAGGTGGCTCGACTCGATTAAAAAGACTTGTTTAGTAAAAGACTAAGCTCAACTCGTTAAGGGCTTGGCTCGTTAAGGTTTGAGTCGAGCTCGAATTTTTGGCTCGTTTAGTAAACGAGCCAATCTTAAGCTCGATTAAAGTGGCAGGACATTAAGAAGGAAAATCTGAGAACCAAGTTAAAGGTTATTTTCTTTGCTAACTTCTTGCTAATACACTTCATCTTTGTAATTACCGTTCTCTGATAAAGGCATGACAAATAAAAATAATTTCTTTTTTTTTTTGGTAGGATGAAGCATCAAATACCATCAATGTGTTGTTTGGAAAGGTGACGCGATTGGAACAAACGGTTTTCGGTGATTTGCATAATGAAAAAGATAGGTGCCATTCACTTGAAACTAACGTATGTGCTATATTTCTTTCTTTTTTTCTAATCAGCAGTGTTATACTTAAGGAGGCAGCATCTCTGCAGTTGTATCGTTACCGTTCATCTTTTCATTCAACGGTACAGATTTTAAAAAACTTTTCAGAGAATCTCCAGAAAAGTTTTTTTTTTTCTTAATCTCAACCGTTAAAAATATTATCCGACGATTGCAATCACTTAGACCGCTGAAAAGCCAAATTCTATACTTAAATTAGATATTGTTCGCTTGTGTTTAGTTATGACTATGGTGCTCTCTATCTTTTGTTCTTCCTTTTTAGTTTTTGTTCTTTTTAATTTGAGGTGGCTATCTTTGGGAGATGATTAGGTGGATTTGTTCAAAAACAAGATGTGGGATTGAGCAAGAACAATCGGAAGATTAACTTTGTTTTTCAATCATTACTCTATATTTTTCTCCAATCATAACCTTATTTCTCCAATTATTAATTTCATTTCTCTCTCTATCTCTCTCCACTTACTACCTATCTCTCCAATTATTATCCTATTTCTCTCTCCACCCACTACCAAAACTAAAATACCCAAAAGTAGCTAAACGAACAAAGCCACAACTTTTTGCCTTTATCTGGCCTTTCTTTTTGCTTTTCTTATCTTTAGTTTCGAAATGGGGTTGTGGGTGTTCATGCGTCGGTAATGGTATCAGATATACAATGTCTTACAAAAGAGTCATCGCAAATTATGACTTCTGTCATCTATGCATATCCACTATAGATCCATATCCAAGTTTCCCCTATGATGATTTAGGGTTTTTTTTTATAGGCAACAAAATTTTATTAGAATGTACTCGACAAATAGTACATCGAGGGGAGACTAATTACGAACCATAGAGGATGATGATTCAAGATTTAGAAAGGGTTTGGAGAGGTCTAAGGCATAGCGTCGCTTGCGCAACTAGTACTCCAATGCTAGCTAGTCCTTTCACATATCTGAGGCCCACCTGAAAAAAGAAATTGAAATCAATTATAACTTTGACATGTCCACACCACACCCAGAAGGATCTATTGTCTGTCATCAAATTCCCAGTTGTATTTTTTTTTTTTTTTTTGGTAAATAATTCCCAGTTGTATTGATTGTTAATGATGTGAATCGCTTGTTCCGTTTTATATCCAGTAGAATTAAATAGGTACATTAACCAGTCATGACACTTATTCATCCTCTTCTCTATCCTAAATTGTTGCTTATGGTTTCATAAGCTTGATAAGGCATTACGACAGAATGAGCAAATGGACGAGGAACTAGAAAGGCTAACACAACAGAATGGCATTACGACAGAATAAGCAAATGGAAAAGGAACTAGAAAGGCTAAGACGACAGAATGACCTAATGGACGAGGAACTAGAAGAGGCGAGGCGGTTGGAGAAGACGAAGTTCCAGTAAAGTTGATGACTACTGATCAACCTAGGAAGAAGTGGGGCGGTAGTTGTTTTGTGGTAGACGGCTGCCAAACTCAATGGACATTTCTATCGTTTCCTGGTTTTCTTTTTTCTTGTAAATTTACAGTAGTTTACCTGTTCCGATTTGGATTTGTTTTAAATTAATTTCGGGATTGGAATGCTTGCTTGATGCAGCATGGTTTGCTAACGTACGTTTCCAAGGAAAAATCGAGAAGTAGATTTCAAGAAACAATTGTGAGCGTGTGGGATTCTTCAAAGTTTTAAAAAAAAAAAAAAATCAATTCCCTTTCTTCTAAGGTGTTAATCTAACTATTCTAACAACACTATATACATTAGATAAATTTTCGTAAAATACGTGTTTGTAGTCTGTACTCTTTCGATGCACGTAAATTCCCCACGTAGATGTAAAATTCACAAACACCAAACCATTTATACTTATAGAGCAGGACGTGTGTGTGTATTTGTGCAGAATATGTGCATGGGAAAAACTTTTTTACTGAGGTCTCCGTAAAAAAAGTTTTAAGGAGGTGAATTGCACGTGTTCAAAAGTGTATTGGACCGTTCAAATTTCAAAAAAAAAATCTAGGAGTTAAACTTTTCCCTAGAAAATTTTTATTAAAATCTGAACCATTAATTATCAAAATAGACTGAATACATTTGCCGCATCTGTGAACAACTTATTCACGAGCTGTTAATAAATATCTATCTATGTGAATGTATATCTATCTATCTATCTCCATGATATTATTGGGGCCCCAACCCTTAAGGACGGGGGGTAGATCATGGCTACCAGCGAGGCAGCCTAGTTTCGCAGACCAAGACAAGAAACTGTGGGCCTCTGCATATGCGAAGTTAAAGGGAAAGTGGACAAAAAGTTCAACACCATTTTTAAAAGATCTTCAACATCTTTTCCCAGATCTGAGCTTTTCCTCTCTCTCTCTCTCTCTCTCTCTCTCTCTCTCTCCCCTTTAATTACGACCGGAGATCGATCATCTTTCGTTTCTTCCTCTCTGTATCGCCGCTCCAATTCGATCACGCCACGGTGTTTGGTTCGGCTGCACGGGAAAGTGGAGACTGCTGTGCAATGTATGTTGTACATCATTTGGATCGTTGATCTTTTGCTGTACCGGTACAGCAAAAGGTTAATACTAAGAGCAGGTACAACTTACAGGGATCCGTACAGAGACAATCGCATTTGATCCTATTCCGGGTCCCAAAAAAATCTAGAAAATTATCCATAAATTTTTGAATATTATTTTATGGGGCCTTGTAAAAAATCAACTCTTGCGGATATCGGTAAGTATTACTTTTGGATTCGTGGGGGCAAACTGAGCAGTTCGCCCCTACGAATCCAAAAGTAATACTTACCGATATCTGCATGAACTGATTTTTTACAGGGCTCCATAAAATAATATTCAAAAATTTATGGATATTTTTCTAGATTTTTTGGGAGCCCGGAATAGGGCCAAACGCAATTGTCTCTGCATGAATCCCTGCAAGTTGTCCCTACTCATAGCAGAACTGCAGATTTTGAAAACATATTTGCTGTGGGGTTCATTATGGGTTCCATACAAATGATCCAAACCGTTTATTAAATGTGAAACAGTTTTTCAAGGGCTCCCGTGTAAAATCAGTTCAATCTGATACTTATAGGTCCTAAATCCAATCAATAATGTTTCATTATCCTTGAATCTAAATCAAAAGTTAGACGATTAGATCGAGCACCTATAAGTATCGGATTGAGATAATTTTTCGTAGGGGCTCTTGAAAAAATATTTTACATTTAATGAACGGCTCAAATCATTTGTGACTTACTATAATGAATTAAACCCCACTATTTGTGGTGCATGTGGGTGTGTTTGTATCTGTACACTTTTTTTGAGGTGTTGGCATTTTTTTGTCCTTATTCAATCCATCCTCTATTTGAGAGCATGATTTTCGGAGGAAATGCAATTCAAACTTATTCTCAATTTCATCTTCTATTTGAGAGGATCAAGTTTAATACTACAAATTCATAGAATTAGAAAAATAAAAATGGAGGACCCCCTTCATTTTACTACTCACCATCTTCAAATCTCATTTTATTCATCAAATTAGTTATGATACATACATTTATTTTCAATAAATTTAATTATGAAATAAATTAATCAATGATAATTGTGAAAAAAATTATCATTGTCTTTACTTAAAAAAATAATTATGAATATATTTTTTAACATTTTAGATTTCTCTCAAAACGAACTCATAATTCATAAAAAAATAAAATAAAGAAAAATTAATTACTACCAAATTTTCTGAATGAATGTAAAAAAAAAAAAAACCACTCCAAACGTATTTAAGTGAAACCACCCCTAAACCCTAGCAGCAGACATCTGTTTGAGATACCAGGAAGGACCAATGGTGGCTACAATGGAGGCGTTGAGTGATGCTATACGTACAGACCAAATTTTGCGCATGCTCTCTCCCTCTGTGGAATTTCTTTTCCTTAAGAAATGGTGGCTACAATGGAGGCATTGAGTGATGCCATACGTACAGACTAAATCTATACCGAAATCGTACCAACGGCGCCGGCCGGCCATCTCCGGCCACCGGACGGCCGATCCGAGCCGTCCAAAAATTCTAAAAAAAAAAACCGAGGGTATATATACACGAAAAAGGGGTGCTCCGATCAAGCGCCCTACACACCTCGGATGCCGTTGATTCTCGCGTGGGGCCCCTCGGTTTTTTTTTTTTAGAATTTTTGGACGGCTTGGATCGGCCGTCCGGTGGCCGGAGATGGCCGGCCGGCGCCGTTGGTACGATTTCGGTATAGATTTGGTCGGTATACATAGCTTTACTGGGAGGCATTTGATGCAATTGATAAATTGCCTTGCCTAATTGTGTTATTTCTACTGTAGGAAGAGAAGAGTCGCCAATTGAAGGAAGACAACCGCCAGTCGGAGGAAGAGAACCGCCAGTTGAAAGAAAGGTGAGTAATGAGTTTATTCCTTTTGATATGTGAATACTAAACCTTGCCATTTTTCTGAGGCTGCTGATTTTGTCACTCCCTTTTTGTTAACGCCAATCCCTTTTTTCCATTGTCACATTTGGTTTGTTTTTCCCATAGGTTGAAGCAAATGGAAGAAGAGATTAGGGGTGATTTGCAGCCTCATACACAAAAGTTGAGTGCTATATATACTCAAGTGGATACTGTGTGCTTGTGTGTTATGTTACAGAAAAATCTTAATTTTTTACCCTAAACACCTCTTGAAATAAAGTAAATTCGTAATTAACTTATAATGCATGTGTTAAATCAGTGTTATTCTAAATTATTGTGCACCACATATAGATTACTATAACGTATGTCATCTATGCAAACCCATCTTCTCTTGGCTGGCTCTACAAGGAAGGGTGGCTACTAGATCACTGCTCGCGAGCAGAAATTTGATTCAGGAGGGGACATTGTCAATGTACCCTTTCTGTTCTACCTTCGAGGAAATCCCTGCACACCTCTTTTTGCATTGTCAGTTTTCATGGAACACTTGGTCGCTGATAGTGGTGTGGTGGGAGATGTTCTGGGTGTGTCCCTCTTCTTTGGCGGACCTTTCAAATTGGTGGTTTGGCAATAGGTTTAGAAATTTGGAAAGGCACATTTGGGAGTGAGGTAGGGGACCAGATCAAGACTCGGATGGCGATGTGGATGAAAGCGAAGTTCGAAATCAAGATGTACACAGTGGAGGATTTTAAAAAATTTCTTGGTGGAATTCGTAAATTGAAGCTCTAACTGTTGGGTCTTAGGTGTTGTTCATCCAACCCCCGGCTGGATGTTGTGTTTCTGTGTATGTTTTCTTGTTTTGTGGTTGAGCTAATTTGGCTCTTCCTCCTTTTCTCCTCGATGTACCCCTTTCGAGATTTATAAAAATGTTTCAGTTGCTGAGCAAAAAAAAATGACCCTATTTCCTACGGTTTAGGGTTTAGAGAGGTTTAGATGCACTTCCACACCTTATACTCACATCCTAGTCCTTTCACATATTTGAGACTCGCAAAAAAAAAAAAAAAAAGAACTTGAAATCAGTTGTATCTGCTTGCATCTCGATCCAGAGAGGCTCTTTCACACGTCAATACCACACCCACATATAGACACACACCCCGAGAGGGAACTGTTGTCTGTCATCAAAGTCCCTAGTCTAGTTTTTTGATTTGGTTTGAATCGGTCTTTCGTTGTCTATCCACAAAAGAACAAAATTGGTACACTAACGAGTCATGTCACCGATTCATTCTCTTCTCTATTCTAAATTGTTGCTTGTGGTTTCATCAGCTCGAGGAGGCATCATCAAAGATTGCGGAAATGAATAAGGTTGGGGAGAATTTAATAGATATTTTATTAGAGGAGAGAGAGTAGGGAGTAGCGCTATAAATGAACCGAGTAGTTCGGGAGCTCGGCTCGGCTCTTTTACTAAATGAGTCGAGCTCAAACTCGAGTTTTTGGCTCGTTTAGTAAATGAGCCAAGTGGAGCCCGGCTCTTTGGACAAAAACTCGGCTCGTTAAGGGTGGCTCGAATCGATTAAAGAGGCTTGTTTAGTAAAAGGTTAAGCTCAGCTCGTAAATGCTCGAGTCGAACTCGAGTTTTTGGCTCGAGTCGAACTCAAGCTCGACAAAGCTCGGCTCGGCTCATTTACAGCCGTAGTGGCGAGATATCAAGCAGGAAAATCTAAGAACCAAGTTAGGGGTTGTTTTCCTTGCTTATTTCTTGCTAATATAGGTTTCATCTTTCTGTAATTACCGTTCTCTAATAAATGGACCGCAAAATGAAAATATTTTCTCTTTTCTTTTGTAGGATGATGCATCAAACACCATCAATGAGTTGTTTGAAAAGGTGACGCTGTTGGAACAAAGGTATTTAGGCGATGTGCAGCGTGATATACTGAATGAATTTAACTCACTTAAAACCAAGGTACGCGCTATATACTCAAATGGATATTGTGTGCTTGTGTTTAATTATAATTACAAAAAAAAAAAAGTCATTTTTCCCCCAAACTCCTCTTGAAATAAAGTAAATTCGCGATTAAATTATAATGTCTTAATTCAGTGTTATTGTAAATTATTGTTTGTGGTTTCATCAGTTCGAGGAGGCATCACAAAAAATTGAGGAGGCATCACAAAAGATTGCGGAAATGAATGGGGTTGGGAAGGATTTAATAGATATTTTATCAGAGGAGAGAGAGTGGCAGGACATTAATAAGAAGGAAAATCCGAGAACCAAGTTGAAGGTTTGTTTTCCTTGCCGAATTATTTTTTGCTACTAATTAATATAGGTTTCATCTTTCTGTAATTACCGTTCTCTAATAAACGGACAGCAAAATGAAAATATTTTCATTTTTCTTTTGTAGGGTGACTCATCAAATACCATCAATGAGTTGTTTGAAAAGGTGACGCCGTTGGAAAAAAGCATGGTAGGCGATGTGCTACATGATGTGCAAAATTGAATTTAGCTTACTTCAAGCTAAGGTACGCGCTATGTAGCAGTGCTATACTTTTTTTTTTTTTTCTCGGCAAATGAATCTTTTTATAAAAACTCGAAAGGGTACATCGAGGTGAAAGCAAGACAAAAGAAATGAGTGAGTAGCCCATCCAACAAAAAGTTGGACAGCCAGTACACCTCAACCAAATCTACAGTTTGAGCTTACGAATACCGTCAAGAAACAGCTTAAACTCCTCCACCGAATAAACCTTGATACCGAACTTGGTCTTCATCCACATAGCAACTTTAGTTTTCACCAATTCAACTACTACCTCCACACTCAAGGTTGCATTGTTGAAGACGAGATCATTCCGAGCTAGCCACAATGACCACAAAGTGGCATAGAAAGAAGCTTCCCATATATTTTTCTCCAAGTTTCTAAACCCGTTGTCAAACCACCAAGTTGCCAAATCTGCCAACGAATTAGGACATACCCACGAAACATGCCACCAATCCAGAATAAGGGATCAAATATTCCAAGAGAATATACAGTGTAAGAAAAGATGATCCGGAGTTTCGAGATGCAAGGAACACAAAGGGCAGGATACTAATTGGCCCTCTTGAATGATATTCCTGCTGAAAAGTACTTAAGTGGACTGTTCGCTTGTGTTTAGTTATAACTATGGTGTTCTATATATCTTTAGTTTTAATTTCTTTTTCAATTTTTGTTCTTCTTAATTTGAGGTTATGTATCTATCTATTCTAATATTCGGGTCATTGCTACGTGGTACGCATGATCGATCAGGTCCGTTTATTCGGTAACGTTAATTACTTTGCGAATATTGTACCGCGTCATTGCTTATACTCTGTATGCAATCTTAACCCGCCCTGCACCGCCCCATTGTCATTCCTAAGCCAAACCCCGCGTCTTTTCGTAGAGAGAGACATACAATTTGTTTTCTGTTTTTTTTTTTTGGTAACCCCTAGGTTTAAAATGTTTGACGTCCATGGGAATGGAACTTGTGACGTCATAGATTAGCAGTTATTATTTTCTCACAATTACTTGGTCAAACCCGGGGTTTTCCTATTATTCTCACTTATCCGAATTTTTTTCCCCTCCCAACAAATTGGTTGATGTCCACAAAAATCTGTGATCCCAGACCCCATCAATCCTTGAGACCACCAGAAGTATCAAATTCAACATCTACGAAATCAAAGCCATTTATATCTACAGGAAAACAATTCTTCCATTATTGCTCAAAAGATTTTTGTTAGTTATTTTTCCAGTTGGAAAAGTGACTGATGGCTTTCATTTTGAAATTGGTCGGATATAAGGAAACTTGCATTATAATTTTTTTTTGTTATATTAACCGAGCAACGGACGGTTTCAATATGTATATGCTTAGATTCAATTCAAGTCGTCTATGTCGAAATGAACGGCCGGATAACACTCGAAACCCGCTTAACAGCATCCCTAGGTCCTCTCATAGCTAGTCTCATGTACTCTTGAGAAAATTTACGATTTCCTTTTGCTTTTCTTTTCTCTTGTTTCGAAATGGGGTTGTGGGTGTTCATGCAACGGTAATGGTAGTAGATCCAACCCCATACCATAGAATAACAATTAACAACACTAAACACACACACACACACAAAAAAAAAACTCCCATTTGATTGTGAAACAATTTCGGCATACAAGTAGATTCCTGATTAGTTTACAATGTCACTTCTTTTTCTTTTCTTTTTTGTTCAAGGTCATCCTCCACTTAACACCTATCGTAATGATAAATGGCTCATCTCATCATGATCCCTATTAAGAAAGAGTTATCGCAAATTGTGCAGCACAATAGAATATTATGACGACTATATATCATTTGTGCATACCCACTTTAGATCCATCTTCCATTCTCCTGGTATGATTCAGGGTTTAGATTGAGAGGGTTTGGACTTTGGAGAGGTCTGAGGCTTAGATGCGCTTGCGCACCTGGTACTCAAATGCAAGTCCTTTCACATATTTGAGACCCGCTAAGAAAAAAAAAAAATGGAAGTCAGTTATATGCTTATATATGCTTGATCTCCAGCAAGAGAGACGCTATCACATGCCCACACCACACAGGAGAAACTACTGCTTGTCATCAAATTACCCGTTGTATTGATTGTTGACGGTGTGAATCGATCGTGTGTTCCGTTTTATATTCAATAGACTTAAATTGGTACACTAAATGAATCATGGCATCTACTATATATTCATTCTCTTTCTCTATCCTAAATCGTTTGCCTGTGGTTTCATAATTAGCTTGGGGTGGCATCACGAAAGATTCGGGAAATTAACGAGGAACGACGTTGTTCAGGTTAGTTGTTTTCTCTGCTTATTTTCTTGCTAATGTGCGCGCTTCATCTTTCCGTAATTACCGTTTTCTGATAAACGGACTGCACCATGAAAAGTGTTTTTTTTTTTTTTTCCTCTTCTTTTGTACGATGTATGCAACACCAATATGATGACTACTCAACCTAGGAAAAGATAAGGCGGGCGTTATTTTGTGGTAGGCGGCTGCCATTTTCTTAATAGTTAATGAATCTCTAACTCGACGGACGTACATTTTAATCTTTTCCTGGTTTTCTTTATCTTCTAAATTTACAATAGTTTACCTGTTCGGATTTGGATTTGTTTTAAATTAATTTCGGGATTGGAATGCTTGATGCATCATGGTTTGCTAGTGTCAGTTTCCAAGGAAAATTCTAGTAGTAGATTTTCGGGATTTTAGACGCTTTCAAGAAGCAATTGTGAGCGTATGGAAAAAAATGTTACGAACAATATTTGGGATTAGAGGGATTCATGATAGTAAATAAAAAAAATGATCTAAAAGTTGGTTTTGGCAAAGTTAGATTTGGAATGGTTTTGGGAGGATTTTGGAGAATTTAAACGCTGTTTTTAGCTTTTCTGCTAGTATAAAGTGCTCCTATTCCGAGTATGAGATTTTAGTTATAAGAGCATCCACAGTGGAATAATCAAAAGGTGCCACAACATCTTTTGATTATCCATTTAAGGGGTTGCTAAGGTTAGCAATGTAGAAGTCTACAGTGGTACAATCAAAATTGAATAGCTAAAACTTGCCATATCACCTTTTTAACTTATAAAAATTTAGAAATTGTGACATAAAAAACAATTCATTGAAAATAGTTTTCAAACTAATAAAAATATTTTATTAGAAAAAAAGAGAATAGTTTTTTGAAAACTTTGATTTAAAAAAAAAACAGTTTTCGGGAAAAAGTTTTAAAAAAAAACAGTTTTTGAATAGAAAAAGTTTTTTCTTTCAAAAAACAGTTCTTGAAAAAAAGTTTTATAAAAAAAACTGTTTTGAAATAAAACTGTTTAAAAAAAAGGGGGAAAACAGTTTTAATAAAAAAAAGTGTAAAAAAAACTATTTTTTCAAAAAAAAAAAAACTGTTTTTAAAAGTATTGTTGTTATAAACATGCAGAAAATGAAAGAAAGAAAGTTTTTTTTGTAATGATGGTATACTTGATTGAGGAAATGTGCAGACAATTAAATTTGATTATTGGCAAAATGTTGATAGTTTTGATTATCCAATGGCCAAAATTTGATGAGTTGCTAAGATGTTTCTAAGTTTGGTTATTCCAGTGTGAGCTCTTTTTGAGCAAATATTGCTAACTTTATAAGTTTTTTTGTTTTGATTATACCACTGTGGATGCTCTAAGCTTGCTAATAGAATACTCCTAGCACAGTTTGTTTATCTCATCTCCCTCCGGTGGAGGCCGGAGTTCGAGCCTCACAAGGGACGGGTTTAGAGATCAAGGCTATAGATAGACTCTGAACCCCGTATTGACTAACATACTAATACCTTGCTAAATCCCGTGAATATATAAAGTTAAAAAAAAAAACAAGGAATTCAAATTTCAAAGTTTAGTAGTAGGACAAAAAGTCAAGAGAAAATTACCTCTAAGTACAGAAAAGTGACACTTAATTCCCATTAAGGATAGATGAAATACTTAATTACCACTAAGTCCACTTTTACAAAAATACATTTACCATTAATGGAAGTGTCACCCTGGGGTTTTAGGGCATGCTAGGGTTTTATGGTACCCTAATGGGTACCCTAAAATCTTAGGGTACCCTAGGATTTTAGGATTTTAGGGTACCTTAAGATTTTAGATTTTAGAATACCCTAGGGTTTAAGGTACCTTAGGGTTTAGGTTTAGTCACTTTCATAGAGCGCTAGAGTTTAGGTTTAGGCACTTTCATAGGAGTTTTAGGGTGCACTTTCCTATTATAGGGTTTTAGCGGTTTAGGCACTTTCATAGGGTGCCCTAGGGGTTTAGGCATTTTTATAGGGTACCCTGAAGTTTAGGCACTTTTATAGGGTGCCCTAGGGGTTAGGCACTTTTAGTATTTAGGATTTTAGGCACTTTCATAGGGTTTTCGAGTTTTGTTAATTAGAGGAAAGTTGGTGGGAATTACTTTTTATTTTCTGGACCTAGAGGTAAATTGCCCCAAAGTCAATTGGTTCGAGTATGATCGTAAATTTGTGAAATGCTAAACGACAAAATGCATTCTTTCTTCTTCTTTTTTTGAGATTAAATTATTTTCACCGGAGGTTGGAAAATCTCACTTTTTCACCTTTTTTGATCCTATCGTATATTTATTGTTGATTTGAATAATTCATTTTGTAGACCCCATATGATAGTGTATCCATGCAAAAAATAAAATTTGATCAGATATCAATAAGAGTATCAAAAATTGAATTTTGCTTTGTAAAATAAATAGTTATATTTGAAACTGATTGCAAAATTCTGGTGGATTGCCTCAACGATCAGAAGAAGCAGTGGCCTTGGGAAATAGCTGCGATGGTGGAGGACATTATGGAATGGGCCCAGAATCGAAGATGGACCTTCGCTTGGTGTGAGCGATCTTCTAATAGAGCTGCCCATTGGATTGCATCAAAATGTATGGAGAGAAAACTTTTATTACACACGGATTGTATTCCGCCCGAGCTAGTTTCTGTTTTGCGTAGAGACATGTAATAATCTTTGGTTCTCTTAATCTAATGTGACTTAATCAAAAAAAACAAAAAAACAAAAATCATATCGTCTATTTTGTAAACCAAAATTCAAATTCTGATATATCTATTGACTTCCGATCAAGTTAATTTTTTCATAACAATACTATATTGCAGGTCTTAAAATATTGACGATTCAAATCACAGCAAGAGACACTCAGCAGGGCCCATAATAGACGGTGGCGAAAAAGTGAATTTTTGACACCAATAGTGAATAAAATCTTTTTTTGAAGAAATTAAATAAGCATCCTGCATGGAAGACTTATTTTTTTATATCAATGACGAAAAAGGTGAAAAACAAAAATTGTTTTTCGTCACTGGGTGGTCCAGGCTTTGCTGGGCTTGGAGAACTATACTGAGGCCCATTCCACAACAAATCAAGTCCGAAAATATTCGTATACCTCAGCTCACTGGGCTAAAACCACAAATCTCAAGCGCTACAAATCAAGGCCGGTCAGACCTACGCTAGACCGGCCTTCATTTTTTGACGAACAAGATAATTCTAGTGTGGGACTAACTGGTTGTAAGGCTCACGTTTTTTGTTTTTTTTTTTTTTTTTTGGAGAAACGGAAATTTTATTTCATTGCAAATGCTGAAATCTATTCAGAACTATATACATGGTACGATGGGAGCGCCCTAGACAGAAAAGGGAAAAATGGGATCGCTAAAATTCGTAGATACAAAAAGTAAGTACTAAACCACAATCTTCCATGGTTGAATCCGCACTGAACTACGGTGATAATAACATAAGCAGATCAAGTCTCGAGCTAGGCATTTACCCTTTTCAGATTTTCGGTTATTTTAGGCTTCCTTCACTTGGGATTTTCAGAAGTCAAGACCACCCCCTTCCTCCCAACATGGTTTGTAATAATAAATCTTTTCTCTCGACTTACTACTTTTGTGAGAATTTTTGTTAAATTATTGTTTCGTCTCGATAAGAGAAGTATCGAATAAGAAAATAATCATTATCAATAATCAAATTTTTTTAAAGACAAAAGTTATACAAAAAATCTGTTTGTTTGTCTTCAGTCTCAAAGTTATAAGGCTCCGTTCCAGAAACCTTCTTAAAAAATAAACAACTTATTGCACATTTTTAAACTCAAAAATAATGTAAATAAAAAATTTTTTTTTAATTTTTTTTGCACCGTATTAAAGATCTCAATGAGTACCAACCGGGGGAGAGAAAACCTATATATACACGAAAAAAGGGTGCTCCAACACCCTACATACCTCAGATGCCGTTGATTCCTCCACAAGGGCCCATCAGTTTTTTTTTTGAATTTTTAGATGGCTCGGATCGGCCGTTCAATTGCCGGAGACGGTCCATCAACGGCCGTCGGTACGTTTTATCTCCCCGTTGTCGGTACATATAGCATTACTCCTTACTTTTCCATGGAGTAATGCCTTTCGTTTTCGTTGAAACGAACGAAAAAAGTTGTATGTAAAGACAAAAGAGATGTACTTATTTACAGAAGTGTTGTAAACAACATATTCATAGTACCAATCAATCACAGTCGTCCAAAAGTATTTTGAACGGTCCGGATTTTATTGAAATTTAACTATTGTCCGGAAAAGTTTTATTAACATTCCGACCATTCAAAATCGAGTGCTCAGCACCTCCATAAACAAGATTTTCTCGAGACAAAAAAGTAAAGACTGAGGTGGTGTTCTACTTTTTAAAAAAGCTTTTTTTTTTCAAAGGAAGGTAATTTCAAACTCAAAAAACATGTATTTAAGTAAATAATTTTTCTACCAATATAGATCTTGTTTGATAGATTTCATTAAGATCTTTTAAACGATACAAAAAAAATTGAATTTTATTTATTTTTATTATATTTGAGTTTGAAATTATTTTCATTTAAAAAACAAGATTTTTTTAGAAAGTGGAACACCAGCACGAGAAGTTAAATCACATCACTGTGATTTGGAATTAGATGGGTCGCATCCATCTCAGTTGTTGTTCAGTCTGTTTCAAAACATCACCTACGGACAGGCTACACCAACAACATCCACATGCAACCAACCCCTTGAATGATCCATATTAGCGAGAACGAAGAATAAGAAAGCGATATGAACATTTTATAAATAGAGAGGTTTCAAATGTTATAAAGTGACCATTTTCTCGAGACCCCTCTTACGTGCAGCTGTGTTTTGAGGTGTGTCACGAGTGGTGTGGTGTAGATTGCGAATATATATATTTTTAAATGTAAGGTGGAATTGCCCCCGCTCTAATATCATGCAAAAATTTATGTTCATCTCAAAATCAATTGAAAATGAGTGAAAATGTCCCAAATAGTAGTAACTATTAAGGGGGTATTTTCAATAGTGAAAAATTCGAAAATTTTTATTTGTGGTTGAGAAGTTGTTAAGTATTTTCGGTGGTGAATAATTAGTCATTAGTATTTTTTTATAATTAACAATGTTAAAATTAATAATTCATAGTGCTAAAATTTACAATTAACAGTTTTAATTAAATAATTAACATTCAATGCTCCCTCCATCTCATTTTCAATGTTGTAACGCCCCGATTTTCGAAGGTAAAATCGGAGGTTTTAAATATTAATTCTTGAAAAACTTATTAGATCAATTTCGAAATCCAAAACGGATAATTCATCCTAATGAATTATTTATTACAAACTATTGTGAAAATATCGAAAATAGTCTTTAAAGGAATATGCTAAACAGATATTAGAGCCATCTTCTAAGTCTGATATGGGTCCCAAGCGTATTCTGGCTCAACTCCCACTTCCGGATTCTCCTCAGCATAAAACTGTTCGCCTGCGGGATCCTGTGTTTCCTGGTTTTCTGCAAAATCTGGACATCGATGAAAATCCGGCCTGAGTGAAAGAGTTCACCTTAACTATAATCCAACCCAATTACTCCTATTACTTAGCATGCAAACAGGATATATATGGTGCGGAAAAAGTAAAACAGAGATAATCATACAACTTGATTCATTACTATCCATTAACTTAATCAAATCTAAGATCTCTCCACAAGATCTTTCCTCCCAACCACTAGCCATGCTTCCCATGAGATCACTTCACTTTGTTGTCGCAGAACACCTAAGTTATGTACCGAGAGTGTACATGCATCCCAATAACTACAACAAGGGTAAGCTTATCATGCTTGAATCACGACTTAGGGTTCGCCTATCTTATAAACCACATCATAATTCTTTTCACAATCATCACTGGACACCCGCCAGTCTATCAATTCATCACTGGACACCCGCCAGTATCAATTCTCATCACAATCTCATCATATCACAACATCACGCCTGCAGACAACCTCTAAACAGAAAATAAACTTCACAATTTATCCATTACTTAACATCGTCTACGTGATTTCTATTTCGCATACCACCCCATGTCTCTAGGGTCCAATCTAACAGTCAAATGAAGCATCGGCACAATATCAATCTCAATAATAATTAAAAACGAACAACAGATGGATCAAACAGTTATTAAGCAATGCAATCACGTAACTTTTTATGACTGGGCCGTTGCCCTTAATCTCGTATGATCATAAAGTAATTAAGAATGTAAGATTTATTTAATTAAGCTTAAATAATAATGGTCTAGACTTTTAGTAATTTATTATAAGTAATTAAGTTATTTAAATACTAATTATATGCATTAATTAGGTAAAAATATTAAAATAATTATCGTAATCTTAATAAAGGTCCTAACAGTCCCCTATAATAAGTTCAAGTGCTAAAAGTTGGGTTTGGATGCTCACGGAATTATTTTAAATAAAAGAATTAAATTAATAGACTAAACAAGCATAAATAAACAATAAATAATTAAATAGTTGGAAATATTTTTATATTTACAGAATATCATTCTAGGGCTGTAAATAGTCTAAATAAAATTATTCGGATTTTTAAACCTTCTGTATAATATTTTACGATATTATTATTAAGAAACAATGCTTAAATAATAAAAAATAGTAAATCAAATAAATAAAATTTTATTTTAATAAAATATCACCTTTGGACTGTCAGGAGTCTAGGAAAAATATTTTCGATGTTAAAAATATTTTTTATAAGGTTGTTATTAATTTTCGTTTATATCTTTAGTTAAAAATAAAAAAAATAGCAAATAACATTAAAAAGTTATGAAATCAACAACTTATGATCTTTAATGAGTTAGGAATCTAAGAAAAATAGTTTGGGGATTTATAGAGTAATTTAAAAGGTCGTAACGAATTTTAGTTTGTAAACGATCTCGCGATTACGAATAAAAATTTAATAAATAGTAGATTAAATAAAAAAAATGTGAAACTAACAAGTTATGAACTTTAGAATGTGGGTAACCTAGGAAAAATAGTTCGGTGTCAAAAATGTCCGGGATGATGAAAAGTTGATTCAAAGCATCACAACGCTGCAAGGTCTGACCGAGTCAACCTTGCGGCTTCTGCCGCAACCTTGCGGTTGGTTCTTGCGGCCCGCACCGGCCGCGAGGTTCGTGACAGTTTTGGTTTTTCTTGTTTTTAGTTTTGGCTTACGAGGCTTATTGAGTTATGTCTATAAACACTTAATATACTTAGAGGAGGGCCGATTGAATTATAGTACCTTGTTGGATTAATTTGTGTTCGATCGAAAACGTGATTTTGGGAAAGACGACTTTAATTCCTTCGATCGGAGGACCTGGGACCGAATTGCTTGATCTACTGTGATCCTTGGGACTGTAGTAAACAACTCAGCCCAAAAACTGCTTTCCTTCAAGCCCTCAAACCCACTTTTCTCTCTCTTTTCTCTCTCTAGAATTCTATCGATTGTAATTGATTTCTCTCTTATTACTTCGTGGGAGGTGGTAGAATAAAGTACGTGCCCTAGGAATGCATGAGGGGTATATATAGGAGAATTGGATGAGTTTCGAATTAAAACGAGTCCTAACGGTACCGGGTTTTTGCATGGACGAATTACGCACGAATTTTGGGTCAAGGAGGAGGTAGAGATTGAGTAGGAGAGTGAGGGAGAATATAGGCGTGCATGCATGCATTTATATGTATGTATATAATGCTAAATTAATTTTTAAAAGCTTAATTAGATAGAATAGCTTATTTTTTGTAATTATTTACTAATTATTTAATAAGGAAAATAATATTATCATAAATAAATAATTCTTTTGAATATTTTTATTAGTTAAATTTTTCGGGTTATTACAAATGTTCCCTACGAAAATTCATTCAAATTTAAACCCCTCAAAAAACGAATTTTTACATATTATTTTTTAAAATTGAGTACTTTAATTTGGTGTAAAAAATATAATAACATCTAGAAACATATTTTTTTGGAGTTTGAAAATGCACGAAATCTCGTAAGGAAAATTTAAAGTGGAACGGAAGGAGTAATTAACATTATTATTTTTTATATACATAATTTCATATTCAATATGTTACTTGTTTGATACATTTTTATCAAGTAGATTGCAAAGATATTTTTTTCATAAAAATTGAATATATAAAATAAAATTAATAAGCATTTTGGCCTCGTTTGTTAACCCTCTTAGACCTTGGGATTGGTTCCAATCCCAAGGGATCCCTAATACCTTGTTTGATTATCTAAAATGAGTATGGATTACGAGTCCCAAAGTATTAGTAATCTGGCCAATAAGGGTGGTAATACCCCATGGACATGGTATTGGTAGGCCAATCCCAAGTGGAGTGATGCAAGAAGACCAATTTGCCCAATTCAAACGTAATACCCAAACAAAATATCCCAATTAACATACAATTTTTTTGCCAACAAATTTTTCTTTAGTACTGTAACGCCCCTCTGTTTTCTAAGAATAAATTCCAAAATACATTGTATTTTAAACAATTCCAGGCCCCCTTCTTGCCAAATACAAATTTACACCTCTAAAATAATTAACAAGCCACCAACTGATTAATCCTCTAAATACTCGAAAAATTGAACTCTTCCAAGACTTCCAAATAATCCTTATATGCTCCAATTCAATTTCTACTCATCGCGTCGTTCTTCTTCCTTGGCAAGTTTCTGAGCAGCACCGAACTCTGTCAAATTATAAAATCCCCTGTTCATCTCTCAAGTCTGACACATTATACCAGCATCGCCACCAGCATAATATGTCAGGGTCACAAAAGTAACACCGTGAGCAATTAAGCTCAATAGCTAACTCCTATCCTTATGTCCCATACACTAACAAAAATATCATATAATTTTTGGAAATAAACAATACAAAAGTTTAACATTTGATCACACATAAGCAAATCAATCTACAAAGTGTCAACGTGTCAGTGTCATCGCAGCGTATCGTAAATTGTGTCATCATTCTTAAGTGTCGATTCCATTTTCCATCTTATTTCTCAAGCACTGGTTCCGCTGACCATCTTTCAGGACCTGCCGGGCTCCCAGGCTAAATTCAGATTTTTGCCACCCAACAGTACTGATTCCGCTGACCGTCTCTTTCAGGACCTGTCGGGTTCTCAGTCTGTAATCATTTCCCATTTCTCATCACACGGCACTAATTCCGCTGACCATTCTTTCAGGACCTGCCGGGCTCCTAGGCCACACACGCACACCCGAGTCATGATTCCGCCGACCATTCTTTCAGGACCTGCCGGGCTCTCATGCTCACACACACACACTTGAGCCATGATTCCGCTGACCATCTTCCATGGACCTGCCGGGTTCTTATGCTCATACAATCATTAATCTTTTTCAGATTTCTCATTTTTTGTGTCTCGTAAACATGCATCATTTCACGCGTCACATTATTCTTTCAAAGCTTGATAACATAAATCACTAATTTCATACTTTTCTATTTTCGACAATATCATAACTTATTAACCAACATGCAATTAATTAAGCATAACAATAAAATCAACTTTTCAACTTAAACAATTTATCATGCGATATCATAAGAATAATAAATAAATAATTAAACGCATAGCACATCAACATTATACTTAGGTGAGTAGATAAGAGGTTTCTACTGTTCTTCTTAGCGGTAGAGCGGCTACGGAGTACGTCGTCGTTTCGGCTCGATCGAAGAAAATTAGTTTTTCTTTTCTTTCTTTTTTCTTTTCTTTCCTTCTTTCCCTCTTTTCTTTCTTCCTCTCCTTTCTCTCTCTTTACAATGGAGTGAAGTAGTGTGGTATGGTGCGTGGAGTGGAGTGGAGGGCTAGCTATTTATAGTAATTGGGTTAGGGAATAATTCCAAGTATATTCTTAGAATAAAATCTAGGAATATCTAATAAAATCCAAGAAAATCTAATCAAATCTAATAGAATCTAACAAAATCTAATAGAATCTAAACATAATTAATAGAATCTAGGTCATAATTAGTAAATCAAATCAAATCTTAGAAAATCTAAATCATATCTTATAGAATCTTACAATATCTAAATATCAAATCTTATAAAATCTAAACATAATCCATATAATATCTAACCAAATCTTAGGAAATCTAATAAAATCCAAGTGTATCCATAACAAACCTTAGTGAATTCAATGAAAACCACCTGTATCTATTAGATATCTAGTCTAGAATAATCTCACAAGGTCGAATCCGATTCTTTCCGGATAATTCTGTTTGAAACTCACGGTTCTCCACCTCGCGGAAATCAAATCAAATCTAGATCATAATCTTATAAGATCGAAATCTTATAATAGCTAACAAAATCTTATCATATCTAATCAAATATAATCTTATCATATCTCAACAAAATCTTATATAATCTTATCATATCTCAACAAAATCTATATAATCTTATCCAAATCCTATCATATCCTATAGAATCCTAAGAAATCATAATCATATCATATATAATCCTAACGATATCTAGCAAAATCTTATCATATCTAATAAAATCAAATTTAATCCTATCCTAATCTTATCTAGTAGAATCTAATCTTATCTAATAGAATCCAATCAAATCTTATCATAATAAAATCAAATCTTATCCTAGATTTCTCAAATCATTTCCTAGATCTCTCTCTCTATATCTCTCCCAAGATCCCTCCTAAATTCACCCATATCTTTCCTAGATTTTTAGGATCATAAACCTAAGGCTAGGGTTCTATAATGAGTAGGTACAATGATATCAAGGTTCAAGATATGGGAAAAAAAATCCTATGATATCAAAGGGATTTTAATGGTAGCTCTTAGAGTTAAATAATAATAATAATAATATAATCAATTACGTTAATAAATGATAAAAATGATTTTTAGTAAAAGAATTATAATAAAAGATTTAATTTTATTAAAAATAATTTGACATGAAAATTCGGGTCATTACAACTACATTCCGTTTTTTCTTAGAATAAAAAATAAACCTTATTTTAGTTATTTTAGCCTTTTCAATAGTTTAAAATTTTTGTTCTGTCATCCAAAGTTTTGATTTTTATTATTAGTGTTCCAATTATCAATTCGTTTGAACCGATGCGAAGATATTATTATTCTAATCTTATTATTCTAAATGATCACAATTAAATTTTGTCTATAGGACTTTCATAATTACGTTTTTGATCCATAGGGTTATAAATAAAGAGCAAAAACTAAATTACGAGAGCCCTAGAGATAAAATTTAACTGTGACACTTTAGAATAATATGATCAGAATAATAATATCTTCGCACTGATTCAAACAAATTGAAAATTTGAGCACTTAATTTTTTAATTATATGTTATTCTTCAATTTTGCATAAGAGCAAAAATGGAATGTATACCATCAATCCAATCCAATCTTATGTTTAACAAACATGATATTTACAATCATATCACCTAATTCTATCTCAAATAAATATACTCATTATCAATCCCATTTTATTACATCTCTTTACAAATCTCATCTATCTATTATCAAACGGGACCTTCAAGATTTAAAATAGAAAGGGGTGTGTGTGAGAGAGAGAGAGAGAGAGATGCACGTACACGTCAAAAGAGAAATAGGGAAATCAGACTTGTGAACATTGAAAGTGCACTGTCTGTGCAATGGTGACTGATAGGCGCGCATGCATTAAATGCAGGAGTGGGTGTTGCCCCAGAATACTTTTTTAAAATCAAATAATAAGATTCATATTGATAAAAAAAATTATTTACGTAAACACATAATTTTAGAATTTGAAATTATCTTTTTAAAAAATTAAGTATTTATTTCCTTTTCGGAAAATGAGGTCCCGTTTCAAAACACTTTCCTAAAAAATAAGTACTTATTTCACATTTTTAAAAATAAAAAATAATTTTTTGATTTTTTTTTACATGGTATCAAAGATCTCGATAAGATCTAGTATCAAATAAGATTCATATTACTAAAAAAATTATTTACATAAACACATTAAATTCGAGTTTCAAATTGGCTTCTTAAAAAATAATTATTTAATTCTTGTTTTGGAACGGGTCCGTACATGGTGGGGAGAGAGAGAGAGGGGGGGGGGGGGGGAGATGCGCGTGAGCTATTTTGGAGAGGACTTTTAACGGGGCATCGTACTTGTGGACGACAAAGACTTTTGATGGCTATATATATAGACTTCAAAAGTACGACCAGCCCATCATTTTCTCTTACATTTTTGGGCCCCAACCCTTAAATACGGGGGGTTAAGATGGCTACTAGCGAGGCAGCCTTGTTTCGCAGACAAAGAAACTTTGGGGGTCTGCACGCCGAAGTTTTATTAAAGGAAAAGTGGGGACAAAAAGTTCAACACATTCTCAAAGACATTTTTACCGAAACGTCTTTTCCTCTCCCTTCCCCCTTCGTCTGTGATTCCTTCTTCTCTCCCTGTATCGCCGGCTCAACTCGATCACGCCACCGACACGGTCTTTTGGTTCGGCTCCGCATACCGCTATCGTTTTTTTTTTATTAATGTTTTGTGTTAGGTTCCGAACGATTATACGCGCATCTCGACTACCTTCATTTTCAACTTGGTCAATGACGTATCATTAACACCGGAATTAGGAGATGTAAAATGATTTTGGTACTCCGCTTTTCTATGATGCTGATGATGGTACTCTAAAATTTATCTTTTAGTATGTCTTGTTATGTATGATTTTTACACTACAAGATGTATTTTGGAGTGTTATTATAAAAAAAAATAGAGTGTCAAAATTATCTGCTGAGGAGATTCATAAGGAATGTACTTTCTTACATGCCGATTAACCTTAAAAATTGTACTTTGATCAATTGTTTGGAAAACCAACCCTTTTTTTTTTTATGACTTTACTTTTTCATGGTTAATTAACTGTTAGAGGGTAATGAATTAAATCACAATTTGTCATGTGAGTGTGACAGTGTCTCTGTACACTTTTTTTTTTTTTTTGTATTGACATTTTTTTTTCCATATTCAATCCATTCTATTTAAGAGCACGATTTTTAGAGGAAATGCAATTCAATCAGGGATGTGATTTTGATACTCTATTTTTAATCAGTGACATTTCATTTTTTGTTTTAAAAGCTCACATGATTAAGGCTCCATTCCGGAAACAAAAATAAGTACTTATTTTTTAAGAAGGCAATTTCAAGTTCAAAAATTATGTGTATACGCAAATAATTTTCCTACCACTAGATCTTGTTTGATAGATCTCATTGAGACATTTCATACAGTGCAAAAACAATTGAAAAAATTATTTTTCATTTATATTATTTTTTAATTTAAAAATATGAAATAAGTTGCTTATTTTTTAAGAAGGTTTCTGGAACGGGGTCTAAGATACCAAAGTAGAGTGCCAGTAGTTAAAACTGAAGTGCCAAAATCAATTTTTTTCGACCTATTCTCAATTTCACCTTATGTTTGAGAGGGTCAAGTTTGATACTCCAATTTCAAAAAATTAGGAAAAAAAATAGAGGTTGTCCTCCATTTTTACTACCCAATCACATGTCATATATCAAATTGATACATTTATTTTCAAAATAAAATTAATACCAATCACAAGATATTTCAAAAAAAAATTTAAAAACAAGATCAACATTAGATATTTCTTGTGCAAGTTTGTCGTGTGTGAGGGCCCCCACCATCCATCTGTCGCAACGTGCAGCGTTTGTGTGGGGTACTAAAATATAGGGTAAAAAATAATCGATTTTACTAGATCGAGGTTAAATCCACCGGTACACTATTTTCTGTCGCAAAAGTTGTCCTCCTTCGGACCTCTCTTGAATATCCTTCTCTCTCTGTCTCTCTCTCTCTCTCTCCCACCGGGGAAACTCCTTCCTCCTCCCAACCGCCGTGGACATGGACGCCGTTCAAATTAAAGTTAAGCGAGAAGTAGCCGACGACTTAAACCCCCCTAATCAAAATCCGAAACCCAAACCTTCGAACACTGCTGCTTTCATTGATCTCAGCAGCAGCGACTCCGATTCCGACGACTCCTCTTCCTCATCCTCCTCCCCCGGATCAAACGGGAAGAGGCCCAGGGTTTCGTGGGGGGAGGATTCGCTCAGCAAGAAGAGTAAGAAACAGGAGAAGCTCGGTGTTGCCCTGCCGTTAGGGTTTCTGGAGCCCCTGCCCCCCAAGACTGCGCCGTTGCCGGCTCCGCCCCCGTCGCGGCAGTTGGCGGCGGAGAAGGATCGGGCCGCGCCGCTTGCGTACGGGAATGGGAAGGGCGGGGAGATGGTTGATGGCAAGAGCAAACAGTTCTGGAAGGCGGGTGATTTCGAGGACGGGAAGGGCGGCGATTGGGATTGTTCTTCAGGTATGCATGTAAGTTTGGAGTAAATTTTCTTGTGTTCGTTTCGCTAAACGAAATAGAATGGACTAAATGGTTTCACGGATTCCTAGGCGGGGTCATTCTCAACTAAAATACCATTTAGCGGAAATTACTTGAATGTTGTCATTCACTTACCTTTCAAATGACATGGAGATTGTGCGCTGATTATTTGTGGCGTTTAGATTTCACGGGTTTTCGATTTCTGGAGGATACTCTGTTAATAGTAATGTACTTTAAATTGTTAGATGGTGATACATCTTCAGGTATGCATGTAAGTTCTGGTATTATTGTAGGCATTGAGGTGTTATTGTTTTATTCGGACCCGGCTGGGGCGTCTCTCACCTTTTTAAAGACATGGAACTCTGAAGATTCCGTGTTGATTATGTCGTGGGATTTAGATTCCATGGGTTTATTAAGAGGATACTCTGTAATTAATACTGTACTGAAGACAGTTAGATTGATTATCAAGGAAAGTTAAACATCATATCTTAGATAGACTGGCATTGCCTGATCTGGATGATCAAAACAATGAATGATAGTCAAACCATGTTTTTTATTTTCCTATTTTGGTATCTCCAAGCTAATAAGAAATAAGGGATTGCATTTTGGTGGGTTATTTCTTATCAAAGTCTTTGTAGGGAATGTAATTAAAGGAATTTTGAAGGGCTAGGTTTGGGGGAATGAGTTCTTTGGTGAGGATTGTTCTTCAGATTGTTTATTCTGACGTCATCATAGAAGGTTTTTCCTTTTTTTCTTTTTAGACATCCCATTCTTGTGATAACTGATATGTTGCATGATTGAGGCATTTTTTACGAAGCACACCTTTATTTGGCTTTTGTTGATGACCTTCCATTTGTTCTTATTACTGTGTTTAAATTGGCAAGGTCAGCAATATAAGTTAGAAGAGCCAACCATGAGACTTTTGTGGGAATCATGAAGATCAATAGGTTATACATGAGTTTTAAGTTTTTGGTGATAGAAGGAAGGTATAAATTGCCGAGGCCAGGTATTAAAGTTAGAAGAACTAGACTACAGGACTTCTGTTGTTGGAGTCATCAGATCAATGACCATACATGGTTTAGCTTTCCTTTTGGCGCTCTCTATCACCTTTCAGGGTAGGTAAATAAATGGTGGTTATTGTTTGCAAGTTTGATTCTGGTGGGGCTGCATTGTTTCACGGTAAAATCTGATTGCCTGTTGAAATTTTTGTTTTGATTGGCAAACTAGATAGGTAAATTTGAATCTTAAGTTATAGGGATACCTTATTCTTTTGTTATTATTTGGTTTTAGATTGTTAAGGCTAACTTACAAAGTTACAATAGATGGAGTATGAATTTAGAAAGATCAAAAGTAGGACTAATGGCATAGAGAGACGAGATGCTGAGAAATATAGAGTGACTCGTTGGTCAAAAAATAAAAATATAAGTATTTATGGGAGTGAACTTTTTTATGTGTCATTTTTTATCTTAAGTTATGTTGTTGTGAGGATTTGACCCATAGAAACAATGTAGGATGACTCTTATAAGAATTACATAGGGAATGTGGGTGATCCTTAGTTTTTATATTTTATTGGATTATTTGTCATTTGGGAAGGTGGGTGATCCTTTGGCTTAACTTTTTGCTGTCTTTTTGGTTTTCTTTTAATTTTTACTAAATTCGAGCTAAATTTTTTGGATTTATTGTTCATATCAATGAGAGGAATTGGAAACTTATAAAATTATGACAAGAAGTTGCAAAAAGTTCAATGAAGACGAAGAGAAAGTATGAGAGACAGTTTCACGTCTTTAGTGTCGTCTTATATATAGGCTTTTTTCAACTTTGGGCTATATTTTTATAGTTTCTTTATTCCACTCATTGATACGAACTAGTGATGCGGTCCAGAAAAGGTGGCCAAGGGTATTCCAGTAATTTCACTATTATCCGATTTTTGAGGGTTAGGATTGTCCATGGGTCTACTTGGGATATTGGCTAGACATGGGCTGGATTCTTAGGAGTGTCTTTTGGGTTTTAGTCAAGTCAAATATTTATTTAAATATCTAGTCAAAGTCTTTAGAGTTAATTAGTTGATCAAAGAGTCATTTGGGTTTTCCATGTCATTAATGTTAAGTGTAGTTGAAGAGTCAATTAGTTGATCTAAGAGTCATAAGTTTTTCCATGTCATTAATGTAGTCAAAGAGTCTATGTTCAATGTGTCTTTGGAAGTCTAAAGTTAGTTGAAGGTTATTTATGTTAGGAAGTTCTAGAGTCAAGTTGAAATGGTTATAAATAAGATTGTAAGCCTTATGGCAAATTATGAATGATTGAATGAATGAAAAAATTAGCTTTAAGCTTATTGATTGTGTGATGCAATCTCATTCTTTGGTGTGATGCTAAAGAGGCCTTAGGTGTGATGCCTTTGGTAACCTAGGTGTGAGGCCTAGATCTATCTTCCTCTAACTCTTCTCTTCTTCTTACAAAATACTGTTCACAGCCCCCAAAACAGCCCCTTTCCCTCATGTTTGATCATACTTAGCCCTATTCCAAACCTGTCCTGCATCAACTAGTAATTCAAAAAATTTGACCCAAATCTTGGAAAAATTAAGAGAAAACAACCAAAAAGATGGAAACCAAAAGACCGCAAAAAGTTTAGGCTAAAGGGACCCTAAGTAATTTGGAATGGATGTAGTTATGAGTGACTGTTGGCCTGGGGGGTTGCCAAGGTCATTTGGGGATGGGTCGGGGTGAGTAGAGCCAAGGTGACTGAGGGCCTTTTTGTATAGAGACTGAAGTATAAGGGCCTTGTGTGTTTGCTTTGTGTTGTTAGTTATTGGTTAATGACTTGGTCTGTTGGCCCTAGGAGTTGGGAGCCTCGCCATGCTGGTGAAGTCCCAAAGACAACTTGCTAGGGGGATATATGATCATATCAGGTGCATGCCACCTCACGAGGCTGGCACATGGGCCTCTCTGATTGGCTGTGATTCAGCCACCTTGTCATGCGACTGGGCGGAGCCCATTAGGTAAAGCTCTACCAAGGGACCACGTAGTTGTGCCACATTGTGGAAGCTGACTCTGTCTAACTACTGTTGTCAATTTGCTTCTTTGGTCAATACCGTTAATCACACTTAACCGTTTGGATACAACAATGTAGTTTTGCATTAGTTGTTAATGTGTGAGCTGAATTTCTGCATTCTCTTTCTTTCTAGGTGGCATGGATCATGTGAGGGTTCATCCGAAGTTTCTACATTCAAATGCAACAAGTCATAAGTGGGTTCTTGGTGGTAATCTTGCTGTCCCGAGCTTCAAAACCTCGTGTTTATACTTGCAACCGTATATGCTTGATTGGAGGCATTGCCTTAATCTTGGTTTTATTGAAGTCAAATGCTCTGATCTATTTGCTATGTGTGTGTGTGTGTGTATTCTTGCAGCTTTTGCAGAGCTCTTGGATAACTCTTTGGATGAGGTATTTTCTAAGCTATAATTTCTTACTCAGGCACCACTTTTTTTAAAGAAATATATACAAGACTTTCTTTTTGATACCAGGTTTGCAATGGAGCTACATTTGTGAACTTAGATATGGTGGAAAATAAGAAAGATGGAAGCAGAATGTTATTGATTGAAGGTATTTAGTTTTATTTGTTGAATGAAGGTATTTAGTTTTATTCGTTGAATGAAGGTGATTAGTTTTATGTGTTTATTCTCTCATCTTTGTTAGTTTCTTGTATGGTAGTAATGTTGATGTAGGACGAGTGTGGCATGCAATCCCATGTATGATGGTGAATAAATTGGTGTAGGATAAGTGCAGTCTACAAGTGGTGATGGTGAGCCCAAACTTCCCTTAGACGACATGGTAGAACGGTTTCTGAGAAGTGACTGAGTTCGTTCTGTGTCCGCTGTCAGGTTTCATATAGGGTTCAAAACCGAAACTAGTGCAATGATTCTGCAGCAATGTGAGAATATTTTTGGGACTAAACAGTCTGCTCTAGCTTTATGGTGCATAGATCGTGAAGAAGATCACCCATTGAATTTGATCTTTTGTCTGCAGTAATTTGTGGATTGAAACCCAAGTGAACTGGGCTTGTGTTACGAGTCTAATAAGATATAGCAAAGCTCAACTTGGATTTAAAGGTCTACTCATCAATATTAGTTCCATTCCCATCATGCCTCACTTTTGTCGAAGTCTTGCGCCGTGTGAGACATGGTTTCTTACTGTTTTTTAGATAGTGATATGGTGATAAAATATGCATTTTGGGTACTGCAAAGTTACTTTGGATATGGATGATATCTTAACTGGCTTTTGGCTCATAGAAGGTGTCTTTAATATCTTTTGCAGATAATGGCGGTGGCATGAATCCAGATAAGTTGCGGCATTGCATGTCCCTTGGGTATTCTGTGAAGAGCAAAATAGCAGATACTATCGGACAATGTATGCCACCAATCTTTCTGAAAGCACTTATTTGATCAATCGATTAATTCCTTATCTCCCTTCATTTGAATACCATATTCCATTCTTTTCGGCACAGATGGAAATGGTTTTAAGACTAGTACCATGAGGCTTGGAGCTGACGTAATTGTGTTCTCCCGCTGTGTTGACAAAGATGGAAAGAGGTCGGCTAGTTTGATCATAATCCAGTTTTGCTTTTCTGTTTCTTTTGCTTTTGTTGTTTGACCGTATAATGTTACTTTCTCAGCTTGTTTATATTTGCTAGCTGCTTGACAGTTGCGAGTTTACAATGTAGTTTGAAGCAACTTAGTGATCTTGTATTGGCAAAGTTTTTCTGTAGTTTCGATTGCCTTGTTTAAAACATAACTTGGCAAATCCTTATCAAAGGAACACTACACTGAATTGGTAGAAGAATTCTTTTTGCGTTTTCCAGTTATTTGGCTAACTGGTTATCTGAAGTGGATTCATGCCGAAATAATTGATCTGGTTATCTGTATAAGGAGATAGACATTCCAGTTGGGAAGGTGGCACCATTTCTTTTCAATTATGTGGAAATGGGCTGCAGTTTGAGACATCCACAATTTGGCTGGTATAGCTGCATAGGTGAGGTTATCAAAAGTACGGAGAGAACACAGGGAATTCTTTGGTTAGAAAAACCCTTGTCACACTTTTGATTCGACCCAAACATGATAATTGTTTTCACTTGAATGTCGTGACGACATTTGTAGTTTGTGGTGTTTGAGCACTTGTGCAATATTTAGAAGTGCTTTTTGTTGACATCAGCTTTTATGAGAGTCTTGTGAGATGTTAGGGGAGTTACTCGTTCTCGTTCTGAGTTTTCCTGTGTCTTGGGCTTCCTATTGGTATTTATGCTTGTATTGTAATTTACTTGTTTATATTGGTTGTTTATTGCGTGATTGGGATCTTGTTTTAGGCCAACACAGAGCATTGGGTTGTTGTCATACACTTTTTTGAGGAGCACAGGGAAGGAAGACATTGTTGTTCCCATGGTAAGATATTACAGTTCCCATTATAACTATATGATTTGTGACTAGTATCCTTTTATGTGTAAGATATTGCAGTTCCCATGGTAACAATGTTATTTGTGACTAGTATCCTTGTGTGTAACACAAGTTTGTTAAATCAAAATTAGGCGGGGGTAGTGTGCTTCTATACATCCATTACAAATCTTTTGGTGCACTAAGATACCATATTGCAATGACATGTTCCCATTATAACTATATGATTTGTGACTAGTATCCTTTTATGTGTAAGATATTGCAGTTCCCATGGTAACAATGTTATTTGTGACTAGTATCCTTGTGTGTAACACAAGTTTGTTAAATCAAAATTAGGCGGGGGTAGTGTGCTTCTATACATCCATTACAAATCTTTTGGTGCACTAAGATACCATATTGCAATGACATGATTTTGGACAAGAACGAACAGCCTAATACATAAGCGTGCTACCTTTACAAAGAAAACTGTTATTATTCCTATTCTACCTTAATTTGCCTTGTCATTTCAAGTGCTAACGTTTAATCATCATCTATAGGCTAGAAAATTAAACTAAATTCAATTTTCTAGGACACTTGATGTTCTGAAATGGGGTTTTTAAGATGCTTGGTTGATCTTGTGCCTTTTTATTGTGGTTGCAATTCTCTGACCAAGTGTTTGACAGATGTCACAGACCTCTCCATTTTTAGAATGGATGGCCTCAAGAAAAGATTTGTAGATACGACATATGACTCTAGTCAAAATTTATACCTCTATATAAAAGTACAGGGCAATTGTTTAAAGGCAAATATCTTTATTTTTGTGGCCTAAGTGGCTGAGATTGGTGAAGTTGGATGTATGGGATTATGTGTCTTTCCCAAAAAATCTAGGAGTAGATTGCGGAGCTTTTAAAAAGCTGTTATCGACTGATTTTGGGTTTCTAGTGATTCCTAAAAGCTGAAAAATGGTCTGAAATCCCATTCTAGAGAAGTTGGTTTTGAATTGCTTTTCGAGGCAAATTTTACTACATTTATAAGTTTTTGGAAGCTGATTTCTGACTACCAGCTTTTATTGCAACTTAGTCATAATTTCACAGCCTTAGTAAGCAAGTTCATATGTTTCTACCAGTATAATCTATAATTTGAAGCAGAATCTACAGCTATAATTTAAAATTTGTTCCCATAGGTATTGCAAACAACACTTGTGTGTTTCATGACTAGCACATTCAGTAGTCAAGATATGATATTAGTCTCACCTTGGATGTATAAAATAATGTGGACCTTGTCTAGAAGATGTAGCTTTTGGTGAGATGTATATATAATAATGCGAACCTTTCTAGCAGATTTAGGTTTCAAGGAATGATATATGTGTGTGTGTGTAAACATATATGTTATATCTATCTAATAAAACAGAAGGGTTGTCCTATGTGGCACCCTTTGTCCTAGGTGGCACCCACCACGCACATGCACACACGTTCACACACGCTGGCACACACGTTCATTGTTCACACATTAAAAATGTGATTAAAAAATTAAGTGCTTCATTTTTCAATATGGTTGAACCAGTGCGTAGTGCCGTAGGCACGGGCAAATACTAGTGTATATACGTTTAGACATTTTTCTTGGGTTTTCATGTCCTGTAACTTAGATAAAATTGTTGTTTGGACCTTGACTGCTTGAACTAGCCACTTCGCCTGACGCTTGTTTTATCTAAGCAACAAAAGCTAACAACAAGCAACAAAAGATATTCTCAACTGATGTCTGTCATCATTTGTCGTATGTGGTCCCTTTCTGCTTCTGGCACATGGTTGAACAAAAAAGGTTTGCTGATGAACTCTTTTAATTTTTCGTCGCATGTGAATGTGAAAACGTAGATTCAAAGTCTTCCTAACATAGCATAGAATGATTTGCTTTGGTAATTTCCCTTACCATAATTGTTGTTGGGTAATATAGATGAGCTTTGTGGTTAACCTACTGTCTCTCGCTCTTTCTCTCTGGATTCATTATAGTTTGTAGCAATCTATGGACATTTGGTTTGTCACCCCATTATGGTTTGATTTTACTGTTTTGACAATTAGTCAGAGTGAGTTAAGAGCAGTATTGAGCAACTGCAGTTTGCTCATGTCCATTAGTCAGTATCTTTTCGTGTATGTTGTTTATGTTGTTATATATGGCCTTTTGACAACGAGGGTTCTTTTAATGACATGGACAGCTTGACTACGAAGGTGGGGGACAAGAGTGGAACAGAATGAGAAGATTCTCTGCCAGTGATTGGAACACAAATTTAGAGACAATTTTGCAATGGTCTCCTTTTTCAAGCGAAGCAGAACTCCTCCAACAGGTATTATCATATCATGTACAGAAGTTGGATTAATGATGGTATTCGTAATTCAATGCAAGGAAGACCTGGCACTTTGTTATTGACACCTTGATTATCTACCGAGTGCTACTTCTAGATTAGGTATTTCCTAATTATATGCTACTTTCAGATTATTTGCTTGTTATGGTTGATGAGCATAGTTTTTTAATCTGCTTTGCCTTTTTGGTTGTGAAGTTGTATCTTTTATCCCACTGACAAAACATAGTCTTCTGTAAGAAAAGAAAAGAGACATTGTATGAATCACAATTACATAAGATTGTCGCAAATGAAAGTTAATAAGGCTGGTATGGTATCCATTTTGTATTCTGCATTCGGCAAACTGAAATTATGTTTCTGCGAAGTCATGTAAGGAGTTCAGTTTCTTTTGTGTTGACAAGTGCCTATAGTTTAGCTTGTGAGATTAACTTCCTTTACTGTCTACTCTTCTCTTTCTTCTCCGTTGCACGGATATTGGATTATTGGATGGTGTGCATTGTGCATTATGTTGGTAACCTTAAATCTCTGACCAAGTTGAATGCTTACCATTGGTTATTGTGTTTCTCACCTTTAGACATGGCTTACATGCTTTATGAACTCTATGTCTCATGCTTGGTTATTTAATTCTGAGCCTATTGTAATTGAGTTTCCTCAAATTCCTCAACAGTTCAATCAGATGAAAGATCATGGTACACGCATAATCATTTACAACCTTTGGGAGGATGACCAAGGACAGCTGGAACTTGATTTTGATGCTGATCCATATGTATGCCTTGGGTGCCAATATATTTTAGTGTGGATTTCATTTAAGACAATTATCTGATTGATTAATCTCTCTTTTATTTTTTCCCCACGTCCGCGGCTTAACCTCATACGAGACATTGCTTTGCAGGACATCCAAATTAGAGGGGTCAACCGAGATGAGAAGAATATAGTGATGGCAAAACGATATCCCAACTCCAAGCACTTCTTGACGTATCGACATTCATTAAGGGTAATTCTATCATTTTGTGTCATGTTGATCATCAATTGTTAGTTTCCCCTTCCTGAATGGATGTTTGGTTTTTTTGAAGTGTGAGAATTTCATGAGAACTTTACATACGCTTCTCGCATTTACTTAGTGGTTCGCCTGTTAGCTCAATAGTATTCCTAATTCATGATATTCTTCCTCTTAATCTCTTTTGTTGTTGTTGATGGCCTTGGTAATGTCATACTTCATTGTGATATGATTAGTTGATGTTCCTATTTGGAGTATGGGACATGTAAAGAGATTTAGAGGTATGCCAATGCTTATATGGGTTCTTTATTGGTTTGGATGTGGATATAAAACATAGCCATGAGCTCTTCTTTCTCATCTCTCTTCTATTTCTCTATAACGTTACTATGGCTGGTTTCCTTGACCAAATGTGAAGCGCCAGGATTGAATTCCTGTTTCTTAACAGTCCCCCTCTCTTGTTAATCATTAAACTCATCATTTGTCCTTGAGCTGAAGGCCTAGGACTGACTATAGGTCTAGGATCTCCTACTCAAATGTATAAAGGTGGTAAGATACCCTATTGGGATGAATTTGAAGCTGGAGGGAACTCGCTTCATTGTAACTTGTTTTCCAAGTTTGAGCGTCTCTTCCCGTTAACCTGAGGGAAGTAGAGAAGGAAGTTCTTGAAAATTTCTGGACCCTTTGGATTCTTGTAGCATGCTAAATGCTAGGAATGAAATTAGGCAATATATTAAATTTTAAAACCTGCATATGAGTTAGAAAAAAGGAGTACCCAGTGCATGAGGCTCCCACTACTGTAGGGTTTGAGATGGGTTGGATGTATGAGGCTCCTGTGACCAACAAGTCACATTTGGTACCGTTGGGCCCGCCCTTCTGAAATGGGTGTATGTGGTGTTGCAGTAAATTTTCTTGTTCTGAGCTGATACTTGTTTTTCTTAGTTGTTCTAACTCTCATTCTTAGTTGTTTTAAATGTTCAGAGTTATGCGTCAATTCTCTATCTCAGAATTCCTCCACGCTTCCGTATTATTCTTCGTGGAAAAGATGTTGTGCACCACAACATTGTGAATGATATGATGCAGATAAAGCAGATGACTTATCGCCCCCAGCATGTTACTGATGGGGTCCCAAACGATTCTCAGGCAATGCTTGGTATTGTTTGATTTCTGTGAATAGTAAGTTCCACATTTGTTGTCGTTGATTGTCTGCCATTTTGTTTATCAGATTCTTGCTGTTGTGACCATTGGGTTTGTGAAAGATGCTAAATATCATATTGATGTTCAAGGATTCAATGTTTATCACAAGAATCGACTCATTAAGGTTTGTTTCTAGTTCAAGTTGACATTCTCTTTTCTTTTTAGCCATACTGCTTTTTTGTTTGACTGACATTTGGTCCAACTATGTATTTCAACTATTCTCTTTTTAGCCATGCTACAAATACAAATAGGATAGCCTTAGCTAGATGTTCATATCACGGACTGGACTCCAGGTGTATCTGGCGGTGACGTAACTTTAGAATGAGTGATGCCTACGTGTGGTGGATGTGTTGTAAGCTTAGAAACTTATTCACATGGTTTTTTTCTTCTTTTGTCAGCCATTTTGGAGGATCTGGAATGCTGCTGGAAGTGATGGTCGTGGAGTTATAGGTAACTAGTAACTACTGTTTCTGGCCTGGAAGTTCTGAATCTCTTTCTATAACCAGCTTAAAATTTCATGAGAGCATCAATTCTACTGCAGGTGTATTGGAAGCTGATTTTGTTGAACCAGCTCACGATAAGCAAGGATTTGAGCGTACAACAGTTCTTTCAAGACTTGAGACAAGATTACTGCAGATGCAAAAGGATTACTGGTTTGTTCACCTTCAAACTTTTGCTTTGGCTTCCCAGTGTTTGTTGAATCATTTGATAATTTGCTATTTGCTGCTTCATCCAGGAGGGCGAAAGCCCATACTATTGGCTATGCCGCACGCTGTAGTATGAAGGAAAGAGGTATCTGATTTAAGCCAAGTTGGCCAACCCTACATTCTGTAATTTGTGTGGTGTATAATTACAGGACTGGTTATAGCTTATAGCCAAAATCATCTTAATCTATTCAGTGATACCAATATACCCTTTCTCATTAATATGACTTAATCTTGTAGAGACTCTTCCTGATTATCTTTCTGGAAAGCCATCTCGATCTTTTAAGAATAATGCCGGCTCAAGCAGCAAGGTAACTGTCTCTGTTTCTGAAAAATTGCACTCTCCGACGAATCAAAAGCAAGGAGTATCCCAAAGATATCTCAAAACAGCTGACAAGAGTTATGCGAATGGACATGCTTACACCAATGGGGGAAATGGAACTGAGACCCGTGCTAAACTTCGGAAAGGATCAAGCTACTTAGAACCATCATCACCTTCTGAAGAGGACGTTAGTGACAATGAGATGCATGCCTTACCCAAGAGACAAGCAAAAGGTGGTTCTCAAAAGGTATTGGCTTCTAACAAGCCTTATTGACTCTGCAGTCTCTTTTAATACTGTCATAGATGCTTGATAATTTGAACTTCGTGCTGGATGTTATGCCTGTTGAATGGATTTGCCATGAGATGTCATTGGTTGAAGCTTTCTATAAGGGACACCACCAATCATTTGATGGTGGTGAGGGATGGACTCTTTATGGAGCTAACATGTTGTAACATTACGGCGCAGTCATGGCATATCCTGATTCGTGCAAAGCATTCTGATTTGTGTCTACGCAGGAGATTGTTGATGCAACCTGGAAATCTAACCCTATTAGCAAACTGCAGTTGTATATTACATCAAAATTCACTCAAAGTACCTAGAGAATGAAGCATCGAGAGGATAAGAACGAAGGGGAGAAACCTAGTTCACTAGGGTCTTTGAAACTGAAACCACAGGTATTATTATACAGAAAAAAGAAGGGGAGAAAACAGTGAAACTCTTGAAACCACAAGGAGATGAAGAGCAAGAGAACAGGGGGAAGGGATACATGGTTTGTAGCCTGTAATTAACTTAGGGTTTTTACATCCTCTTTGCCTCCTCTTAAGTTACTTGAGTTCCATTTATGTTATCTCATGACCTTAGAAAACAACATCTGAAAATTAACCCCGTTACTGAGACGTATCACATAAAAAAATAAATTTATCCTTTCGTCCTTTTTTTGAAAGATAACATCTCATCAACTGATCTAACTCTGATGTTTAAGGATACATGAACAAGGCAAAATTATTTGTATTTTGCGGTATTCTTCTGATAATTTCTCAAGTGAGATGGTATTTACAATTTGACAGAGCCTATGCGGCATTATGTAGAAGTTCTATACATAGGATGATTCATTAATATGCTAGGGGTATGATTCGTCGGATTTGCATCAATATTTGATACCCATTTTGAAGAGTCTATCTAACATAAGGCCAAGTCCTAAATCACAAGTTTGCATGGGGATCTTTGGCATATAATTATGAAAGAAGAACCCAGATGACAACGATTGGGTAGTCCTTTGGATGAATTGTGTGATTTTTAGTAGAGGCGGTGGACCACCGCCTAGGCGCACATTGCCCAGTTGGTACCCACTAATGGGTGTTTGGGCAGGGGAATGTTGAGGACAAGCCTAACCTTGGTAGAATTTCTCTCTTTTTTTTTCTTTTTCCGGAAGGGTGGCTAGAATGGAGGCATTTGATGCAATTGGTAAATTGCTTTGCCTGAAAATGTTATTCCACTGCAGGAAGATGATGTTCATGGCTCCACTTTACATGCTTTAGAGCGGTTGAAGGAAGAGAACCGCCAGTTGACGGAAAGGCAAGTTTATTGCTTTTGATAAGTGAATGCTGTACGCCACCATTTTTTCCCATTCTTATAGTTGGTTTGTCTTCCCATAGGTTGAAACAGAAGGAAGAAGTGATTTTAGGTGATTTGCAGCGTAATATACAGACTGAAAGAGACAGGTGTAAGTCACTTGAAACCAAGGTATGTGCTGTACTTAAATGGATATTGTCCGCTTGTGTTTAGTTACTCTCTCGGTTCCAAAACTCTATGCTGTTTTCTATCTTCCATTTCTTCATTTGTGTTATTGTTCTTAAATTTGTTATGTATTCCGTTGATATGTTGGCAATGCGTGGCTATATTTGGGAGATGATAAGGTGGAGTTGTTGCAAAACAAGATGTTGGGATTGAAACATTGGGCCGATTACAATTACATGCTTTACTATTTTGTACCAGTATACCAGTATTTATACTTTGCCTTTATCTGAGCTTTGTTTTCCTTTGCTCTTCTTTTGTTCCAAAATGGGGGTGTGGGTGTTCGGACAATGGGTGATGGTATTAGGTATATGGCCTGTCCGACCCCTTGTGCTAGAGAATAACAACAAAGTAAGGAACTCACATTTCGATAGTGAAGAGAAATTTCTGTATAGGAGTTTCCTTTTGTCCCCTAAACTCCTCTTGAAAAGTAGATTCCTGAAGTTTAAGTATATTACTGATTAGATTTCGGTGTTTAAAGTCAGAGTTATCGTAAATTGTGCCGCACAATCAGCACAATTGAATATTATGATGTCTGTCATCTATACATACCCATTTTGGAGGATCCATGTTCCTATCTCCCACGATTTGGGGTTTAGAGGTCTGAGACTGAGGCTTATTAGATCCGCTGGACTCTGAGGCTTTGATCCGCTTGCACACGTGGTACACATAGTTGAGTTCCGCCAGAAAAAGGAAATTGAAATCAGTTATGTCTATCTGCATCTCCATCCAGAGCGGGGCTCTCACACGGTGCACGCGCACACATGCAGGGCTGTCATCAATTCCCTGTTGTATTGATTGTTAATGGTGTGAATTGGTGTTCCGTTGTCTATCCAATAGATTTCAATTGGTTTTGGTAACGAGTCATGGCACCTATTCATTCTCTTCTCTACTCAAAATTGTTGCTTGTGGTTTCGTCAGCTTGAGGAGGCATCACGAAAGATTGAGGAAATGAACAAAGAACAGGAGAATTTAATAGATATTTTCTCAGAGGAGAGGGAGCGACGAGACATTGAGGAGGAAAATCTGAGAACCAAGTTGAAGGTTTTTTTTCTCTGCTTATTTCTTGCTAATGCGCTTCGTCTCTCGGTAATTGCCATTTTCTTATAAATGGACGGCGCCTGAAAAGTGTTTTCTTTTCTTTTTTTTTTTTGGGTGTGGTCTTTGTAGGAGGCATCAAATACCATCAAAGAGTTGATTGACAAGGTGAGGCAGTTGGAGAAGACGAAGAACATCCCTCCCAGTAAGGTTGATGAGTATTTAACCTAGGAAAAGGATCGCTGACCTCTTTTTTGTCATTACCTAACCTTGTGTTTGTAGCTTGTGTGTGTAGAGCGAGTGCTAGTCCAGGGAAAGGCCGATGAGAATGGCATCAATGCCGAGTTTGTTGTAATGAAATGAAGCACTGTAGCTAATACTCAAGTTTATTTAGTGTGTAAAGCCGATTTCTGTTGCCTGTGTAGCGTCTGAGTTAGCAACATGATTGCCAAAGTGGATCCTGTTTCTATGTATCCATACGGCCCAAGCAACACAGATTCCAGGATAAGCTCCATGGATGGAGCTTTCTTCACCCAATCAATCGACAACCAATCCTTCATACCCACTGAATTACCCAGATCAAAGTTAAAGCCCAGATTTGAATTGAGGCTCTCCGAACGTGTTAAAAAACGAGCAATCGAAAATAGAATGCTCAATAGATTCATCAGCTTCCCCGCATCTCAGGAGCCTTCTCAACATCCCTGCGTATATATTTGTAGCCAAACCAACAAACAATTAAAACCGAATTGATAGTATTCTATTGAAGTTTTAACTTTTTTACTTTCCCGGTTAAGATACAAGAGGCTAAAAGTGAAAAATTAGTACTCCTATATACAGGAGAGCTGTGAGGGGCTAAGGTTGAGATGTTGAGTGACTATCATTTTCCCAAGGGACTAACATCATCTTCAAGGGAGTAGAAAAATTCTTCGTAAAGTTGGCTTAGTAACACACATGTGGTGAGTTGAACTTGCAACAAGAAGACATTTTTCTGTCTTCTCACAATGACTAGAAAATAAATACGGAGTATGAAACAATTAGACACTGAATTCTGTGAGTATTATTGTTGTATTATTCGATGGAAATAATGCCACGCAGTCTTGGATAACTGTATCAAAGATTTAAATGGAAAAGTAACACCACAATTTGACTATATACATACTTTTTTAATCCAGGATTAATTATTTTTTTTGGGTGGAAGTGCAAGAAATTTGTAGTTATTAAAACAGAGATTACATGAGAGATTACAGCTACAAAGATGTAAAAATTGGATCACTACTAGCTCTATTACAAAAGAATGGACTCCTGTATCTGTTAGGTGGACAAAAGTCATCATAGCAAGATTGTTGGCTTGGCGGACGTCTTTGCGCTCTACTTTTGTAGTCTTGCAAGAAATTAGTCTCGAAATTGCTTGACCAAGTTTGCCCAAAAGAAAAAAAAAAATTGTCAGTATGGTGGGCGCTCATACCGCCTCCTATCTGCATTGCAGCATTTAAACTGTCAGTAAGAATATATGCAACAGTATAATTATTATGTAATGAGCATCCCATTTGATAGCGAGGAGAAAAACTAAGAGCTCCGTTTGCACAGGTCTGGAGCTGTAGTATGAAGCAACAAAGAAACCGAGAGTCAGAACGATCCGGAGAACATGCATAGAATGAGTGTAGGGATGTAGAAGGTTTGAGGGGTAGGAGCATTGTCGGAGGACCCTCTGCGTTTTGAGTCATAAAGGGACCGGTAACCAGATTTTGTAGAGTAACGGCCCGAGGATGTATTGATCAGGGCAAGGAAGATCCGGCGGCTGGATGGCCAAGATTTTTGGGACAAAGGATTCCGGGAAGGTATCTATGAGTGTAAGGATGTTCCAATTAATGGACACCTTCATTGGTTCGGTGGTTGACAAGGGGCTCGAAACTTTGGTGTTATCCGGGCCAGTGGCTGAGGGGTTTAGTGCATGAAGGCATCCATTTATCGAACTAGGGAGAGGTGCTTTGCACATTTTCACCGTTGATCTTGGCAATCAACGGTCTGGATTGCCGAACGATTGGACGGTTGAGATTATGCACAACATTGTGCAATATCCAGATCGTTGATTGCCGAAATCAACGACGCGGATGTGCACAACATGGTGCGTTATCATGGAAAACATTGATAGATTCCCCCATTGCCGGTGGCCCTGGTGATGTGTGTCCTGCAATAAGCTCTCTGCCGTAGAGGAGGCTTTTCCATGCCCAGGAGGATTTAATGCACTCCAGAACAATATTTTTGGGCAATAAGATTTTGGAGATAAGAAGATTCGGGTTATCTATACCAAATAGTGTAGCAGAAGGCCGTTTCGTGAGGAGGAGCATTGATGCGACAAGTGGCGAAACATAACAATTTCTAGAATTTTAAAATGTTTTCCTCCTCCGTAAAATTAATGCATTTAATGGAATCAATGGCCAATAATAGTTTAAAGGAAACTAATTTTCGCGCTCCAATTTTTTTTTACTAATGACGCTTCACTTTTAGTGTGAAGTTGCTAATAAATTCATGAACAAAGTGGAGCGCCGTCAGTAAAAAGAGGAGTGCAAAGATCAAAAATCCTAGCTTAAATGGAAATTTATGTGGATATCTCCCATGATTAATGGGTGCTCATGTCCATAACAAAGAAATCCAAATAAATTAATACTATGAGTTTGTACGTGGATATCTCCCATGATTAATGGGTGCTCATGTCTATAACAAAGAAATCAAAATAAATTAATATGAGTTTGTACGTGTTACAACAATTAACCGGACTTCGGGTTGGTGCTGTGCGCCTCCGAACCGTCGGATCGTGCATCCAACGGCTCGAATCTCATCTCGGCAACTAACAATCGAGAGTCGCTCATTGCCGAGATGAGATTCAAGCCGTTGGATGCAGGATCCGATGGTTCGGAAGTGCGCAACACGATACTGCGCATAACACCATCCCCAATTGTAATTAACCTTCCGTAATTTTGTTTGCTAGGAAGCTAACGCCTGATTTATCATTCCTGGAACATCTAAAAAGGTAGTACTAGTAGTATTCTTTTAGCCCATTAAACCGATCATATCCATTATTAGGGCACTTTAAAATCCCACGATTTAAGGATTTTATAAGGAATGATATACCTATATATAATTTGTTTGGTATCCGGAAGTTTTGTACTGTATTTTTCATGAACGGCAGGCACGGCTCCATCCACAGGTATATGCGGCGCATCCCTCAAGTCATGTATGGTTTTTTAAGCTATTGTTCCTCTAGTTCTAAGACATACGTGGCTGTGTTCGGTTGCAATTTCTGGAAAAAAAATTTTGAGTTAGTGTTTGGTTTGGTTTTTAGAAATGGTTGTTGGAGTAATGATTTGATAGAAAAATAGGGATAATAATTGGAAATAGAGTAATGATTGGAGAGAGATAGAGAGAGAAATATGGGTAATGATTGAAAGAGAATAGGGGTAATGATTGGATGAAAGAGTAATGATTGGAATGACAAAAAAGTGAAAAGTGGAATCTTTTACACTTTTTCCGGAAATGTTTTCCGGAAATTGCAACCGAACACAGCCGCATGGTTTTGTGCTCATCTTCACGTGTTTTTTTTTTTTTTCCTGCTGTTTGCGCCTCCAACCTCTCTCATGTTGATGAAGACCGAAATGGGTTTAGTGTTTTCATTTTCTTAAGAAAATTCTATATTTATAACTTCATCGTTTCTGTATTTTTGACTTTCCTAGCTATCTCCATGCCGTATTTTTTGTTTTCCAGGATCACTTTTAGGCTCCGTTCAGTTGTTGGAAAATGTTTTGTGGGAAATGAGTTCCAGGAAAAGTGAAGCGAGATGAAGTAAAAGAAAATGAAATTCAATTTAATTTCCTGTGTGTACGTGGTTTTGTGTTGACAAGAAATCTTGCAGGAAAACAAGATCATTTCCTTTTGGTAAGGCCTATTTTTGAAGAAAAGTGTTTTCCTAGTGGATCCTACAACTTTTCTGATAACTGAACACACAAAAAATTACAGAAAATTTGATTTTTTCGACATTTTTCATCCTTCCCGTGCAACTGAACGTAACCTTAGGGGAGGGGGGAAAAATGCAATGTGAAAATATATACTACAAGATTTTCCGTTGGGACAAAGATAACACAAGATTCGTAACAGTGTATTTCATAGGAAAACAATTACTCCTATCATATGAGAATCTTATAGGAGGAGATATCGTGATTTCAGGGTGGAGTATTTAATGGGGAATGCCAATGGAGTAATAACTAGGAGAATCTTGGATGTCTGGATTGTCTCCGGACCTTTTAATTTCAACGGTCATGTTATTGTCAGCCTATTGGGTTGACGATAACCACACTAAAAAACAAGTTAAACACGTATTTCTGTGTACTTTTTATACCTTTTGATATACATTCATACACTCACTATTGTCAGCCCATTGGGTTGATTTTAGATTTTTCCTAATTTCAAATTGATAAACCAGATGCAGAATAGTGATAACCCTGGAAACAAACAGTACGAAAAGGGACCCCCAAAAAAAAAAAAAAAATTAAAAAATCATTTGAATCCTTGTCTCGTGCAATAACGCTCTGACACGTACACCCCCACGTGGTTTCTGTGGGCCCACTTATAAGACAGAATGTTTTCACCCCCGTCCCTAATTATTACTACTCCGAATTTGAGCCAATTAACGCGCCACGTGCATTTTAGCCCTAGTTATTTATTTTTATTAGTATAAAAGAAAGATTTGCCCTGCGGGGAGTGCTACGTACCCGGAAAAGGTACCCGGAAAATACCCTTAAAGTATAAATCAACAGTTCAGATTCACTGCACAGTGAATCTGAACCGTTGATTTACACTTTAAAGGTACTTTCTTTGCCCCCTTTCTTAGTACCTAGCATTTCCGTTTGCTCAATGATCTGTGAGTCAGAATGCCTGTCTAATCCTCTCAGTGATGTCAATCGCAAAATTGTACTATAAAATATTCTTTTAATTGTGCAATTTTGTGGTTTTAATTCGAAAAAAAAAACAAAAAAAAGATAAGGAAGAATTTTTGTTTTTTTGAATTGCCAAAAATTCAAGATAGAGAAGATTTGACCTCATGATTTGTGAGCTTTTTTTCGGTCAACTACAATTTAAAATGAAAAATACAGTAATAAAGATTGTTAGTTACACTGAAAATTATATTAATGAGTTAATGATTACCTCTTCTTCGGTCCGTATTTGTTGGTTCTTACTACTTCACACACCTTAAAAAATTGTATGAAAAAAAATTGAGTTCTGATTGATTTGTTCGAATATTTGGGGTATTGGTCACTCGTAATTTTTAGAACAACTCACATGCACATCGAGTAAATCTCTGAGAGACTAGGCTCCGTTCCGGAACGGATAATAAGTGCTTAGTATTTTTTAAGAAGGCAATTTCAAACTAAAAAATAATATGTTTACGTAAATAATTTTCTTAGCACTATGGATCTTGTTAGATATATTGAGATCTTTTGTACAGTGCAAAAAAAATATAAAAAATAATTTTTTATTTAAATTATGTTTCAAATTTGAAAATGTGAAATAAATACTTATTTTTTAAAAAGATGTTCTGGAACGGAGCCTTAAACCCAACATTAACTTATATGGGGCGCTGAGAATTTGGAGATTTGAAATACGAGACTTTCGAGGTCTTAATATTTGTTTTCTCAACATAAGATTCTTCCGAAAATGTTAATTATATTTATAGCCGATGAACATGATTTTTACATAATTTTTCATGATCTCAAAAAACTTTCTTACCGTACAAAATTAACGATTTCGAACATTAAGCCCTTGTTCGGGAGTCCGGCTCCTCTCCAATCCATAAGGAATTGGAGGATCCTCCAATTCCAATTCAATGGTCAAGATTACCCTAGTAACTCAAACTCCAAAACTCATATGATATTCTACAGGCACCCAATTACTCCCCCAATATTTCTCTATTACATAAGCATCTTCCCTTCCCGTTTTTTGAATGGCGAAAAGTATTCATTAATCTTCGAAGTTGTTACAAAAAATTCATTAATTTTTTTGAACTGCGTCTTCTCTCCCCATTAAACTTGCCTCTGGAAAAAAAATTATATAGCTCTTGAGGATGTTTTTCGACCGATATCATATAGCTCATGAGGATTTTTTTACTAATATTATATCAGTAATTATTTTTCTTCCAACATGGTTCTTTCCGCTGACATTATCTTATTATGTAACTCATGAGATTTTTTTACTGATACAAGTGTATTTCCACGTGTGCTTTGCATTGTATCGTGTACTCATTGATGTAGTTGTTCTAGTATGTAAGAGCATCCACAGTGGAATAAGCAAAACAAAAATTGTTAAAGTTAGCAATGTTGAATAAAAAAAGTGCTCACATTAGAATAACCAAATCTAGCAACCTCTTAACAACTCATCAAATTTTGACTCTTCAATAATCAAAGCTAGCAATGTTTTGTCAATAACCAAATTTTATCTCTCAATCAAGTACACCAACATTATATAAAAATCTTCTCTCTCTTCCATTCTCTCTCTCTCTCTCTCTCTCTCTCAAACAATGTTTTCAAAAAATAATTTTAAAAAACTTAACTTTCATATTTTTTTTTTCAGAAACTTTTTTTTACAGAAAACAAAATTTTCAAAAATTTTAAAAACTGTATGTAAATAAAGTGTGTTTTTCAAAAAACTGTTTTTTACACAAAATCTGTTTTTTTACACAAAATTCTATTGTTAAAAAACTGTATTTATAGTTTTTAAAATTTCAAAACTATTTGTGTAAATACAATTCTTTCAAAATTTTCAAAATTGTATTTACAATTTTTAAGTGAACAAAGTGTGTTTTTTGAAAAATTCTTTTTTGTTTCGAAAAACTATTTTTTTGAACTGTTTCTAACATAAATTGTTTTTTCCTTTCAAAAATCACTTTTTCAAAAAATTTGTATGAAATGAAGGAAAAAAGTTTGGAGGGCCCATTGGTTTTGATTATGGGCACAAAATAACCAGTGTGGGATTTGATATTACTAAATTTAGCAACTTCTAAATGGATAATCAAAATCTGATGTGGCATGTTTTGATTATTCACATTTACTTATTCCACTGCTGATGCTCTAAGAAGCTGAAATTAAGATTCAGCTATGAAAATTAGAAAGAAATCGTAAGAGTAAGTAATTGAACGTAAGATAATTTTAACAGAAAAAAATATTTTAGAAGAAATGCAAAATGAGTTCTTTGATTAACCCTGTGAATCTGCACATTTTATTAAAGTTACGATATGAAATTTTACTAATATTTGGAATCTGGTAAATTGGTGCTTGAAATGTGATAAATGATAATTGGGGAGTATTTGAGGAGTAATTGAGTGTCTGTAGAATACCATATGTGTTTTGGGGTTGAAGATACCACGGTAATCTTGACCATTGAATTGGAATTGGAAGATCCTCCAATTTCCTATGGATTGGAGAGGAGCCGGACTCCTTGTTCGGTTTGGAAAAAACACACAAAAAGTAAATAATAGTACTTAGGCTCCGTTCCGCAACGCGAAAAAACTCTTTATTGTTTAAGAAGGCAATTTCAAGTTCAAAAATCATGTGTTTATGCAAATAATTTTTCTATCACTATGGATCTTGTTTTATAGATTTTATCGAGATCTTTTATACGGTTGAAAAAAAATAACTTTTTAATTTTTTATTTACATTATTTTTGAGTTTGAAAAATGTGAAATAAGCTGTTTATTTTTAAAAAAAATTTCTGGAACGGAGCCCTCCCTCGCAAAAAACTCAACAGTACACACTTTTCCCTCCATAGGACAGAGCGATCGAACCACCGAATTAAAACCCCCTCACAGAGAATGAGACAAACATTCGTTTCAAAAAAACCCTAATCTCTCTCTCTCTCTCTCTCTCTCTACACACACACACAGAGGCAGCAGTGAGCACGCACGCGTCTCGGAGCTGATTTCTCTCTCTCTCTAAACCTCGATTGTGTGATCATAAGGCGGCAGGCGAAGGTGAGTCTCCTCTCATCAAACATGCATCGCTTCAAATCAGCTTTTTCCTCTGTAGCTCTTCTGCTTTATCATTTCTAGCTAACCACGTTCTCTGCCATTCTTGTCCACAACCTCCTCTTTCATCTCTCTGTACATTGTCGCCTCCTCTCTCTCTCTCTCTCTCTGAGCAAATTGCGCTGAATTCTGCTACGTCAATGCTTCCTTGAATATTGCTGTGTGTTGTTCTTTTGTCTGTCTTTTCCGTTTCCATACAAAGCATTAACTCCTCCTCCACGATTTCGAGAAAGTGCACTCAGAGCCTTGTTTCCACTCTTACAATATGAGAGAGATGATTCGAAGGCGATGCACATGGCCGTCGACGCGGTTATTTTGAGGCAAGTCAAACTTAGCTAGTCTCGAGTCTCATGGATTTTGCCTGACCAGTAATCGTTCATCGCCATAGCTGTTTCGGCTGTACTTTTTTTTTTTTTTTTACTGATTTGATTTAGTTTTATGAATATACTTCTCTCTCTGTCTCAAAATCCATGAGAATCATGAGCGAGGAGTCAACTCGTGAGTCACGCTTTTAGAAAAAAGAAAAGAAAAGAAAGCAAACTCGTGATTCATGAGTCTGTCAAAGGATCTTGCCTAAATCAGTTGTTCATCGCCATGGTGACTTTGGCGGTGTTTATGTTTGATTGATTTTGATACGTTTTCAAAATATAAATGCGTCCAGAATCACCCATAAATGTGCACAGATTCATGATTCATGTTTGATTGATTTGGCTACGATTTGATTCCTCTCTTTAACTCCGACGGTTCGGTCCTCTCTCTCTCTATCTCTAGCTCGAAGATAAGGCGGTGTAAAGTTCGGCAACCTCCGCTTCCGAGTCAAACTCGCTGACTCGCGGATTAACTCGGTTGCTCTCTCTCGAAGCGGCTGCCAGAAATCACTGTTTCAGCTGGTCGATCGGCTCGTATCCGTTTCTGTTTACCTTTTGGCGTTAGTAATCATTGGCTATGAGGACTACTACTCCACCACCATCGTCATCATTAAGGCGGCGGAGAATCGCTTTGGTCGCGGCGACGATCGTGCTTGGAATCGTCCTCCTCATGATTGCGTCCCATACAGGTGTGTTTACCGAAGATTCTCTTCTTATCATTCCCCTCATTCTCCATTATTATACGCACATATACATATATACGTACATACAGTAGTATACTCTAGATTTTTCCTATATTTTAGGCCTCGTTAGATAATATTTTTACATCGTTCTATGTTTCAGGCCTGATTTGTTTATGAGGCCTCTCTTCACGCGACAGTTGGGTCTGCTCCATTGATTTTCTTTATCTAACTACTTTTCGCCTTGTTCTTGTCATTATTGATGTATAAATACAATATAATTACATTTTGCTACTGTATTTTAGGACTTGTACGTATAAATACATTATAATCTAGAGTTTGGTATATTTTAGGGCTTATTTGTTTATGAGGCTGCTGTCACGCCTCGGTTGGGTCTCCTTTTTTGATTTCTTAATCTAACTACTTTTCACCTTGTTCTTGTCGTTATTGATAAATATTGGAGTAATAACTACTAACTACCACTGCCAAGATTCATTTATTCGATCATTATTTTCCGTTTTCAGGTCCTCGTTCTGGTCAACGTTCTGTACAGATTTTGAATCCTGTGGCGTCGTCTGTGGGAACCAACGCCACTCTCTCTCTTCCACATCGCAAGCTCCTCCAACGTGGTAAGCTCACAAAAAAAATTTAAACATAGATCGTCTTTATTCATCTTCAACGGTTCAACTTCTGTTTTCTGTCTCTTTCATGATGTTTAGGCTCGTTTTGAATATGGCTACAAATGACTCACGCCGAGCCGAGTATTGAAGTGTTTGATCTCGGCTTGGTCAAAACTAGTTTAGGTGTGAGTCGAGCCCATATAATCGAGCTCGAGCCGTTTAATATCGAGGCGTTCGAGCTCCGTTCGCTCACTAAAGGAGCCTCTGTTAACGAGTTGAATTTTCGTAAATATGCTGCTCGATATGCTAATCGAACTTAAAACTCCAGCTTGACTCGTTTTCTAACAAGCTGAATCGAGCCGCAAATGGCCGAGCATCAAACTACTGAACAACTCGGTTCGGTTGCACCCTATTAATTTTTGGGACCGAAGGAATCTCCGATGCTCTGGGTTTTGCTTAATCCTGTTTTCTGATACAGTTTCGTTCCCTCACCTCTTCACTTTTTTCGTATCCAATTACGTGCAAACGATGCACGTTCAGCGATCCGACACTGAGCAACTTTGCTCAGACGACGCGTACGGTTCTGTTGCGTTGTTATCCTATTAGCATTTGAGTCTTGCATTTATGTTGACGTGCGCCTTTGGCTAAGCTTGCCTCCCCCGGGATATATTTGTATGGAATTATTGTGAGTGTCTTCAATTCTTTGGCCTGTTATTATTAGAGCATATTGCGCGCCAAGCACAAGTTAGCATTAATTCTTTTGTTTCCTAAGCTGGCAATTTTGTATGGCAGTACTTAAATGTGGAAATTCATGGTTAGATTTAAAAGGGAAAAAAAAAAAAATCATGGTTTGCTGAAAAGTTGTACCACGAGTGCATGTTAGCCTTTTCTTTGATTGCCAATGCTGGCAAATGAATTTGAACGAAAAGCATTTTTCTTTAATTTACCTCTCAAAATTTGGGTACATTCCTGTCCTAATCCCTGTACTTCTCCTATAATCTTAGGGGGTGTTTGGGAGCCTACTTTTTGGCTTTTTATTTTTAATTTTTTGACTTTTTAACTTTTTGAATTATGGTCAGAATGTATTTTAAGTATGGTCGAGTGTTTGGATGATATGTGCATAATGTATTTTACAACAAGAGTAGTGTTTGGGAGATATGTGATGAAAATGAATTATGGTTTGATTTTTTACCATGTTGCCCTTAGTTATTTATGATGGTATATAATGTGTATAAATAATGTTTTAGTTAATTTTTTAAAATTATATTGTGAAATTACTTTCTTCTTCGTTAGTTGAAAGTCTCGCACTATTTTTTTTTAATTTTGTTGGTAATTAGAAAGAATGCCAAAAGAAGTTTAAGACAGGAAAAGATAGGATTGTAATTTTTTGAAAATGATAGGGGCACATATGTCTTTTTCCCATGTACAAACCGAGAATGCAAAAAAGAGAAGTTGAAAAACTCCTATTGGCCTCTTTTTCCATTTCAGCCTCTATCCTCAAAATCTGAGAACTCATTTGTTGGGAATGAATTTTGGTGGAGGGTTGCCAAACACCCAAAAGGTAAAAAAGAGAATTGGAAAATGCAAAAAATAGGTAGCCAAACACCCCCTAATTTGGTCCCTGTACCTTAAATTTGTCTGGTTGTAACTTTTAATTAAATTTTGTCTCTGATTGTGTACATCCCCTATATTGCATTGTTTTACAAGTGATTATCTGTTCATGTGCTGGTGTTCACAATACTTATTTTTCGGTTACTGAAGCTTCAGATTTTGATACTTGTTGCTAAATTGTTTCTTTGCTGAAAAGATTTAGGGCTTAATTGTTTTGGGTCTCACATTGAATTTTTCTCTCTCTCTTTACTCTTTTACCACTAGCTCATGTTAGCATTTCGACATCGACTACCATTGTTGGAAATCAATGTGCACCAAACGCATCATGCCCCACGTTTGCCTTTTTGGATAGATTTGTTCATTCCTTTTTGCTTTATGATCATTATTATTACCTCTTGCAATGTTTAATTCTTTGACCCTTGCATTGATGCTTATTCTGCCCCATGGACAAGTCAGCAGCATTAATCCTCTGTTTCCTAAGCTGGCAATTTTTTTATGGTAGTGCATTAATATGGAAGCTCATGGTTGGCAAAAAAAAAATTTGTTTGATTACCGATGCTGAAAAATGAATTTGAACGAAAAGCATTTTACCCCCCATTTAGCATTTTTCTTTTATTTACCTCTTAAAAACTTGGGTAAATTTCAGTCAAAGTCCCTGCACTTCTCCACAAATCTCAATTTAAAATTGCATGGTTGTAACTCTAGATTCAATTTTATCTCAGATTGATCCAGCTGATTACCTCCCTATGGCGCATAGTTCTTTGAATCATTGCCTGTTAGCGTCCAAAAGTTCGCAACACTGATTTTATTTTCTAACTGAGCTTGACATTTTGATACTTGTTACCAAATTATTTGTTGGCCGAAAAGTTGTACCACTAGTGCAACTTGACATTGATTACCATTGTTTCTTTTTCTGATCATCATTGATTACCATTGTTGGACATCAATATGAACGAAATGCATCATGCCCCACGGTTTTGTTAGCCTTTTTTGATGGATTTGCTTTCTCATACCTCTTGCAAAGTTTAATTTGTCCTTTTGGTGCCTTTTTCTTTTACCACTTGGCTTTTAGTGGGGTTTGCCCCCAACCATTTCCCTCTACCTTTTTCCCGTTAGCAAATTTGGTCCCTCTATCTCTCTATCTCTAAATTGCTTGATTTAGACATTGCATTGTGAAAACTCGTTCTTAATTGGTCGGATTGCAATGTCCCACGTCTTTTACGGGTATTTCTTATATTTATTGTCTATCAAGTGCAAGTCTACTTTTCTTTGGTACTCTAATAAACCTCAAGGCCATTATAATATTCGCTCCAAGGGCAATTTCGCGATTTTACTAATGTTAGCGATTACAAAGGTGAAAATCAATGTGAAAGAAATGCATTATGCCCTACATTAGCCTTTTTTCAATAGATTACTTCTTTCCCTTTTCCCCCTTCTATTTAATCATACCTCTTGCAAAGTTCAATTTGTCCTATTGGTAGCTTTTCTTGACGCTTTACTTGTCTTTCGCTGGGGTGTGTCCCCACTGCCAATCCTTCTGTCCCGACCAATTTCCCCCCAATTGGCTCACTCATTTTGTATGCATCTCCTTTATGCAGCAGCAGAAGTGGAACCAAACCGAATCTGGGGAGACAAGTGTTCGAAATCAGACATAGTGATTAACCAGGGCCCCACCCCGCCCCTTCCCAGCGGCATCCCCACCTACACGGTCGAGATCATGAACGTCTGCATCTCCGGCTGCGACATCGCCGGCATCCACCTCAGCTGCGGCTGGTTCAGCTCCGCCCGCCTCATCAACCCCCGCATCTTCAAACGCCTCCGTTACAACGACTGCCTCGTCAACGACGGCAAGCCTCTCGTTAACGGCAACACCATCTCGTTCCAGTACGCCAACACCTTCCACTACCCGCTCTCCGTCTCCTCCGTCGTCTGCCGATGACGTACTGATCACACTGGAGACCAAAACAGATACACGGGATCATACATATGAAGCTTTAAAGCAGAACTATATATATCTATCCCTCTTAGATTTTTGTCTTCTTGCTTTATTGCTTTATATGTTTGGTCCTCTGAGGATTTTTGTTTTTTTGGGAGATGTCATGCTCATGTAAATGACAGGGAGACGAGTATACTGAGTTTTTGGGGGTCTATAATTAGTTGGAAATTAGCTTAATAGATAGACGAGAAATTATTCCGTGATCCGGGACTAACGGTACTAGAGTCCTTACGATTATACAAATTTGCGGTTTCTACGTACGTATTTGTATGAAGCGTAAAGACTCTGAAATCATTTGTTCCGGATCATTGAATAACTTTTCGGAAAGATTGAGGGAGGTATAGAGTTTCCATTTGGGTCCAAGGTTCATGGAGTTGAGGGGTTTTGGTGGGATGGGTGTTTATCAGCTTCCATCTCTTGATATTTTTGGTGATAATATATATATCTAAAGGAATACTTGCTTTTTTGTGAATGGTGTGGGCATTGAAATTCCGAAAGTGGAATTCTTAGTTTTGGTAGTTCTTTTTAATCATGTTGATGATGCTGTGAATGCTGTTTTTACTCTTTATTTATGGCAAAAAGGTCTTCTTGCTTGAATCATTATTGAGTTAAAAAGCACACAGGGGATTTCCATGTGGAGACTCTGTTGCCTTCAATTTCTCATTTTGGACTGTTTTAGTTTACCTGTTTGTTTTTTTTTTTTTTGACAAGTAGTTTACCTGTTTGTTGACCACTTAGATTCTCTTGTGATTGTGGTAGTAGCTTCATTGTGTTTGTGTTAAGGATAGTCCTTCCTGCTACTGCCAATTGCATCCGAGGCTATTGCTTGTTGACAGTGACAACTAGACAATTTTTGACAGGGGACATTATCTTGCTTGCTAGCTATGGCTAATAATCTGGTCCCATTATCATTCTACTTGGCAGCTTGTTATTTGTTGAAGTACAATCTGTGTTTTTTTTTTTTAACTTTTTTTCAATTAGATATTGAACCTGTAAAGGTGTAAAGAAGCTTAGCTGAGTTGAGTTTTGTAGTAGTTGAGCTTGACTTGTTTACTAAATAAGCTCAAAACTTGAGCTCTTAACGAGCCAAGTCCAGTTAATTTACTTAACGAGTTCCTAAAAACGGGTCGGGTCTATACAAACGAGCAAAGCTTTTTTGAGCCAAGTTAAGCTTTAGAGTATTGAGCATGGCTTGTTTACTCCACGACCCTAAAACTCAAGTTCAAAATTGGCTCGATCACTAAACGAGTGGAGCCGAGCCTAGTCTTGCACTGCGCTCGCACTCTCTATTCTCACTCTCACCGAATTTAGTAATTTAGGATGTGTTTTAAAGACGCTATCACGCGCTCGCACCAGCACCCGCAAGCAAATTATGAGATTTATGCACTGTCACGTGGTACCCGAACAACCATATATTTCAGTGGAAAATCCACATAAAATGTTCCATGACCTCTGGTGCAGGCTTCTTGAGCCCTCTGTCGTGATGCCACTCTTTAGTAGCGAGGTTCTTGAATATGCGTCAGCTGGGCTGGCTCCAGCATCGAAAGTTTGGGTATCGCCTTGGTGAATTGGTATGTGAAAATTGCTCTCTTGATCTCATTCAAAACATAAAAAAATGTTCCAACTCAACGACGTCTCCACCGTTCAAAAAAAAAAAAAAAAAAAAACGACGTCTCCATGTGGGCCAGAGTACTGGTAATTTTAAACTTTATTGCAGCAGTCGATCAACAAATCCAAACCCTTCGTTGTGGCTCACAGTTTTTGACCTTCCAATCCATCAACGGTTGCGGTAGCGTTTGGTGGGTTCTCTTCTTATCTTCAACTCTCTGCCAAGGGGTTTTAGGGAGAGAGAGAGAGAGAGAGAAGCAACAATGGCAGCAGGGGTAGGGCTATCATGGCCTTCGAAAATCGCTCGAATTCCCAGTTCCATCCCTCCCTCATCTCCTTCTCGATCCCCTGCCCGCCGTGTAGTCAGAATGGCGGTCTCTCTCGACGAGAAACAGAAGACTTTCTCTCTCCAGAAGTCGGAAGAAGCTTTCAACGCCGCCAAGGTAATGGCTCTGGCTGTGATGCCTTCAAAATTGATGTGGGTTTTGGTTAATTCATTTGAATATCTAGTTCAGTTGATTAATTTCTGAGATTTCTGCTCAACAGTGATTACACGGTTGGTATAAAACTGTGGTTTGTGGAATTCCATTTTGCTTTTATTTCGATACTTGGTGTAATTGATAGCACTGGAGATTTGCTGCTTGGAAATTGGTAAAGATAGTTCTTGTTGTGTTGTTCTTGTGAATTGCAGTGAACTGAAACGCGGGTTTTGCTTGAAATTGGTATTAGTTGGGCCCCTAGACGGTTTGTCTGGTAAGGTCCCGTCACTAAGACAAAATTGGGTCATTAGTCCATCCACAGTGATATAATAAAAAAAGGATAATCAAAAGTTGACACGCTTTTGATTATTCACTTAAGAGGTTGTTAAGCTTAACAATGCTGAGCTTCACAATGGTCAGTTCTAGTCCATAACCAAAATAAGGGGTTCACTGCAATTTCACTCTCTCTCTCTCTCTCTCTCTCACTTCTAGTCCATAACCAAAATAGGAAGTAATTATGCTTTTCCACAGAGCACTAGTCACCTGTAGAAGTGTATCGCTTTTGGTCCTGTTTTAATTCTTCTAATGGTGGTATGTCTTGGATAAGAGAGGTAATCCGTGTTTTGTCGTTAAAATATAACCAGCTAGAATTAGTTCATTACATGATCAGTCCACCATTAATAGAAGCTAAGCTTATGCAGGTGAATACTGTGTGCAATGAGTGAAGACAGCAGTGTTTTAGTCTAGAAAGTTTAGAATGATTGAGAAACTTGACCAAATGTATCAGTTCTTTGGGCATGGAAGTGAATAGTTTGACATATTTTGGTTTGCAAGAGAAAACTACTCCTTTTGAATAAAAAGATAGTATGTGATTTGAGGGACAGGGCTACACATTTCTGAGTTCCATATAACCGTGCATGTCATTACTTGGTAGATAAGGACATGCCATAAAGTGTCAAACGGTGAAGGATGTAATAACTTTGTAATATGTGCTGCAATAGTAGTGCATGTAAGAAAGAGAAGATGACAAGAACATATCATCTTGGCACATATTTTCATTTAGTTTTGTCAACTGTTCTATAAATCCCTGTTAGCTTGCTTGGAGTCGTTGTGCTGGTCTTGACTCTTGGGAATTCATATCCTGAGAAATTCTGCCAGTCAGATTCTTAGGATCAACAAGTGAGTGTTTGAACTGTAACTTGGTTTTCAGACTTTAGGAGCTCCGTGAACCATGCTTAGGAGCTATACTGAGTTCAGAGGCAGGCAGGGGCGACGTTATGTACCCAGTGGGTTCATGTGAACCCACTCAACTTTGAAAAACTTCTACTCTGCATATGATATTTTTGCTGCTCAAGTATGTGATGGGTTAAATGAATCTACTGAATCTTTTCGTATGAACCTCATTTCCTGATCCATGTCACGAACTTCTTTAGGGTCGGAAGAGATGAAGAGTGGTTCATGCGCCAGTTGGAACTTATATTATCCGGTGGTGTTGTCTTTGCAAAGTTCGAAGAATTGGGTTTTCTATATGAATGACACATAGCTTAATGGGAGAAGCCTGAAATTCTGGAGTTTCTAGATGGAAGACAAGTCATTTATTTTACTGTACCATAGTAGCCATACCATTAGAACATAGGATTAACACAGTCAAATATATGGTGCTTCAAAAGGCTGTGGCCTCGCCATTGTCATTATTGTCACTACTCGTCTTGGGTGTTGAGTGGCTTGAGCGTAAGAAAGTGGTCTCCTTCTTTATCTGGAGAGTAGACTGTATCAAAACACTGGTCATCTAGATTAATGTGCCAATTGGGCTGAATTTTGGTCTTCGATGCACCTAATTGCTACACTCTTAAGGAAATTTTTTGAACCCACCTGATGCATTTCCGGGCGTCGCCCCTGGTGGCAGGGGTACTATAATGACCTGAAAGGAACATTGTTAATGTTAGAAATGGATTGAAGTATCACATTTGAGAACTTGCTGTTCATGAGATAGAGGGAGCTAGTTTGAAGTCATTTTGAGGCCACACCCCTTCAGTTTCATATTGAGTCATTGACTGTAACATAGCCTTCTACTTTTTGTTTGTTTGTGGATTTGTGTTGGAATTCAACTCAACCTCATCCTTAGTTTGGAAGGAGTTTCTCATTAAGTACTCCTATCATGTTAGAAGGGTAAAAGACTTTCCTACTCCAATTTGATGACAATAAGGATTTTGTGCTGGTTGAAGGGACATAGATTGGCCTAAAATGCACTTGTTTGAAGTTGCAGTGGACTGAATTTTAGTTTTGAGAACATTCATTTGCTAGATGCAAGTATGGATCTCAATTACGTCGTTATACACCTGCATCTCTTCATTTCTGATGGGTTCATGGAACTTCGTACTGATTGTAACAAGTTTAGTTTGTCCCTAGAATTATACCTGGATTCAACTTTCTACTATTACTTATGCTTACTATACTGAACCCTAGTCTTTTTGAGGTTGGTCGACGGTACTTACTTCAAATTTCTTCTCAACTAGTTTTCCTACTGTTGACAGGAGTTAATGCCTGGTGGTGTAAATTCGCCTGTACGTGCTTTCAAATCAGTCGGTGGACAGCCAATTGTAATGGATTCTGTCAAGGGCTCTCACATGTGGGATATAGATGGCAATGAGTACATTGATTACGTCGGTTCATGGGGACCAGCTATAATTGGTCACGCAGATGATGAGGTTCCATTCCTTCTCCTATCCTTAATAGCCAAAATTTGCACAAGAAAAACTTCCGTCTATAGGTTATCTGGATACTGGACACTGAAAAAATCATACTCACCCATTTTGGGTTGCTTCTTTTTGTGCTATACTTTTTGGATCCATTGACTTGTAAGTTATAACAGTTTCTAGCGTTTCCTCGTCAGAACTTGGTGCTTTCTCGGATGAGAATTTAGACTCATCCTTTGATAATGAGCATAACCGGTAGCTAAGGTCGTTAACTTGTGAAGTGTTTATCATACTCCTTTAAAAATATGATTTCATATTGGGGGACAATTTCCATCGGTTAATATTAAGTCCTCTCATCAGGAAAAGGGGTGCCAAAGTTGGCTGCCCTTTGTTACTAAAGATTAACGAAGACAAAGGGAAATGGAATTGTAGGATCTAACTGTAAACTTTTCCCTAGCTACTCAATTTGGTGGAATTGTGTTAAAAGTTTCGACAGATGATGACAATTGATCAAAATTTTGTGTTGGCATATTGTTCTGGTTAGCTTGAAAAGGAAATATTTCAGAAACATTTTGGAAACACTGCGAAAATGTACCCGTTACATAGTGAAAATGTCAAAAGAATGTAGAATGTACAAAATTGTCATTGTTGAACACTTGTAATAGGTCAATGGAAGTATCAGCCACTTCGATGGAAACAATCCGGAATTTAGTTCCTTGGTGATTATGCAGAAATCATCGTCTTCTTGCTCTATATATTACTCTGCAGGTACTTGCTGCCTTAGCTGAAACAATGAAGAAGGGAACAAGCTTTGGTGCTCCGTGTCTTTTGGAAAATGTTCTTGCAGAAATGGTTATTTCAGCTGTTCCAAGTATAGAAATGGTCCGTATGGTCAACTCGGGCACAGAAGCATGCATGGGCGCTATCCGGTTGGCCCGTGCCTTCACCAGGCGGGAAAAGATCATCAAGTTTGAGGGTTGCTACCACGGCCATGCTGATCCCTTTCTTGTCAAGGCGGGAAGTGGGGTCGCCACCCTAGGGCTCCCTGATTCCCCCGGCGTGCCCAAAGGAGCCACGTATGAAACCCTAACATCCCCCTTTAACGACATCTCCACCGTCAAAAACCTCTTCGACTCGAACAAAGGAGAGATCGCTGCAGTTATACTCGAACCCGTGGTTGGGAACTCAGGCTTCATTGCTCCCAAACCTGGTTTCCTTTCAGACCTCCGTGAAGTCACTAAACAAAATGATGCTCTTTTGGTGTTCGACGAGGTTATGACTGGGTTCCGCTTGTCTTACGGTGGGGCCCAGGAGTATTTTGGTATAACGCCCGACTTAACAACACTCGGGAAGATCATCGGTGGCGGCCTTCCAGTGGGTGCCTATGGAGGGAGGAGAGAGATTATGGAGATGGTGGCTCCGGCCGGTCCAATGTACCAAGCCGGTACCCTCAGTGGAAACCCATTGGCTATGACCGCTGGAATCCACACTCTAAAACGATTGAAAGAGCCAGGAAGCTACGAGTACTTAACCAAAATCACAAGCGAGCTTGTTGTGGGCATCGTTGATGCTGGAAAGAAGGCCGGGCACGCGATTTGTGGCGGGTGTGTCAGCGGGATGTTCGGGTTTTTCTTCACCGAGGGGCCTGTTTACGAATTCGCGGATGCAAAGAAGAGTGACACTGCAAAATTCGCCAAGTTTTTCCGGGGGATGCTTGAGGAAGGGGTTTACTTCGCGCCTTCACAGTTTGAGGCCGGTTTCACTAGCTTAGCGCATACCCCAGAGGATATCCAACGGACAATAGAAGCAGCCGAGAAGGTTTTCCGGCAACTTTAAAGCAATGGTCTCCCTATGATTCCATTTTTGTTTTGTTTTTTTGGCTCTCTCTCATAGTCCACTTTTTGTAGTTGTTGATTGGCGCGAGTTTTCGAATGTTCACTTTGATTGAGAGAAATGTAACTCAGCATTGTACCATGTTTAAATTGTTGATTGTGTTATCCTTTGTTTCAAACGTTTTAAGCTTCCTTCTGTAAACCTTCATTTGACCTCTAAAAATTTGAAACTTTAAAACATCAAATGGAGTAAGATCCAAGGAAGGAAAAGAATTCCATATTTGTGGTGAAATAGACATATATGGTACTATTGAATTCCGAAACCATCATCCAACAATCGAGGAGAAAGGTCAACCAAAAACTTTCCTATCCGATTGTTTTGGTTAAATATTTTGCAAAAAAAAAATAAGGAAAATAAAAGTTAATTCTGTCAACCGATCAATTCGTGCCACTTGTTGCATCCACGTTTCTCCTCGCTAAAGAACCCTTTGCTTTTAATTACATACTGTAATAAGAAGATACACAGGAAATTGGACTCCAGAATTTCGTAACTAATAAAAGTAATTTGGCTAGCGACTCAAATAATTTTATCCTTGTTCTTCGAAAATTTCTCTCGACTTTTTCATTAAACGCAACCATTTCCTAGTTACTAAAAAAAAAAGTGGACAAAAAACTAGTACATCAAGTTGTATTAAACACAAAAGGAAAGAATTTTTGTGTTGAATTTTTTCGTGAAACATAACACAATTTCTAGTTTCTAAAAGAAAAAAACAAAACAAAAAGTCACTATATAAATTGTATCGTACACAAAAGGAAAGAACATGTGTTGATAAAGTTTAGCTTAATTCAAACCAGTTCAACTCTTCCGAATAAAGATCCTGGATGCGCCTTTGCTTTTAGATACATCCCGAAAAGTCTATGAGTACTTACATATAGGTACATACATTGCGTACATACGCGTTTTAAACCCATATCGGATTCTGAAAAATGATCCGAGCCGTTCATTTTATTCAAAATAATTTGTTTAGGGTTGCTGTAAAAAATAAAATCAATCGAATATCAGTAAAAATGTTTAGAAAACATCCGACTTTGCTTAATCCAGACCTAGTTTATGCAGAAAAGTTGGATATTTCGTATATGCCTTTACCCATTTCGGATAGAGTTTACTACTTGTAGGGGCCCTAAATAACCCATTTTGAACAAAATGTGCAGCTCGGATCAATTTTTTGAGACCCGAGATGGGTCAAAAGTGCGTATGTACCCAATGTATATACCTCTAGCAAAGCTGGATACATCCCTTTGTTTCAAAGGATGATCTCAAAACGTACATGCACATTGTTACTTTTTTAAACTCCCCATTTTGTAATCTTGAAGGCTACACTAGCTTTCCAATAATTCTGAGGAATATTCATCATTGGATCGATGTTGTCAACAAGCCTATTAGGCTATCAGCACTAGAAAAGTTGAGACCCTCCAGTACTCACTTTCCAGTCATTCAACACTACACAGGGAATCTCAATCTTTTCAACTTATAAACCATTTTGGATTTTTGGCAGAGCCAAAAGTTTGTTTGGTTTGGTATTTGGCCTACAGGGATCTTCCCCTTTTGAGGCAGAAATGGACACATCCACTTGAATAAATGAAGTGCTTGTACCAAAAATTGCTCAATTGAGAAGAGAAAAGTGGAGCAAATGGGTTGGCCTCGATCACTACAATTAATAATGAGATATTGCTTTACTTCTCTGCCTCTTTTGACTCATCTTGGGAGAAAATCTCCAGCCAAATTCATTATTGAAACAGAAAGTCTATATTTTATGCATAGATTGTGCACAGATTTTTTTGTGGGGCCATCATGGATCCTACACAAATGATTCGAGCCGTTCATTAAACGTAAAACATTTTTTCAAGGGTCTTCATGTAAAAAAACAAGCTAATCCAATACTTATAGATGCTCGATCTAATCATTTAACTTTTCATTATCCTAAAATCTCAATGAAAAATTAGATGATTGGATCGAGAACTTATAGATATCGGATTGAGTTGATTTTTCAAGGGAATCCTTGAAATAGTGTTTTATAGTTAATAAACGGCTCGGATAGCTTGTGTGGAATCCGTGGTGGGCTCCACAAAAAATCTATGTACAATCTGTGCACTTTTGTCTGTGTAGGTAGCTGCTTTCTTATTGAAATTGAGATTCACACCCTACTTTTAGGGTGCAAATAGTAATTTATGGATTGCAAAAATCACGGTACGAACATAAACCTCCAGGCTTTATGGCCTTTACAAGTACTAGCCCTAATCACACTTCTAGTTTCCACCTCTTATTGTTATATGTATTAGTGCTAGTCCGTGCCTGCGGCATTACGCGTCCCAGTTTGAAGGGGATGGCAGTTGTGTGATTTAGGTGAAAACCATGGGCACTTAACCAGGAAGTGGGAGAATGTACTACAGCCTTTGGATCAAATGAATGTAAGTCGTTCCAACAACTTATCTCCACACTCTTCTGTTTTATATAGAGATTTTTAAGAGACTTATCATTCGTAAACTAGAAACTTGCATAAGTGCCCATTTTATAGAATCTCTCTAAAAATCTTCCAAATTAATTGTGAGCCTCAATGGAATTCACTATTTTGGACAGTCAGTCTAAAATATGCTTAACTTAATCAATATGGTTGGGGATACTTTAATGTATTCTTTTCGTTCCTATTTAATTGTTCACTACACTTTTGCGTATATTTTCAACGATTTATATCTTTCAATTTATATTATGTTTTATGTTTTTAAAATTATTGTCTTATAGAAAAAATTGAGATCTATCAAACAAGATTCATATTGCATATTTTTAACAATATATATAAGTCGAGAGATATAAGCCATTGAAAATGCTCGCAAAACCGTCGTGGACAATTAAATAGCGAACTTTTGCAATACCCAAACAGGAACCAACTTCAGCAACTTTATTTTATGCAGGGTGTCTACCCAAAAATAAGAAGAAAACAGGGAAAATAGCTTTAGATTTCTCATTAAATAATCTGTATACTCCATTTTGAATGAATATCCAATTCGTCACTTGTGGGTCACCCTAGTTTTGGATTGGCCACCCGACATCCTTTCAGGTTTCTTAAGAGCATCAAAAAATAAATAAATAAAAATAAATAAAATTTGCCTCATAGTATTCATTAGCGGGGGTTAGGGGGATCAAGTTAGTAAATTAGTCCACAGACCCCAACCACCTCTCATGTGACTCAAACCCAGGTCTCCACTGAAAAATGCGATGAGTGATGCCAATTGAGCTAAGAGCTCATGGGCTAAGAGTATCAATTAAGTACTATATAAGTTTGGACTCTGTTTTTGAGAAATCCGCTAAAATAACTAGCCAACGGGCTGGTAGCCGGCCCAACGACACTTCCTCACATCTTCCACATGGAAGGTGAGGGTTCGATTTTTACTAGGAGCACAAGACTTTGGGATGGTGGTTGATGCCCATTGGGGTTTGCTTCACCCGTATGCCGCATATAGGAGTACGTTAGATATCTATCGAGTGACAAAAATAAATTTAACACGCAAAGTGTAAAGGACAATACGTGAAGAAAAGAATGCAAAGAGAAAAGACATAAATATCAAATTAAACTGCATCGCATAACAAACCCAACAATTTTAGCTTCTTTTTTTTTTTTACTTACGTTATCGTTAGTGATGTGAACTATTTTATGGAGACATGCATCTGAGTGTTTTGATTTGTCTTGATGAGAGACATCAGAAAAGTCAAGTAATTTGAACCGAATTATGTTTTTTAGGAAAGACAAACATAAGCCCAAAAAATCTACTCCGTATCTGTTTTAACTTGCTTTTGTCTTTAGTGATTTTTTTGTTAGCCATTAGCTGTTTTCATGCAAACAAATCGAAAAACAACAAGAATTTTCACCCATAACCAACAAAATTTTTAAAGAGATAAAAACCAGCCAATTTTCTGCTATAATCTAGGCCAAAGGAACTAAAGTTTGAGATCGATTGGTTATCTTTTCTTGAGTATGTCAATTTAATTCGGTTTTTATAAGTATCTGACACATTTGATATTGTTGAGGGCATAGCCAGCTCATTTGAAACTAACTCTTGAATCACTTTTTCCATATGAAGGTCAATTTCGTACTTTTAAGTGAGTAAAGACAAAAAAAAAAGGAGTGCCAACGAATAAAAAAGGGGTGTGAAAATCGTTTCCCATAATTTATCAAGAGTGTAAATTAAAAAGTGTAATCGTGTCCACCACACAAGATAAAACCATTGACTTATGCCACCCCATTTTGTCATCTCCCCTGCTTCTCGACCTCTTAGTCTTGAACGCCAGCGTTAAACCACCACCTCTCAGCCTCTCCACCACCACCTTCTCACATCTGAAAATCCCTTTTGTCATCCCCGCTCTGTTTTCTCTAAGCTGTTGTATATATCTATAGGTATATTTTTTAGTAATTCTATAAAAAAAAAAAAATGCCTCACTTAAAAGATGACACAGTAGTTCATAGCTCAATTACAGAGGTAGCAGAGTTTGTGGATGGCTTTTGGAATCTTTCTGAATTTGGGTTTTTAAACAATGAGGAAGTTCCTTTCAAAAAAAAAAAAAAAAAAACAATGAGGAAGTTGAGATTATCCAGTTGATTGATGATCTTGAATCGAGCTAAGAAGGTCAAGGATTATGAGGAAAAAAATGGAAGTAGAAGTCGATTGAACAAATTTTAGGCATTCCTAAGTCCAAGAAGAAAGGCGGAAAAAAGAAGCAAAGTTGTGTGTTGTTTAGATCCGCTGTTGCAATTACTGCTTTACCAATTTCTTCTAAAGGCACCAATAGGATTTACCTAAATGAGGTTTCATTATATGGGTGATTGAGGAGGAAGTCATTTGTAGAATCATGATTACGAAAGCTGAAGATGAGGAAAGGACAAAGAGTCATGCTTCCCAAGAATCCCAACACGATGTTTGATCTTTTAAGTGTTCTTTGGGTGTTGTTTGCTTTATTGGGTTATGGGTGTGGTGTTTTCTTTTTAGTTTTGGAAGCCAACCTTGAATTATTTTTTTCTCCCTTCGGGCTCTAGCGGCATATGATTGTCGGAGTTAGTTATGCTCTTGCTCCGGTTTGATGCCTCATTCTCAGGGTCTTAATTTTAAATCTTTGTAATATGTTTTTAAAGATTTAATAATTTTTTTTTTGCCGTTAAAAAAAAAAAAACGCCTCACTTAGCTACTTACAAATATCCCAATTTTAATTCTAAACATCTAAATCCTATCCTCGTAGTTGTTGGATCAGGGGCCTCTCCAAATTTGGCATGCTATCAAGTACTTCATTTTCAATCAATGCACGCAGTTTTATAATTTAAGGAAAGTTGGCCACATTGCCTTGAGGAAATTATCCTGCTTTAGTCCGGATATATAAGGAGAAATTTTTCAGTGCCGGGTGGTTACCACGTCACCTTGTTGACGTGGTGATCGAGCGGGCACATTTGAGCCGTCCAAAAGTGTATTAGATGTCAGATTGAAACATTCTCTCTCTTCTCACCCCGTATTCTCTCTCCTCTTTTTCTCTCCAAATCTGAACCGTCCAAAAAGCGTCTCACAAATCTATTTACAGCTCCTCTGTATGTACAGGGTAAAGGGGGAGCTCCCTGAGATGGATCTTTTCTGGGAAAAGCAAAATCCATTTTTAAGAGCAAATAGCGAACGGACACCACGTGATACCCACTCCGCACGGAAAAATTTCTCGGATATAGGAATGTTTACAAGAATGGTACTTCCACAACATGTGGGGCGTGCAATACCTCGTACTTTTACCTACGTACTTTATTACTATACAAGAAGTCAACTGTACGGAAATATACTAGTACGAAAATAGTTTGAGATTAGACGTCCTAGATGGAGTGAAGCTCCAGAAACGTTAAACATGTTCAAATTAATAATAATAAAAAAAAAACAGTCAAGTTAGTAAGATATCCTTTAATTCTCCTGCTCCGGTGTTGGTCCCATTTTTGACTTATATATATCTCAAATTGACTGTCCAATTTTTTCCCTCAGATCTGGGGTTCTAGATCTGATTTTCTTGGAATCAGCGTTCCGACGATGAAGACGGCTTCTGCCTTCAGTCTGCGGCGGGACGAGTTCGAAATTCGAGTTCGGCCTCTCCAACCTCTTCTCACGAGTGTGTTCGACGGGTCCGGCTCCGGCGTCGTGGTTCCATGCGGCTTTTTTTCCTGGTTTTTCTTTCCTGTTTCTGCCTTTTCTTTTGTGCTGTTTTTGTTTTTTCTTGTATTTCCGGACCGGTACTGTCCGTTTTTTGTTTTGTTTTATATAATATCTGCATTTTCTGGTTGGTCAAAAAAAAAAAAATTAACTGTCCAATTTTAAAATCAATGGATGAGATTATCAAAATTTTAAAATCAATGGATGAGATTATCAAAATTTTCAAATCAATGGATCAGATTTGGTTTCTTTAATAAGTTGAAAATCCGAGATTGGACAAACAAATCGGGATGGAGAGAAAATGTTTTTTAAGGGGTCATATTATTATTACTGTGTTTGGATGAGTTTTTGAAAATTTTTTTATAAGAATAATGATTGGAAGTAGGGGTAATGAGTAGAGAGAAATAAAGAGAAAAATAATAATAATAATAATGATTGGAGATGGGGGTAATAAGTGAAGAGTAATGATTGAAAGCATGGATAATAAGTGTTTATAGAGTTGGTAAAAATTTCCCAAATCTTGATCCAAACAAGGCATAAGATACTTAAAACCGGTTGCACATTTTTAAAAAAAAAATGGGTGCATAGAAAAGGTTACGGCCACATTTGTTTGCGGTAAAAAAATTGAGAGATGTTTTTCAAGAAACAACACTTAATTCAATGTACTCCGTAGTACTGCTTAACCCTTACCATGGATGCTAAAAGCGCAGGACAAATTAACCAATAACCAGACATACCAATAACCAGACATATATATATGGAAATAGATTCTAGAGACAATACATTTGACAATATTTTTGACAATAGATTTTTTGAAATCCCGCATGGGACCTTCAAACAAATGATCGGAGCCGCTCAATGTATTTAAAACATGTTTTTAAGGGGTCTTGTAAAAAATTAACGCATTTGGATATCGGTAAAGGCATGATCGGCTCATTTAATTGATTCCTGTCAAATTTGACATGATAAAATTGAATGAACCGATCAAGCCCTTGCCGATGTCTAAATAAGATGATTTTTTACGGGAACCCTTAAAAACATGTTTTAAACAAATTGAACGGCTCCGATTATTTGTGTGGGGCTCCGAAAAATATATTGTCAAAAGTATTGTCAAATTTACTAAAAAAAAACTGAGAGAGAGAGAGAGATGGCTTAAAACTTGGATGGAATAAGATATGCAGTCAAGTACATAAACAAAATCAAACGTAGAACTAATTAACTATAGAATTACATAACCACTTGGACACACAAATAACCCTTAAGTACCCAAATAAGAAATTCCCCATTAGTTTGCCTTAGCCAGCTTATAAGTTCCCCATCAATTAATTTGCCTTAGCCAACACAAGCTCTGCAGCAATATGATCGTCCAGTACTTCATTGGCAGCACAAGGCACCAGTGGAACAGTCTCTGGACAAACGGCTACCATCTCGCTCAGCTGGGCGACATCGATCACTTGATCCGCAATCACTTGCTTCTCTAGCATTTGATGAGCATCGATCGCGGCCATTATCTTTTGCCCCTCGACCATCAATGCTAATTTCTTCGTGCCTTTTCTCTTGTAAATCCCGTAAACCACCATCTGAATTATCCCGAAGACGAAGCCAAGCACATTCGGAATCTGTAATTCACGAGAATAATGAATGAGAGGATCTTGATTAATGAAAAAATTTATAAGAAGAGTAGTTTAGGGGTACCGTTTGTATGGTACTTACAGCAACGTTGAAGTCTTTGATTAGAAGGCCGTAGAAGAACCACATGACCGCGTTCAGAGTGAGGGAAAGGGATAGGGAAAAGGGCATGTACTCTACGCTTTGGGTTCGTATCACTTGTTTCTGGAAAATAAAGAAGCAAAATCGTGAATAATTACAGGAGAAATAATACATACCCATAAAGTTTTTTTTTTTTTTGTGCGCGCGCAGTAAACTACTCAGAATGTTGCGCAGATGAACATGATAACGATTCATCTCACACAAAAATTCCAAGGTATGTATATATAAACATATTTACCACTATGCAGAGAGGTGCAACAAATACGCTCACAGAAAACACCAGACAAATCCAACCAACAATCTGGAGGCAAGTTGGGCCTTTTGCAAGAAATTGAGTTGGGATAATGATTAGGCCGAAACCGACAATCATCAGCGAAAGTAGTTTGATTGTGTAGACCTAAAATGTTTAGGCCAAACAATTAGTAGTAGTCCATTGCAATAGGAAAAGAGAACATAGTACTTCGATCTGCATATTGTTTTCCGATACACAAATGATACGGACCAGGATACTCAGTCTAGGAAATTGTCCAGGAAACTCAATCAACGGTCCAAATTTGAAGAAGCTCTTCCAGGAAAGAGTTCTGGACCGTTGATTGAGTTTCCTAGAGGTCTGTTTCCGATATTCTTGTACAAACGTGGTAACAAAAGATGTTTTTCGGTTGTAATACCTTAGTCTTCTTGGGTGCATAGAAGAGGTAAACGACGATGTAAATCGTCTCGACCAAGCAACCAAATGAGTTGATAGTGATGATAAGAATGCCATCGTTGTCCTTGAGAAACGCATAGTACATCAACAACATGGCACTGAACAAGGCAACAACGTAGGGAACTGATTGGAACCCTTCAGTTGATTTCTTCTGGTATATTTTGTAGAAGGTTGGCCTGATCAGTTTGAAGGTTTAAAAAAGAGTGTTTACTTCATCAAATTAGCCCAATGGTTATAACAAGAATTTCAGGGAGAAATTTTAAGGATAATGAACGGGAGAGAAAAAACACTTACAGCGGTGAAAGAAACACGAAGAATGAGATAATGTTTCCTACAATGGATGGAAAAAAACAACAAATTGTTAGATAAGTGTGCATGATAATAGAGGAGATTAAGATAAATAAAACATGTCGCTTAAGCTATTTAAGTAGTTAATGTTGTGAAAATTATGACTAATATTCTAGCTATGCTCATCTTTTTTTACAGACATTTCATACCCATTAGATAAGAAAGTAATTTTCTGTGAAAAAAAAAAGATAGCAAAGTAATTAGTAGTCTCGAAGCACCTCACATGTGCATGTACTTAGAGTTATTGACCAATTAATGAGGGTGCACAATCCCTAATAGTGTGAGTCACTCAGGTTAGCTCCACCCACTCATAATTGCTACTCTTGTTGGTAAAGTGACACCTTGTTAGCGTGCTGTGTTGGCAAGTACTCAGAGACTAGAGACTACTGAGTATCCTAGATATAGGCTAATGAAAAACTTAACAAGCATATGTTGAATCCAAAAACTTAATATTATTTCGGAACTCAGTAAGGACCATGATATTCGTGTGTAGCATCTCCCGGATAATAATTGTCATGTCAGACCCTTAAATCACATTCCTTTATCTAGTGAAAATCCATGCCATCATATGAGGCTCTAAAACTAAGAAGAAAACCATAAAAGTAGAAGAAAATGTGACAATTAATATACCTAGAAGGCCACATGCAAAAGCCAAATTGTGGGAAGAGAAACCACCCATCTCTCTCTCTCTCTCTCTCTCTCTCTCTCTCTCTCTCTCAAATTCAATAACACAATACTATATCACAGTGATGCTCTCAAAAGAAAAAGTGCTATTTTCCTCTCACTCAAGCACATTACCTAAGAGTCCTAGCTAGTCCCATTTATATAGAGTGTGTAAACTGTCCATAGTAGTTTCCTAGATATGAAGCCAAATTTAAAAATCAATGTAACAGTGGATGCCAAATTTAAAAGACCCTTTTTGTTATTTGGGTTACAGTTGTTTAGAAGAGCCCTTTTTCACATTTTCTATGAATATCACAAATGGTCCCTGAAAATGCCTTTTTTCTATTGCCAATTTGGGTTGGTATTGTAGCATGCAATGAGAAGGCTTCACCAGATGAATTACATTCATTGTGGACTACAAGCCCAAGACCCCCGTGGGCTCCACCTGGCCCCTTTATGATGTGTCCCCCACCTATCCAATTGGGATTAATAAGGCTTACAACTCACAGTTTCTGTTTTGGGAAGGGTTGGATTCCTCAGCGTGGCTCTAGGTTTTGCTCGTACTCAGCAATTCACCAGCCATCGAGTCACGCCACGTCGTGACGTGACAGTTGCTCATCGAAGTTCTGCATGCAGTCCTCTGACATCTAATTGTCGAACCAATTTATCGCTGGATGTATCTTTCATTTGATTTGGTTGTTTATTTGTCTTTCTATGTGCACTTTGTCTTTAGATTTGGTTGTTTAATTGTCTTTTTGTGTACACTTTGTCCTTTTCAGTTGTATTACTTGCACGCGGTAGGTTGTATCTCTTACTGACAATGAATTTCTATCTCTTACCGACATCGGATGAATTATTGCACGCGGGTCCATTCTATTGGGGAGAAAAAGTGCCCCAATACTTCTTTTTTATCCATCCAATATCAAAATAACTAGTTAATTTGCTTAACGTACATAGTGCTTCAAATAAATCAAGTTGGTCGTGGCTCAGCTCGACTTGTTTAGTAATCGGGTCGAGCTCGAACTTGTGTTTTAGGTTTGTGTAGTAAACGATCCGAGCTCAATACTCTAATGCTCAGCTCGGTTAGAAAAAGTTTGGCTCGTTTGAATAGGCTCAACTCATTTATGGAGGCGCATTTTGTAAATCAACCGAACTTGGCTTGTTTACAAGTGAGTCAAGCTCGAAACACTATAATGCTAATTAAACTCGGCTCCTTTACACTCCTAGCGAAGTACGAAATGGAGACCAGAAAAAAAAAATCATCATAGAGCAAATAGAAATAACTTATGTAGTTCAACCCGAAAGTCATATTCAGGAGCGCGCGAATAACAACAGAGTTACCTTAATGAAAGGAAAGAGTTTGGTGACCCAACAGTATACGTTAAGATTGTTATTTTCTAAGTACTTATTTCTCGCTTTATGAGACAGGTCATTCTCTTACAAAATATTACCTGTAATTCAAAAAAATAAGTATTTTAGTCAGTAAAACACACCTAAAATTCTCTCTCAAGTAAAATTCTGACATACTTCTAAAATGTCCGTTTACCTTAGAATATTTTTTAATAACCAATCAGGTCAAGATATCCACTAATAATGAGTTGGACAACGACTTAGGACTTTGCACCCCCATACTTGATATCAGTCTACTCATTAATCGAGCTCAACGGGTTATAATAATAAAGTGAGACGAATCCTAAACCACATAATTCTTGTGCACGAGCATTGGCGGGAGTGTGAAAACGTTTTTTAAATATATCCAAACTACTAAAATTCACAAGAATAATAACTGAGAGCATGGGTGCAGAACATTTTGAAGAATTATGTGAGTAAGGGACCCGGAACTCTGCAGCGGAGGCTATTTATGGTGGTCCATTTATATGATTGTTTTTTTTTTTTTGTTATCAGCAATCGAATAGCAAGTACTCAAGCTATGTGGAAGGTTGTGTCATATCCCAAGACATTATTTGCACTAAAGCTGTATGGAAGGTTGTTCTCTTGGTGGCTTGGTGTGGGTGTTTTGAGGTTGTTTTTGTCTGTTGTTGGTCTGTGCGGGTGTTTTGAGGAGTTAACTAAATGAGGCTTAGGCTGTTTGGTCAGTAAGCAAAATCATGGGCCTTCATTATATGGGTGATGAGGAGGATGTTATTTGTAGAATCATGATTATGGAAGCTGAAGATAAGGAAATGACAAAAATGTCACGCTTCCCAACACGATGTTTGATCTTTAAGTGCTCTTTGGGTGTCGTTTGCTTTGTTGGGTTTTGGGTGTGGTGTTTCCTTTTTGGGTTTTGGAAGCCAACCTTGAATTATTTTTCGAGTAGTTCTAGGGCCACACCCAAATACACACTGCACACTCTAGTGTGTAAGGAGCCCATACATTTTATTTGTGTGGGTGTGTATTTGAGTGTGTAACGTGGATATGGTTGTAGAATTTTTTTTTTCTCCCTTCGGACTCTAGCGGCATATGATTGTCGGAGTTAGTTCTGCTCTTGCTCCGGTTTGATGCCTCATTTTCAAATTTTTAATTTTTAATCTTTGTAATCTATTTTTAAAGATTTAATAATTTCTTTTGCCGTTAAAAAAATTGCCTCACTTAGCTACTTAGTTAAATCAACAAATATCTCAATTTTAATTTTTAAACATCTAAATCCTATCCTCGTAGTTGTTGGAACAAGGGCCTCTCCAAATTTGCAGAAGAGATCACCTGTCCCACTCGCCTGTCCGAATCCCCTCGGCCGTTGATCTCGCAAATCAACGGCTGAGATTCGCCGAACACGTTTTGCTCTAAAACGACGTCGCTTTGGAGCAAAACGTGTTCGGCGAATCTCAGCCGTTGATTTGCGAGATCAACGGCCGAGGGGATTCGGACAGGCGCCTGTCCAAAAATGATCCGGACAGAGGATCTGGTCTCCCAAATTTGGCATGGTATCAAAGTCCTGGCAAGCTTTCATTTTCAATCAATGCAAGCAGTTTTATAATTTAAGGAAAGTTGACCATATTCAAGGACGGAACAAGGATTTTACCCTAACAGTGGCAAAATGTATACTAAAAAAATTTAGTGGTGGCGAGACTATATAAGTTGGACATAGTTTATTTTTTTTTCCATATAAGAATTGCATTTTCTAAAATTCTTGTTGTGGCGGTCGCCGCCACTATACCCCCTGATCCCATCCTTGACCACATTGCCCTGAGGAAATTAAGGGGTGTTCCGGTTTCTAAAAAAAGTAACTTTTAGAAAAAGAAGGTAATTTCGAGCTCAAAAATTATGTGTTTACGTAAATAATTTTTTTATCAATATGGATCTTATTTGATAGATCTCATTGAGATATTTTATACGGTGCAAAAAAAATTAAAAAATTATTTTTAGTTTTCATTATATTTGATTGAAATTTGAAGAAAAAGAACTTTTAGAAAAAGAAGGGAAACCGGAACACCCTGCTTTAGTCCGGATATAAGGAGAAATTTTTCTGTGGGTACACGTCACCCGGATGACATGGTGTCCGAGTGGACACTTTCGAGTCATTCAAAAGTGTATTGAACGCCAGATTGAAACACACTCTTTCCTCTCACCCCCATACTCTCTTTCCTTTTTCTCTCTCCAAATTCGAGCCGTTTAAAACCGAAATGAACGACCTGTATACACCGAACGGACACCACGTGGTTCCCGCTCTACAGCGAAAAATTTCTCGGATATAGGAATGCTTACAAGAATGGTACTTCCACAACATGTGGGGCGTGCAATACCTAGTACTTTTACCCACTTTATTACTATACAAGAAGTCAACTGTATTTATTAACAAAACTATACTAGTACCAAAATAGCTTGAGATTAGACTTCCTAGATGGAGTGAAGCCCCAGAAATGTTAAACATGTTCAAATTAATTTTTTTTTTAAAAAGGAAAAAAATCGAAATGATCTTTGTAGTTTAGTATTTGTGTCAACTTGATCCCTGTGATTTGAAATGGCTCGATTTATACTTTATAGGTTTCATTTTATTCCAACTTGGTCCAATTACTAACTGCCGTTAGACTCCGTTAACCCCAGACACAAATGAGCCCCTTTTCTAGGGTTAAAATCGAAATTTGCCATTTTTCTCTTATCCTAATATACCTCCAAACCAAAACACATAGTCTCATTGTTCCAGTCTCCATTTTTTTCACTTACCTTCGACCGAAACGTGTCTGGTTCGCCTTCGAGGGGAAGGAGTGAGAGGGATTAGGGTCTGAATAAGTGATCCGATTCATATGGATTGCGACGTGGTTCTTGAGAAAAAAAAGGAAAAATGAGGAGTTTTGTATTCTATAAAAGGGGTTTGGATATTTTTGAAAAATGTTTGAATTTTAGAAAATGAAGTGAGTTTTATTTTAACAAAGGACCGAGTTTTCATCAAGCTGCCTATATATTTCCGGGTAAAGGAGAATCAAGTCCGGTCATAGTTCAGGCCACAAAAGGGGTTTAGAAAAAAATTTAGAGTCTCCACCAGGCATAGAGTTTAGGTGTGCCTGGTCACCTCTTAAATATCAAAAGAATAATTCAAGTATTTTAGAAAAAAGAACACAGGCCAGAGAACTCGGTTTTTAGAAGAAAAAAAAAGTGACTCTATTTTGCTTTTTAGGAAAAGACTTTAGATCTGTGAGGTAGAGAAGAAAGAGTTCGGTAATTCACTAGAAAATGGATCCATTTGTGTTTGAGATTAACGGAGGCTAACGGCAGTTAGTAATTAATTGGACCAAGTTGGAACAAAATGAAAACTACAAAGTGTAAATCGAGTCAATTCAAACTATAGGAACCAAGTTGACAAACACTAAACTACATGGACCATTTTGATTTTTTTTCCTTAAAAAAGAGAGTCGAGTGATCAGTGAGATATCCGTTAATTTTCATGCTTCGGCGGAAGGAATGCTCAGCCGAGTCATTCTACCCACACATACGTTAGACACAGATCTTGTACAGCACATGAGGTGGCTGGCTGAGTTGGACAAAAAGGGGCCCGCTCACTGTCATTTCAAAAATTGACCCAAATTTTTGACCGGAAAAATGGAAATCACAGTCTCGTCCAAATTTCTTCACCAAATTCACCTCCACGTCTGCCCTCCAATGAAATCCTCCATCACCGCCACCCACAACCCTCACCTCACCCGGACCACTCATCCCTCCACGGTCACCGACCACCACCCCTCTTCTCTACCCAGCTCCTCTCTCTCTCTCTCCCTCTCTCGCCCGCCCAGGTTTCTTTTCACAATCAATGAAGAAACAAAGGAGGATTTGGAGTCCAATGATGGGAGATCAGGAAAAGGGTCTAGAACTAGAAGCGTCAGCGATTTTCTTGTTTCAATGGAGACCCCTGGTCTTACCCCTTTGGCTTGACCAACAGTGAAGGGTAATAACCCGTTGGATTCCTATAATGGGTTCAATCCTCTCTTTGAATCTTTTTTCAGAGGCAAAGATTAACAAGATGAGATCTTCACATTTCAATCATTCTTCAAATATATGAACAAAAATTCTGGGTTCAGAGAGACCGAAAGGGAAAAAAGAAAGAAAGGAAAATGGAGTAACAACGCTAAGACGAAGGCCAAAAATGGTAATTGTCCAAAAGATTATGATCCTGCCACCGTTGACGCCGAGAGAAAATCGCCGGTGGAATTTTGCCGTTCGACGGCGACTAATTGTCCAAAAGATTACATTTACGGGGCCATCACGCGACGGGGTTGTCGATTTTGGAATTGAGACAGAGAGAGAGAGGAGCTGGCATGGGTAGAGAAGAGGGGTGGTCGTCAGTGACCGTGGAGGGATGGGTGGTCCTGGTCAGGTGGGGTTGTGGGTGGTGGTGATGGAGGATTTCATTGGAGGGAAGGTGAATTTGGGGGAGAATGAGAGAGAGAGAGAGGGAGATGGCTTCCAGCTTGGATAGACTAACCCTTGTTCAGTTGTGTGTTTTGAGTAGTGTTTTTGAATAAATATAGAGAGAAATGAAAGTAATATTGTGGAGAGAGATAAAAAGTGGAGAGAAATAGAGTGAGAAATAAGAGTAATGATTGAAAAGTTAAAGAGAAAAAAAGTACAAAAGTTACTTTTTCCAAAATTTTGATTTTGTGAGTTCCAATTTTGATATGTAGTCACGTACATAAACATAATCAAACGTAGAACTAATTAACTATAGAATTACAGATTGACCCAAAAAAATTAACTATAGAATTACCGGGGCGGTTTCGGGGACATCTATAAAAACATCTAAAAAAAACATTTCATAATTTCCGATCAAATTTTAATAATCTGAGCCGCTCAATGTGATCAGAACGTGATTTTAAAAGTAATTAATGAGAAATCAGCAAAAAAAAATGATCGAAAAGGACTTGATCCGAATAGTTTTTTATTGAACGGTTCAATTAAAAACTGCTCAAAACAAGCACTTTCCAGTAATTTTTTTGCCGATTTCTCGCGAGTACCCTTAAAATCACATTCTCCAAATATTGAGCGGCTTGGATCATCAAAATTTGAACGGGAGCTATGAGATTGAGAATTGGAGTGTTTTTTTAGATATTTTTTTAAATGTCCCTGTAACGGCAAATTAACCCTTAAGTACCCAAATAATAAATTCCCCATTAATTTGCTTTAGCCAGCTCATAAATTCTCCATCGATTAATTTGCCTTAGCCAACACAAGCTCTGCAGCAATATGATCGTCCAGTACTTCATTGGAAGCACAAGGCACCAGTGGAACAGTCTCTGGTCAATCGGCCACCAACTCGCTCAGCTTCGCGACATCAATCACATGATCCGCAATCACTTGCTTCTCCAGCATTTGATGAGCATCGATCGCGGCCATGATCTTTTGCCCCTCGACCACCAATGCTAATTTCTTCGTGCCTTTTCTCTTGTAAACCCCGTAAACCACCATCTGAATTATCCCGAAGACGAAGCCAAGCACATTCGGAATCTGTAATTCACGAGAATAATGAATGAGAGGATCTTGATTAATGAAAAAACTTATAGGAAGAGTAGTTTAGGGGTACTGTTTGTATGGTACTTACAGCAATGTTGAAGTCTTTGATTAGAAAGCCGTAGAAGAACCACATGACCGCGTTCAGAGTGAGGGTAAGGGATAGGGAAAAGGGCATGTACTCTACGCTTTGGGTTCGTATCACTTGTTTCTGGAAAATAAAGAAGCAAAATCTTGAATAATTACAGGAAAACTACTCAGAATGTTGCGCAGATGAACTTGATATCGATTCATCTCGCACAAAAATTCAAAGGCATGTATATATATATATATATAAGCACATTTACCACTATGCAGAGAGGTGCAACAAATACGCTCACAGAAAACACCAGGCAAATCCAACCAACAATCTGGAGGCAAGTTGGGCCTTTTGCTAGAAATTGAGTTAGGATAAAGATTAGGCCGAAACCGACAATCATCAGCGAAAGTAGTTTGATTGTGTAGACCTGAAATGTTTGCCGAACTAATTAGTAGTAGTCTATTGCAATAGGAAAAGAGAACATAATACTTCTGCATATTGTTTTCGGATACAGAAATGATACGGACCAGGACACTCAGTCCAGGAAACTGTCCAGGAAACTCAATCAACTATCTAAATTTAAAGAAACTCTTTCAGGAAAGAGTTCTGGACCGTTGATTGGGTTTCCTAAAGGTATGTTTTCGATATTCTTGTACAAACATGGTAACAAAAGATGTTTTCCGGTTGTAATACCTTAGTCTTCTTGGGTGCATAGAAGAGGTAAACGACGATGTAAATCGTCTCGACCAAGCAACCAAATGAGTTTATAGTGATGATAAGAATGCCATCGTTGTCCTTGAGAAATGCATAGTACATCAATAACATGGCACTGAACAAGGCAACAACGTAGGGAACTGATTGGAACCCTTCAGTTGATTTCTTCTGGTATATTTTGTAGAAGGTTGGCCTGATCAGTTTGAAGGTTTAAAAAAGAGTGTTTCTTCATCAAATTAACCCAATGGTTATAACAAGAATTTTGGGGAGAAATTTTAAGGATAATGAACGGAAGAGAAAAAACACTTACAGCGGTGAAAGAAACACGAAGAATGAGACAATATTTCCTACAATAGACGGAAAAAAACAGCAAACTGTTAGATAAGTGTGCATGATAATAGAGGAGATTAAGATAAATAAAACATGTCGCTTAAGCTATTTAAGTAGTTAATGTTGTGAAAATTATGACTAATATTCTAGCTATGCTCATCTTTTTTTTTTACAGACATTTCATTCCCATTAGATAAGAAAGTAATTTTCCGTGAAAAAAAAAGGATAACAAAGTAGTCAGTAGTCTCGAAGCGCCTCACATGTGCATGTACTTAGAGTTATAGACCAATTAATGAGGGTGCACAATCCCTAACAGTGTGAGTCACTCAGGTCAGCTCCACCCACTCATAATTGCTACTCTTGTTGGTAAAGTGACACCTTGTTAGCGTGTTGTGTTGGTACGTACTCAAAGGCTAGAGACTACTGAGTATCCTAGATATAGGCTAATGACGAACTTAACAAGCATATGTTGATTCCTATATTAGCATTTCGGAGCTCAGTAAGAACCATGATGTTCATGTGTAGCATCTTTCGGGTAATAATTGTCATGTCTCACATTCCTTTATCTAGTGAAAATCCATGCCATCATATAAGGCTCTAAACTAAGAAGAAAACCATAAAAGTAGAAGAAAATGTGACACTTAATATACCTAGAAGGCCAAATGCAAAAGCCAAATTGTGGGAAGAGAAACCACCCATCTCTCTCTCTCTCTCTCTCTCTCTCTCTCTAGCTCTCTCTCCTCTCTCAAATTCAACAACAGAATACTATATCACAGTGATGCTCTCAAAAGAAAAAGTGCTATTTTCCTCTCACTCAAGCACATTACCTAAGAGTCCTAGGTAGTCCCATTTATATAGAGAGTGTAAACTGTCCATAGTAGTTTCCTAGATATGAAGCCAAATTTAAAAATCAATGTAACAGTGGATGCCAAATTTAAAAGACCCTTTTTGTTATTTGGGTTACAGTTGTTTAGAAGAGCCCTTTTTCACATTTTCTATGAATATCATAAATGGTCCCTGAAAATGCCTTTTTTCAATTGCCAATTTGGGTTGGTTTTGTAGCAAGCAATGAGAGGGCTTCACCAGATGAATTTAATTCATTGTGGACTACAAGCTCAAGACCCACGTGGGCTCCACCTGGCCCCTTTATGATGTGTCCCCCACCTATCTACTGTAATTGGGATTAATAAGGCGTACAACTCACAGTTTCTGTTTTGGGAAGGGTTGGATTCCTAGGCGTGGCTCTAGGTATTGCTCCTACTCAGCAATTAACCTGCCAATCGAGTCACGCCACCTCGAACCCTCGTCAATCACAGGATTATCGTGATAGCTGCTCGTCGACATTCTGCATGCAGTCCTCTGACATCTTATTGCCGGATCAATTTATCGCTGGATGTATATTTCATTTGATTTGATTGTTTATTTATCTTTCTGTGTGCACTTTGTCTTCAGATTTGGTTATTTATTTGTCTTTTTGTGTGCACTTTGTCCTTTTCAGTTGTATTACTTGCACGCGGTAGGTTGTATCTCTTACCAACTATGAATTTCTATCTCTTACCGACATCGGATGAATTATTGCGCGCAGGTCCTTCATTCTATTGGGGAGAAAAAGTTCCCCGATACTTCTTTTTTATCCATTCAATATCAAAATAGCTAGTTAATTTGCACTAACGTACATAGCGCTGCAGACAAATCAAGTTGCTTGTGGCTCGGCTCGACTTGTTTAGTAATCGGATCGAGCTCGAACTTGATTTTTAGGCTCGTGCAGTAAACGATCCGAGCTCAATACTCTAATGCTCAGCTCGGTTAGAAAAAGTTTGGCTCGTTTGAATAGGCTCGACTCATTTATGGAGGCTCGTTTAGTAAATCAACTGAGTCTAGCTCGTTTACAAGCGAGTCAAGCTCGAGCTCAACAAGCCAAGCTCGAAACACTATAATGCTAATTAAACTTGGCTCCTTTACATCCCTAGCGAAGTACGAAATGGAGACCAGGAAAAAAAATCCATCACAGAGAAAATAGAAATAACTTATGTAGTTCAACCCGAAAGTCATATTCACGAGCGCGCGAATAATGACAGAGTTATCTTAATGAAAGGAAAGAGTTTGGTGAGCCAACAGTATTACGCTAAAGTTGTTATTTTCTAAGTACTTATTTCTCGCTTTATGAGACATGTCATTCTCTCACAAAATATCACATTTATTTCAAAAAATAAGTATTTTAGTCAGTAGAACACACCCAAAATTCTCTCTCACGTAAAATTCTGATGTACTTCTAAAATGTCCATTTACCTTAGAATATTTTTATATAACCAATCAAGTTAAGATATCCGCTATTAATGAGTTGGACAACGACTTAGGACTTTGCACCCCATACTTGATATCAGTCTACTCATTAATCGAGCTCAACGGGTTATAATAATAAAGTGAGACAAATCCTAAACCACATAATTCGTGTGCACGAGCATTGACGGGAGCATGAAAACGTTTTTTAAATACATCCAAACTACTAAAATTCACAAGAATAATAACTTAGAGCGCATGTGCATAATTTTGAAGAATTATATGAGTAAGGGATCCAAAACTTGGTACTTGAAGAGAATATCAAAATCAAATCAATCAACTTCGGCAATCCTAGATTCCTCAAGTACTTTTTAAGGTCTGACTACATGGAATATTTTTCGGTTTTTTTTTGTTGTGTAAACGAATCGAGTTGAGCCAAATTTCTAAGCCGTTTATGCATAGATCGATTTGTTTGCAGCCCCTATAAGGGACTATATTTCTTACAATGAAAAGTGAACAATGTCCCCACAATTTGTAGTTTGTGCATTATTGGGCCTCAAAATGTGTTTACCGCAGTTCTCTCTTCTTTTAACCTACATCTTGGTTTACGAGGCATTTCGAAGAATCTCTACAAACTTGGGGATGGTGTTGTGCACTTGCCGCATAGCCCCATGGTCTAGATTTCATCTAGCAATGAACGGCTCCGATGCTACATGATAGAGATGAGATTTGAACCGTTGAATTACCGAACGGACGGCTCCAATATTGCACAGCACCGTGCTGTGCACCGCACAGCACTATCCACATTTCGGCTCTTGAACATTGGGGTGGGATTATGTAGAGTCCCCACTAGGAAGCTTTTGATCATTTATCCACTTGATGGCATGTGTGAGAGAGCGTGATGATTTTTTAGCTCATTGGGTATAGACGAACTATAAGAGGAGTGGACTTGGGGTTTCTACTTTTGTTAATTAACACTCAGCTCATCTGATTAGCTAGCCAACAGGAGAGTCCTAAATTGCTCTCGATGGCATGACAAACACAAGTAACCTTGTTCGATTGTGGGTTTGAAAAAAAATTGGGTTTGATTTTTGGATAATGAGTGAGGAGAGAAAATAGGATAATAATTAGAAATATGGGTAATGAGTGAAGAGAGATAAAGAGAGAAATGAGATTAATTATTGGATATAGGGGTAATGAGTGGAGAAAGAAATGAAAGTAATGATTGAAAATATAGGTAATGAGTGGATTTGGGTTTGGAATTTCCAAACCCACAACCGAACAAGGGAGAATTATCGACACGACCTATTTTTTTTTTTTTTGCCAATCAATACTGATATTATTAATTATTGGGAAACAGAAACATCAAAGGAAGCTTCCCTCTGAACCCAGCTCGGAACTTTCCGACACGACCTGTTAACACGACACAAACCTGACATAAAACTAGAGGGTTTAGATCGATCGTTTTTCGACAAGAACACGAATATGATACGACCAACTATCACGAAATTTTAAACGGGATGAATGTGCAAGTTAAACTTTTAATTTTGTGTGTCGACCTGTTTACCCAAAATGACGCGACATGATAACAATGCCAACCAATCCAGCCGAAAGATTTGGCCCTTGTTCGGTTGTGGATTTTGAGTAGTGTTTTTGAATAAAGGTAGAGAGAAATGAGAGTAATGATTGTGGAGAGAGGTAAAAAGTAGAGAGAGATAGAGTGAAAAATGAGAGTAATGATTGAAAGTTAGAGAGAGAAAAAGTAGAAAAGTTAGTTTTTCTAAAATTTTGGATTTGGAGTTCCAAACCGAACTGATTTTCCAAAATCATACTCGATCGTACTTTGTGTAATTCGTTAGCTAGTAGTTTTTGATTCTTTTGAATTAATTCCTGAATCCAGCCGAAAGATTTGATTTTCCAAAATCATAGTCGATCAACTTTGTGGAATTGTGGTTTCACATGCAGTAAGCACTAAGGTTCCGATATCCAATCAAACCCAAACACAGCTTAACCTACCACACTAACGACCGTTCTGATCAATTTGAGAAGTACTATGAAAAGCCGCAATATCACAGGAATTAATGTATCGATCTCCTCCTCATAAATAATTAACCGCTACAAATCATTTGAGCCCTTAAAGTAGGCAAAGGAGAAAGAAAAAACAAGAATTTTATGTGATTTGGTCGTAAAGAGTAATTCGATTCGTCAACAAAGGAAAAAAAAAATCTTATCAATGGTGACCTTAACAATTTATTTAGTGATGTGAGATTAGTGTGCAGAACATCCGTACAAAATGCTTTAATAAGTTAAGCCCACCCAATCAGAGTAACGCTAACTACATGCAGTTCATTTTTTAAAATTATTTCTTCCAAACTTCTATTAAGTGTTTCTTTTTTTTTTTTTAATCGGCGAAAGTATCATTTTTTATTGAGGGAATGGGGAAAAGGGAATTGCAACCAAAGATTGGAAATTAAATCCATAAGAACCACTGAGGTGGTCGCCCAGCTGGTGAGGCTCATCACCTCCCTTAACGCAGGCGGGAGTTCGAGTCCCGGCAGGTACTCGAACCTAATCTGTGGACCAAAAGGGGGGAGTTTTCACTAGTTGTGCACTAAAGTGGTGCCGTGGTAACGGCCCGTTCTCCCGGACGGTAGCTATGGCTCGAACCGGACATTCCATTGGCAAGTAAAAAACCCCTATGATCACGCCCAAGAAAAGTTGCTACGCTGGTCATCTATTGAAGATCGTCCTCCCTGCCGCCCACCACCACCAACCATAGATCAAACAGCCAACAACCAACCCTAAACTTCTATTAAGTTTGCGGAATTGTTTCTGAGGCCCTTAGGTGTTCAGGAAGTGTTTAGGTGTTTGCCTTCAGGTGTTTTATCCAAACTTAGTTGGATTCCCCTCTAGGAATGAACGGCTTCGATACTACACGGTAAAGATGAAATTTGAACCGTTGGATCGCCGAACGAACAGCTCGAATGCTGCACAACACTATCCACATTTCAGCTCTTGAACATTGGGGTGGGAGCTTATGTAGAGTCCCCGCTAGGAAGCTTTTGATTGATCCACTTGATGGCATGTGTGAGAGAGGGTGATGATTTTTTAGCTCATTTGGTATTAGGGCCGGCCCTGGGCTAAAGCCCGAGGTGCCGGTGCTTTAGACCTCTGAAATTTTAAAAATATGAGGGCCTCATTTTCCAAAAAAAAAAAAAAATCAGATATATTACATATATGTTATTGTTCCTTCATTTAACACAATGTCAATTCTAGTACAAGTGGTTCATGTGAGGTACTTGAATTGGAATAGGAGATCCTTGGTTCAATTCTTACGGACCTTTTCTTTTGACAAAGAAAGGTTTTTTTCTTTCTTTCTTTCTTGTTTTTCATTTGGATCTAAGAATAAATGATATACAACTCTTATACCTTTTGCATTATAAATTAGTTATGTTTTAGTAGTTGTAGGTATTGCTCAAGACTAAGAGATTCAAATCTTTTACACACCATCAATATTTTGACAAGTTTTTTTCTTTTGTTTGTTTAATTTTATTTTTAACTTTTAATATCAAATTCAAAAAATAAGCCACTTTTGTTTATAAATAAATCAAATAATTTATTCTCATTCATCAAATTTTGATTAAAAAAAGTTTAAAATAGATAATTCTATTATTGTTCAAGATAGTATTCTTACAATTAAAGTTAATGACATGAATAGTCCAAGAAAACACAATGTATGAGCGCGCGATACGTTTGATTCATTTTTTTTCTAGGTATAGATTGTTGTAAAATTTTATTTTAGTTAAATTACGAAGCTTAAAGTTTAATCTTTTTACCTTATATTAGACACCTACATTAATTTTTTTCATTAAAAATATAGGGCCTCATTTTTACAATTCACTTTAGGCTTTTAAAATCTCAGGACCGGCTCTGTTTGGTATAGACGAACTATATATATAAGAGGAGTGGACTTGGGGTTTCTACAATTTTACTAACACTCAGCTCATCTGATTAATTAGCTAGCCAACAGGAGAGTCGTAAATTGCTCTAGATAGCATGACAAGCACAAGGGGCAAGAATTCTCGACACGAACCTAACATGAAACTAGAAAGTTTAGGTGGATCACCTCTCAACATAAACACGAATATAATACGACCCGCACAAAACTAAAATGAGAGAAACTTATTTCCGGAGCAGCTGCAAACAGCTTATTTACGGAGCCGTGCAATCTCAGTCATCCTTTTCGACAATCAATGGTCTGGATTTTAAAAAGACTATTCGCGCGAATAGTAAAAACTATTCGCACGAATAGTCTTTTTAAAATCCGAACCGTCTAAAACACTTTTGGACAGCCGAGATTGAGTTCCGTAAACATTTGTTTACACATGCTCTGCAAACATGATTTTCTCCACAAAATTATGGAAAGGCATGCATATTTCTGTTTTTGGTGTTTTTTTTTTTGCACATGTTTTGCTTGTACGTATATGGGCACCAACTTAGTAGGGATTTATCTGCCTAGCCTCGTTGCTTCGATCTTGCCCCTAGCTCTCGATGTACCCGTTATCGAATTTGGCAATAAACTTTTTTTTGCCCAGAAAAAAACATTTCAATCCACATCCAAAATATCCTTCGAAACTATTTTTCTAAACTGGAGTATTAAACTAGTATTGGTCTGGTGGTTTGGGCTGCCTTGGGGCTTTAACTTTTTGTTTTGGTTCTGGGTTGTTTTTGGTATTTTTTAGGGTTCTTGGCTGTTTTTGATTTTTGGTGTTCGGTTGGCGTCTTGTCTGCCTTTAGGTCTCGGGTGGTTTTTTGCCGATGTGCCCTTAATCCTTTTAATCTTTGTAATCCTTTATAAAATTAATAAATTCTTTTTCTTAGAAAAAAAAAAAAAAAATTTGTGGAATTGTGGTTTCACATGCACTAAGCACTACTACGGTTCCGATCCAATCAAACCCAAACACAGCTTGACCTACCACACTAACGATCGTTAATTAAAAGCCGCCATATATCACAGAAATGTACGTACCAAACTAGCTCCTCATAAATTAACCGCTAGAAATCGTTTGAGCCCTTAAAGTAGGCGCCAAAGGACAAAGAAAAACAAGAATTTATGTGATTTGGTCATAAAGTATAATTCGATTCGTCAACAAAGGCAAAAAATCGTATCAATAGTGACCTTAACAATTTATTTAGTGAAGAGATTAGTGTGCAAAACATCCGTACAATATGCTTAATTAATTATTTCTTCCATACTTCTATTAAGTTTTTTTTTTTTTTAATCGGCGAAAGTAACATTTTATTAAGGAAATGGGGAAAAGGGAATTCCAACCAAAGATTGAAAATTATATTCATAAGATTATTCACGAAGCGCATGGCCTCCTCGTTCGCACGGATACGACGCTGAACCATGTCTACCGCACTGCCAATCAATGGGGCGGATCACCTTGCCCACATGGGAGCAGTGCAAGACGAAGACTTGATTGTTGCTGTGGACATCCCAATCGCTCTCAGGGAATTCCTTATCAGAGACGGCCTAAATGTTAGGCAGCTTTTAGATTCGTCGCTTTGGCCATTTTAGGTCGGTTTGGACTCTATGTTTTCTTTCCTGTTGTGTTCCTGCATTTTTAGTATTTGAATGAATTTCCGACGTACCAAAAAAAAAAAAAGGGGCCAATTACACCAGATGACCTAAAAGCCCAAATAATACAAATAAAGCTCAAAACATCAGATGGCCTAAAAGTCCAAATATTATAATTAAGCACAAAAAAAAAAAACATATAACCTGGCAAAGTGTGCTAGACCCAGCCCAAAACAAACCTTAATCTATTGAAGATCATCCTTCCAGCCACCCACGTACCACCGCCAACCATAGATCATACAGCCAACCACCAACCCTAAACTTCTAATAAGTTCACGGAATTGTTTCTGAGGCCCTTAGGTGTTTGGGAAGTGTTTAGGGCGTTTGCCTATCCAATTTTGGTTGGATTCCTCTCGCTCCCTAAATTGTTGTGACATTTGACAAGTTCTTTTAATAAAATGTTAGTTTGCCGATAAAAAAAAAAAAAAAGGTTTGCGGAATTGTGCTTGCATAAGCATTAAGCACTAAACCAACTATGGCTAGCTCAGTTGGTCATAACTCCTGCATCTCATCAGAAGGTCAGGAGTTCGAGTCTTCCCACCTGCGTGTGGGTGGGTACCCGTTCCTCCCTTAGAAGGCTTTTTCTTTTCTTTCTTTGTTTCTACCCTATAATGGACTTATTTCTTCTATTGGTTGAGTTGTTGGGTTTAGTTATCTCATGGACTCTTGCAATTGATTTAGTGTCCCGGGTTTATAATATGTATTTCATATATGATATAAAATGATCTTTTTTATCGATTGAAAAAAAAAAAAAACATTAAGCACTAGGGTTCCGATCCAATCAAATACAAATATAGTTTAACGTACCACTCTAGTGATCGTTAGGTTTGTATTGGAATCAGATTGTCATTCCCAATTTGAGGAGTACTATGAAAAGCCGCAATAATACAGGAATGTATCGATCTCCTAATAAATTAACCGCTAGAAACCATTTGAAGTAGTATTAAAGTAGCAAAAGGAGAAAGAAAAGCAAGAATTTATGTGATTTGGTGATAAAGTTATATAATCTGATTCAATCGACAATCAAGAAAAAATCTCATTAATGGCGCCTTTAACAATTTATTTAGTGAAGAGATTAGAGTGCGCAAAGCAAAACATAGTACATACAAAATGCTTAGTTAAGCCCACTCAAGAGTAATGCTAGTCATGATCAACTCTATGATCGAGTTTGGTCAAGTGATCTTAGATTGAGATTTAGGAGTTTGTTTCTTCCTAAGATCTTAGATATATTTGATTCTCCTTGTCCCCAACGCTTGTGGTCATGCACCTCACACCTCACGAGTACGTGTGAAATAACTGTGGAAAAAGTTGTAGGGATTAATTCGAGGTGCGCCGGAACACCCCAGCATGCCATGACTCGACTTACACTCCAGGAGTCTAGGTACATGTAGTTCATTTGTCCCACCGTTTGTAATAAAAAATGAGTCATTATCATGAATATCTTTAGGCAGTCATTTTCAAACGAGGAGATCGTTATTTTAGTTAAAATAAGGACCTCTCCATTTCTCATTTTTCGTTCGAATTCAATTATCCGAGCCGCTCAAAGTATTCAGAACGTGATTTTAAGGGTATCTAGCAAATAATCGACAAAATAAATGGCCAGGAAGGGCTTCATCCGAGCAGTTTTTGTTTGAACTATTCAATAAAAAATAAACAAAAACTGCTCGGATGAATCCCTTCCCGGTCATTTTTTCGCTGATTTCTCGCATGCACCCTTAAAATCATGTTCTGAACACATGGAGCGGCTCGGATCATCGAAATTCTATCGAAAAAGGGAGGTCGGCATTTTATTAAGTTAAGGTGGTCCTTACGAGAAGTAGACTGTATCTTTAGGAGTGTTTCTTTTCTTTTCTTTTCTTTTTTAGGTCAGGCGATAGGGTCTTTAAGGTTTAGTTGTTCGTAGTTACAATGAGAATCGAGTACCCCCTCAATAAGGAATCGAGCTCAGGAGTCAAGTCCTCTTCCTTAGAAATAAGATTTGAGTAACGAACCAACCACACTAGGTGTGATGTTCTTTGATTAGGAGTGCGCTTGATTAGGAAGATAAAGATGAAAATAAAGATGGCATAATGTGCTATTACTATTGCAATTTTTTTTTTATAGGCAACGAAAGTTATTGCAATATTTGATGAGGAATTTTTGGATAGAATTAGGGGAAACAGTTATGTATCATAAGTTTTCATTAATTGAATCTATATAATGTTTTAACACCAAGGGATTGGCCTAATGATTAAGAGACTTGGGGAGTTTGCTCCCTCTAAGGTCTCATGAGATTCGAAAACTCTTGACAGGAAAGAGCTCGGGTATATCAAGAGAGAGAGAGAGAGAACCCGACCCATGATATTGAAACATGGGAAAGGAAAAAGAAAAACCTCCAACAAATCATTGGAAGATGGAAAAAAAATCGAAAACCAAGAAAGGCCAAAACAGGTGGCCCAAATAGAGAGACAGAAACCGTACAAAACCAGATAAGGCCAAAGGTTTGCACATCATTGCCCAGTGCAAAAATATCTGAGCTATTAGACAACAAATATAGCCACTAAAGTAGCCCACGCATATATCAATGGAGAAAACCTCAATGAGTTGTTCAATTAACTGTTAATTAAGATCAATGATTGCATTTATTTTATGATTGCAATGTAATTTGTGGATGAAGTTATTGGAATTGGTTCATACTTAAATTAAAAGGAGAAGATAACAGTAACATGTGAAAAGGAACTTTTAGTAAAGGAAGGTAATTTCAAGTTCAAAAATTATGTGTTTACACAAATAATTTTCCTACCAATATGGATCTTGTTTGATAGATCTCATTGAGATCTTTTAAACGGTGCAAAAAAAAAAAACAAGAATTTATTTTTTATTTTCGTTATATTTGAGGTTGAAATTACCTTTTTTTTTTAAAGAAAGTTTAAAAAGAAAGCGGAACGCATTAGTTTGTTTTAAACATCTTGATTACTATTCCAATTTCTTTTAAACATCTTGACTAATACTCCCTCCATCTCTATTTAAATGACTACTATTTCATTTTGGGTTGTCCCAAAATAAGTGTCCACTTTGAAAAATTAATTAGTAAAGTAAAGGTAATTTTAAAAAGTGAAGGTGAAAGTTCATGTGGAAAGTATAAAGTGGAGGATAATTTTAGAAAGTGGAGGTAAAAATTGATGTGAAAAGTGTAAAGTGAAGAGAAAAGTGTAAAGCAGAGGTAAAACTTGAGTTCTAAAACTGTAAGTTTTTCGAACTGAAACATTTAAAAAGGGACGAAAGGAGTATTAAAATGGTCATGAGAGATACACTCAAAAGGGGAAACCTTATCCCTTCAAATCAAATTATTAGTGCTACTCTACCCACCCCTAACTAGGACAGATGGTCATGCCATGAACTTAAAATAATCAATTATTTTGCATCCAAACTAGTAGAAAATTAGAGGAAAAGGGAAAAGGAAATTGGAAGAAATGAAAAGAGCCCTGCTAGCCGTGCCGATCAAACTGTAGGGATTTCGTACCGACGGTCGCGCCGGGCCGTTTCCGGCTACCGGACGGTCGATCCGAGCCGTCCAAAAATTCTAAAAAAAAACGAGGGGGCTTGTGTAGGAATCAACGACATCTAATGTGTGTAGAGTGCTTGGATCAAGTACCCTATTTTTCGTGTGTATACATATATACATATACACACGAAAAATAGGGTACTCAATCCAAGCACCCTACACACATCAGATGCCGTTGATTCTCGCTACGGACCTCTCTTTTTTTTTTATAGAATTTTTGGACGGCTCGGATTGGTCCGGCGTGACCGTCGATATGAAATCCCTGCGTTTTTGGTCGGTGCGTATAGGTTTTTATGAAAAAGCATTCAAACTCTCGTATTTTACTCTCCACCTTGATACTCCACAATCCATTCTGAAGTTCCCACGAGGACAGATGGGCACACAATGAAGTCAAATAATTCATTCTTTTGTATCCTAACTAATTAAAAATTATCACAATTGGAGTATTAGAGAGAGTTGGAGAGAGAAAAATCTCAAGGAATTTTGTCGAGTGGGAGTAATGGCCGCAAGAAAGGGGCTTATTCCCGCCGAGCAAAAAAATACCCACACGTTCAATTATCACTACTAGCAAAAAAAAACCTTGGGTAACTAGAGATTTGTGTGGAAGTTGATTTCCGGCTTTGAAATTAGTCGAAATTCTTGTAAGTTGGTCTGTACACTCGATTATCGGGGAGAGAGTTAAAGAGAGACCGAGACTCTGATGTTATGGGAAAGGTAGAAGTTGAATGGAGTTGTCAGGAGATCTATGGTGCCACTTGTGAATGAATACAAGAGGGAGAGGGAGTTTGAAACCCACTAGTAGGGAAAGAATGTGACAGCTAAAAAGCCTATGAGATAGAACGCAATAGCGTTTGCTAGCTACCTGATCATCATGGTCTCAAAGCTTGACACAATCTCTTCCTGTTGAACGAACTACGACTCATCACACTTGTCATCGCTAGAGATCTCTCTCAAAGGCATGAGAGAATCCATTCACCAATATTGGGTCAATTTTTGGGTTGGTTAATTAGTACTACATGATTGGACTGACGGGGAAGAACGAAACAAGGGAAAAAGTCTACACGCTCCTCTTAAAAATGTGTACCATATACACCTATTATATGATTCACTCACAACATTTTGGTATTTCGAAACTTTTATTCTAAAAACTCGTATCCTTTTCAGTAATAGGATTCATGACATTTTTACAATGATTTATAGTAATATTTTTGCTGGGAGGGACATATATGATACACACCCAAATAAAAGTGAGCATTGTAGCTTTTCTCACATGAAACAAATGTGTTTATGTTGGCCGGCCCAAACGCCTGATTACGAAGAGGAAAAAAATTGCTTGTGAGAGAGATGGGAAGTGTAGAAACTAATGCTATATGAAATCATGTTAGACTTCACCTCACATTACTCAACTAAATCACTTAAACTTGGTTAATGTGTCATACAGACTACTTTGTCAGTCGATTGATTTTAAGTTGAACACCTCCAAGAAAAAGAAAAAAAAAAAAAAAGGACACCTGTTGGTTAATTTGGTATACGTCTATGTGGCAGTTTCAATACCTGGTGGGTGCTGATCTGTCAGCATCTGGTTGCATGGTTATACTATTCACCAGGGCCTCATTCCTACAACCAGCCCTCTCTAGTCTCCTATATATAGAATGATTGCCATACTGTGCCTCTGAATTGTGTGACATTGCTTGATTGAGAGAGAGAGAGAGAGAGAGAGAGATGGCCATTTTCTGTATTCAGGATTCATGGGTTTTCACATTTGGCATTATAGGTACAAACAAGTGCAAAAGAATAAAGTTTGTTTTACGAAAATGGAATTTTAAATTCTTCATTAATTGAAAAGTTCGATGATTCTCATGGGTACTTTTGTATTTTAGTTCTATTTCTAGCTTGTTTACATGCCATTAGTAGTAACCTTCACTTGCCATCTAGAAGTTTCCCTGATAATTAAATAGAGAACTAAATCTTTCCATTTTTAAAATGTTGCATGCAGGCAATATTGTCTCCTTCATGGTCTACCTTGCTCCGGCGTAAGTTTTCTCTTAGTCAATTATATTTTTAATTATGGTTTGTTACTTTGTGTTAAGATTCAATGAAAGGAATAGGACTAACTAAATTTCAAAATTTTCCCGAATTTTGCATGCAGGCCGACATTCTACCGGATTATCAAGCGAAAATCTACCGAAGGGTTCCAGTCGTTCCCTTATTTGGTTGCACTTTTAAGTTCTATGCTATGGATATACTACGCCTCTCTTAAGCCCAATGCTTATCTTCTCATTAGCATCAACGCTGTTGGTTGTGTCATAGAGACTATCTATATCGCTCTATACATTGCTTACGCGCCAAAAAAAGCGAGGGTATTTGTCAAAACTTCATATTTAGCAGTTGTCTTCAGAAATTACGGTTTTGCGTAACACTTTTCAAGAACTGTTTCTGAAAGTTAAACACCCATCGTTTTTATATTAAACTCGTATTCAAAAAAAAAAATATTGTTTTCATTATTTACATAAATTTTGCAGATGTTGACCGTGAGCTTCTTGCTTCTGTTGAACTTTGGGGTATTTTCTGTGGTGGTTCTTTTCTCCCACTTCCTAGCAAAAGGAACCTTTCGACTCCAATTACTTGGGTGGATTTGCCTTGCGGTTTCTGCTAGTGTTTTTGCTGCACCTTTGAGCATTATGGTAAGTATATTCATTTTTTATCAATACTAGGAACACAATTTTAAAATACAACTCTAGACACAACTGCATCTAGAACCGTTCGATGCACATGGTCTCTCATACATCGGACGGCTCCAAACACAGTTATGTTTGGAATACGTTCTGTTCGAAATTGCATGTGTTTGTAGAATGCAACTTTGACTAGGGGTAACCATTGTGGGGTAGTGTATACTGTATTGAATCAAGATACTCTCATGAGATCTCATGCATGTGAGGTAAAACGGAATCTATATATCAGGGTTTTATTTCACAATCCAAGCAGTCATCATTTTGCCAGTTTTGATATTTGGGACATGCATGTCAAAAATTAGGTTGATCGGGAAAAGATATTTAAGGCTATTTTTGTTAATTTGATTTGATTTACTAATACTTGTGATGATAATATGCTATGTTATGATGCAGAGACAAGTCATACGCACCAAAAGCGTGGAGTTCATGCCATTTACGTTGTCATTTTTTCTCACATTAAACGCGATTACATGGTTCTTCTATGGTTTATTGTTGAAGGACTTGTATATCACGGTTAGTCTCCCATTCTACAAAAGAATAACCACATAAATTATCATCAGTTTTTACTTCTCCTATTTTTGGGGGGTGATTTAGTAGAAAAATTCAAACATCTTTCATGTTTCGTTTACGTTTTTAATTTCTCGAGTCAAGATGAATCGAAAAGGTAAAACAATTTTAAAATAACCGTCGTAAAAAAGTTACTTTCTTTAGACACCCAATTAAACACAAGGTCAACCCTACGTATAAAAAGATTCTTACACTAATAATTATTGATGTCATTCCCTCTAATTCATTTTTTCCCCTTCTAAATTTACAGGTACCAAATGTTCTAGGTTTTGTCTTTGGGGTGCTTCAAATGGCTCTTTATCTCATCTACAAGAACTGCAACAGAGTTCCAGAGGAGCAGCAAAAACTGCCATCAACTGTGAAACTAGAGACCATCAGAAGTGTCGATCGGGTGCATTCGGTGCCTGACTCCGGTGAAGATAAGCAAGGAAATGATCTAAACAAGCACGGAAAAACCAGTTGTGATGAAGAAATTGGCATGGATGCCTCTAATCAAGTTTAGTTGACACCGATGAGTAACATATACTGTAGTATATTGTCCTTCAATTAAATGTAGTAAAAGCTTCACTTCATTTACTACGTACTCGTTTCCATTTTGTTTCACATGTGTATGGATGTCACAACTTGTATTTATACTAGTAATTGCTCGTGCCTTCTGGCATGGACACATCTTTAGGTCATTATTAATACTGTTCCGATCAGGCTAAGCTCGTTTGTTGGCTTCACGAGTTGGGTTGGTATCTATAGGATGAGAGTATATATCGTCTTGTTTCACGTGTATTGATAATGGAAGTCATACCGTCACAACTTGTATTTTTTGGAGGATTTCAATTCCAGCTCGAAAAACGTTTTTCCCGAGCCTATTTCTATGGTCGGGACTATTCATGTTTTGAACCCATGGAGAGCATCAAGCATGCAAAAAACCAAGTTGATCTCACATCGTTTGATATAATTTCAAAACAACTAGTTGAAATGGTTTCGATCAGTGTAGCACTCTTGTTATTATCTTTTAAAATAAACGTATTCCGAAATCATTTCAAAGATGAGAGAAAACTTATTCAAGGCTCTTATTCACGGCTCCGTGCAATCTCAATCGTCCATTTCAGCAATTAATGGTTTGGATTTTATATAAAAAAATAAAAAAAAACTCTTCCAGTGAAGAGTTAAACTCTTCCAACGAATAGTTTTTTTAAAATTCAGACCGTCCAAAACACTTTTGGACGCACGCGATTGAGCGCCTTAAAGAACATTCACGGCTCCGCCATAAGAAAGTTTTTCTCTCAAAAGATATTCAATCAACTTGATTTTTACCGTGCTTGAATTTCTCAAAGAACTTGACAAAATGAACGGTCACGATCACTGAGATGAGCCTGGAAAGAATTCTTTTCGTTCTGAACTTGTACTCTCAAATCCATTTGATGGATTTGAGAGGAGCTGGACCCGATGAGAGGGATCTTCGGTGATTTTTGATTCTTGTATAGATACAGAAATATAATGGAAGTTTTGGTAGGGAAGGAAATCTCACGCAAACACACAGGCGGAAGAGAGGCATAGAAAGGTAAATGATATTGGCACTCCAAAAATTGATACAAGCACTTCAAAACCAGTGTAATTTCAAAGTCACTTTTCTTTATTTTTTAGAGTGTCTCTTTTTTTTTTTTTTAGAGTGCAAATATCATCATTTTTTGCATAGAAACCAAATCAGGAACATGGGAAGTTATGGGGGAGAGGGAAGGAATCAAATATAGAGGAAAAACAACCCGGTGGCCGCAAACTTTGAATACATGGCGGTAGCCCTGTCAATGGGTCGGATTCGATCTGGATCCGACTACTCCGAATCCGATGAGACCCGAATCCGATAGTGGTAATCCGAATCCGAAAAATTCGGATCCGCTCCGAAAATCCGATCCGAAAACTTTTGTACTTCAAAAATTTTAACAAAAAGAAAATATTTTTTTCAAAAAAATACAATTTCTTTTTTCCAAAAAAAATTAAAAATTTGAAAATAAAAATACAAATTCTTAAACATTTTTTTTTCAAAATAAAAAATTAATGTTTTTTTAAAAAAATAAAAAAAATAAAGTTCGGATTCGGATTGATAACAGATTTAATCCGATCCAATCCGTATTTGGGTTACCGGATCGATATTATCGGATTCGGTCCATTAACAGACCTACATGGCGGCGAACTTTCACAACATGGCAATTGAGTTGATTTTTTTACAGAGCTACTTGAAAAAATATTTTAAAATTTCTCAATGGATCGGATCAAATGTCTGGGGCTTGTAGTTTGCCCCACACGGCATTGTACACAATACACCGTATGTACAATTCTTGGTTGATACCCTTAGTCATGGTACGACACGACTTGTAACGCGCCCATAAGCGTGAGTCAAATTTTTTTATAACTCAGGCGTCCGGGTCAGGTTATGTGCACTCTTAACCGCTGATCCTAGTTGGGAGAGTATTGTAGAACGACAAGGGATGGCACAATAAAACTCGATTAACGAATAGGTTCGGATTATTCCGCGGAATGAATGTTCAAACCAAAATGTGTGCTATTTCGCTTCGTAAACAGTGAGAGCAAAACCTCTCGTAAACGTGGGAAAATCAAACGAAACATCAGTGGAGAATCCCAAATGAACCGACGAATTCATCGAACACATTCGAAGCTAGCAGCTGTGTCTTTTCCCCTTCATCTGCCTTCTTATGTCTCTTCTCATTCTACTGTCTCTTTACTACTTCCCCTACCAACCTCAATTCCCTCCTCCATATATAAACACCTCATTCCAATGATCATTTATGCTCTCTCTCTCTCTGTCTCTCTCTCCATTTGAGTAATCTGTTGATTGTTTTGAGTGAAAATGGCGACGCCGAGGGAGCACATAGAAGAGATTAGGAAGAAGAAGTTCAAGATGGGAGAAGAACCGGACCCGAAGAACTTGGATTTGCATCATGCCGTCAACTATCTCTCTGCTGAACTCTATACCAAAGATGTCCATTTTCTCATGGAGCTCATCCAAGTACTACATACATGCATATGTTTAGATATACCTGCGATCCATAATGTGTAGCCGGCATTCTTTGGTTGAACTCATCATCTTTCAGATATGTATCGTATATCGTTTATTTATTTTATTCTTTTAACATATTCTTCACTTATATCTAACATCTCCTACCAAGGATCGCTTCACCCGTCATGTACGTACCATGCGAGAATATTTACTTAGACATAGGGGATACATTAATTAGAGAACCGAATTATGCGATATGTACGTATTTCTTTGTGTTTGTCATGTAAGATTAATTTATTTAAACATAATGCGTTTATAGACACCTGTTGATTTTTATCTCCGATTCTATCGAATTGTAAGATCGTAAGAATTTAAGTACACGAATGTAATGTAATGTACGTAACTGTTTCTATTTTTGTGACAGAATGCAGAGGACAATGAGTACCTGGAAGGAGTAAAACCATCACTGGAGTTTGTGATAACGTCTCGGGACATAACGGCCACCGGAGCTTCGGCGACGTTGCTGCTGTTCAACAACGAGAAGGGGTTTTCTGCGAAGAACATAGAGTCCATTTGCAGTGTTGGGCGCTCCACCAAGAAAGGCAACCGCAAAAGTGGTTATATTGGCGAGAAAGGTGTCCTTTAAACTAACTTGGTTCATTCTTACGTTTTTATGTACCTTTTTTTTTTTTGCAATATTGTATACATAATTGGAAATTAGGGGGGAATTGGTAAATTTTTATTTACTTGACTCAACCTGAAATTTGTATTGTATGCATGGTACGTAATTCAAAATATTAAATGATAAGTTTTAAATTACAGTCATGAAAAGAAGAATATAAAAATCATTGCCCTCTCAGTCTGGACAATATCATATTATTATTGTCTCCAAGTATGTGTTCTTTTACGAATAAATAGTCTTTAATTTTTTAAATGAAAAGAATACGTCATTAAAGGCTCAAGTCTGTGCATGCGGTAAGACAGGGTCTAATTAAGAAATGCACGATCAGCATTTTTTAGTGACCAAGTCTTACACATGCATTCGTTCAAGATAAATTCTGCGTGCAGATTTGAAGATTTTTTAGTTCATGAAAAGTACTCAGTTGGAAGTATTTGTTGAAAATTCTTAAGGAACTAAATTTAAACTTGTATAAGACACTCAATTAATTCCTTTATCATAAAGTTTTTCAGATTTGAAAAATTCTTAGAAGTTGAAAAACAATCTGGCATCTTGTTTTACTGAAACTACATTTGGGTGCTCTAATTGCCTGGTGGATGTGGTAAGTGAAATTACTCTCTTACCCTTCCGTGTTTAAAAAAATAGTTCTTTATATTAGTATGAATTTCTTTTTACAAATTATACAAGATTATTTAGTTTCTAATTTTAATATATATATATATATATTTTTTCGTAGTGACTGCTAGCTTTGACTGCAATTTAATTATTGTTTTATAGTTGTAAGACTTAAGTCTTGATTTTTTAATTATTTTCTGGGCAGCTGGGGTACTTTTGTAGTCTGTACATGAGTCACACACTTTGTAATGGACCCGAAGACTTTGCTATCCCTTTGGGACGGCAAAGAGAGGGGAACAGCGCCGCCGTTTTTTGACGCTTTTGGGACAGCACCCTAAATGTGCTTATAAATTCCCGTTTGACAGAAACGGCACCGTTCCCCTCACCGCACAGCACCGTCTGCAATGAGACCGGCGTATATGTTTTTTATTTCTGCCAACTGTTCGGTAAAATGCATCACCTAAGCAACCTTCATTTTATTTGCTGGAATAAAGTAGTGTTGGGTTGGTAATTTGGAGACTTCCAACCAACCTTTGAAGGGAATTTTTTTTATTATTTCTGCCAACTGTTCGGTAAAATGCTTCACCTGAGCAGCCTTCAATTTATTTGCTGGAATAAAGTAGTGTTGGGTCGGTAATTTGGAGACTTCCAACCAACCTTTAAAGGGAATTTTTTTGGGGAAGTTAAGTGTGTTCATCTGGAGTACTGATTTTTGAACTAAGGTTTAATGACCAATGAGTTATGTTGGCTGAGGTGTGTTCATAAAAGAGTTTGAAAAACTCAGTTGTGTTGGTCAAAAAGCTTGAAAACTTTGAGATATTCTGGAGTTAGATCTTTGAAAACATCTTTTCTTAAACAAGTTATTTTCTGTTATTTCAGGTATTGGATTCAAGAGTGTGTTTCTCATCGCATCTCGGCCTTATGTATTTAGCAATGGCTATCAAATAAGATTTAATGAAGAACCTTGCCCACATTGCAAAGTTGGATACATTGTCCCTGCATGGGTTGATGATAACCCGACTCTTTCCAATATAAAGCAAGTATATGGTTCTGGCACTTCGCTTCCTGCCACAATAATTCTGTTGCCTCTGAAACCCGATAAAGTTCAACCCGTGAAGCAGCAACTCTCCAGTATTCATCCTGAACTACTTCTTTTTCTTTCAAAGATAAAGAGGCTTTCGGTCAAGGAAGATAACAAGGATCCTAAGCTTAATTCCGTGACTGCAATATCCATTTCAAGCGAGACTGATTTTGCTACGAGGAAGAATATCGATGCTGAGTCCTTTCTGCTCCATCTCTCTGCCAACGAAAAAGGTGACAAATTGGAAAGAGAATGCTGCTACCATATGTGGAGGCAGAGGTTTCCCGTCAAGCAGGAAAATAAAGTGGAAAGAAGGATGGACGTGGAAGAATTGGTCATCACTTTGGCTTTTCCAAATGGAAAAAGCCTCAACAGAGGCATGCAAACTCCTGGAATCTATGCGTTTCTACCCACAGAGATGGTTACAAATTTTCCCTTTATAATTCAGGCAGATTTCGTTCTAGCCTCGTCAAGGGAAACCATCCTCTTGGATAACCAATGGAACCAAGGGATTCTTGACTATGTGCCCTCCGCTTTTATCAATGCATTCAATGCGCTGGTGAAAACAGTAGAAGATGCTCCGGTGTCTTGCCTGCCTCCTATGTTTGAGTTCTTGCCTATCAACAGCTCCCCTTATCCCGAGTTGAATGTTGTGCGGGAGACTATCCAGGCAAAATTGTTGGATGAAAATATAATCCCTTGTGAGTCATACACGGAGCAGAAGCTTTTTCATAAACCCAGTGAAGTGTGGAGGCTGATGCCTGCTTTTTGGAGCATATTACATAAGGCGAAAGAGGAGGAAGGGGTGAGATTGCACAATATTTGTTCCCATGGGAGGTATGTGCTGAGTTCCTCATTCGATAGTAAGGACTATGACCGCATATTGAATTTCTTGGCAGTGAAACTTGTCGAGGACGAATGGTATGTAAACTGCCTCTGGGTAACTAATCTTGTGTTGGGAGTGTCAGAGGAGGTGTATTTGGATATTCTGCTGTTTCTTGCTGAGAAATGGAGGACGAATTTCCAGAGAACTAACATTAGAAACATACCGCTTCTGAAGTATGTTAACCTCAATGGGGAGGTGTCCTTGTACACTCTAAATGATATCATAGAGAGGAATGTGGCAACAGTTCTTTTATCATGTGAGCCTCATCAGATGTCATGGTTGATTGATTGGAACAAGGAATTTAGATGTCAAGGTGGCCAGTGTTTTTTACCTAAATCCACACAAGAAGCCATCCAGCAATGTTCCAAGAGGCAGACGCTATTGGAATGGCTCTCAAAAGAGCTGAAGGTTGATGCTGTTAATGTCTACCACTATGCAGCTGCACTTGCTAAATCAAAATTTAATGATCGGAAGCTCGTCATTACTTACATTCATTTCTTGTATCACTCACTTACAAAGAACCATTTGTCTGGGAGAGAGGTTAAGCATTTATGTGGTAATATGCCTCTAGTGGACAGCTATGGACGGCTGTCGACGCAATGGAAAGGTATTCTTGTTCCCGCTAATGGAAGCAAATGGTTCAGTCTGATGCAATCAAATCCATGGAGAAACCAAGGTTTTGTTGTGCTAGGAGAAGACTATTTATGTTCAGGCACATTTGCAGGTGTATATACTCCTGAGAAGCAGCTTATTTCTTTTCTCAAAAGTCATATTGGAGCTTCTGATGTCCCTAATGTATCTCCTCCGGATGTTGTTATTCCTACAATGTGTTTGCCGCTTATCAAGCAAAACACGTTCTTGCTTCTGGATTGGATTCGGAACAGGATGCGAAAGGGGGTCCAACTGCCCAGAAAGTTCTTGACATGCATTAAGGAGGGAAGCTGGATGAAGATTTCTCTGAGCGGCAGTCCTGGCTATAGGCCTCCATCACAGTCGTTCCTACCAACCTCATCGTGGGGCCAACTTCTGCAAAATGATTCTGTGCTTGTTGATATCCCAATAATTGATCGGAGTTATTATGGTGATGAAATAGATGGATACAAAGAAGAGTTGGGCGCAATAGGGGTGATGTTTGAATATGGAGAGGCTTGTCAATTTGTTGGGAAGCATCTCATGTCTCTGGTTGCTTCCTCTACTCTGACGAGAGGAAATGTGCTTTCGATACTACAGTTTATTAAGTTTTTGAAGGATAAATTTCTTTCTGCCGAAGAGTTTATCAGTAGTATCAGATTAGGAAAATGGTTGAAAACTTCACTTGGCTACAGGTCACCTTTTGGCTCTGTTTTGTATGCTGACAAATGGAGAGTTGCATCACAGATCAGTGACATTCCATTTATTGATCAAGACTTCTACGGTGAGGAAATCCTCTGTTTCAAAACTGAACTCCAGATGCTGGGTGTGGTAATTAGCTTCGGTCAAAATTACCAGCTTGTGTCTGATCATCTAAAATCTCCAGCTGACATCAATGCTAAAACTGCTGAATCTGGGCTTTTTGTACTGCAATATTTACAGCTGTCGAAATCATCCGACAAGTTTGTCCAAGCATTTAAAGATACGAAATTTCTGAAGACAAACAAGGGTTACATGTCTCCTTTTGGGTCGTATCTTTTGAATGCTGCATGGGGTTGTCTTCTTCAGGTTTTCAACAGCTTCCCATCTATTGACCAAAACTTCTATGGGAACAGCATCTTCCTTTACAAGAATGAGTTGAAGCAATTGGGAGTGGTGGTGGATTTTGAGGACGCAGCCAAAGCGTTTACTCGTGTTTTCAGGCAGAAGTCAGCACTATCTTCCATCAGTAAAGACAATGTTCTATCACTCCTGGCTTGTTACAAAAAACTTCAAGGTTCAACTTTTGAGTTACCTAAAGATCTGAAGAGCTGTATACGCGATGTTAAATGGGTACGAACTCGGCTTGGTGATTACAGAGTTCCAAGAGAATGTATTCTGTTTGGCCCTAATTGGGAATCTCTCTCTCCAATCTCTGCGCTTCCCTTTATTGATGACACTGACAATTGCTATGGTAAGGGCATCCATGAATTTAAAGAGGAGTTAAAGAATATAGGAGTTGTTTTTGCTTTAAAGGATGGTTTCAGGCTTGTGGCTGCTGGCCTCTCTTTACCCCCAGATCCTAGCACAATTACTCCTGCAAATGTACAATCATTGCTAGAATGTGTCCGCAACTTTCAGCAACAGAAGCATGAGCCTTTACCTGATTCATTTCTGAAGAAAATTGGTAAAGAATGGTTGAAAACCTATTATGGCTATAGGACTCCTGGAGAGTGCCTGCTCTTTGATTCTCATTGGAATTATGTCTTACGACGGGATGATGGACCGTTCATTGATGAAGAATTCTATGGCTCCAAAATTACATCCTATGCTAAAGAGCTCAGCGCAATAGGCGTCACTGTGGAAGTCAGAAATGGATGTTGACTGCTTGCCAGGCACCTAAATTTTCATTCCAAGTTCAATTCTATTGTTCGAATCTATAGTTACTTGAGAAAGTTCAACTGCAAACCTGACAGTGAAGATGCCAGAAAAATTTGGATCCCAAACGGAGATGACGAGGGAGAGTGGGTAAATCCCGGAGAATGTGTACTCTACAACGAGGGACATCTATTCAATAAGCAATTGAAGGTGTTGGAGAAACACTATGAGATAAATTTGCTCAACTTTTTCTCAAATGTTTTGGGAGTTAAACCTCGTCCTTCACTTGATGACTATTGTTTGCTTTGGAAGCAATGGGAGCGTTCTGGGAAGGTACTTTCGCCTCGGAAATGTTGTGCCTTCTGGAAATTTGTTGCAAAGAACTGGAGTCCTAGGACACAGGAGACTCTTGTGGAGAATTTGTTGAAACTGCCTGTATATTCTGCTTCAGGTGAAATTTTGTTGCAGAAGAGGCAAGATGTTTACATTGCTGATGACCTTCAGCTAAAGGATCTTTTCGAACAGTGGCCAATATTTGTCTGGTTTCCTCAGCCGAGCTTGCCATCCCTCTCTCGGTCCAAGCTTCTTGAAGTTTATAGCAAAATTGGAGTCCGAAACATCTCTGAATGCGTGAGAAAAGAAAAAACATCGGTAATGGTTGGGGTTGCGCTAAATGAAGGAAATCCTAGGGAGAATTTGATTGGGAAAGAGCTGATTATGCTTATTCTAGGGTTTCTAGCTGGTCCATCTCTCCTAATGGAAGCAGAGAATAGGCATGAAGCTGTCAGATGCCTCCTTAATGTCACTGTAATTGAGATACCAGAGCCCATTAAAATTTGCTACAGTTTATTACTTTCTTGCGGGGAAAAAGTGAAAGCCGAAGCAAGACCAACGATTCTTTGGGACAGGAAGACTAAAAAGTTATGGATGCAGAAGATGGAAAGTTCAGGTGGACGGAGAAGTGTCATTGAATATGCTACATATTTTTCCGAAGCGATAGCCGGGGGATTGCTGTGGGAGAAGGAAGATTGTATTGACCAACTGGCTGAGTTGATCAAACTGGGATTCCTTCTGGAATTCGATGAGAGGGCTATTCAGTTCTTGATGAAGACCAAGAATCTGCAGGTATTTTTGGAGGATTACAGTTTCCTCTCTTCGGCCTTCCCTTAGAGTAGGTACGTTATGTTTTGCTGATGTTTGGACATGCCAAAATACGGCTTCCTCCTCTAAACTATTTGATTTGATGATGGTGGTCTCTTTTTGGTGAAAAGCATTAGATAAACTACAGATGTTTTAGCCTTCTATGTTGTTGGCTTTAGCCCTTAACCTTCTGTTTAATGCCTTCTCTGTCGCACTTGTTGCTTTTCATTTCATTTCAGTTCTCTCTCTCTCTCTCTCTCTCTCTCTCTCTCTCTCTCTCTCTGTGACTAAAATGAAAGTTATGAACTTAATTTAGATTTGAAAGATGGAACAAAAACCTTTATCCCCTTGCAATTTTTACGATATCAAACGACTTTGAAACTGGTATCAGTAGTTTTTCACTGTTTGTACGTGAAACCATCAGTCAGATTTACACATTTCCTCCCACACAAAATTGCAAGGAACTTGCGTCAAGTAATTGTCTTTTCTTCAAGATTACTATAAGGATCCCCATTCCAGTAAGGTTTTTATTTTTTAAGTACTCATTTTTGCTTTACAAGACAGATCATTCTTTCACAATCCATCACCTTTAATTCAAAAAATAAGTACGTATTTCCCTTAGCGAAACGGAGACTCCATTTGGGTAGATATTAATTTGAAATATTGAAGAGTTCCTATATTCAATTTGGCTGTTGGGAGTTGGGACTGAGGAAGTCAAATCCAAAGGAGGTGCTAGAGCTTTGGAATTATGGCCGAGTGACATTAACCTTTTCATTGCAAGGGAATCAAATGAGATGGTTATGAGATCTTTTGTGCTTTTTTGTACAGTATATGTTTGGATAGAACCCACAATCTCATGATCATCGTATACTTGGAAGGGGAGAGATCTCATACTTTCCAACAGGTAACATACGGTCGATAGGCTCGAGTCCACTTAGGGTTAGTCGTGTACATTTCAAGTCAACGGGATACAAACAATTGGAAAAGCTGACAACGTCAACCTTGGATTACACAAGTTTAATTCGAACATGGACTATTCAATTTTCTGTATTGTTGGGCCGTGTCTAAGCATGATCGTGTCAAAAAATAACCGATCCAAATTCGTTAATCTCGTGTAATGTTTGTCGTGCTGAGAATTCTCACACCTAGCTCAGAGCGAGAGATTGCATGTAGGAAATTTCTATACCAGATCCGCGAAAAAATTCTGACACAATATCTAGATGTTACACTTGATTTGTAACAAAGGGCATGCACAACAATCTTACACATAGAAATCGACACGAAATCCTTCTCACCTAACAACTTTGTTTTCTAAACTCTTGCTATGTTTGTGTGGGTCATTTGCCTTCGAGACACACCACAGTTTGAACAGACGTAAAACCAAACATGATGCTCTTTACATCATGTAACAAAAAGGATAACAATTCCATAGAAAACTAACAGGTGAAATGGAGTAACAGAAGACTACAAGTGATAAAATGGGATAAAGAAGACAACCGGCCAAAGTTCATGGTATTCAGTGCGTGGAATTCATGGACTGAAGGCGTTTCATGATAATCATACTCAGATCAAGAGAGCGCTGAGCACAGTTGGAAAGGCAAGAAGATTCACTAGAGCTGAACTTGCTTCCAGGAGTACTAGTAATGCATTTGTCCCAGCATACGCTTGTAAGCTTTGCCACCATTTCGTTAACCATAGCCTTTTGCTTTTCTTGCTGCATGCATAGATTCAGAAATTGCAACCCCATAAGGGTGAGAAATGGTTAGGTTCCCAAAAAGCCAAACATAGAAAAGCAAACAAACTCTATATAAGTTCCAACAAGGTTTGAATTGTCCAGAGTTGATGACTGTTTTTTTGGCAACTCGGGCTAGAAACTAAAAGGCAGGTGGGGTAACTGATAATTCTCGTGGTTCTGAGTAGCACAAGTTTTGGGTAACTGATAATTCTCGTGGTTCTGAGTAACACACTAACTGCATGTGTTACTAATCAACCCAAAAGATTCAATTCATCTGGAATGCACTTTTCAACCCGTCATATAATCAACAGTTGAATAAGACAGCTTCAAGAATCCCCCGGCAAGTCCTTCAACTGTAAGTACCCCCATTACAAACTGAAGAAAGACATGTTAACCTACTCAATCTACGGTATTCCATGTCTGGGTCAACTACACATGAGCCACATTCTACTCTCAAGGACACTTCCACTAAATCTTGTATCTCTATCCCAGTACATTCAATCGGGCCTTGATAATCATCATCGAAACAAGTTGGCTTTAATAAATAACCAACACCCTCAAATATTGTCCAACACTAGGCTCTAGACATCTAAACCAACAGGGGAAAAAAAATTCCTACCTTTTGGAACTCATCTGTCTCCACATTTTATCTCCAACAAAACTGTCATTAATTTTATTGGTTCTGTCCAATCATAGTGTACAAAAAAGCGTAAAAAAAATCTTGTATCCATCTCATACATTTCCTTGCAATGGGTAGAATTATGCCACTTGGCCATAGTTCCAAAACCTATGATGCACGAACACGGATACTGACACGGACAAGGAGACGGGGACACGAGAATTCTAAAAAAAGGGGGACACGGACACGGCGGGGGACACACCACGTGTATATTTATTTATTTATTTATATTTACAGATTGACCCCCAAGATTTAAAAAAAATTACAATTTGACCCCCCAAACTTTTTGAAAAATTACACTTTGACCCCCCCCCTGTGTCCCCAGCCATGTCCCTCTCACAAATTTAAATTAAATTATGAGACACACCACATACATGTCCCCTCCGTGTCCTCGTCTCCGACACTGCAATACGTCAACCTCTAGAGGTGCCGGTGCTTCATAGTCCAAAACTCTACAATCGGATTTTGCTTTCCACAGTCCAAAAGTACCAATCTCTATTATAAAACAGAAGGGTGTGGGGACAAGTTGTTGGAACGGCTTAGATTCATTTGATCCAAAGGCTGTAATGCATTCTCCCACTTCCCAGTTAAGTGCTCATGGTTTTCACCTAAATCACACAACTGCCATCCCTTTCAAACCAGGATCAATGCGTAGTGCCGTAGGCACGGGTTAACACTAGTGTTTCAATATGCCTTAAGACAATTTGAGGATTTCGAAGGGCATAAGAGAAAGCAGGCCTAACATCTTGTGGGGGTACAACAGAAGAGAGTGAGGATCAGAACAGAATGCACTTTCAGGTTAGTAAAAGAAAATAATTCAGGAAAACCAGCCCACAGCAGTAGACATAAATAAGTCTCAGTTCATCAGCTGAGGAAAAACGGAGCCATCATGATATTCAGTTCCAGTTAACCTTCAGCAGCCTTTCAGTTGCAATTACGTGGTTCGATTGGAATTTGGATGAAATGATACATAAAAGAGATCCCTTGCCTTTTTCTATGCAAATACCACTATATTCTTTAGAGAGATTAATGGAGGGAAAGGAAAAGATTAATGAAGTGAAAAATGTAGCAAGTTCATTCTTAATTTCCCATCATTTTCCTTTCACTTGATACATCTCTCGACAAATCCATAATCTATCTCCATTTGCACAGATCACAGATGCAAGTAAATATCAACGAAGGGGTCAATGACAATTAGCTCAAACTTTTTGAAGCTTTCATATGGATTTCTTTATCTAATACAAGGGTCCCAACAAAATACATCTCTTCTACCTCTAAGTCAACTTCCACTCTAGTTTCACAAGCCACCCATAGCTAAACCTCCACTATTACCGTTCAACACACATGAAATCTCCCCGATTGGAATTCACATCTATCAAAACAGAGCCCTAATGTTGCCAAAACAATTAACAAAACAAAATTCCTTTGACTTCAACTCTCTTTTTAGTTCGGCGAAAGTCAGAAGTGTTAGTTGTAATTTGTGAAGTTAAAACCCAGTCAACGTGGAATTACATGATGCTTACCATTGGGCCATCAATCCACTTGCCTTCCACTTCAACTTCCTTTTCACAATTCCATACAAGGCTGGCTAAGAACGTAATTTCACCTCAAATTCCTATTAAAAAAAATTCTTACAAAATTTCTGTTTTATGCAAGAAAACCCTTTCTCATCCATTATTTCATACACTTGATGGCCAAAACTTGGACTCCGAAAAAGAGCACCGAATAACCAAAATTACCTCCAAATCTTATTGCAAACAGGAATAAAATGCCTCAAAAATAATGGATCGTAGCTACATCCTTGTGAGCTGACGATACTGAAGCTAGTGCATAAAGTGATGTATACACACATATATAGATACAGAAATATAATGGAAGTCCGAAACGTACAGTGATGAAGTGCTCCAGTTCGGCAGAATTTAAAGCAGAAGGATCCATTGAAGAAAGCAAGTGAAGAATTCTCTCTACTGATGTTTGCTATTGAACTTCGAATTCTACAAAAACCCTAATTATTTTCTACCAAGACGATAATAAGGCTTAATTACTTATTGCCCCCTTTATCTATACACATTTTTCACTTTACCCCTCATACTATAGAACGCTACAATCTACCCCATTTATCTTCCAATTCCTAACACATAAGAACTGCCGTTAGTCTGGGATCCAAAAAATCATCAAAAAGGCATGTGCATGTCACATGATCTGTAAAAAAGAAAAAATAGAGTGCTCTAATTTTCAATCCGTTTGAATCGGTGCGAAGATTTTATTTCTCTGATTATTTTATCCTAAATGATCATAATTAATTTTTGGCTCTAGAGCTCTCGTTAGTTAGCCCTAAAAAATATTTGGTTCTACTACATTCTTAGGACTAATTAACGAGAGTTCTAGAGCCAAAAATTAATTATGATCATTTATGATAAAATGATCAGAGAAATAAGATTTTCGCACCGATTCAAATTAATTGAAAATTAGAGCACTTAATTTTTTCTTTTCTATAGATCATGTGACATGCACATGCCCCTTTGACGATTTTTTGGATTCCAGACTAACGACAGGCCTTATGTGTTAGGAATTGGAAGATAAAGGGGGTAGATTGTAACCTTCTATAGTAGGAGGGGACAAAGTGAAAAATGTGTATAAATAAAGGGGGTAACAAGTAATTAATCCCGATAATAATGAAAAAGATGAAATGGGCTAAACGCACCATTGGGCTACGGCCCAATACTCACTCAAGTTAGGGAAAAATCACGGCTAATGACGTGTTTTGATAATTAATATCCGTCAATAATATTTTCAGCAGTAATAAATGTTCTTAGTTTGTTCTTGGCGGGTATTAATTATCAAAACACGTCCTGAACCGTCATTTTCCCCTCAAGTTATGCTAGTCGAGTATTCTATTGCGCCAAAACCAAATTACTTCTCCCCAGCCAGCCCTCTTTTGTAACTGTCTATCCATTCAAGCCCACCGCGTGTCAAGCTCATCCCACATAAGTCCCATTTTAAGTACACTGTCAAAAATATCCCTGTCTCATCCGCAACTTGGTGTGAGTTCTTGGGGGTATGAATTTTGCAAAGGAATGTACTTGAGCCGAATTCATACCCTCAAGAATTCACACTCTCAAGAATTCTGCAAAATGGCAAAATAGTAAAAGCATTCCTAGAAAAGGGGTCGCACGGGATACCGCTACAAAAAAAAAAGAGTTTGCACGGAACCCCAAACAAAAAATGAGACCCACTTGAAATTTCCTGAATTATCTGTGGCAAAACGGATCGTCACAATTCTATTCTATTGGACACCAATCAATTTTGTTTTTTTTTTCCCTATTATTAAGTACAACTTCGAACACCCAAATAAAAAAGTAGAGAAAATTACCTCTAACTACAGAAAAGTGACACTTAATTCCCATTAAGGATAGATGAAATACTTAATTACCACTAAGTCCACTTTTACAAAATTACATTTACCATTAATGGAAGTGTCACCCTGGGGTTTTAGGACATGCTAGGGTTTTATGGTACCCTAATGGATACCCTAGTACCCTTGGGTACCCTAAGATTTTAGGATTTTAGGGTACCCTAGGGTTTTAGGATACCTTAAGATTTTAGGTTTTAGAATACCCTAAGGTTTAAGGTACCTTAGGGTTTAGGTTTAGTCACTTTCATAGAGCGCTAGGGTTTAGGTTTAAGCACTTTCATAGGAGTTTTAGGGTGCACTTTCCTAGTATAGGGTTTTAGCGGTTTAGGCACTTTCATAGGGTGCCCTAGGGGTTTAGGCATTTTTATAGGGTACCCTGAAGTTTAGGCACTTTTATAGGGTGCCCTAGGGGTTAGGCACTTTTAGTATTTAGGATTTTAGGCACTTTTATAGGGTTTTCGAGTTTTGTTAATTAGATGAGACTTAGTGGGAATTACTTTTTATTTTCTGGACCTAGAGGTAAATTGCCCAATAAAGTACAACTTCGAACACCCCTCAATTAGCACGGGCAAACGATAACACGTCATAGATCTATTAATTAAACTTGTGTAATTTTATTAACTAATCACATTAAAGCTCAAGATTCAAATTTTGAGTTTTAAACCAATAGACAGAATTCTTGACATTCTTTGGTTTGGAATTGCTTTGCGTCCTTGACCAGTTGTATTATTATTAATCAATAATTTATAGGGCAGACGAATAATAATGAAAAATATACTTTCGAATATTGACTATGATCCACAACTAATTATTGAAGGCCTTGAAACTATTACAACTAAGATATAAATATATTAACAAAATAAAATTTGAAACTATCTCTAATATTGTTGAAAATATCTTAGGCCGGTATATTGTCTCATTAAATTTATACCATCATTGATACGAATCACCTTGCCAACCAAAATCATTTCATCATCTATAGAAATCAATCTCATATATCAAAATCATTGTTGGCTGGTCGTATGATGATCATATTTGACATTAAGTGTTTAGAATCGTTATCTTATCACTTGTCAAAGTCATCCGTGAATATACTTTGAGTATTTTCTAATCAAATTGTTTAATTTGTGGCTCTCACAAGACCCACTTCATTAATGCTATTTGAGCCAGAATACAACTGTTAATATATACTCCTATATACTAATCTCTTTTATTTGAAGTCTGCTAAACAGTAAAACTCTTTGATTAGTGTATTGTACATACCTCGAGAGCAAAATTTACGGGCACTTGTTATTTGCTAACTATGATGATGCTTAAAACGAGTCTTAACTACGATTGGCGAATAAATACGACAGCGGAAAATCAACATTTGTAACCACTTATATAATGTAAAATTAAAAAAAAAAAAATATTTATCAAATCAAATGGGACTAAAACAAGTCTAACATAAAAGCAGCCCTTTTATGGTGAAGTTACTAAAAAAATTTGCAGGTGACGTTAGTGATAGGCTATCAGTGGGATATGGTGGTACATTTTGCAGGTGGCGTTAGTAACTTTGGTGGTAAAAGTGATTTACAGGGTGGTGTTGTGACTGGTGTGAGTTGTCACTGCTGTGGGTATTATGCGGCCGATGTACTTTATATGGTATATATATATCATTACTTTTACTTGGGTCATGTCGTTGACTTTTCATGAAACCATTTATCGAAGGAGACAGAATTTTTTTTATCGAAAATTCATGTGTTTTTTATGTCGAAGATTTTTCCGGCCATTAAATTTAAAAATATAAAAATGATACAATTCAACGATCGAAAAACTCCTCGGCTTTCAGAACATAGGAGATTGAACCCCTTATTTAAGGGATTGTTGTGACCCGGTTTTGCATTTTTGTAGTATATTTTGTAATGCATGATACACTTTTTATAGTTTGATTGTATTTCCACACGTAAAATATTATGTAAAATGCATTCTGCATATACTATTTATTATTTTTTAATAAAAATGATTCATTATGTTCAGTGTATAAGAATAATAAAACTAAAGAAAAAGTTGATTCCAAAAACTCAAGAAGGAATTCATGAATTAGGGTCAAAATTAACGCTGTGAGTAGGTTGAAGTAATTTTAGCCAAAGTTCACAGGAGAGGTTCGATCCTTTCTGTCCCGAAAAACCCTTGCATCTGTGTTAGGAATTTTTTGGTCATCGAATAGTTTGATTTTTTTATATTTTAATTCTAATAGCCGAAAGATTCTTAAATATAGAAGCACATATTTTCGGTTAAAAAGATCCTACCTCAATTCACATTTCGGCTCGAAGGATCCTGCCTGAATTCAAACACCCACCACGTGTTATTCCGTATGATTTGGGCCGTCGTTTTACGAATCGTGTAATCTCACTTGTCAAAGCTCGATAGCTTTGCACACCTCTACCAAACCACGCGATCCACGCCAAAGCCAACTCTCTCTCTCTCTCTCTCTCTCTCTCTCTCTGACCTTCCCTCCCTCTCCAGATCTTTTCTCGTCATCTCTCATCACCAACCTCTCTCTAGGTTTCTACTCTTCAACTCCCTCTCTATACATACATTGACAAATACATTCTCCTACATACATATATCTGTGCCCATTTTCAGCTTTTCGGTGAAGACTCTTATTCGAACGAATGTCTCTGATCTAGAAATTATCGCTCTCATTGACTTAGAAGCTATTTCCTTGTTTTAGGTACTTTTAATTAAGCTGAGAATCAGAGAAGATGTTGGGAATGGTTAGGCAAAGGATTGCTCGCCAAGGCATTACTGCTTCGGTATAATCTTAAACTCTTTATCTCCTCAATTCATTATCTTTTTAAATTTTCTTAGCTGTTTATTGGTGATGATTATTCAATCAATCGATTAACTTCAAAAAGTGTTATTCACAGGGGATGCAGATTCAGGCCCTACTTTGCGCCTCGAGGAGTTACTCATCTGGAGCAAAAGAGGTGACTACTTATACATAATCACAGTCTCGATACCCTTTTGATCGGGAACTAATTCGTGTTTGATGTATGTAGTTTAATGCTTAAATTGCACTCGGAGGTGGTATGGTTTTTAGGATTTATCCATCTATATGCTGTAGACGAGCTAGGACACAAGTCGAAGCTTTCAATGTGATTCCCTAACTAGCATAGTTGGTGCATCTGAACAATCAAAAGATATCTACATTTTAGCATGAAGTTCTAATTTTCCTTCTCAAATGGCTAAATTGGCTGTCATACTTAAAAAGTTTAGGTATAGCTAAATTTGGCAATTCACTTGGATATGCATCTCTCATGATGGAATTGATATAAGTATTTCCCCTTGGAATTTTTTGAGAAAGACAGAAGAAACAACATTTACACCGTGGAAGCAATGTTGCTAAAATATACTCCCTCCATTCCAATTTGTTGTGCCTATATTGACTTTCCCTAATTTTAAGGGAACATCATAATTACATTGACTTTTGGTCAATTTTACCATTTTATCCCTTTTGACAGAAAAGTAAAAATTTTTTTTAAAAAAACCCCCAAATAATGGTATTGGAGCCAAATCCAAAAGTTGTAGTCTAGTCTTGTCATGTCAAGTTTAAAATTTAAATTTGGGAGGCAGAAAATGGGGGTAAAATGGTAATATGAATATCCAAAAATGGAAAATTTTGAAACAAGCACATCATTTTGGGACATCGCAAAAAGGAATAAGGGCAAAATAAGTGGGACGAAGGGATACAATTAATTGCTAAAAGGTAGCAGTTAGCAATGGCTTTCCATTTATCTGTTCAACACTTGGAGATGCTTTTACGGTAGTATTTTGATATGTCCGTGAAAAGTTTGTCCACTATGCAAAAGAAGAACTTGAAAAGAATGCACTTCTGTCGAAAGAAATTCATTTCTCTTCCCGCAAGGAACTAGATATTAGCGGTTCTTTTCCTTTGTGAGAAAAAAGTTGGATTTTTTCACTTCTCGTTCTGCATAGTGGACAATCTTTTTGGAACAGAGGGAGTAATAATCTTCATGTCTTCACCTATTAGTATGACTGTTTAACACGCACTATTGTCTTACCTAATTTATCTGTAAGTTGTTTCTCATTCATCATCTTGTTATTCATTTTCTGTAAAGCGAGCATGGTTTTTTTTTTTGGTATATGTTGAAAATAGTCCACAACACACCCCCCCCCCCCCCTTCTTGCCCACCGTGTGGGTGTGAAACTTGAAGACTTGATAATCTTCTATATCGATAGGAATATCTGCGTTGATCCAGGCCTCTCTCTCTCTCTCTCTCCACTGGAGGATATTGATAGTGAAGATGTGTTCTGTAATGTGCTTGAATTAGCATGCACATTACGACCTTTCTCTACTTAGTAGGTCTAATGGTGATGCAAACTGATTGTTGCCTGCAGATGACGGTGCGAGATGCTTTGAATTCTGCTCTTGATGAAGAAATGTCTGCAGATCCCAAAGTGTTTTTGATGGGCGAAGAGGTTTGTAGAAGCTTTGATTCGAGGCATGTTTTTGTGTTTCGTGGTTTGTTTATTCATATGGGGGTTTAATCATGCTTAACTTTTTCATTTTTCCATGTGCAGGTTGGCGAATATCAGGGTGCTTACAAGGTTAGTAATGCTTTGCTAGACTTGAAACCAATCGTGGCCTTTTTAAGTTATGCTTTGCACTACACATTTCTTCCTCTAAAAGTTAATCTTCCAATTTCAAAATGCTTGTAGATTTCTAAAGGGCTTTTGGATAAGTATGGTCCTGAGAGGGTTCGTGATACTCCCATTACAGAGGTGAGTCCTTATATCGGAAGAGTTGGTTTCGTTGTCTTTTAAATTATACTATCTGCATTTTCAAGTTTCCGAACAATGCTGAAATACTTGTCTTTTCCGTGTAAAATTATGATGTTTGAGCTACTGTTCGAATTTTGAAGGCTGGCTTTGCTGGGATTGGAGTTGGTGCTGCTTACTATGGTCTGAAGCCTGTTGTAGAATTTATGACATTTAACTTCTCCATGCAGGTCATAGTTTCTCTCTTTGTTTGCCCTCCATTTAAATAAATGCATATGAATGTTTTAAGCTATACTGTATGCAGATTGTGAATTGAAGTAAAAAGTTTGGTCTTGTGCCAACGCATGTTATGGTACATGTCATTAGACTCATCACTATAGACATTGTAAATTACTGCAGTTGAGTTGTATATTATAAAGTTTGGGTTAAAAGAGGAGAAGGAAAGAAAAGAGAGGTGCAGAGAGCTCAGAGAAATAGCTTTACAGTTATGGCAATCAGTTGTTGTACCTTCCCATATATTAATATCATTTCCACGAAAAATACGAGAATGCCTCTAGTATGAAATTAATAGACAAACAACTCTCTGTCAACCACGTCAACGGTATAGGTATTTGTTGCCCTTCTGTGCAATGCACTGAGGTCGGCTGGATATAAATGGTCCTATTTGATATATAAATATGATGTGGTCCTGTGGAAACTGAATTTCTTCTTTGAATTTCAGGTTTGGAATATTTCAATTGGTTAGTGTGCATGTTCTTTAGCACTAGGATGTGATGATTGAATTGGATATGTTACAAACAGATAGACTTAATAGGAATTGTGATATGCTGCCTTTAGTTGTTTCTATCGGTTGCATGATGCTGTTGGCGACCCTCACAGAATATATTTGAAAGATCAGTTGCAAGAATTCACCAACTATAAGTTTGGCCAACAGATTTTTTGTATGGCGTTGCTTGCTTCTGAAGAGCCATTGCATCTCCATTGTTTCAACCATGCAATGCAAATAAATGAGGACCAAATTACAACAGGGAAACATACCAACTTGAATTTTGGTTACTAATCTGGAAAAAGGAAAGAAAGAAAGTTGATTAAATATTCATATTTCAAGGAATTATGTAATAGGGATTGAAGCAAAAGTGTTTGTACATCATTATTTGTTTTGAAGAGGCTGTGTTTCAGTTATTAGGAGTGCGTGAATTCAAAGTTTCTGTGACAGCTTGGTTATTGGGTTCATTGAGGCCCGTATTTTGTTTGAACATGTTAATGAGGCATGGACACTTAAATTCCTTGATTAATTAAAAATCCTGATATATGTATGCTTTGTGGTTTATACTAGTGTTTCTCTTCCTTCTAGGGTGACCTCACACCACTTGTTGCTTTGGTATCTGGACTCAATTTGATTTTGTTGCAGGCAATTGACCACATTATTAATTCTGCTGCAAAATCAAACTATATGTCTGCTGGTCAGATATCTGTACCTATAGTCTTTAGAGGACCAAATGGTGCTGCTGCTGGAGTTGGTGCACAGCATTCCCAAGTACGTATTCAGTTCTTATACATTGGTAGCCTGCTTCATATTCTTTGGTTTGCTGCATTTGCAGCTACGGCAAAGAATTATGGAGATAGATATTTTATGGGGTATAAATTTGGATCAGTTGAATGCACTAGTCCATGACCTAGTGAGGCTTTCCACAGTCCACGTAAATTTTTGAACCAATGGAAGAGGAAAGGTCTATATTGCAATACGGATGATACTTTGGAATGTCTCTCAAACTAAATGTGCTCCCATTAAATGCATCGAGAAGAATTTAGTTGGTTGAATTTTCATGTTTTGTTCATAGTCTTGCACCGGGAGTATGAGTTTTCTCTCTACACTAGGTAAACATTTCATATTGGGACTGGCAAACCAGAGTGCACGAGATCCCTTGTTACCGGTTGCATTCATGGAGAAGCTTATCAACATATATCATATGATTAATAGAAAATGTAAGCAGAAACTTCCATGTGACATGCGTTGATTTTAGGAAGTGGAAGATCTTAAATTGACAAGTCGTGACTTAAAAAGAAGCAGAAAAATAGAAGAAAATGCCTTGAATGATGTCTGATGGCTTTGTGCAGTGTTATGCAGCATGGTACGGTTCCTGTCCAGGATTAAAGGTGCTGACTCCATACTCATCAGAAGATGCTAGGGGCTTGCTAAAAGCTGCTATAAGGGACCCAGACCCGGTTGTTTTCCTTGAAAATGAGTTGCTGTAAGTATTAAGGCGCATTATGATTTTGACGAGTTTTCTAAGCAGAGCAAAGTCAGTGGTGTGGATCTGATTGTATCCTACAGGTATGGTGAGTCCTTTCCTGTTTCACCAGAGGTTTTGGATTCTAGTTTCTGTCTTCCTATAGGGAAAGCTAAGGTACTTTTCTCTTGACATGATTATCGTTTCTTTTCGTCATTGACTACTGTGATCCTTGCTCACTTCTTAGTTATTGGCAGATAGAACGTGAAGGTAAACATGTGACCATTACTGCTTTCTCCAAGATGGTTGGTTATGCTCTCAAGGTTAGTCAATCTTTTCTCATGTAGGGTCGGACCCTCTGAGTGACTAACCATGATATTAGTTTATGTTTTTTAATAAACCATAGAGCAATCTTTTTTCCATTTTGGTTGCAAAGAACAGATTAGGAGGTTGAAAATGCTAAATCCTGCATGGGTCTGTCTGGTAACGCGGGGTAGAAGTGCTCTGTGGATGATGCTCTTCAGACCGTTGCTTATACATTTTCCTGAAATGTTATTTGTGACTTTTTTGTTGTCTCCCCCTGCATAGGATGGATGGAAATAATTTTGGAGGATACTGAAGTACTCGGTTCCAATTGATACTTTAGACCACTAGGTACAACAACAGGAAATACACGTCTTCTCTACAAAATTATGGAACCTGTTTGTTTCATATACTGGAATCCAGATTCAAAATGGTGCTTATGATGTCAGGGATCCTGAATGCAACTTTTGATGGTTGACAATAAGAAACAGAAAACATAGCTACCGTGTCCACATGCATGCTTTAGCCTTCAGATTACTGCTACCAAAACCGAACTCGGCTTAATTTTGATCCTACACTACAGTCACAGTGGGAGAGATGCTCCTGACATCCGAGAGCCTAAGTTATTATCTGGCTCGTGCAGAATGGACAATTCATTTTTATTTTTCATCATGAGCATAGTCTTTTTTGCAGTGCTTAAAGCACATAACGATTTCCATGCCTAATGAGAGAATGCATTAGTAATGCTTGCATTTCTACGTAACCATTGGTCAAAGACTCAGAAACTCTGTTAGTATCTTTTGTTGCATTTTATGCATATGAAGTATAGACACTGTTGATTCTTTTTGTGAGATCTGCCTTTGTTTGGCCTTGCATTATTGAAAAAGAAAGCGTGATGCCACCTCTATCCTATTGTAGACTGAAAAATCCTCTGCTGTTTGCCGTACGCCAAACTTTTTGTAGAATTTTATCCTTTCGTTTTTCCTTTGGTTTCTTGAAAGTGTTCAACTTTAATTGCTAGCATTTAACCTGTCTTTTTTTTCTTCTTTTGGGAACAAAATAATTGGTATCATGCTCAGGCAGCTGAAATTCTTGCCAAGGAAGGAATTAGTGCTGAGGTAACTTATAAATTTCAAACTTGCTTCCTCGAAGGGGTTTGCAAAATCAATGTGTAGAGGCTTTCTGCTATGGTATTTTGAAAAAGTGATTGCTTCTCTTTTCTGTACAGGTTATAAATCTCCGCTCAATTCGCCCACTTGATAGAGCTGCAATCAATGCTTCTGTCAGAAAAACCAATAGACTCGTAACTGTTGAAGAAGGATTCCCTCAACATGGTGTCGGTGCTGAGATATGGTAACCTTCTTTTCACCACACAGTCTTTTCTCTCTCTCTCTCCATAACATGCTTCCCGTCGTTTGCCAAATGAATTTTGCATCAAATGGTGTTTGTTGCTTTTGACAGTGCATCTGTTGTTGAGGAGAGTTTCGAGTATCTTGATGCACCAGTGGAGAGGATTTCGGCAGCAGATGTTCCCATGCCTTATGCTGCAAATCTTGAGAGGATGGCGGTCCCACAGGTTTGTCTTTGGAAAATTTCTTTCCTTTTGCTTTCAAATACTTCATGCATGGTTGCAGTGTTTGTTAAATGGATAATTCAACTATGAAGGCAAATGGTTTAATAATCTTGTGGCTGTGGATGGGCATCCCTCAGTGTATGATGTGGTTATTAATGACTGCATTTTCTGCTGTGTTTTTCTCAAAGAAACTTGACTGAATAATCCCTAATGGTCCTTCTTGAGATCTTTACAATATGTTGCGAACTTTTCAAAGGAAAAGAATCAAAGATGCAATTGGCTAGTTGTGGGGGCACTAGTGGAATGCCACATTTTGAACTAGGAAATGTGGAATATATATTCCTTAACCTCCTCCAAATTTTCAATCATTTTCTTTCAGGTTAAATATCGTGTTTTCCCTCAATCTTTGGTTCAAATTATGTTATCCTCAAAGTTGTTAATTTGTTATTTTCCATATATAACCATCAAACTTTACCAAGCTAACCAGCATGTATATTTCTCACGCTCATACGCCATGATATGTGTCCAAATGTCTCCTTTTTTAGTGTTTTGAACTGGATAATACTCTTTGGACACTTGCGTGACCCACTTACCCATTGCTTACACTTCCATGAACCACATCTCAAGTTGAACAGAAATTACTCTGGGTGCTTCCAATTAAAATCGAAACAAGGTGTGGATTTCAACCTATTCCTACGTCCTCCTTAGTCTCTTTAGTTTTGGAAGTGAAGAGATCTGTAATCACATATTCACGTGAAAGTTATTGAGCTCAATTAGTTGCTATGGGACAAATTAGAGATGAAGTAATCAAACCAAGTGTCGACTTGCATCGGTTGTGGAACTATTCAATTTAGGAATCCTTTAGAAGATTAAGTAATCAAGCAATCTTTCAACTTTACCCGAAACTGACATTGGTTTGCTCTATCCCGTGTTTCCCTTATTGTTACCTTCTCATAATTATAAGCTGTTTGGTTCTATACAAGACTTTAAAAGCTCAAGGACTTCGAAAAAGAAGAATCGAAGGTTGATGTTGAATTTTAAGCTCCAGGGGCACAATGATAACATATGATTATCCGTTAGATTAGAACCACATGGCTTTTTCTTTGAAATGTTGTTGAGTTGCAGAAGGTTATTAATTTTTCAAGCTGCTAACACAATTTCCTTGGCTTTTGGACATATATTGAATAGATTGAGGATATTGTACGTGCAGCAAAGAGAGCCTGTTACAGATCTGTTCCAATGGCTGCAACTGCTTAAGATTGCCGAGAAATGCCCTGAATTGTCTTTTTTTTTTTTTTTCCTCTTAACATTCTCTTGTATGTGCAACTTATTCTTTATCCACCTTTTTGCCCCCCACCCCCCCTCCCGAAAAAGGCCTTCAAATGGCCTATGTACACTTCTTTTGGGAAATTTGGAAAGTTTTTGCATGGAAAAAATTAAGAGTTTTGTATGATTTTTCTCCAGCATTTAGTTGGGGGATGAATGTTGTGCTATTTCTCTGCTAAAGAAGGCATGGCATTCAGACCAGCAAACTGACTAGGCCGTTGCTCTCTCGCTCTCTCTCTCTCTCTCACACACACACACAGAGGCGCATGTGTATATGCGGAGATGTGTGACAAAACTCGAGTTGAACCAACCCTTTAAAAGAGTCCTAATAAATGGATCTGGGATGGAAGCTTGCATCGAATAAAGGCTTAAATTGTGAACGCGCACATCCATCCAATTTTCAGTCTCGAGTGTGGTGGTTAACTGTGATACCTAAGAGCATCCACAATGTAATAATCAAAACTAAAAAGTTGCTAAACTTAACAATGTTTGTTCAAAAAAGTGCTCACATTGTAATAATCAAATTTAGCAACCTCTTAACAACTCATCAAATTTTGGCCTTTCAATAATCAAAACTAGCAACCTTTTTACCAATAATCAAATCTAATGATCTCCACATTTTCGCAATCAAGCACACTCATCATTACATAAAAACCTTTTCTCTCTCTCAACTATGTTTCCAGAAAATTATTTTTAAAAACTGTTTTTTTTAGGAACTTTAAAAAAAATAGTATTTACAAAAACCTTTGTTTTTAAAAGTGTTTTTACACAAAAAAAAAAAAAATTTAACGGTTTCAAACAGTTTTTCAAAAAAAAATTTTTTTTTTCAAAACTGTTTTCTTTTTGAAAAGAACTATTTTCAAATTGTTTTTACTAAACTATTTTCTTTTAAAAAAAACTATTATTTTTTTTTTCAAAAAGAGTATTCAAATTATTGTCAAAATTTAGTTTTTAAAATTTTGTAGTTTAAAAAGGTGATGTGGCAAGTTTTAGTTATTCAATTTTGATTATTACATTGTGGATCTCTACATTGCTAACCTTAGCAATGCATTAAATGATAACCAAAAGATGATGTGACAACTTTTAATTATTCAATTTTAATTATTACATTACAGATGCTCTAAGTGATACAAGTTTTTGAGCATAACCATCCTCAGAAAATGGATGGAATGTTGCCGAAGAGGTTTTATGCACATGGCTGAATTTAGTGTACTTTCTAAATTAAGGTCGTAACATTATCCATCTGCAGCTCTGCTAGTACAAACCTCGTCATTACTAGAAAGACAAATTTTCTTACATTTCCATTGTCCTATTTTATTTGCTTTCTCTACCATTTTCTCCTTCGCTAAGGGGGCTTTTCCGGTAAGCTAGAAGTTGTTTTAGCTGCTATTTATAGTCAAGTTGTTTCAACTAAACTAAAAATTGTAGAAAATGTATTAGGTGGTTAGAAGAAAATATGTTGAATGTTGTTTAGTAGAAACAACATAACTTTTAACAAAAAAAATTAGTTCGGTGTGAACAACTTCACAAAAGCCGTAAGTTGTAGCGCAAAAATATTAATGGAAATGGGGCCTAAATCCTCTCTCCCCCCCCTTATCCATCCTCAAAACACGGCCTTAGTGTAGGCTCAATATTTTCGTAATTTCCCCCAACCGAGGGCGTTGATTTGCAACACAAACTACTTAACAGTATTACCTCGGAAATACCTCCATTTCAAAATGTTTGTCCAGTCTGCAAAGCAATAATTTCAAAATACAATTTTTTCAACAATTTATTAGCTGTCAATGAGTTCTTTTTTTAATTTTGACTTGTCAAAAAAAAAAGGAGTTCTTTTAATTCTTAGAAAAGATGTACGATTTTATAGTTCTCGTTTTGCGAACCAGATAGACATTTCGGGCCATGGGGAGTATTTAACGTTGCAAACCAGCGCCCCAACCTAAGATAACCTCCTTTGCCAAGGAAAAAAAACCCCTTCTTTTACCACACGCACACACAAAAGAAGGAAAGAAAGAAACTTAAATAAAAAGGAGCCAATAGAAGGAAACTTTTCATTCCATGGGAATTTAACCACCACTAATTTCAAAGAACTGTACAAAGGAGTGGGATTTCATTTCGCACATTATACAATTTAGTCCCTCGAATTACTCTTGTTTGGAGTTTACACAAAATGGTTATACTGGTAAATCTCAGTAAACCTGGAGCAATATGAACAAATATCCATTTTACGGACAAGGGAAGAGGAAAATACCTAATCCAAACAAAATTTGTAGCCCCTCCAATACTTGCTCTCTACCTTCTGCTGGGGAAAACCTCCGAAGCCGATCCTTTATTTTTCCATCTGAAATCCACTGATAGTGCACCTGCGGACGGAATGAAGGCACGAATAAATCTCCGTGATGTCTGGCCGCCCTCTCTTTTTGTTTTCCTCCTCTTAGAAGGCCCAACTGTGGCTGCAGTCTCACTGAAGGCCCCTGATGACTTTGAGTCCTTTGATGAGACAAAGGAAGCGTCAGATGTACCAACAAACGAAATAGGGCCATGAAGCGATTTATCCAGGGTGTGTCCAACTGCTCCGTCCTGATGGGGAGGGGGGAATTTCTCACTCTTGCTCTTAGTATTTGGTTGGTTCAGAACTCTCCACCGCTGGAGATCAACAAACGAAACCATAGTGACAACAATAATCAGCGGAAAGGGTGAACTGTTGAGTGCAGCATGAATTTAAAACGAGCCCAATCGGAAATCAATTCACTAATAGAAATCTCAAAGAACACATCCAAAACGTGTTGGATTTGTGGAGCTTGAGTTGTATGGGAAAACTAACCAACTCGTTTGTAAAACCAACTCCGCTTTGAGTTGTCCAGGGCTTGCAGAGGGGCAACGAGCCCTTGCCCATAGGTGGATCAGCAAAATTTCTTTTGAGTACTAAGGGCATTAAGAAACTTTTATATAAGCCCCAGCATAAATGCTGCCTACTGATTCCTTCATCCGATGATCTTGTGAACATAGGTGTACGCCGTGGATGTGTGCAATCTTGCCTAACCACTTCTATCTGTGTTGTGCTTTTTCGTAGTAGTTGGTTCTTCTCCGCGCTATTGTGTATGTGAGTTTAGTTCGTCACCTAACGGGATGATGTGGCAGTGGCACTTTGAGGTTATGAGCCACGTGGAGGGTATTTTCGGTTGTACCCAATACAAGGCAACATCGTGCTGTACAAGATTTTTGGGTAAAAATCTATTTGTATAGCATTACCATTGAATTCGGAATTTGGTAGACGAAGCTAGAAAACTTACACAGAACAAATAGAAAGAAGGAACTTGTGTAACTTACATCCAAGTTTGCTGGAAGCTCTGCATTGGCTTCCGGAGCTGGGATTGCCCGGCTACCTCGATCCCGGGGTCTTATTCTTCTGTTTCCATCCACGACACTAGATTTCTCACTTAAACCTCTTTGCCTGTAGAGGAGAAGGGAGACAAAATCTTTAAGCATGTCCCAAATCTGCACAGAAAAAATTTTAAGCAAGGAAGAAACAAAACCTTCTTGCTTCTTCATCCCTCAATTTCACATCCCTTTCTTTGCTGGGAGGATATTTTGGTAAACTTGATGGCTCACAAGCATAAGGCTCAGTCGTAAAGAACTGTACAAAGAGACAAGTTTCTATCAAATCATTTAGTCCATCGATGATATTGAATAGCGTACCAAATTAGAACAATATGCTTTTGTGATATGGGAAACTTTGTCAAGCAAATTTATTACACTAGCAAAGTGCAGACACCACATGTTTTAAGTACTCTGTAGGGTTCATATTACAACCAAGTAGTAGCACATGGTTTCTAATGATCCATAACTGGCACTAATACTCATATGCTTGACATGCATTTTTTCTCTCTATTGAATAAGCAAGAAGAAAAGAAAAGAAGACATTCATTCTACATTCACCTAAAATGACAATTGGGATTGAATCCCACGAGAATAATCTGCAAAAGGGGTTCTTGTGGCATAAAAGAAACAGCTGCTAGCCTGCTACATCATTTATACCACTCTCAGCACAAAATGGGTGCACACCCAAAAATTTTACCACCAAAAATTGTACTCTTTTAAAGTATAATTTTAAGAGTCAAGTGAGAAATGAGAATACTCAAGACATAATTCCCCAAACGACAAAAAATGGAACCTTTCCAATGTTGGTCTCCGGCCCACGGACCTATTGGCATGGTCCACATCAACCTGAGCAATGATGAGTCCAAAAATGAAAGATTCTTGTTTTAAGAGTTTCTTGTGATTCCACAACTAATACATGGCCCACAACATGATAAGGCTTGGGTTGAAGATCCTTTTTGAGTTCAACGACCAAGCCTATTGAATCAAACATTTCTTGGATGAATAAGTCCATGAACGATCATAAATAGTTTCTGCTAGTTCTATTCTAGGTTTAAGAAATCTTGCTCTGGGATTGCTACAACGAAAAAGCTTCAACTTAAATTACATTGAAAAATATAACAATTTATCCACTCAACTAAAGTTGACCTGCTACAATCAACAATCTGTCCCTTAGCAAAAATAACCTTTTATTGAAGATTGAGTTCTTTTCTGCTGCTATTATAAAGGAGGGTGGAGTCGGCTCTGATTTTCTGAAAGTTTCCTTACGTGTCTAAAAGAACCAGCCCTTCCGAGTCCATCCCCAAAGTTCCCAGTGGAAAGGTTCAGACTGTACAACTGTGACTTAGTTTAAAAAGCTACCCAAATTGTAATCCTTTTTGGCTGAAAACCAGATGAGACAAGGAAAAGGTACCGTAAGTTTGCAATCATTAGATAACATCATATGGTGAAAACCGGTGAGATCACCAGATTCCATGCGGACAATGTGGAAAACATCGATGTATGAAGTAATCAGCAGATAGAAAAGAGTTATCCTTTGTTTCTAGGAAATGTTGCTGAACAAGTATAGATACTCACTTCGCTATTTAGTGCTGCAGTGGCAGAACCTCGTTCATCGGGGTCAATTGCAAGAAGAGTTTCAATCAGAGGGAGAGAAGGAGGAGGAAAACTTTTGAAGGTTTCTGAGATGCAACTCTTGTATGGCTGTTGTGGCTTGAAAAGAGTTGAGTTTGGCAACTTGGATTTCTTCCAATATTCTTCAGATGGGGACCCACATAACTTAAATATCTTGTGCAGTTGCTCAACCTAGGGATGAAAAGAATATAATTAGTAAATTCAAACCAACTGTTGTTACTCATACAAAAGAAAAAAGAAAATAACATGGCAAGCAAATAAATTGCCCAAATAAGGTAGAATCAATCAAAGTCAGAGATTAAAACAGTCAAATCAGAATAAAGCTGTAAACATAACACAATATTTCTTACGAACTCACAAGGTACCGAGAATTCTCATGGGAGTGTTGCATTTTCCTCCAAGGCTCTAAACTACAACATGTGGACAGGACACTCATATGACTTTCCTAACAGGTCAAACTAGCATTGGACGAGGCAAGGCCATAATTAATACTCATACAAGTGTAAGAGAAATTAAATGAATCTGTTTGGATTAATCAAAATGTCATTTACACATTCATTAGAGAAAATATTCCCAAAAGTACTGAGTTTAGTATCTTCTGTCACCTGACCATTCTTTGATCTTAGAATAATAGTAGACCAATTCCATTGCAAATCAAAGATCCAATGTCAAGGCATCATATGTTGTCGGACAGATGGGAGCTGTAATAGATTCCTGCTTAAAGTGCATATGCAGTAAATGCAAAATTGTGTCCTAATTAAAAAGGATTATTCAAAAGCCAAGACTCATAAGGATGTTCATCATGTCACAAACTAAAAACCTAAATTATTTTTCTCTCAACCAGGATTACGCAATGATTCTTTACATTCAAGACAATGATTGATACAAATAAACATGTTCAGAACATGTCAGTCAAAAGGAAGTCATTATAGTGGCCATGGACTCAATAAAGCAAACACATAAATGTACCTCTGTTCTCCCAGGCATTATTGGTCTCCCAGCAAGTAGCTCCGCCAAAATACATCCAGCGCTCCACAGGTCCACACCAACACCATAATAAGTGGCCCCAAGAAGTAGCTCTGGTGGACGATACCAAAGGGTGACAACCCGACTTGTCATTGGTTGCTTGCGATCAGGATCATAGAAAGAAGCTAGTCCAAAATCAGCTATTTTCAGAATCCCGTCATTGTCAATAAGCAAATTGGAACCTTTGATATCGCGGTGCAATACACCATTCATGTGGCAGTGCTCAAGCCCAGATAACAACTGCTTCATAAACAATTTGATCTGCCACATGAAACATACAAATCTCATCTCTAAAAGCTCTACTTAATCAACTTCGAACATAAACAAATAGGCAGCTAAGAAAGGACAGCATCTAGAAGATGCGAAATGAAGAGGTTGTACTTTGATTAACGAAGAGAAAAGCAAGTCCATTCCCATCTTTTAGCAATTAACACAAGGTCCAACACATTCACAAAATCCAGACATGACTAGGCAACGTGTCTGTTGTGAAAAGAAAAAATACTCCCTCAGCAATATTTCCCTCGTGGTAAGAGAAATCCTGTTTTACAACACAACACCATCCCCATAATTTCCTGCATCCCATCAAACCAAATGTAGTGTTTACCTCAAGCAGTTAACCAGCCCCCACAAGCATTGGAGATAATCCTATTAGCATGTGCAGCTATCTAGTCTTATGAATGATGCGCCAGAAAATCAATTTCCTTACTCGTATCTAGAAACTCTCTCTCAATATTGTAGACTGGCTTAGATGTTTATATAGCTCATAACTCCGTCAGTCCTGATATACGCATTCTCTCAAGTAATCAAGTAAAGGTAATGGTCCACATTAGTCTGTGTTGCACACAAAGAAGAGAAACATCTGAACCATAAATAATGTGTAGAGCAATGGAACATGGGAGACGGAGGGAACTCTTTCTCGTAAAAATGAACTTTTTCTGACCAAAAAGTAATGTTCATCCTACTAAACAATAGAGTAATGGCAAAGCAAGGTATGAGATTATATTGCTCGCTATTCTTGAACACAAGAAAATTCCCATCCCAGCACCCTCACAGCAGCAGATTTTTCCAATGGATATCACTGCTAAAATCTAGTCTTAAGAGAAGGAGACTGAACCAACACTGTCAAACTTTACTTTAAAGAGATGAACTGCAGATTTTCAAACACACAATAAAAAAAAGTTTGCTATTGCAAAATGATGCACGATTAGAAAATAGACTGATATATCAGACAATAATAGGCACATATACAGCAAGGCTTGGAAATTCTACACAAAAGAACTGAAAGGGGCTGCACGATTAGAAGGAAAAAGGGAAGCCAACACGTTGTGGATCATAAATTGATTTTTACAGCCAATCTCTTGAGTGATTGAATAAGCGAGTTTTCATATATATTAGTTTTATCCCTGCAGATCTTACATTCTCGGTAGTCACAACATCTACTAGCAGAATTATCACTAGAATTATCAATAAAGGCTCATGCACTGGGCTCCCTTGTCAGCGGATTGCCAAGACCTTGACTCCCAGCCCGGGCTATTGACCCACCTTTATTAAAACCCAGAATTCATTAGGGGGAAGCACTCAAGTGGATCCCATTTCTCCCCTTTGATGCTCTTCGTATACCTGATAGACAATTTCCTCCCCGAGGGCAGAATTCCATGGTAGAGAAGACTGCAACAAGAACTGGGCCATGAGGGACTGCATTAAGTATAGCAAAAGAAAGGGCCTCCTGATACGGGAGGTAGGGAGGTGATACTAGTTAGGTAATAGAGAGGTCAGGCCTGTAAAATGCCCCCTTCTTAGTGTTTGCATGCTCAATTAGACAAGATACCATCTACCATATTATAGCGGTACAGGCTAGTAATTCTAGAGAAAGAAAAAAAAGTTGCATGGAACACTCATCTCTAGCCTGTAACAAAGGAACAGAGAACTGCTGTAAGCCATCCCAAAGATCCACTAAATGAAGCTGTGATTAGAGTTTGCTATATAATTAGCAGCGAGATTACAATAAAAGAGGATATTGCAAAGTAAAAAAATGTGAAGTCCCTATACGTGGGTTCTGCGGAGTGTGAAATCTCACCGAATTTACATCCCCAGGTCAATGTAACATATCATCACAAGCCCCCACTATAATGACCATTGAAATACTGCATTGGATACCCACAGTAGGCATGGACCCCACGACCTAGAAAAGTCTACTACTGACATGAAAACATAAAACAAGCAAAACTAAAAGACAAATACTATGCAACTAGAAAAACTCATGAACCTAACAATGAAAACAAGAACTAAAAGAAAAAAGTGAGCGTAATAATATCCCAATGACCAAAACAAAAAAATTTACAAAGTGCCATCTTGTAGAATTTAAAGTCTTCTGATTAAAGAAACTCAAAAGTACTTTCCCTTAACTTTCGAAAACAAAAATTACTCTTGCTTTTTGCTTACAATATCCAAAAGGAAAAAATGCACTTTCCAAAATGCAACCAGACAAACTGCACCCTCTTAAGAGCAGCAGACAACAACTTTATACAAAATTCTCAAATTCCAAATACTTCCACACAATCAAGGAAATAGTTTCAATTACTGAGACATGGGTTTGACAATCACCTGTGGTTCTGTGAACTTCTGGCATGCGGCGAGACCGGAGAGATCATGTTCCATGTACTCAAATACAAGGTATAGACTTGAAGACATTCTCGATGTGACAAGGCCTTCAAGCTTTATAACATTAGGATGATCCAGCTTTCTCAAAATAATTATCTCTCGTGCCATGAACTTCAGGCTCTCTGGCTCTAAATTATCACACCTAACTTTCTTCAATGCCACAATCTTCCCTGTAATCAAATCCCTAGCTTTATATACATTGCTATACGTCCCTTGCCCAATCTAAACATACAAAAGCATCACCTGATGTCAGAAAATTATCAAACACATGGCATGTCAATACAAATATACACGGAGCTACCATATACCATTGATTCGTACGGTCATTTTATATAACTGCACAAGTGGCTCGATGCTATTCATTTCGAGTATAATCAATTTTACATTTTGTATACATGTTGAGTGACGTCCAACCAATTGTAATATTATCAACATAGTCAACGCAAGCTCATGACCCGCGCTAACTAGGAATTCGTCGTTGAAGACCAACAATTGCAATGATCTATCTCCACCACGATGATATTTCAAAGATCACCCGGGCCTGTCAGCCTAGGCTATAAACTCGTTGAGTTCATCACGAGTCATGTAACCATTGTAATACAAGGCGGCGGTGATATTACAGTGACATTACAATTGGTTGGACGTTACTTAACATGTTTAGATAATGTAAACTTTGGACTCCCCATCTACTCGCGGTGAGATTGAGTCCCGAGATTAGTCGAGGTACTTGCCTGGACACTCTTGAGTCATCAAAAAGTATAAGACGGCGATAAAAATCGGTGATACAGAGTTCCTCGTATATAATCAGTGTCTCTATATCAAATCATAGTTCGATTTAGGGATTTATGACTATATACCTTATCCAGTTTCTCGAAGGTATTGGCGCGACGAGGAGTCCAGTCCTTGACGGCGTCGCCGGCGACTTCGCACAGCCACGCCGGCCAGCCTTGGCTGGCCTTTGATCCCCACGGCTTCCCCTTCGCCGCAACACCACCGGCGTCCCGATTCCCTTCTCTCTCTACATCCTTCTTAACCCTAACATCACCGTCCCTACCGGATTCGCCCATCTTATTATCCACGGCGCTCCGTCGGGTCTGAGTAGATCGGGATTGCCTCCGCCGGCTCTCCCCGGCAGCGGCCCTGCCGAATACGCAGCCCATGCCGGCTCTCAGGATCTAAAGTCCCATAATTCGCGTGCACGTGCACAAGCGCTTGCCTCGCGCCCTTTAAAAATATCTCAAATTAAAATTGCGTCTTTTAGAAAATATCTCAAATTACTAAAATTCACACTGCTGCTGAACGATTATGTGACTAAGCTCGGTATGGCGTTAGCCGCCGCCGATGATATCTGAGATTTATGAGAATTAGAGGGGGATTTTGGTACACAGGTGGTGTACAGGGGGAGGATTTGGGGAGGGAACAAGGTGGATGGAAAGCGGTGGTGGGTTTGATTGGTTATATACCTTGCTTGGAGTTGGAGTTGGAGTTGGAGTTGGCGTAGGGAAGGGAAAAGGTGGATTGGAATGAGTGGGGGAGAGAGAGAGAGAGAGAGATGGAGTGTGGGAGTTAGAAAGAGAAGGGGGGCGGGGGGGAGGAGAGAGAGACGGCGGGGGAGGAGGGATGTAGATACAGGCGGTGGGAAAAGGGGGGTAGAGAGGTAGTTGTATTTGTACGAGAGAGAGAGAGTAAAAAGGAGTCAGTTGGGGCTTTTACTCCCTGGATTGGATTTTCTGGTTATTGTCGCGGTCTGAGGTTCAATTACGGAATTGCCACTGTAGGCTCAAGACACTCTCCGGTGAAGTAGAGAACATGGCAACTTAACCCCAAGGGAAGTCAAAGGAGAGAGAGCACTCACCAGAAAATTCTCGCTTTTTTTAGCTTACTCCTAATGTACGGGGAAGGGTACTGTTAAGCGGCATACGGATTGAGCAAATCCAAAGGACATCAACCACTACACCAATCGCTTGCGCCGCTGGCGAGATTCGAACCCTCAACTTCCATGTGGAAGAAATAAGAAAACATCATTTACTATAAGCACGTTGGCCGTTTTTTATTGTCACATAATAGAATGTTAGAAGTATGTTAGTTAAACTACTACAAATGAACTAACTGTTGCTCCATCAGCTCGAACCCATTACTTCATTCTTAGGACTCAAAACTCAAGAGAAAAGACCAATATACTTGTGACACAATATATTTTTTTTAATGTTAATTATTGGCAAAGTGCTTTGTTATTCAATTATGATCATCTCTCTTTGGGTACCGTACCACCATCAATACTTCATTATTCATTTTTTCTTAAACTAAAGTTTGATTGAATGCTCAAATGGGTAGTAGTATAATTTGAGTAAAACTATCATCATTGTGATCCCAAAGACAAAGAGGGGGGAAAAAAGAAAGAAAATAAAAGAAAAAGGGCCTCCTACGATATCATGAAGAATGGGGGCGGTACAACAAACAGCAAACAATAAAGAGAAATTGGGCTCACGAGGGGCCTGCATCGCTACCTACTAATAGGCATCTCAAGTTATTCTTCCTCATAATTACTAGTTAGTACTGCATTGTTCGAATGAATTTTTGAGAAATTTTAAAAAAAAAATTATGAAAGTATTAATTGAAAGTAAAGATAATAAGTGGAGAGAGATAGAAAGGAAAACGAAAATAATGATTGAAGAGAGGGGTAATGAGTGGAGAGTAATGATTAAAAATAGGGGTAATAAGTATTTTTTGAGTTTGACGGATCAAAAAAAAAAAAAAAAGAAAGCATTTTTGAGTTGGACTATTTTTTTTTTCAAAAAGGAAAACGAACAAACATTTTTAAAAAATGTTTACCAGACCGACACTTTGTCAGCTAATTTTGTTAGTAATTGCTCAAATATCACAAGATGCTCTACGGCCATAAGCACTACGCTTTGAACAAAAAATAAAAATAAAATTCACCTAATGCGGATGAAACACGCCATCCAGTTCTATGTAATTTGCACGATATATCTGTCTCAGCTTTAGTCCTCCTTAAAAATCATGTCATATTTGTGACTAAAAAGCACCAACACATTTTCGTGCTTTTTTTTTTATTTAAACTTTGACACTAATTTAAATATTTCAACGCGTTTTCAAAATTCAGAGTATAAAAACTTTTTTAAAAAAAAAGTAACTGAAATTTTACGGAAAGAGTATATTATGAATGGATATAGAACTGAAACATTTTTGTACTATTCTTGAAAAGGCTTTGTTCCAACCAAATTCAAAAAATAAATGTGTATTAATTAACTTTAGCTTAAATAATTGGACATTAATAAATATTGATCCGACACTTTAAATTTCCAAAAAAATAGACGTAATTGTAAGCAGAGATTGTCTTCTTACCGTTTGGACTTTGGAGTGTAAAAGTGGAAACTGTGAAAAAGTAACACAGCACTGATGAATGACTGCAAGTTTGACAATTTGTTTGGATTGCAATAAAATTTTCACCAACCACTTGTACCACCCTCTAAAAAGAGTACTTGATTTTCTCATTTATTACAAGCAACACATGGAGGAGAACATGTTGGCAATCTTATTTTATTTTTTTTTATTTAAAAAAACCGTACGATTCCGCACACATTTGCGTCTGAATCTGTGTGCTAAAAATGATTTTTCCGAACAAGAAACCATGTAAGAATTAGATCTTTGTTTTGTTTTCGATATATAATAGTCCACATTTTCGTAGATGTCATCTAAAGTTTTTTTTTTAGAGCATTTATAACTATCTCAAATCACGCTAAAAGATGAAATTTAAAAATACATAAACAGTGCTATAAATATATGGAAATGATTTTCGCACCTCTTTTTTTTTTTCATATTCACACACTCTTTTTTTTTGTTTTTTAGTGGAAAAAATATATACATTTTTAACACTAAAAAAAAAAAAAAAGGTTGTAGATATCAAAAATGGAAGTGTGAAAACCCCTACGCTAAATATTTCCCTTTTTTTTTATTTGAGTTTCCTTCAATCCACAAACCAGAAAAATAAAAGTCTTACGGGTTTTCACATTCTGTCGCGTGCAATCTACATTTTATTCAAAGGTATCTTGTCATAAAAGCTAATAACTTGGTGAAAATTTATTAATAATATCTCACATGCATCATAGTCAACTTAGTTTATGCTACACTTGTTTAATTAAATACTATCTATTTCTGCTAAAGACTTATTTTTTGGGTACGTCGGAAAAGAGCAGTTTATTGCAATTTGGCCACACACCAATAAAATAAAATAAAAACCCATACGTCATATTTGAAATGACCTCTTTGCCCTTTTGCCGTCCAATTGTTTTTAGTGAGCTACACATTGAAAGGCAGAAAAGAATTTTCAGCAGAAGAGTGAGAAAAAAGAAGAAGGGTGATTTAGACTTTTGCGTGACGAAAGTCGTAACCACGCGGGGGGTTATGCGTTTATGTTTAAATGATAGTGATTTTTTCTTTTTCTTTTTTTTGTTGCTAAGTAAATGATATATAAAGAGTGATTGAGTTGAGACCCGATTTTCCCTCTTCTTATTTTTTGAGTCATTATTCAATGCTCTTAGAGCAATGCCACGTGACTGTTCCCTGGACTTTTTCATTACAAAATTGTGTGGGAGCCTCATACTGGTGGTGAAATCCATACAACGCGTGGTGGAAAAGGCCTTTGGCTCGGGGGCAAATAATTTTTTTCCCATTTTTCTTGCCTGCCTTTTTTCCTTGATTTTTTTATTTTGTCATGTTTGAATTCGTATTTAAATCAGAAAGATAAATATTTTGATGCAAAACTTAAAAAATATGCCCTAAAGACGAAAAATAAAATCATCAAGATCCTGGTATCCTTATCTTTTGTAAAGTGTCAAACTGATGGGTTCAAGTGTTTTTACTTTTTAGATTCAGTCGGCTGAGAAGAATCAAATTACAATACATTAGTAAGTCTTAAAAAAAAAACACAAAGATCAAAATAACTTGTTAACAAATGGGTTAATCAAAACACAACGTGAGTATTTTGGGAGTAAACTACATAGTGAGAAGGGTTCAATGAAAGTCTTAATTCTAATAAATAAATAGTAGTAGTAGTATATTGTTTCTTGCCAGTCGTATGAGCAAAAGGATGCATTGTAATAACTACTCCATACGAAAATAAATTCTCCTTTTTTCTCAAACCGAACGCAAAACAATTTTAGCCCCGTTTATTTGAAATAACTAACAGTGAGAAAATCTTTCTAGCGATAATGATATTAACGGTCCCGTACACCGGTCATATAGAATTATATATCTTTCATTTTATGATATTATTTATCCGACGTATCTTTAATTATCGTCGTTAAATTTATATACAATTTGATTTTCCCGAATATATAAAGCCATAGCCACTTAAAGCCCTCCATAATTATTAATTCGTACAATCTTAAGAAATGGGCGTGGGTCCACATCATTGACCTCCTTAACAAATAAAATGGAAGATTATTAAATTAAATTGAACAAAAGCTTGTCAACTCATCGCACCGTATGTGTTCGGCTTCTAGAAACATATTCTTCTACTCCTTTTCGCTTTCCCATTTGGACCAATTAATAATAACAACTAGTAATTTGATGTTAATTAATTTGATGATTAATTAAGCAGCGTAATTAATAAGCCTACGGGAGGGACAAGAAGGTGAATTCAAGACAAGTAACAGGTAGCGACGTATCGGGGGTGTGTATCCCCACGACCTAGCATGTGAAAAGGTTGTACGGTTTAGTTAGAGGTGTGTATAAGTTGGTCCGAACACCCTGCATTGTAAACAAAAAAAAAACGTGCGTGTTTATTTAGTAGTTACAATAAATATTGATTGAATCAAAAATAAAGGAAAAGAATGTGGTACCACGTGGTGCTCGCTCAGCACATTCGAGCCGTCTATTGCGTTTTTTGACGGATTGGATTTGTGAAGATAGAAAAAAGAGAGACAAAGTGTTGGAATGAAAGGAAAGTGAGGATTTCAATCCGACCCGTCCAAAAAGTGTATTAGACGGCCCGAATATACCAAACGGATACCACGTGAAATACACCCGCCCGACACCGAAAAATTCATCGCCCAGCAAGGATCCCCGGATTCCAACCAAGAAACCAAACCCAACATCTCCGACATTCGAGCGAAACCAGCACCTAGAATGTCTAGATGAATTTTGCCTGGGTACTGTATTTTTTATATGGGAGATCATCTTACTCGGACGTGGATAGATACGAAACGGAAAACAAACAAACGCTTCAGGTATCTAGCGAACACAATTTTTTATGAGTGATTTAAACGATACCAAAGTCAAACTGGGCCGACAATATCATCCGAATCGATCATTTTATAAGGCTTATTTGAATATATAAATTAGTAGTAAATTATTTTACAGGTATGATACTATATTTTGATATACTTCTTCCGTTTTATACTGAGCGTCCTATTTTCTCTCTCTAGTCATTTTTTCAAATCAAAAAATCAATTACTTCCGTGTATAATTTTTCGAATTTTTTTCTCGAACCGTATTAAAGATCTCGGTTAGGACTTTAATTTGGCGCAAAAACTTTTGAAAAAGTATACACAGAAGTAGTTCAATTTCTTATTTGAAAAATGACACGACTTCTCATGGTGGATCATCAATATGAAACGGAGGGTCCGGAGGGAGTATCTATTAGTGTCCAACCAAGATAAATAAAATAAAATAAAAAAAAAATTCTCATCAGGATCCTCTCAACGACAAGTACAAGATGAGTGATTTTGGAGCATCTCATTGTGGGCTCAATATGTGCTTATTATTAAAAACTAATAGTATGAGCTTAAAATTTGAGTAGTTGCAAATTTTTGAGAGTGCGTTCGTACACAGCACACGTCTTCGCGTTAATCTTTTTGAACATTGACTCACTTCATCTGGAGAGTCACTGACTCACTGTATCAAAAGTTAGCTAGGAATATTGGAAAGTAGTACGTTCACGAGGGTCTTAGATATTTCTGTCACATCATCACATCGTTTATTTCGACGAAAGAAATTGAAAAAATATCGACAAAAGTTTGAAAAAAAAATTCGCCAAGGCACTTTGAGAAGACAATCTTTTACTAGTTTAGCGTCATCTTGTATGAGCCTCAATTTTTGTCTATACGTTGATAGGGAGTCATCATTTTTGGCTTTCCGGCACCGTCTTTTCGGTTATTTTCTCTTAGATTTTGCTAGATTTGGGAATATTTGTTATATCACATCGTTTGTCCTGATAAGAAGAATTAGAAAAATACAAAGATATAGACCAAAGTTTTATAAAAAAAAAAAAACTCACTAAATATTTATATGATGGTAAAGATACTGAAAAGAGTACTACTGTGTTTTAATTCTTTTAATGTCGTTTCATATGAACTTTTTTTTCAACCTTGGTCCATATATTTCATCGATTTTTCTCGTCGAGGCGAACGATGTGCCGTGTAAAAATCAAATTCAAATTTGATTGAAGAGAAAAACAACCAATAATCTTGCTTTTCCAAGGTGCATGTGCCATAAAGACAATGGCGGTGAATCTAAATGGAGTTAATTTCACCACGGCGACTGGGAATTTTTTTTTCTTTCTCTCGGTGAATCAGTTTTTTCCTAGTTACGTTTTAGAGTGCTTTTACAATAAAGTGGAGTGTAAAAATCAGTTACATATGTTCCTCTCCAATTATGAGACCCGAAATCCCGATCATACTCTAGAAAAAACCAAGATTATAGATACGAAAGAAATTCTGTATAAACGAAGTATGGACCGAAGATATTTTGATAAAGAGATTATCGATAAATCTTCTAAAGTGGAACTTTATATATTCAGGTGTGATCAACGGAGATATTCATATCGGTGAAAGAATATCGAATAACATGAATTACAACAGAATTTTGTGGTGGGTGGACAATGGAAACTAAAGCTTAGGTCAAATCAAAGCGCATGTTAAGGGGGAATATTGACAATTTCTTTCAAATGGGGGGGGGGGGGGGGGGACCAACCAGTTTTAAATTTGACAGAGGTTTAGAAAATGACCCAATCTATATATGGAGAAAATATCAAAATAATTAAGCCAATCTATTTATTTATGGAGGCACACCCGATTTATTTTCATCATCAAACCCCACGAAAACAAATCTGAAAGGTCTCCTTTGAAGTAGTAGTCCATTAGTTGGTAGGAAATTTTCTAATGGGATGGCCCTTAAGTAGACTTTCCTTTTATATGTTGTGTGTCGTTGATATTTTATAGGCAGAGCCGCGCTACAGATGCTGATATCTGAAATAAAAATCTAGCGTTTAAACTCTGGAGTTGTTCGATGGAGGTGCACCGAAAGTGATGCACGTGGGATCCACAAACACCGAACAGCTGCAGACGCGTCTGAGTCCAAAGCATTTTTCTTTTAGCTAAAACAAGTAATATGTTTTCTCAGTATCTTCTTTTTACTATTTCCAGTTTTCACACTTTTTTTTTTTTGGGAAATGATATTGGCACTCTAAAATCAGTGTACTTTTAAAGTCATTTTCCTTTATTTTTTGGAGTGCCTGCATCAATTTTTGGAGTGCCAATATTATTTTCCTTTTTTTTTTTAAATCTCCTTTTGTGTGAATCTACAATAATATCCTTTTATGCGGATAAAATTAAAATTATGAAAGGACAACGTTGTAATTTGACATGAACAAAAACAAAAATACTGCAAATGTAAATTAAGGGAGTGTCGGAATCACTCTCCTGGCCTTTAGCCAATAGTACTGTAGTACTCCCCTTTTTTTGTGTGTGGAAAGGCACTGTAGTACTCCATTAATTTGTCATAAGTCACAGGAGTGTTTGTTGCATTTGAATTTTAGAATAAAAGAGGATTATACAAAATCAAAAGTCAAAAAATTATCAAAAAAATGCAACTTGTTACCTTTAGATTATAGGATCCTGTAATCTGAACAAAAAAATTGAAAGATTGGATCAAATATCTACACTTATCCGGTTGAGCTAATTTTTCACCGATTGCCTCGAAAAATTATTTTAGAATTATTGAGCAGCTCAGATTTATCCTTGTGGGACCCAAAGTGGGTCCCACGTGCCGGTAGGTGCCCAATGTGTCGGTGTCCAAAGAAGGACACGAAAATCACTACCCTAGATTTATCCTTGAAGTAATTGGAGTGGAGTGCAGTTGACACCTCTCTTATACTCCCATGCAGATTGTGTTCGATTCCCGTAAACACCCATCCCCCTCCCCAAGTTTTCTAGGATAGAGTAGATTATGATTAACGATCGATAAAAATAAATATTACCCCTGAATTCATTCTCTTGAAGCCTACTATATACTTTGGCACCTTATGAATCTTAATTCCAAATAAATTAGTATTACCACATTATTATTATTATTATTATTTTTCATAAGTTCCTGTAAGGGCAATTTACCTCTAGGTCCAGAAAATAGAAAGTAATTCCCACCAAGTCTCCTCTAATTAACGAAACACTAAAACCCTATGAAAGTGCCTAAAACCCCAAATATTGAAAGTGCCTAACCCCTAGGGCACCCTATGAAAGTCTTTTAAGCTATAGTCTGCTATAAAAGTTTCCAAACCTAAGCTACCCAATAAAAGTGCCTAAATCGCTAAAACCCTATAATGGAAAGTCCCTAAAACTCCTATGAAAGTGCATAAACCTAAACCATCTATGAAAGCACCTAAACCTAAACTTTAGGTACCTTAAACCCTAGGGTATCCTAAAATCTAAAATCTTAAAGTACCCTAAAACCCATAGGAGTCACTAAAAATCCTAAAATCCTGACTGCTAAGATTTTAGAATGCTAATCTTAGGCACCCATTAGACCCTAAAATCCTAGCATACCCTAAAACCCTAGGGTGACACTTCTATTAATGATAAATGTATTTTTGTAAAAGTGGACTTAGTGGTAATTAAGTACTTCATCTCTCCTTAATGGGAATTAAGTGTTATTATTATTATTATTTTTCGTAAGCTCCTGTAACGTTACTCCATTTTCCTTCTATATGGACTATTCAACAAGACGATGACCACCTTAATTAATGGGCTTGAATTATTCTTGGTTTGAGAAAAGACCAGAATTAAGCAGCCGCTTTGAATGTGTTACGTACGTACGTCTGCATTGCCATTTTTCCTCAGTCGTCACTGTCTTCAATTGATCGATTTCCCTCCCATTCAAGACTTGTTCAAAGGCTGTTTATATTTTTGCCCGGTCAACACATTAATGCAGCTGCTAATGCTAATTTTTAATTCAAAAAAAACCTTTTTGATTTTTCTTACTTATTCAACGAGTACCAATTGATGGGTTTTTCAATTCGTTTACGTCTTTGTCCAAAATGTTCATTACAATCTTTAACCGTTTTTGAAGTACTTCTGGTAATATAACTCGGGGGCGTTCGGGTCGGTTCACGCACGCATCTGCTATTTACTAAAGAATTGATCTCACCCGTCCGCCAGCGAAGGAAACAATTAAAACCGAATAAATTAACTAGTTCCATAAGAGTTGTTGACAGCACACATGAAGTTTGAGACGTATAAGTGGGGAGTAAACCTCTTTCGGACCTGAGTCCTAGGAGGGACTCCTTGGGGTCGGGGTTCATGTTTTTAAGTAGTACTAGTTATACAAAATTCAACCACATTATGCATATATTTTCAAAGATTAGGTCTTTTTTCTTGTGGTCTTCCAAATAGATGGTAGTGCTATTGTTGCAGTGAACACAATATTTCTTTCTTTCTTTTTTGGTTTTTCATAAGTTTGAAAACTCAGAACCTTTCCCCGAAAGGAAGAGTAACGCACCAAACCATGCTAGCGGCCGTGGTAGTATTCGCATAAATTCACTGCAACTGGGTCTCGTGAAGGACTAAATCAGGGGCGGACACAAACGGTAGAGACTGTGACTCTCCCAAACTTCATCCAATTTCACTAGTCTCAATCAATTATTGGGGGCGCGGCTATTTGCAGCCCCCTATTTTCCCCGAAAGTCCGTTAAAAATTTTCAAAAATTATATTTCGGTAACTACATATCGAAAATATATTCAACATTCGGTAAACAACTGCCGAAAATACATTTCGGTAAATAACTGTTGAAAACAATATTATATTTCAGTAACTACATGTTGAAAATATGTTCAACCTTTGGTAAATAACTGCCGAAATGTATAATTTCGGTAATTGGATGCTGAAAATGTATCTCAATTTCGGTAATTGGATGCTGAAAATGTATCTCAATTTCGGCAACTAACTGTCGAAATATATTTCTACAGTTGAAAATTTTTAACGGGTTTTCGGAGAAAATAGGGGGCTGCAAATAGCCGCCCCCTTATTGGGATACTACAAAACATAAGTTTGTAATTTGGTCCCTCGAATATCTGAAAATTATATTACCTTTCCTCCCCGAATTTTAGCTTGGTTCTCTCCAAAACCCAACCAATTTCTTAACTTGTTCCCCTTTTATGTGATCTATAAGTCGTCACTGGATGAGGTATACAAAATCGTACCATACCATGCCGTACCGAAAGACTTGTTTAGTTGATCTTTTTTTTAGTGGAAGAGCAAGAAATACTTGTTTTCGTGTTTTGAGATTAGACTCGCGTAAAGTTAGTAAACTTTGTTCGTCATTCCGCCATTTGTATTTGTTCTTGCTAATGTTCATTGACTGTAATGGGTGACAAGAGGTAACAAAAGTAAGCCCAAAAAGGACAAAACAATAATTAATTAAGATATGTGGGGTTCGTTGCTGCACAAAAGCAAAGCAACACGTCAAGGGCCGTCTCCGTAACACATTGGTGTGGAACCCAACATAAAGCACATAGACCTCAAGCTAATGTGTGGAGAAAAAAGCCTCCCATGAAGATATGTGACATGCATGACCGCTAAATCCCCCCGCCCTCCCTCAAACTTTGGAAAAAACTATTCAAGCGATGCTCTAGTGGCTGTCTCAACCGATCAATCCGAATATGTAGATTCCACACCAATATATGGTGGAAAAAAGAAAAACCATTAGAGCATTTGTTTCGGAGCACTGCTCAATCTCACCAAGCATTGATTGCACAAAAAGACATAAACAAAAGAAAGATTCCACAAAGAACCATGACATTGTAGTAAAACTGAAAGTGAAATAACCACAAAACGAAAGCCACTTGTCGTCCCTCGATTTGCTGTGTTCCAATACTGTGGATAAAACTTGTCTGTCTTTTCCTTTAGCTTCAACCTTTCCATATTGCCAGTCCCAACTCCATTGAAATACCAAAATTTTCCCATTTTTTTCCCCTTTCCAATAGGAAGCTGAGCAATTCAACCGGAGGCGAAATCGGAGAAGGAAAAATGGGGAATGGGTGCTGCCGTGACTCTGATGATATGACTTCGATTTTGCTTGGGTTGGCGGCGGCCATGGCCATCGCAATGGCGTTTTTCATAATTTGTGTTCCCCCTCCAGCAAAGAGAGTTGCAATTTACCATTGCTGTTGAAATTTCCCATGTATTGAACTCATTGGTAGGTTATTTTTTGTTCACCCTTTTCCCTTGGTGTGTCATTGCTTCATTTGTAGAAGTGGGATATTGGAATATCTGATGTATTTGTAGTATTAATATAAGGGAAAAAAGGAAGATGCTTGTGTAGCATCAATTCAATCAATCATGGTTTGTTCCCCTCTTAAAAACGGGGTCCGATCTCTTCTGTTCCGAAAATTCATGTGCCTCTGTGCCGAGAGTTTTTTCGGCTGTTGGATTGTGTGTTTTGTTTTTTATGTTTTAAATCCAATAGCTAAAAAATCTCTCGGCACGGAAGCACGTGGATTTTCGGCACAGAGAATCCTGCCTGCTGAAAAACCCTCTCTAATTATAAAAATGAACTTGTCTTGCAGCTTTATTTTCATATTTATTTATGTATCAGTTCACTTGTCTCTTTTGGTTAAACAAACTGGCCATACAGCTCCATGATAACTCCAAATGCAGCCATCACTAAAAGGATCCCTTCATATAACGATCCTTATTTCCCACGTGACACAAAATAGGATCCATTGCGGTCTCATTTAATGATTCGAGCCTATTATTTTATAAGTCCCAACGTGTTTATCTGTGTCAAAAATCAAGTTTAGCAGATAGTATTGATAAACACTTGGCCAAACTATGTTTGTCTAAAGAGAAATTGACGGTCAAATTCTTATCATTCATTACTCTTGTGAGTTGTGACAAATATGCTTCATTCCGATGGATGCCGATGACTGATCGGCTTGAGTTTTTGCACGGACGGTAAGTGACTCAATAATGGCTCAGATCGTCAAAATGAGTTTCATTTTACGCCATACGAGAAATAGAATATCAATATATAATGATGGCCAAATGAATGAAGAGCTATCGAGAGAACAGCTGCAAGAGCTTGCTGTACATCAGAATTCTTTCTCAACTCCTGGGGCAAAGAAAACTCAACATCTATCGGGTTAGGTTTGGATCTTGAATTTGCTCACGGAAAAGAAAATGTTTGGATCATGCCAATTTGGCATGGTTCATTCTTTATGCTCTCATTTTCTTGAACACAAAAAAAAATATTTGGCAACTAGTTATCTAAACATCTTGCTTAGTATACAACTTATCCTTCAGAAGAACACCGAAAATATATTTGCGAATTCGAAAGAAAAATAACTTTTCCATCAAAACTTGTTTATGAAACGGAAATAATTACTGAATTTGTTCTCAAAAAGTGTTCAGCAAAATTGTTTTGTAAAACAAGAAATCAAACAAGCATACTATGCTTGAGCTTGAGTCGCTTGACTCACAAATCCAACCATAGCATTAGGGGCTTGAGAAAAGGCAAAAGACATAACCAGAGAAAGGATAAAAAACAGCTGTACCATCAGTTTCAAGCAAGGTTTGCAGTGACAATACAAGCCAAAAACGATATGGCAGCAGATCTGTTGCTGCCATCTGAAGGACAACTTGAAGCTTCAATCTGGCCACCATTTGGCTCCATAATTGAGCTGAATCTACTGAGAATGACACTGCTGATTAAGAAGCCAGGAACTCCAGACTCGCATGGACCCCAAAAGGGCTCAATTACCCCCACCAAGGTGCGAGCAAAATAAAGCCTCTCATACGGCATCCAGTCCACAACACTACTTACAGCAACTCGATTTGGCCTTGCAACCGCATAAAAAATATTAGAGGACACTTAAGACCAAATGCTTTGTAAACTCGTCTAACACCAATGTCGTATCTCCTGCTTCACTTCACTCAGTTGAAATATGCACTTACTAGTACTAGATTAGTTAAATCCAGATGCTTGCATACACCTCATCTATCCATCAAAAACATAGAACTGACACCGAGTTCAATTTTACCCTCCATCTTATTAGTTGAAATGGTGTAAGTCCCACCCGTACAATACTATTTTTGGTAAACATTGCGTCACTTTGTGGTGGGATCCACACCATTTCAATTTCAACCAATAGGAAGGAGGGTAATGTTCCCCCTCTTAAGTGGAGGGTGAACAAAACTCAACTCACAGACACCCCAACCTAAGACCACAACACAGATTTGCAGTCAAGTAGGCCAATCTCCTGAGAAATTAACGTGGTCATATCCAGCCTGAAGTTTGAATCAACAAAACTAGAGAGATGAAAACCATCGAATTTCCCTAATGAAGTGAGTTATAAACCATACTGCCTTCTCATTAAGATTGCAGTAGCCCGTGAAGTCAAACTCATTATTATATGATTGATACCAATGGATACATTCCGATAGCTGTTTTCAACTTCCAACAAAAGTTGCACAACCGAACTAGCTACCAATTAGGAAAGAGTGATGTCGATGTAACGATGTAGGGAGATAATGTTCATGAAGGATGAACGCAGAGTCTGGAACAAAAGAAAAATAACCAGAAGATAGAAAAGCTAATCTATAACGAACAGCTTATACTGCAATGAATCCATTCCTGTCTGTATAGTTTCCAACCTTTTGCATTGGCACAGAAAATTCCAAAGTTGAAATAAATGGAATCTTGCTGAATCATTCTAACCAGAGCAAAGCTTTTCAAGAGCCATGTTCTCATCACCGCCAACGCTCTCCAGCGTACTTCTCACCAGAGCCTCGGGGAATCCCATCTCCACCAGCTTTTTTACCTGTGAGAATCCAACATCAGCTGTCGGAATATCTAATTGGGAAAATTAAAATTCAACTATGAAAGAATATATTAAAATTTGTAAGTTGTTTCAGTAAGGTAGAAGAGAGACTAAAAAGCATAAGGTTAAATAATGTAGAAAGAAGATTCTTTGCACCTTATCCTCAATCCCAAGAGCTGACGTCCTAGCAAAGGTTTCCGTCCAGTAACGAGCTGTGGCTGCAAAGGTCTGGTAGTCTCGAAGATACTAAAATGGACACAAGCAGACGGTGCTAAAAAACTAGCAAGAATTGGTTTAACCAAGGTATGTCATGGGAGAAGCAAGCAATGTACTGTAATAATCACTTCGAATCCAAAATGTCCACATACGACTATTTTTACACGTACTTGGGGTATGGGTGTCGGCTCTGGCATGCGTGAATGTAAGATTCATCTAGGTCCTATGTCTAAGGAACAGATGTCGGCTGTGGGCATAGTTGTCAAAGGCACGCCTAGGCACATCCCCAACGCCTTGCTGACCCCAGGCGAGGTGACTTGAAAAAGGCGAGCAAAAAGCGCAAAAAAGCGACAAGGCGTGAAAAAGTGCGCTTCTTTCAAATTGATCAAAAAAGCACGTTTCTTTCCAAAAAGAGCACAAAAAGCGAGCTTTTTTCAAAAAAGCGCACATAACACAATTATTTTCAGAAATAAATATTTTTTCGCATAGGTGCGCCTCTCTTCAAAAAGGCGCGCGCCTAGCCTTGCGCCTCTCGCCTCAGGCCCAACAGAACTTTGCGCCTCGGTGCGCCTTTCACCCTTGACAACTATGGCTGTGGGTACGTCGACATGGAAAAATATTCGTAGTTCTTAATATATTCTTCACTAGGGTAAAATGGAGTTTGAAGGAAGCAATCAGGCATTTCAGATTACCAAAATATGTTTCTTTGGTGAATGTCCAACCACAGAAGTCAGACTCATATTCCATATCATTACCCAAGCTTCAAGTGTTTGACTAACAGAGTCCACGTAATATAGCATGCAAACACCAAGCTAGAGGCGTATAGTACAAATCACACCTGTTGTGCTACTACAGCATCTTGTGGATCATCAGGTTCAGGAGCAGAAAGTAATGCTTGTACAGAGAGGAGTGCTGTTTTTAGGGTTAGTGCGGGGCTCCATTGGTCCTTTAGAATGTCCAGGCATATTGCTCCACTTTGACTGCTGATATTGGGATGCCTTCAATAGGTGATTTCCACACAAAAAGATTCAGTTGCTCTATAATATCATGCATCAAGGAATAAAAAGTGCCAAGCAAATCATCTTGTTTGAAAAGCCTAGAAGAAAAGGCTGAGCAGATGAACGTGAAGCCATAGTTTCTAAACTCATGATACCTAGAACGCAGATCACTCTGGTAAGAGTTGCAAATTATAATATGATACAGGTAGGCTTCTGATAAGATTAGAATTTACTTGTATCAGGTGATCAGTTTTAAATAGAACATTCTGTTTTCACAAATATTCGGATTTCTAGGATTGCTATGACCAACTTTCATACATTTTAACTTACCAAAGGTCCAGACCGTCCATTTTGAAATATTTAAAAAAAACTTACCAAAGGTCCACATTCTCGTTCAGTAAATTCACAACTTTGGAGTGAAGGTGTGTCAGGTTTTGGAATGTGCATTCGAAAACATAATCAGTCAGCGCATTAAAATCTCTTGGTCGTACATGTCTCCCCATTGACAGAAGGTCTGTTTGCCAATTTAAAAGCCTTACTTCACCCTACTTGCATATCCATTACCTCTTGTTTTCCTCAATTCTTCCTCTAGAGTTTACAAGCAAGCTTAAATGGAGACCAGAATCACTACTGACAATTTCCTGTCGGGTTTGTGCTGCTAGAGCAGAATAAACACTGAACACCAAAAGTTTACTGCTTCTGACTGCAAACACAATAACCTCCAAATACAAAGTCTACCTATACCTTCATCTTAAATTTCAGCCAGAATTGATGTTACACTTTGTGGGTCCCACATCTACAGATACAGGTCGAGATGAACAGTCTGAAACTATACAGATTTCTCCTAGTGAGATGGTTGATTTTTCTTTTCAAAATTCCAAATTGTCAAGTGTTACAAGAACCAGTCATACAAAGTACCAAGGATGAGTAGAGGCTAGAGTATTCCACCATGAATCATTTTCTTAATGGAGTACATTTGAAAGATATAGTCAAGGGAGAATACCGCTGCTACTATTTTCTGATTACGCAACTTGATTTGAGCGAGAATACCTTTGGAAATCCTCAAAGGCAAGGTTGTCTATTGTTGACATTTTGCTTCTTATCATGAGGGGCGCAGAAAAGTTTCCTATTGGATCGTACGTGGCAGCTGGTATAGATGAATAAAGGCGGAAAATTCTTTCTATTTTGTTTAATCATTTCTTTGTTCTCAAAAGAACGAGGCATAAACCGCATTTCTAGGACTCACCCTTTTTGGGCACCATGAGGACTAGAAACAGAGTGGATCTTAATTAGACAGAGTGCTTCCTAATTGATGTCTTACGATATCTTAATTCAACTTCCTGTGAATGTAGTACAACATACTATTCAAAAGCAGATTTTCAAAGAAATTTCACCCCATGTTTTATGGATCCTCCTAAATGTAGAAAATATTTGTGCTCAACACTTAGATAAGGGTGTAGAATCCATGCCAGACACATTTAGTTGGACATACACCGAGCAAGCGAATTTTGTAATTCAAAATCCCCATGAACGATCCTTGGAACTCCTATATTATGCATGAAATGTCTAAGGCAATTTTTAAAAACTATTTATCCGAGAAAACAAAAGAAATATACGAACAGATTTGAATATTTTGGTGTACACCTGATTCCTTGAGATTGAAATTGGACGAAGCAGACACTTAGACACATAACCTTAGACACATAACCGCACCTGATACCTGTACGGTTGTATCCAAGTCCATGCAAGATATATTTCAAGAGCTGAAGGTGCATTTCCCAATAGAAAAATGGGTCTCAGAAGCAAATATAAGGGGACTATAAGTACCTTTACCTCTCAAGAGGTTAAACTTCTCCTTTTGGGGTGCGTGGTGGGTTTGCCACTCTCTGATGGGCATACCACCATTTATGAACACTAAAACCCCTTCCCATCTTATGCAAGAGGTAGGAAAAATAAAAATGTTAAAAGTTTCTTGCTGCATACCTACGATTTGCTTTGGAAAGAAAGAGAATTCTACACAAAAAAGCACTTAACAATTTCTGTTAACATACCAAACTTTGGTAGCGAATTGCATCCGCGGAGGCTCAAAAGGGTACCCATCTGCCAAAACAACATAACAGTGAAAGTAAATAATAAGGGTTAAGGAGCAATATCTTTACATTCCGAATTAACAACAAATGACTGACATAAAATATATCCATATCAAGACCTCAAAAAACTCTCTAAGGCTCCCTTGGACATGTAAAATTCTGCAATTGATTTGCAGTTTCGCTGAATACTTTAAGACTTTAAGTAATCATTAATTCCTAAGGACTGCCCTTCCAGCACATTTCCATTCGTAGCTAGCTAGCACTAGAAATGATTCCCAAGTAGTTTGGTGAATACTACTGGATGTACTAGAACCTTACTAGTGCTTAGCGATCACACAACCATAATCGCAAACAATTGGATACACAACAATAACAGTCCCCATGTAATCGCTCAAAATTCTTAATCGCTGAAAACCCAAAACCCTAAATTGCAAACAAATTTTTGCAAAAGTACGTAAAATATCAGCTGCTAACGGCAAAATCAGATACCTGAAATCACTAATTTAATGGTAACAAGAAACAATCAATGCAGAAGATATATCTTTTAGTATGTCAATTAAGTTATTAACTATAGACGCAAAATCACACAACAAGAAAAATAATAACTGTCCTAAATGGACACTTAATGATGGGCTATCGGTTGGGCTTAGTAAAATAGTCCAACCTAAAGCCCAAGCCCATCGACCCTAGGTGGAGTAGTCTATAAATTGTACATTAACCAAGCTCAAACGGAAAATTTTTCAGTGCCGAGCGGGTATCACGTGGTGCCCGCTCGGCCATCCCAACTGTCCATTTTATTTTTGAACGGCTCAGATTTGGAGAGGGAAAAGGAGAGAGAAAGTGTTTGAAAGAGAGGAGAGAGAGTGTTTTAATCCGAGCCGTCCAAAAGTGTATCGGACGGCTCGGATTGGCCGAGCGGATGCCACGTGGGCAATACCCGCTCGGCACTGAAAAATTCCTCCAGCTTGGGTATTTACCCAAAAAAAGAGAAGCTCCAAGCTTGGGTGACTTGGGTGGATAAAGTCTCACACTTTATATTCATATACTTAATATACTCTTCTGCCACTTGGAATAAAATAAAAAGGAACAATAATTGTCGACAAATGGAACGGTTCGTAAGCTACTGAAAACCCTAATCCCTGAATCTTTAACCTGACTAACAAAAGACAACGGCCCTAATAACAACAAGAACAATAGATTATCGCAAAGGGGTAAAATTTCCTAAGGAAACAAGGACAATAAACAACCGACAGTATGTATAGGTGTAAGCATAGGTACCGGGCAAGACGATGTCGATGTTGAAGTTGCCGCCTTCGTAAGGAGTGGCGAGAGGGCCTGGGATGGTACCGGTCAGATGAGTGAGACTGTTGTTGTCGCCTTTGAGCTTGATGCTTATACCGGACACGTCGATGTCCTTGTTGCATTCTTGGAGCTCCTTCTGTACTCGAGCGAAGTCCACCATCTTTCAAACCAATTCTTCAGAGAGAGAGAATTAAAATGGAGAATGTTGTGGATTTGGAAGGTTTCCTTTACTCTCACTCTCTCTCTGTGATGCTTTACCTTCCCTCGGGGAAAAGTGAGAGAGAGAGAGAGAGAGAGAGTGGGTGTAGTGTGGAATCTACGGGCGAGAGAGCAGAGGATGAAAGAAGAAACCAATGGAAGAGAAGCGGTTACGCGGTACGTGATCGGGCTGGGCCCTGGATTAGAACTTTTTTTTTTTTATCCGCGCCCTGGATTAGAACTGAAAGTGAACTGTTATGCACTAGCCGCCGGAGAAACTTTTAGGTATGCCGGGATATCGAGCCGTATCCCTCCGGTCCGTTTCTTATTTTTCGATCATATTTGGATGATCGGCTCCGTTCATTATATAGAGTTTGGCAAAAACCTTCAATCAAACCAAAAATTGTGTTCTTTAAACTTTATTTGATACTTGATCGGCACACGTGAATATTGCAAACATGGCAAAACTGAATTTAAATTCAGTGTGTTTTTTGACCCAGTTTTGGTTTTCTTCAATTTTCATGTGCGCCGATTATGTATCAAATAAAATCTGATAAACACAATTTTTGATATAATTAAAATTCTTGCCGAACTCTACAAAATGAACGAAATCGATCATCTAAATGCGATCGAAAAATGACCGAAAAATAAAAAACGGATTAGGGAGATACCATGGGGCTTGGTATCTCGATATACCTAAAAGTTTCTCAGCCAGTGTACGCTTTTTGATCAAAAACTTTCACTCCACACTACCCTGGTGCCCAACAATTGCTTTACCACTATTATTTTACGAGACAAATCATTCTCCTTGATAATATATTATTTTTAATTTAAAACATAAGTTTTTTCTCCGTCTTCATTCTTTAGTTCATTTTGAGAGTTTGTGTCACTTTTCAATTCATTATATCTTATAATTTATAATTATTTTAGGTTATTTAAAAGCGCTCATTGAAATCTATCAAACAAGATTCATATTGCATATAAATAGTATTACCAATTAAAAATTATAATTAGTTTTTTATCCAATTGGGATAATATGAGGGACATAAAAATGGGAATAGATGGAGTACTTATTTTAGTTAATGGAACACACTCACTTGAGAGTTAACATCTGAATCATACCATTGATTTCCACACACATTTTTCCTTCATCTGTTCTTGAGAGAACCCCCAATATAAGGAAGGGTTTGGACCAGTGGGTATGAGAAAACAACTAATGAGCTTGCCTCTAAGATGCCGCGAGTTTGAATTTTAAGAAGGCTAAATATTTCAAACATTGGGGCCACTAAAGGTTTGCCTGATCGTTAACTTGAGGATCCCGAAATTGGTCAAGGCGCAAGAAGCTGGCCTAGTAGACATACGATTCTTTAAATAAAAAAAAATAAAAAAACAGATGCGAGGTAAGAGAAATTGAAAACAACTCTCCCAAGGTTTCAGATTCGATTCTCCTTTCCTACAATCCCATATATAAGCGTGTGAAACGACTATGGGAGGGGCTGATAAAGATTAGTTCGAGACATTCTGCATTACTCAAAACAAAAACAAAAAACAAAAATTGAAAAAGGAATTCAACATTGCTTCTTGAAATTATATTCGAGCCAACAAAGCCCTAAATTGTAGTCCAAAAAATCCATAACCTTCTTTCCTTTCATTTGGGCTTTCATAGGCCCAAAATATAGAATTGTTCGGTCGTGTTGAGATGGCTTTATAAGTTGCTGGGCCGATGTTCATCCTATACTGAATCCAGATAAGTACCCAATCCAGCATAAGGGTGATTTTTTTTTTCTTTTTTCTCTCTCTCTTCTTTTTTTTTTTTGTCAAAATGGTAGAAATTTCATTGACAATCATACAAAATAACCGAATACTAGTAATTAGTCATAGTATTTAGTTTAAAGAAGGGATTGGACTACGGCTATGTTTTGATGACCAATAGAAAAGAGAATGTTATTAGTACCTAGATCCATTTTCGTAACCTAACTCTTCAAATTAATCTCATTCCGGTATTTAAATTAATTCTTAATTCAGAAGAGTAATCCAGAAATTTCAATTTTAAATGTTTTTAGAGACCGTGGTATCATGGTATGTATTTCATGAGTAGATCGGTAACTAGAAACGATTCAATATCTCAGTACTTTTTCCAGAATCGAAAACACATTCTTATTCCATTCAAAAACTTGTTATGGCATATTTGAGTTTCACACATTTTATTTGTATCTCAATCTTTGATTGGGACACACATGGCTTTCACCATTTAACTCTTTCATATTTCAATCTTTTGCTCACCAATCCTCATTTGGGACATAAGATTGAATTGGGTCATGACCATCCAATCTCGTTCACTTCCTTATGTTCCAAATTAAGCATAATGTCAATCGAATGCGAAAATGGATCGAATTTGTTACACACCGAATAAGTACCATCTCTGTTTGAAAATAAAAGACTTTCTTTGGATAATAGGGTGTCTAGACTAGCTTACAGACACCTAAACTAATTTCTTTGAAAATTAGCGATATGACAAACCTCGATCGAGTTAAAAAGAAAATGACTCTGGAACTATTTCTTTGCGTGGAGGTGATGCATACAAGGAACCTCTAGGTCGATCACCACCAAATGGTTGGTTCAATGGATACTCGATCGGAGTTTCTCGGAAAAGTTTCGGTTCAAGTCTCTGTAACCGCTTGGTGGGCCTAAACATTGTCTTCCGTGCCATCGCACGAGGTCATGCATGAAAATATTAGTTTCGATCCTGACATGGGTGTGGTAGGACGTGACTATGCGGTGTTAAAGGCAATAGGCGGACATGTTAAGTTAACCTACCTGTACGTCCCGATCGTCACACCAAAAAAAGGAAACTTCACCTCTGTTTCAAACGGAAAATGTTGATCCAATCCTTCATTTTCTGAAAGCGCTGCGGAGGTAAGAGAATTCTATTACTCAAACCTACGACTATGATTGTTGAACCTTTTAGTATGGAGAAATATAGAAGGGAAAAGAGTGCAAACAGCCACCACTTCCCCAAACGGATTAGAACTTGATGTTGGGCAACTTACATAAACATTGACTAATCTGTGAGTAACCGATGTCACTGCATACTAGCCGCACTATAGCTAAGGGTGATAAACGAGCCAAACAGGTAGTTGATCAAGCTTGATTTGATAATTTAACGACCTTAAAAAATATGATCAAGGTTACCTTCTTTTTGAGACGAGCCGATGTCAAAAGAGCCTTAATCAACTTGTACTTTTTATACATAATAAGTTCAACGAGCCGAGTAGTAGCTTGTTCAAGCTTGGCTTGAAATCTTAACGAGCTTTAAAAAAAATGTTCAAGATTGATTTGTTTATGTAACAAATCAATCTTGAACAAGTTTTTAGCGAACGAACCCGAACTTTAGACTCTAAATAGCTTAATTCGTTTAGCAGCCTTAACTATAGCCGGATCGTTTTTAAAAACTGATACACAACTCATTCGTCTTAGAATTGCAAAGTTGAGCTGAAAGTGGAAAAAGTTGGAAACGACCTTTTTTGGGACTTAAGACTGATCCACTCTCTCTCTCTCTCTCTCTCTCTCTAAACATATATAAATGCTCGCCATAGCATCCCATTTCCATATCATTCACCACCAACTCCCTTGTTTTTGCTCTGTTTTCTTCCATTTCTACGTCCTTGAACTGCCCTTATAGACCATGGATATTATTGAACCAAAAAACATGCAAGACCCACGTCCCAAAACACAAAAATACTACTTGGCATCCCAAATTTCCTTGAGATCTTTGGCAGCTGTTGTTTCATTAACTGCTGCAACGCTTGCGATCACCGATAAGCAGATTATCACCATCTCTGGCATCGAGTTGGAGGCCCGATACAGCTACTCCTCCGCTTTCAAGTAAAAATATATAATCACTCCAAAGCCAAAAATCCCAATCCCGAATTCCTACTCTACACACAAACTAACACACACACATTGTAATGTTTCACCATACACCTCTAGTATGGGGTGTGTGGTACACCTTAATATACAAATTTTTGTAGCTCAAGATTGGAATTTTTGTGGTTCTAATATGGTACGTCAAATATACAAACCCATACAAACTTTTGTAATCCCTAAACGCCCGGGCAGAACCTAAAAATCGGTGCAAGAGTATAAGTTCATAGAGCAGGTAATGGACACTTCATTTGGTGAGGGTTCGAATTCTACGCCCACTCCCCTTTCCCCTAGGATGTATAGTGTAGAATAGAATTTTCTTGGATAAAAAAAAAAACCATAGGAGTAGAATTTTTTTTGGTGTTGGTTACGAAGTTTTGTGGTCTAAGATACAAACGTTTATGCGAAAAATCATATAAATGCTGGGAAATCCTTAGGCTACGCTAATTTTGATTTTATACAATTCTTCACTTGTCTAATTGAAATCTAGGGTAACAAATTATCACAACGTGACATATTTGATCTTATTTTTTTGTCCAAATTAGATACTCTAAAGTTAGTAGCAATCCCGGCCCGCGTTCTATTAGATAGCTGCTGAGCTGTATAGGAAAAATGTATCATCAACTAATTTTCAATTGTGGGTTAAAAAATCATTGATACAACGTAGTCAATACCTCAGTCAATCTCTTGAGGTTAGTTCTCCAGTTTATGTCAATCAAATCTGCAAAATTCGAAAAACTAACATCTATATTTCCGAAAATCCTCTTAGATTGGCCTCAAATCTCTGAAGTTCAAATTATGGTTTTGGCCTTCATACGTAAATGTATAAAAAGAGAGAGGAAGTGCTTAAGATTTTCACAAATTTTGCAGGTACTTTGCTTCTGCAACGATAATCGCATGCGTCTTCTCTGTGGTGTCGTTGATCATAGCTATCGATCTTGACCGAAAACGCTCGGATTCAAAAATCTATTTCTACATGTTTCTGCATGATCTGGTAACGTTCTTCCCAAAATTAAGCATATTAACCAACATTATGAAGTCGGATCAAAATGATTTGGAGTTGAATTTTGACAGGTTGGGACAGCAATGGCAATTTCGGCAACCTCTGCCGCCACTGCAATTGGGTTAGTGGCCAGAGATGGGAATAATTACCTTGGTTGGATGGCCATTTGCGGAGATTTTGTTAAATTCTGCAACAAAATGACCGTTGCTGTCGTTCTCTCCTACTTCAGTTTCGCGTTGTATCTACTTCTCACAATCATTTCCGCCAAAAAAATTCAGGCTTGAAGCTCTGTTTCTCTCAATTGAAGAGAATGGAAGCTCATCGGGGGCAGCGATGGCGATGATTGTTACGGAATGATCAGGTTTTGAACATCTCGGTTGACATATAGATATATTAGTAGTAGTTGATACACATGTATATGATATATATTTGGTATGTTCGCATCCAACAGTTTGTTGACTTCATCCACAGCTCACACCTGTTTCCTCCACTATGTATCAGATGAAGAAACAATTCAAATTACATCGGTTGTTACGTATATCAACTATTTGTAACCTAGATTTACATCGCCAATTACATTGGTTGGCGCTGTCCCCCGAACCCTCACGGAAATACGACCTGAAACGAATGAGGCTTCACAGGTCCAACATGGTAGCTTTTAATATATAGTCCATTCATATGGTCATAATCAAACAACCGGGCCCTTTGCTAAAGAATGGATTGAAAACTGGCATGGCTTAAGCAACAACTGCACATTAAAGTCAAACAAGGCTCAATTTGTAAACTTGTAAAAGAGAGGAAGCAACCGAATACCTTTTGCTTAATGCAATAGGAGCAGCAGCAGGAGTTTTCTGCAACCTCCTGGAGGCAGCAGCACTTTTCACCAAACACAGTCCCAGGTGTCTGATATATGTGGTTCTTGTTTTGATGTCGAGTTCTATGCGTGTCGGAGGTTAGATTTCGCAAACGTGAGGAAATATCATGCGGAAGCGAGATACATGCATATAGTTTTATCTCAACTACAAGCAGCGGAGTAAACAAATTTACCATATAAGCAAAGATTCAGGATAAAACAAATAAGCTAGTACGCAAGGGTTACCAAATGGACCCCAAGTACATCACATTTGGAATGGCTAATTTCGACGAGAAAAGAAAAGAATTTAGCCTCTCATCCCTGAAACATAAACCCTTTGTTTACAACATTTTCTTCTGATTTATCCATATAAAAGGGAGTCTTTTTTTATCATCATGTGTTTCCAAAAGAGAATCCTTTTAAGTCCTTTTCATTAAACAAGTGCAGAAAATCAGAGACGCAGATAGAATTCTACCGATCCTTACCTGTTCTAGTCACTACTTGTCTACCAGCAGCATATAAGAAAAGCAGAGTGTGGGACAAAGTGCAAGACAAATGCACATGGACTAAACCTACCAACCATACCAAATATGCTCCATTGATGGGCATCTTTAACAGATTGGCATCATAACAATCTAATTAATTGAAACAGATCGATACCATATAGGCAACAAAACGCTTCAGATAGATATTCTGCAAGCAAAGCATTTTGAGGTCGTGGATTATGCATGCAACACAGATATCATTTCTGTATGTATCATCTATCTTACATGACTCGAAAATAGGTTTCGGATATGGGTATGTATCAAAGCACCGGATTCATTCAATCCTTAGTCAAGGGCATCGGGACATGCAATATAATCATAATTTTTTTTATACAGGATTTCATTCATTGTCTTAGATAAGTTGTGTTTACAAAGTGGCTTAGATCATTACTTCCATAATATGGAAATCATTTGCATAGTTCCTACAGTAAACATGAATACTAAATATGCGTAGCATTTTGATCAGTCACTTCTCACGCTCTAAGAGGAGGGTGACTGTATAAGTTTTCGAGAAGTTTCACTCTTGTGCGTTCTTGAATTCATGAAGAGAGATCAAGAGAAAACATAACATTAGCAGCAGTAGAATTTCCTTCTTTACTTGAGAGTAAAGAAAATGAACAAATTTATTTGGAAAAAAGAACTGATTTTCATTTTGTTTACCCACGCTATGCATTAGTGATGTGATTCTTCTTTAATTTTCCTATTCTTGACAAATCGCATTTCCAAACATACCACTAGAGAACATACCAACAACTGCGTTCTAACAACAATTAAGCAAGAGTAATGGAATCTGCAGTAGAATGTTTGTCAAACTATTAAAATGGGAAAGAAAATGGGTTATTCCAATAAGCAAGGCAAACATATTACAAAAGAGTTTAGCACGCTCTTCAAATTAGGGACATGGCACGTGTACATAAACTAAGTGAAGCCTCCTCACCTCTAGCACCAACTACGGAAAAGAAAAAAAATCAAATGATACAATTCAATAACCAAAAAAACAAGTATCTCAGAAAGCAAAGAAAAATAACCATGGGAATCAAACAAGAAGCATGACAATATAATGAGCTCAATGGAAAGACTATCTTTGACAATTAGCTAGAGAAACACAAAAGAAAGGTTAACAGTAATGCCTAAATCATCATAACAATAAGCCGGCAAAATGGAATCCATGGAAGAATGATTATTGATCCCTTAAATAGAGACAGATATGGGTATCTAAACAACCAAAGCAAGTCATGGATATTGCCACCGTGGTAGGTGGTAGCTTGGTGGTTAATGGGTTACTTCCACAAAGTTTGGGTCCTGGGCAGTCACAGGTTCGAGTCGTGCTGTCAACACCCTCAACCATGCCCTCCAGCAGAGTCAATTAAGTTCCTACCTCCAGGTCGCTTGCCTATGGTAGGGCATAGCTCTTTGGTCCCTTCCAAGATCCACCACGGGTTTAGAGTCCCTATTGTCACACCTAGGGGACGGATGCTACACCTGGTCGCCGCTTCACCCACTTTTTAGACAGTGGAAAATAGTCAAGGATATTGCTTAGAATTTAGAAAGTAGCATAATCTAACAGTACAATTAGATAAATCGCAAATGGCCCATAATTAAGTGAAATCTACTCTTTCGCACCAACTGCATCAAAGGACTAAAAATGCTCAACAGCCCATCAAGAAAGCATCTCAAGCCAAACAAAAGCTATAATGAGGATCGTATACAAGAAGCAAGAGCACTCCATAAACAGCACAACTTATTGTACAATACTACAATGTGTGAGCTCAAGAAAATACATCCTTATTAGTAATTTAATGTCTTTGGCAGAAAAGCACAAAAATCCAACCAAGTTAGCTCACCAAACGGAGATTACACCTCTAAACAGAAGCTTTCACCAGCAATTAGACTAATCAACATGTACTCATCTACCACGAATCCTAAGAGCAAATATGAACAAATTAACTAACCAAGAGAAAGCAAGCCAAAAAAGCACAATCTAGTATACATACAGATCAAATAATTTGCCGGCGACCCCCAATCTTCTACGGTCTTGCAAAAACGCCCCAAATCTTTCCCTTTCCAAGGCTTTCCAGCAGCTTCTTAGCCCCCTCCACATCCATCTCAACGAGTTTTTGCAAGAAGCCACAAGCACCGGCCGCGATCATCTGTTTCCGGCACTTCTTGGAATGAACAAGTGAGGCCAACAGAGAAACAGGGTATTTCCTATCCAAATTCCTCGTCAAAGGATCCAAAAGCTGCACTGCAACAACAATCCCCCTCTCTTCTTTCCTAAAAACGCTTCGATTCCCAGCAAAACCCATCAGATTCGACAGCGCCTTCGCAGCCGATTCTCTCTCCTCCCCCACTTTGCCTTCCATCATCCTAACCAGCGGCGCAATGCACCCCAATTCCCCCAACTCCTTTCGGGTTTTCGTATTAAAGCCCAATTCGTAAACCGCTTTGGCAGCCGAAATCCTCACTCCCAAAACCCCGCAACTCAAAACGGACACAACCCTATTCAAGAACCCGTTAGACACTAGAATCTCACAAATTGGATTCAAAGTAGCTAAATGCCTCACCAGCTCGACTGCCACCTCGAGACTTTTCACATTAGAAACAGAATCCCAGTAACTTTTCAAACTATCAATCCCACCTTCTCTGGCAACCAACAACTTCAACTGAAAATCATCCTTCACCAAATTACACAAACACCCAATCGCATTCTCCTGCGCCAAACTAGTCCCCGAAGCAAGCAACGTAAGAAGAATTCGAAGAGCATTTTCCTCGATAAAATTCTCTTTCACTTCCTCAAACAAAGATAAATCGCGCAAGATCCCAGCCGCCGCGGCCTGCGAGCTCGGCGTGCCGGCCCCGCAAATCGCCAGCAGAGACGAAATCCCCCCTCTTGACCCAATTGCCCTCGCGTTCTCCCTCGAGTGGGTCAGGGCCTTGAGGGCAATACAGGCTTTTTCCCTCGCCACACCGCTCCCCGATTCAACTACTCTAAGAAGGTTGTTTAGAAGTACCAAACCCTCGGCGATTAAGACGTGTTTGCTCGAATCGACGGCGGAAACCCTAGAGATGGCGTTGACGGTTTTTTCCTTGACCTCGAAGGAGGAGCTGCAATCCAGTAGGCGAACGAGCACGGGAACGACCCCCTGCGCCACGGCGATTAGGACGTTTTTGTCGTCCTCTTGGAGGAGGGTTAGGAGCGAGTCCATCGCCGAGTTTTTGGATTCGACGGTGCCGATCTGGAGCCGGGTGATCAAGTTCCTGGCCTCGGCGCGTGTGGAGTCGCGCTTGGAGGACGGGGAGACGGAAACGGCGTCGTCGTGGAGGACGCCGGATTTGAGCAAGACGTGGAGGTCGTTGAGGTGGCGGTCGAGGCGGGCGGAGATGGAGTCGACGTCGTTCTGGGTTTTGAGCTTGCCGCTGGGGAGTGGGGAGGGGGAGAGGCAGGGGGAGAGGAGGGAGAGGGCGGAGGAGAGGGTGAGAGAGAGGGAGCGGAGGAGGTCTAGAGAGAGAGGGTTGGTTGGGGTGGAGGTGGTGGGGGAGGAGAGAGAGGAGAGGTGGGAGGAGAGAGAGGTGAGCTTGGCGGCGATGGAGGACCATTTGGATTTGAAGTGGTGGGCGCGGGGGGTGGCGTCGAGGAGGGCTTGGAGGAGGTGGGTTGTGTGGTTGAGCGGGGTTTCTTCGGTTTCGTCTGGTTTTTTCATTGCCAGGGTTTATCTCTCCGGTGGTTGCAGATTAGATACAGAGATGAGAGAGAGTTTAGGGTTAAGAGAGACAGAGAGAGAGAGAGAGAGAGTAGAGTAGAATGTGATGGTGAGTGGAAAATGTAGGAAAGACGACGAAGCATGTGAATATGCGGAAGGAAGAAAAATAGTACAGTAATTCAACGGTATTAGTGAAGGCTAGATGCAGCCTAAGCGCGTTATAAGCACCCTCCTTCTAAAATCTCGAAATAAGTCTATTTTTGTTTGTAAATATATTGTACAGTGATAACAGCGCCCGAAGAATAAAGTTTTGAAAATATTTTAATTACTTTAGATTGCCGATGTCTTTTTTACTTGAATTTTAAGTGTTATTCTATGCTTCGAGCTATATGAAGTGAATGATTCGAATATTCTATGCGTCGAGCTTTATAAAGTGAATGATAGGAATAACATTTTGGGCTCAAGGCACTCATTTTTTGGACATGACAAGCACAACAGGACCCCAAATCAAAGAAGAGTGCTTCATTTTCCTTGCTTAATGGAAGTCTGGAACTGTTATTATTATATTGACAATGTTGATTCTAAACTTTTCATATATCTTATCTCTACATTTATGAGCCTGACGTGCTTATAATATATGCATTAAAAAGATATTTCCTCCGTCTTATTTTCATTGTCTATTATTCTGTTTGTCTTTTTTTATGTCTTTTGCCTATATCTTTTAGTGTAGATTTTGTTTGATAGATCTCGATTAGTTGTATAATACAAAGTTTTTCAAAATTATGAAAAACATTATAGGTTGAAAGATATAAACAATTAAAAAATGACATACAATTCAAAAATAGACAACGAAAATGTGACAGAGGGAGTAGAATGCTACATGTGTGCATATTGTAGATATTCACAGATAATGATATCACCACACAAATTATTCTAATAATTTTTAAAAAGTTTAAGAGTTATCTTTGCCATCGTACTAAAATTGTTTGAATTTTGAAAGGTCAACAAAAGAGACATGTCTCCTATAACTAACTACTTTCGGATAGATTATTCAATGCTATCGCAATAATCTTTCTTATCACCCACTAATTTTTTTTTTCAATCGTCGTACATTAGCATGGGATAGTTGGGAGGTGTTAGGATCAGCACGGGGTCCAGAAGCTATTCATAGCTTAGAACCCCAAGGGTATTGCTCCAGCAGAGGTCGAACCCAGAACCTCCCTCATAAGGAAGAGATGACATACCAACTGCACTCAGGCAGTAGTTGTCTATCACCCACTAATTTAAGTAACCTTTTTCTTATCACCCACTAATTTAAATAACCTTTTTTTAAGCCACGCTTAAAATTTAAAATTTGGATCACTCGTGATAAAATTCACATTAGGAAATTCATACCACATCGTGGTAGCACGCGCGCATTGCGTGTATAGTGAAAGCACAAATACTAATAATAACTAATAAATACCGTACACATCGCGAGTGACAATCTGAGTTGTGAAAAGATACTTTCGGGAGAAAAATCATCGGGTGCTTTTGTAAGCACCGTTTTACCCAACACATTCCGATTACATTCAGAGCATCTCCACGTACCCTTACTCGAAATTGAGTAAAGGCTTCATTTGGTATCGTGTGTTCTAATGGATAAACTCAAACTCAGGCACAAGTATGCACAAATTTGAATAAAAACTTCATTAATGACAATATTGTAAATTTAAAGGTGTGAAATTTATCTTCAAAAATTTGAGTAAAAAGGTTCGAGTCTAAACAAATTTCGAGTTTTTTTTTTTCAAAAAATAAATTTTTATGAGTAAAACTCAAATTTGGTATAGGTCTGAGTAAGAAGTGAAAGAGGGTTTTTGGTGATTTTTACTTAAATTTAAATTTAAGTCAATATTTGAGTAAGAAGTGAAAATGCTCTTACGAGATTCCTGCATAATTCACTTGAAATGTGAAATGAACGGTGATTAATGCTTTTCGGTACCCTGTTTCGGTGCTCCGAGGGCCACTGAATAATTACGCTACAATGAGAGTCGGATGTGGGCCCCATTCGCTTTCCGATTAATACTGGTGGAACTTTTATGGGACCGACAGAACATTGAACGACGAAACTGCTCCACGAAAAGTTCCCAAGTTTTGCGTCTTTAACCCGGTCTTTTCTAACGTCACAGCCACGTTAAATTCTCGCTGTCACGACTTCTGGAAGTCTTTTGCAAACGGTAGATGGGGTCAATGGTGACCGGAGGCGCTAACGGGTCTTGCTATGGGTATACTATGGTATGTACATATGAGATGATTTTAACCTTCTATTATTTTTTAAATATTTTTTTATAGAATCCTATAAAAAATCAGTTTAACCAGATATTAGTAAAGATTTTTCTTGATTTTGTAGGAGCGAAGCTGACCAATTAGGTAGTTTCACCCCTACGAATTCTGAAAAAATCCCTATTGATATCGGGTTGAGCTGATTTTTTTGGAGGGTTCCATAAAAAAAAATTTGAAAAATAATTGGCGATTCAAATTATCTTTGTGGAACCCGAGGTGAGTCCCACAAAATTCATATGTGCACGATATGTATATTCTTATATGTACCCTTAGTTTTTTTCCGGCGCTAATCCAACGAAACAAGCCAAACGCGTGTTTGAGCTCAGTTCGAGTTGGGAATTTCTAAAGACTAGCTAGACTCACAATTGAATTTTTTTGGATCATGATGAATCACGTTAAATTCTCAGTGTCACGACTTCTAGAAGTCTTAATTTGGTAAAGGGTAGATGGGGTCAATGGTGACTGGAGGCGCTAATCGAGCAAAACAAGTCAAACATGTGTTTGACCTCGATCGGTTCGAGTTTGGAAATTTCTAAAGACTAGTCTGGACTCACATTTGAATGTCTTTTATTTTTGGGTCATGATGAGTTTAAGCTCGGGAAGCTTCTAGCTATGAAGCCGAAGTTTAAGCTCGTAGCTTTTTTTTAAAGTGAAAAAAAAATTATACACATGTAGATATTGTTTGTTCAGCCTTTCAATGCAACTTCTCAACATTGTAAAATTAATTTTATGTTGTATAATCTTTGCCGAAGTAAGAGGGTGTTTCCATTAACAAAAAACTTAACGCATTTTATCATCTCGTTTTCATTAACAAAAAAATTTCAGCATTTTACCATTTCGTTTCTACAACCCAAAAAGTTGTCAACAAATTTTTTTTTTTGATACAGTAACTCAAATCCATCAACAACTTATTCATTACCACAAATAACTTGACATTTATCAACAACTTATTTACTACCGGAAACACCTAACAACTTCTCAACCACAAATAAAAATCTACAAAACTTTCACTACCGGAAACACCCCCTAAATCCTAGCCGAAGGAAAGACGATGGCAGATCCATGTTTGCTCACTAAACCCGTTAAACAATTCCGTGGGAAATTTTTGGGGAGCGATTTTCTCAATCTATGTTTTGATATCCTTCCTTTATTTTTTATTTTTTAGTGTTGAAAGTGTTTTTTTTTCCCCTAAAAGTTAAAGAAAGGAGCGTGGGATATAAAAAAACGGAAGTGTCAAAACCATTTCTAAATTTTCATGGGATTTGATGAAGTCCTAAATTTCTAAATCTTAATTACTAAAAGAGTTTTCATTCTGAATGTAAAATTGTTGGAAACATAAAAAGATCAAAATGGAAGGAAAGATCTTCACATATTTTGGATATTTATTAATTTATCTCTATCTTTGCAATATTTACAAAATGACTCTTTGTTAACGAGCTTGTCGAATACCTATATGCGCAAGCTAAATTGGGAGTTGGTGTTACGCAGTACTGCGCATCTCTGAGCGGTCGGATCGTCAATTATACGGCTCGAATCTCATCTTAACAATGAACAACTCTCAATCGTTAGTTGTCGAGGTGAGATCCGAACCGTTGGATGCACAACCCAACGGCTCGAAGATGCATAATACGTTACTGTGCACTCTACTGCACAACACCAACCCGAAGAATTTATTTACAGTTTCGTCACCCCACTGATTAACTGAAACTGAATCTTTTTAGCTGTTACTCTAGCCTGGCTAGTAGGTAGCGTCAACGGTCTTTGACGGAAGTGCCCAGTGGAGGGGCATTTACGTCGTAATCAAATTGTAGCGGGAGCGATAAAAGCGGGAGTTGAAAATGGGCGACTTTCCAGCCGCCAACCCAAAAGCTTTCCTATTTTGTTGGAGCACCATAGTGGAAGAGGAGCAACTTTTTTCGTTAATTTTCCATTTTCCTTCTTTTAGTCTTCTTTTGGTGGTTAAAAGAACGTCTAATTCGCATGCAAATGTGTGAGCAGGAAGCTAGTGCAAGTGTAAACACGTTTTTGAAACGCATTCCAAATTAGTAACATTCGCAAGAGCAAACATTGAAAGTACGAGCGCGGAACAATATATTTGAAAATTTATGTAAGCTTAGTATCCCGTGTGCAACAACTTTTATCACTACTTCCTTACTTTTTCATGGATCGGGCCGACACTTATTTCAAGTTCAAAATCTCAAATCCAAATTGTTTAGTGCATAGTACATTGGTTTTTTTTTTTTTTTTTCCAAATTTTTCTTACCTTATTGACAGTCCAATGGGATGTCATTAGCATATCCGTCCTCTTATACTATGACTAAAGATGATTTTAGAAAGTCAAAATGATCCGTCAAGTTAAGGTCGATGATATAGTAGAAAGAATACAACATCAATTTCAGGGAAAAAATTGTCCTATTAAAAATGGTGGAAAATCACATTTATCTTTGTTTTTCTATAGTCACCACATCCTTTACGGCCAGTTTCAGTATAAAAGCGATTACATTCTGTGTAAATAATTAACCTATTGAAAGGTCTTTATTCGATCGGCAAAAGAATTTCAAGCTGTAATGGGTTAGGAGATCTGCTAATATAGTTTGCCCATCAAGCGGCCGGCATAGTTGGTAGCACGGTGCTGTGCGATCTTAACCGTCCAAAAATATTATGGATGGTCCAAATTTTTAAAAACTTTTCTGGGCGAAGAGTTTAGGAAGAGTTAAACTCTTCACCCGAAAAAGTTTCATTTTAATCCGAACTATTGATTACCGAGACGGATGGTCCAGATGGTGCATAGCACACACTGCCGCTTCCCAGCAGAGGGGAGGCTTTCTCCGAACTGGGCTTCCAATGCTCCGGTTTCGCTAGATAACGTCTTATGTTCGGATGTATCTTCTCCTGCTTTTTAGCTCTCTTGAAAGGGTATATGCATGTGTGGACATTTCTTGATACAAACTACCTAATACTAAACCCTAGTTTAGATCTTTGGTTGACATGCATGACAACCTAACCTAATCTAGGTACAAGACAATGTTAGAAGAAATTTACCAAACCTGTTGAATTTGGCAATTTTGCAGTTTTCATGATTGATTGAAAGAAAATATACCAACATCCAAACCAACATCTAAGAGCATCCACATCTATCTCACTACTACTCCTCTCTACTCTACACTAGCGAGCCAACCCCAAAAAAACCCCAAAAATCCAGCTTTACCAGTCTCGCGGAAATTGTGTGAGGAGTAGCGGGAGCTACAGTTCCCCGGTTAAAGACACGAGGAACTGTTCTCTCGCCCCGGCCCCTTCCTCCGGCCCATTCAACTGGTTGAGAGAGAGAGAGAGAGGAGGGGTTTTGATCTTGGGGTGATCTTCCGATCAATGGAAGGATCAATGGAGAGGGACCGTAGATGCTTTTCTGCATCTCAAATTGCAGAAGAAAATATAGTTGAAGAAGAAGAAGTGGACGAGAGAGAAAGGGGGCGGACCGGCGGTGGATTTGTGAAATTTTGGGGCGGTGGTTGAGAGAGAGAATGAGGAGACGATGGGTTCACCAGGGAAAGAGAGTAAAGTTAGAGAGAAGAGTAAAATGACAGATGGGGTTTGGACCATTTGGTTTTGCTGCCTTTGTTTTTTTTAATAAAGAAACAATATTTTAATAAGTATATTTTTGATATAGAGAGTCTGATGCAGTAGACATTTTAAAAGTGGGTAGCTAAAATAATAAAGTGGCTTTTTGCTCTCTAATTTGGTCCAAAATTTGCTGAGTCTGATGCGGATGCTCTAAACAGCAAGTGGTATCTAGTTTGTAACGCTAGTGCTTTTGTGACGACTAAATAAGCGACGATTTCTACTAAAATAGGAGTAATTATTTTAAATACAGTGAAATTCTTGGTATATGGTAATTTCTTATTTTTTTTTTAGTTTTTGTGAAAATAGTTTAGATTATTCATTCGTCATCAGGAAAGAAATAGAAATATGAACTGAAGTTAAAAGAAGTGTAAACAATACAAACAAATAAACCTGTTTCTCTTATCATCGACCGGATTGCGGGTTGCTGCTGCACTACACCGTGGAGTGTGGCCGATCCTGCCGTCCATCTCAACACAGACGGCTCAGATTTAATGCGTGCTCCTACAAATCTTCCGTCCATTGTTGGAATGAAATTCTGAGCTGTCTATTTTCGAGATGGACGATCGGATCGGCCGGACTACACGGACTACAGCACCCTCGGAGAGGATCATCTTCCTTTCGAAGACGTAGGTACACGCACGCACATTATGTCACTCATGCTTCTATCCATCCTCAGAATCAAACATTCAGTGCACCTGGAGATTATTCAGTTCCCTACACACCTTGTGCTCCATCAATTACTTGCTCGCTTAATCATCTCACAAATCTTTGCGATAATGAAGCGAGCATGCCTGGAATAGTAACCTTCAAGCACAATACTGAGTTAATTAATTAGGCCAATTGATTGTTTTTTGTTTTGTTTTTTTTTTTTTTCAATCGATAGAAGAGAACATTTTATATCAGATATGAAGTACAGAGTACAAATCTGGGACACTATATTAATTGTGAGAGTCCACGAGACAACCAAACCCAACACTCAACCAATTCAAAAAATAAGTCCATTATAGTGTAGAAAGAAAGAAAGAAAAGCCATATAAGGGAAGAACACCCACATACAGGTGGAAAGATTCGAAGTCCTGACCTCTTAATGAGATACAAGAGTCATGGTCAACTGAGCTGGCCCCAGTTGGTTGCCAATTGATTGATTACAATGGGGGAAAAAATTAAACATAATTAAGAGCTGCTGTCACTGAGTTTATCTTCTGTTGACCTTTACTAATTAAAAAAAAATATCCTGTTTAATAATGCAATACCCACTTGGATCTTCACACCATTTTGAATTTGTAGGTTGGAAGTTGTTGTGGGGGTGTCCTATGAAATGCTAACATTTGGTTAAATTAGTGAACATTGTTTTTTCATTGATTTTTTCCTGGCCCCCAGTTGACTTACAACATTTTAAACTGCCTTTGTAGCAGTTTTAAAAATAGTAGATTTGCATATCCATTGTTGACTTTTGAAGAACAAAAAAAAAAAAAAAAAAAGAAGGAATCAAGATCATTTCGTGGGGATCTCTCATGCGGGCTAGATCTCAATTGTCCGTGATTCATGCAAAAAAACCAGGACGATCAGGCATCGGACGTGTGGTGTAGATTCGGTCGAATCATATTTATCTGCACAGAAACGAACAGTAAAAAAGTTTGGCCCATCTATATAGCTGTTTGTGCCAAATATGTTTCGTTTAGATGCATAGCTGTATCCAAATCCAATCGATCTTAGTTTTGGGACTAATGGTAAATACATTGACACTCAAAAAACAATTAGAAACTAATCAGATTGGATCATCAAATAGAATTAGGTGGAGTTCTATTTTTAGATGACAAGAGGAATCACAAAAGAATTTTATCACATCAGAGGAATGGCTAAAATTTCGGTAGAGCACATCGTAGATCTCATTTTGACAATCAAGATTGAGCAGACATCGATACTCGATGGTCATCTGCTGCAATCATATTCCTGTTACAAAATGGATGTTCAAATTTTCAATTTTCATCGCGACGAATTTGTTTTGGCCGAATCCTAAAATTTTTCAGCCCGAAATTAATTTGTGGCATCACCTGGAGATTTTTTTACAACGGTGCTACGCCCACTGCTCTGTTTTACTGCTCAAAATCTCAATATCCGTCTCGGCAATCAATGGTCCGGATAGAAGAATTTTTTTCAAATCCGGACCGTCAAAAAATGACACTTTTGGATGGTGGGCGTAGACTTTCTGGGTTTTTTTTTTTTACCCCCTACAATGCTACCTGGAGTCTGGAGAATGGAGATGGTTCAATTGAAGAAATTCACATCATTCTTGGATACCGCGAGGGGCATTTGCAAAAAGGAAAAAAACACAAAACAAAACAGGCCCAACGATTGAACAAAGTTGGGCCTTGGTACCGATTAGTAGTTTCTTCTTCTTCTTTTTTTTTTGGGTGCATCGACAAGTCCAATAGTTTGTGATAATTCCAAAAAACCAAGTCCAATAGTTTCAATGACCTTTCCTTTTGTCAAACATCGAGAGAACTTACATTGCTCTATAGGGTACAAACCACCACTGCAACACCGCCTCGCCTAAAGCGATGTTTAAACCAAAGACTTCCCAATTGGATTCGTCGTCCAGCCATATAACCCGGTTGCTTGAGAATAGTATTAGGAGTAGTTATATATACACACACAACAAGAAATGCCAAACAATACCATAATGTTGTAGGAGTAGTTGATTTCGAACTGATCTACCGCTTGATGTACCATTTGTCAAGTGTCATTAATAAAACTGTTGTCACCTATAAAAAAAAAAGAGAGAGAGAGAGAGAGAGAGAATGAAAGAAAATTCTTTAACTTAAAGGCTCGTTCATTTGCACCGATATGAGCATCAAATTAGACTATATATCTGAGTGGACGACATATTTATTGTCTGGTTGAAAATTTTATGGCTTGGATTTAACATTCATGAAATATGAAATCCCACCAAGTGTGATCGATACACCAAAAATCATCGGAGTTTGCTATATTATTAATCTCGTAACTAATCATTCAATAAAACTACATATTTTGGCACAAAAAGTGGTACATATGTTCTACTAAATTTTATGTCGCCGCAATATAATTAGTTCTCTCAAACAAACAGATTACATTCGAATCACAATAGACTACTGTATTTCCCATCAAATAGACTATTATACATTTGGCCCGAACACCTGAGCAATAAAAATAGACTATTATTATTATCTGTCAAATACATATTGATTTTCTCATCGTTTACCAAAAAAAACGACGACAACAAAATAATTTAGCATCTTTCACTTTATTCTAGTCTTTTTTTAGCTAAACAGTTGACACATGGATAAGTTCATGATAAAATTTCTTCGTTTCGCCTTGCCAAAAAAAAAGTACCACAATATTCCAGTGGATTAATAAAAGGTCGATAAGCAAGGGGGATGGGCTAGTGACCTGTTTGGCAACTTTTTAACTAGAGAAGCTTCGAATATTAATGCACTTGAAATTTCAGAGCTACATGTGTTCAAAGTTCATCCACGAGGGTCTAATTTGTCTAAAAGCCATTTAGAACAAATTAAGTCAAAAGCTCAGTCAGAAAGAGCTAGCTTTGAATTTTTTTTGCGGGGATGTCCATGTGGAGCTCCTCAAATCTGTACCGGTGTTTCGGTGCATTTTTGTACGTTGGATCACGCGTAAAAGTATTCGGAGATGAGAAGATTCTCGCGTGATTCAATGACCGAAAAATGCGCCGGAACAGAGGTGAAAATATTTCTGCGTGATCCAATGATAAAAAAATATATGCACCGAATTGTCATTACAAACAAAGTTAGGTACGGAGGATTTGAGCTCCATATGGGCCGGCGAGTAATTATTCAACAGTCCGGAAGTACCACCGCGTGGTACTCCTAACCACTTTACATCCGCACGTTTCTGTGGGGTCTATGGTTGCAATGTGGCTCGGAGTATCACGTGGCGGTACTCCCGGACTATTGGTATAGTTTCACGTGGGCTTGAGAGTAGCCCCTGGAATAATGAGGTGGTAAAGAACAATAAGGTTCTTAAATCACTTCCTTGATTCTTCCTGGCTCGCTGTAGAAGTCAAAATCCTCCAACTTTCAATACTTGAGAATGTCAAACCAGGCAGTGGAATTAGGTCATTTTCACTACTACAACTTGAACTCTGAAAGGCGAGGTTCTAGATAGCCACTCTTTACTTTTTTGGTAGACGTTCCAGTTGATAAAGAGTATTGTACGTATTGCATGGTACTTGAAGGTTTTGCTGCCTCGTAGATCTCCTATTTGTTGTCAACAAACAAGCCGAGCTATAGGACGTGGGCTAGTTCATAGGAGACTTTACTCGGTTTTAATTCATAGGAGACTTTACTCGGTTTTAATAGGGTATACTTTAGGTTCGTAAGTCTAATCAAGCCAAATACTCTCATGTTTAGGTTCGGCTAATTTATTAAACAAGCCCAAAATTGAGGCTTGGATTCGTTTAGTACCCGAATCGAACTCGAACAAACCTTGAGTTGTGTAACGACCCGGAATTTCCGAACAAATTTTTTTTTTACAAATCTTATTTCCATAAAATTTTTTTTTAATAATATCATTAAAAAGTATAATTAGCGATAATTAAATTCTTTTCCTAAACTAATTATCTATCTTATCCTATTTAATTTTATTTTCTTTCTTTCTTACTTTACAAACAAGTAATTGCATGCATGCGCATTTCTCTCGTCTCTCACCCTCCTAATTCGTTTATGCCTCCTCCGTGATCGTATCTTCGTTCGTATCGCGTCTCAATTCGAGTCCTAGAAGGATACAACTTCTTTAAACCCGTTTTTAATCGAAACCCTTCTCAATTCTCTATAAATACTTCATTACGTCGATCCTAGGGTTCCCTACGAAATTCTTACACCCTACAAGTCCAGAGAGAGAGAGAATTCGAAGAAAATCGAATTCCAATCCATGGAGTTTTAGAGAGAGAAAGAAAGAGAGAGAAAAGTGGGTTTGTGTCCTAGACCCGACCAAGATCCGAATTGATCATTCCAATTACTTCCTTCAACCCCAAGCATCTCCAATGATCATCCAATTCGAGCCCAAGGTCCCCGATCGACGGAATTGAAGTCGCCTTCCAAATTCAAGTTTTCGATCGAAACCCAATTAATCCGAACCGAGGTATTATAATTCAACTGCCTTCCTGCCAATATTAAGTATTTTTAGACATAACCCAACGACCCCCGTAGTCCCATGCATCGAAAACAAGCGAGAAAAACAAAAAAATCAAGGCAGCTCATACCCGCCGCATTGTTCGGGCGGCCCAGCCGCTAGAACCAGACACGCTGGAGTTCGCGTCACAACTCCGCTTTCCCGCTAAATAATCTATTTAGGGTGTCTTTAAACATTTACCTTTTAAAAATAGAATTTGACTTCAAAATTTTTATCCTAGGTTACCCACATTCTAAAGTTCATAACTTGTTAGTTTCATATTTTTTTTATTTAATCTACTATTTATTTAAATTTTATTCGTAATCGTGAGATCGTTTGTAAACTAAAATTCGTTACGACCCTTTAAATTACTCTATAAATCCCCAAACTATTTTTCTTAGATTCCTAACTTATTAAAGATCATAAGTTGTTGATTTCATAACCTTTTAATGTTATTTGCTATTTATTTTATTTTTAATTAAACGTTATAAACGAAAATTAATAACGACCTTATAAAAAATATTTTTAACATCGAAAATATTTTTCCTAGACTTCTGACAGTTCAAAGGTGATATGTTGTTAAAATAAAATTTTATTTATTTAATTTACTATTTATTATTATTTAAGCATTGTTTCTTAATGATAATATCGTAAAATATTATTCAAGAGGTTTAAAATTACAAATAATTTTATTTAGACTTCTTACAGTCCTAAGATGATATTTTGTAAATAAAAATATATTTTTAATTAATTAACTATTTACTTGTCTATTTAATCTTGTCTTGCCTATTAATTTAATCTGTTTATTTAAATTAATTCCGTGAGCATCCAAACCCATCTTTTAGCACTCAAACTTATCATAGGGGACTGTTAGGACCTTTATTAAGGTTACGATATTTATTTTAATATTTTTACCTAATTAATGCATTTAATTAGCTTAATTACTTATAAATAATTAATAGAAGCCTAGAAAATTATTTTTAAATCTTAATTAAATAATTCTTACATTCTTAATGACTTTGGACCATACGAGATTATGGGCAACGGCCCAATCATAAAAAGTTATGTGATTGCATTGCTTATTAATTGTTTTGATCCTGTTATTCGTTTTCAACTATTATTGTGATTGATATTGTATCGATATTTCAGTGGACTTAGATTTGACCCTAGGGACATGGGGTATGCTAATTAGAAATCACGAGACGATGTTAAGTAATGGATAAATTGTGAAGTTATTTCTGTTTAGAGGTCCTGCAGGCGTGATGTTGTGATATGATGAGATTGTGATGAGAATTGATACTGGCGGGTTCCAGTGATGAATTGATAAGACTGGCGGGTGTCACAGTGATGATTGTGAAAAGAATTGTGATGTGGTTTATAAGATAGCGAACCCTGGGCCGCGATACTAAGATGATAAGCTTACCCTTGTCAGAGTTATCGGGGTGCACACTCTGCACATAACTTAGGTGTTCCCCGCGACAACAAATGGAAGTGATCTCATGGGATCTGAGCATGGCTAGTGGTTGGGGAGGAAAGATCTCGTGGAGAGATCTTAGATTTCAGATTAAGTTAATGGATAGCAATGAATCAAGTTATGTGAATTATCTCTGCTTTTACTTTTTCGCACCATATATATTCTGTTTGCCTTGCTAACAGTAAAGTAAGAGGGGTGGTTGGGTTGGATTATTTTATTGTGATTTATCACTCACTGATACGTCTGTATCCTGGCAAATCGATTGCTTTGCCGATCAATTTGCTAGAGAGCGCAGGATTCGATGGAGAAGATTCAACTATGGTGTAGCTCGACACGGAAAGAATATCAGAAACGAAGATCGAGGATGCTTAGGATTTGTATCAAGATTAGAGTCAGCTCTGAAGATAGTGTATTTTGATTCCGTAATCTATCTTGAGATTGTATTAGCAAAATATTTATTTTGGAAAATCATATTTATTTAGCAAAATTGTCTTAAAGAAATTATTTTTTTTACACCCGAAAAGTCGGGGCGTTACAAGTTGAACCCTGAACTGTTTGGTTCATTTGCAGCCCGTGGTCCGTGGTGGGATCGATCCCTAAAAATTAGTTGAGATGAAAAAGTAAAGTGATCAAAAAAAGGTTACAGAGGCAAGGGCTGCCATAGCAGCCATACGTTAAAGATACATTATACTGTCTAGAAATATGAGCTCATGACTTCATACATCTTGTATTCTTTTCCTTCTAGATACCAATATACTATATTTTATAAATATATTTTTCCTATTTGCTAGGTTTTGAAGGAGAGAAGAGATTGCATTTACACACGTTGCGGCCGTTTAATTTTAATCTCGTGATTAAAACATAGGATCATAACATGGAATTTTAGGGATTTCTCTCCGACTTAACTAACCTTATCTTATACACTGATACAACTGGTATAATCGTTGAAGAAATTTGAAGTTGTACCGGGGCTGGAAAGTGAAACCCCCCAACCCTGTGGTGGCCATCGGTTTTTCTTTCATATAAAGAGTCAAAAGGGACAGCTAAATTAGTGTGATCGATTCATAACCGTTACCCAAGTTGGTTTATAACTTTATATGCCATGTGTCTTTCCCTATTGGCAACTGGCTGATCCCCCCCCTTGGCTCCTTCCCCACTTTCCAAATCAACCCATGGAATATATTCCATTCAGATATTGACGCAACAATTGAAGCAGTAGTCAAAAGATCAAAATGGAAACAATGCTATATTATCTAAATTTCTGTGTGCCGAATGGCATCTGTTCTTCCTTGCTCAATATTGCCTATATATAAGATGTGTTGCGACAGAGAATTGGTATGGGAAATGAGGAGTGATGTGAGACAGAGAGGTGAAAGAAAGAATCGGGAAAGTGAAAACGAGAGTGAAAGAAGGAAGAGAGGCCTTGTATGGAGTTGTAGAGTCTTGTCTGGTAGCCAAGGATGACTTGCCTAAATCCTTTTATTTAAGGGGTTTTCATTCAAGAAAGCACCTTATGTGTGGCTTTCTAGGCATCATCCTTTGGCTATCCTGACTGGCTCTTCTCCTTCATGCTAGACCTTCTCTTCCGTTGCATGGGATAGTGAGAGAGAATTGGTATGGAATGTGAGGAGTGAAATGAGATGGAGAGGTGAAAGAAGGAATCGGGAATAATGAAGAGTGAAAGAAGGAAGAGAGGCCTTGTATGAAGATGTAGAGTCTTGTCTGGTAGCCAAGGATGACTTGCCTAAATCCTTTTATTTAAGGGGTTTCCGCTCAAGAAGCATCTTATGTGTGACTTTCTAGGCGTCATCCTTGGTTATCCTGACTGGCTCTTCTCCTTCATGCTAGACCTTCTCTTCCATTGCATGGTTCAGGGTCTCTAATTGAGATAAACACACACAACAAGAAGTAGGTGCATGGTGAGATCTTGTCATGGTGTTTTTTTTTTTTTTCCTTTTTCCAATTGTTTCAGTGATAAGGCGTGTTCGAGTCAATTTACATGTACTACAACTATTTTCTTCAAATTTTAGTCCTATAATTTCTAGTTGGAACTAGGGCTGTAAATGAGCCGAGCCAAACTTTGTAGAGCTTGAGCTCGGCTCGTTTACTAAACGAGCTAAAAACTCGAGCTCGAGCTCAGGCTTAACAAGCCGAATTTAATCATTTACTAAACCGAGGCTCTTTAATCGAGTCAAGTCTCTCTTAACGAGCCAAATTTTTTTCAAATGGCTTATTTACTAAACGAGCCGAGCTTGCGAGCTGCTTGGTTCGTTTACCGCCTTAGTTGGAATTCTCCAATTACAATTTCTCCTGAAGCCCCGAAAATGGTTTGGGCCGTCCCTACCAATCACAGCTCACAAAGTCGAAGCTTTTTTCGGATGGATTTTCAGCGCGAATTACTTTGTAAACATATTGGGCCTTGGGCTCTCGTGGGCTATGTTTATGCCCCTCCTGTGAGGCTAAGGGCTCAACGATCGTAACAGCCCGGCCCACCCAGCTACTCTTCCCCTATTTAAGACCCACTAGTTCTTCGTTTACACGTCCGTAATCAATCATCATCATCTTCTTCTTTTTCTTTCTCTCTCTCTCTCTCGCATAAGAAGTCCACTCTCGCACAAATCTCAAATTCAATGTAGTCTCTATCTCCACCGATATAATCGTCGTTTCTGCAAACTTTGCATTTGTCATGCATTCGTCACCGTTGTATCAGTTGATGTATAATAATTAGCAAAAGACGTAGATCAAATTTTGCAATTTCTTGAATTGGCGCAATCGATTACAAATTACGTTCGTGTAAATCACACTATTTATTTTTTGTTGTTCAAAAAATAATTAGGCTATTTGCCTAAAAGATTGATTCTTTGCTTAGTGTGATTCATTTTGGCTGCTATAGAGGTTAATTTGTGGCCAAGTAGAATTTTTTTTTTTCATCAAGGGAAATGATCTCCATTCGAGAAGTCCCAAAGTTGCTTATAAAGGATTCCATTCAAAATACAACGAGAAAAATTTAGTAAAACAACCCCAACAAGCACGGGATAAACAAATATATAGCAGCAAAACAAGAAATATTAACTGCAGTCTTTGCTTAATTTGTTTTTTATTTGGTCTTCACGTTTTGGGTTTCAATAGAATGGATGGATTTTGGACTTTGCTCAATGTGTTGAAGGTTGGAATTTTAATGTTCAATGAATATTTGAAATTAATTGAATGAATTGGATTTTTGGACTCGTTCAATTTGTCGAAGGTTAATTGGGTTTCTTTGTTCAAAAAAATACTGTGCGGCACACCGATTTATGTTTATGCACCCAAAAAAGTTGTGTGGCATAAGTAATTCTGGGTGACAATACGTAAAAATTTTTGACATGGCATTCGTATATTTTGGTGTGGTAATATAGCAAATTAGGTATGGTAATTAATAATAAATGTGGTGTGGGGATAATAACTCATGGTATTAATGAATAACTTAATTATTTGGTACGTAATAGTATAAGTTTACCCATTGACCACTTTGTTACGGCTCCAATGAGATGAATCAAATTGGGTCAAAACTCGTGATGAATCATCCCATAAGTGGCCGGGTTGAATTTGAATGATCTTAGAATACATGATCGTTTGGGGTAGACTTCTGGTGTTAGTTTTTTTTTTTTACAAATTCGATCAATGCTTGTCTAAGTTTGCATCACATGAGGAATCTGCACACGAGATTACAAGGGTTCCCATTCTTTGATATGATAAGTTGATCAGGTACATAAAGTACCTAAATATTCCAGTTGATAAGCAAGGGGGAAGGGCTAGTGACCTGTTTGGGAAACTTTTTAACTGAAGAAGCTTGGAATAATATCCAATGGCAGAGCTACAAGTGTTCAAAGCTCAAACACAATCAAGGGTACGCCAATCGTCCAACGTCAAACAGAACAAAATCAAAAGCTCGGACAGAAAGAACTTTGGCATGCTCGTGCATGTGAAGCTCCTAAAATCTCATGGGCTGTATGTATCCATGTTTAATTCGGTGCATTAAAAAATCGCCAGAAAAAATGATCATAAAATCACGCGAAAATGTTAGGAATTAATTAATTAAAGAAAATTTCGCATGATCCAAGGACCGGAAATGCACCCAAATATCGGCACAGCCCCTTACTTAGCTTGCACCGAAATATGGCTATGGCCATATTTAAGTATAGAAGATTTGAGCTCCGTGTAGAGTAGCTTGATAGTGGCAGTCATGCGGTCAGAAATTAAGCAGATACTCAAGTTTGATAAATCCATCTAAAAGAGGTTCCCAATATCAAAGTTTGTAAATTTTTTTCACCCTCCTAATGTCTTAGGTTCAATTCCTTTTCTTTGGGCTACCTCACCCTCACGCGAAAACGTGTGAATACGATTGTGGAGTGGCTGTAGAAAATAGTCCAAGGTGCGTGCAAACTGGCCCGGGATACTCTGCATTACCAAAAAAAAAAAAAATGTAAATCTTGGAACATATTCGTACAGTTCAAATCTCTTCCTCGATTCTTCCTCAACTTGTCAAATTAACTCAAAATCCCCCCCAACTTTCAAAATTGAGAATGTCAACGAGGCTGTGTGATGCAGATACCATAGCGGAGGAATACCACCGCAAGCATCCCAAGAATGATTTCTACTAGTCGGTTTTTTCGTAATTAACCGACCGAGAGCTTTGGCGTTGGGCCCACTTGGGTTCGATCCGAAACGGCCCAACGGTCAAGACACATAGCCTTCGGCCATGTGGTCTTGGTTGTTTCTGAGCCCCCTCTCACGGTTGTTTCATACGCTTACACCGGTTGAGGTGATCCCAAGAGCCATTGTTAAGGAGAATCGAATCTGAGACATTAAGACTCATTTTTAGACGACCGGGCCAACCCCTCGGGGTTGATTAAATTCATATTGAACGTATGCTGAAATTGATCAGGCCCACACGAGATTCCACCTTAACACTCCCCATGCACGAAGGAATTCTAGTTCCGCCCGTCTGGTTCATCGTTATATCAAGGAGATAGATGAGTGAAATGAAAACAATGATAATCCTCGGTATCTATTTGGTTCGATCTTGAACAAAACAAAAAAAAAAACAAAAACCCAACACTTTTATTCCTAGACTTCATGGGTTTTCCATTCATACAAAGAGTCAAAAGGGACAGAGAGAAGTGATTAACACCCAAGTTGATTCCCAACTTTCAAATAGAATATGGCTTCTCTGCGATCTGTTGTTGGACTGTAGAGTATCATCTCCATGATCTTAGACTTCCATGAAGTGTTTTTAACAAACTCTTTCTTGGAAGAGGTTTTTTTTTTTTTTTAAATCGAAACCATTGAATGCAAAGGGAAATAATACTATATGAGCGAAGAGTTTATTTGAAGGACCCAGCATCTCTACAGTTTGCAAAGAGGCCTATGTCATTTCATCGTAGCCGTTCATCTTTGCATTCAACGGCTAAGATTTTAAAAACACTTTTTCAGGTGGAATCTCGTGAGAACCAAAGACTTTCCTTTTGGTTTCTTGATATTGAAGCAATTAGTCGAAAGATAAAAATGGAAATAATATTATATGAGAGCTAAGCTTTTCGTGCCAAATTGCATCTAATTTAATCACCTTACCCGTTGCCTATACATAGGTGTGTTGCAACAGAGAATTGGTATGGAAATGCAGAGAGAAATGAGTGAGAGATCTAGGAGCTGAAGAGAGGTCTCGTGCGAAGATGAGGAGTCTTGTTTGGTAGCCAAGGATGACTTGCCTAAATCCTTTATTTAAGGGGTTTCCATCTCAAGAAACATCTCTTACGTGGGCTTTTCTAGGCGTCATCTTTTGACTATCCCTGACCGGCTCTTGTCCTTCAAGCGAGACCTTCTCTTCCGTTGCATGGGTTCAGCTTCCTGATTGAGACAAACACACTCACAAACAAAAGCATACACGTATCTTCGGTGAGGCGCAAAGGCCTGTTAGTTTCTACATGTATTATGTTTGACTCAAAATATCACCTCTAGGATGATAGGGCTGCCCCTATCAATCGCAGTTCTTTATCCTTTTCCTCCTTCTTTTTTTGTTTTTGTTTATATTATTGTGAAATAATATCAATCACACAAGTTCACAAAAGTCTTACCTTTTGGATAAGGGTGTAAATGAGCCGACCCAAGCTTTGGCGTTCGAGCCCAGCTCGTTTGCTAAGCGATGCTATAACTCGAGCTCGAGCTCGGTCAGTAACGAGCCGAGTCCGGTTCATTTACCAGACGAGCCTATTTAAACGAGTCGGGTTTTGAATGAGCTCGGCTCGTGTACTACAAGAGCCTAAAATTTGAGTTCGGACTCAATTGGATTAATAAAAGAGTTGAGTAAAGCTCTTGACCAGTCAAGCCTCGAGCAGCTCGATTCGTTTACATTGTTACTTTTGGATGGTTTTATGACTTATACAGAGAATCAACGAAAACATAGTTGGGCCTTGGACTCACTTGGTCTCTACTTATGGGCCTTTGTACGAGGCTAACAGCCCGGCCCACCAAACTACTCTTCCCCTATTTAAACCCACTACTCTTTGCTCAACTGTCCGAAGCCTTCTCTCTCTCTCTCTCTCTCCATGGCGATTCCGATGGACTCGATGATCTTCGCTCTTTCACTTCTATTTTTCATTTCTGCAGCATTTTCAATCTCAGACTCTCCATTCATAGTCGCGCACAAGAGGGCCACCCTCACAAATCTCCAATCCGGCATCGACCGCGTCTCCGTCTCCATCGACGTCTACAACCGTGGATCTGCGTACGTATTTTCACATGAAAAGAAAAATCCTCATTTCCTTAATTTGTTTTCATCATTGTGGCACCTGTGGATATAATTGCGTAGTTTGATGTCATTAAGCACAATCGATCTCACGTTGCATGTAGAAATTGCGCTTAATTTTACCTACAAAATTTGATTCTTTAGTTAGTGTGATTTCGTTGTTGCTTCCTTGAGCTATTTTTCTTGCCTCACTCATGTATTTAACCAATTTTGTATAGGACAGTCTTAGATTGACAATTGCCAGGCCCCGATTTGCCTTGGCGCCCTAGATACGGGCTCCCAAAACGTGGTGTAGTATATAACTATTTATTAAATATAGGTTTATAAAATTGAATTCAGTCAAAATAAGCTCATCAAATGAGAAAAAAAGAAGAAGCATAATTAGTACTTTAGTCGTTAAGATATTTGTATGTTGTGCGTAATGAATTTAATTTTAAAATTTTATCTTGTTGGATGCTAGTAATTTTATTTTTGTAAGTTGACTTATTTTTTGATCGTTTTTTCTTGTGATGCGTAATGAGCCCCATTTTTTAATCACCTTGTGTCTCCAAAATGTCAAGGCCGGCCCTGACAATTGCATTGACCAACAATGAGCGTTGGCTGCGTTTGTTTCTTCCTTCCTCGATTCGATTTGGACCTATTAAAGAATGGGTAGTAATTTTCACACTCCCTTTTTTGATAAATGCACTCCATTTCTTGTCACTAAAAGACAAGAAACGGAGTGCAGTTATATAAAAAGTGAGGGAGTGTGGAAATCATTATCCTTAAGGAAGATGTATCTGTTTTTGTTTTCAAAGGAAAATAAGGGGCAAAGTTAATGTCACGAATCTTGCAAAGTTTGCGTTCTGTCCCCTCTTAGTGTAGGGTTTTTTTTTATAACCAGATCTTTTCTGTCTCACTTCCAATTAAAACATTGTGTGGAATTTAAATGGAGTTCACGAACTGAATTTAGTATGTTGATGTGATAGTGTGGCAAAACAACGAAGGAAATCGCTAGAATTAGTTGTGGTGTTCTAGAAACATGGGCTTTTTATGTGGAGATAAGGTGAGTGAGAATAGGTTGAGCTTGCTTGGTTACGTGCTAAGGTTCAAGGCTATACCAAGAGGTGGAGAAAAAAAGTTCATTTATATTTTGAGTTTCTGGGAAAGATATGTTGAACATGATGGTATCTGTTGGTACAAAAAGGACATTCGGAAATGGATGTCGTGGCCATCCATGATTCTTCTAGTCCACCTGTCTGAAATCAGTGAAAGTAATGAATCTAAATACTAAAGAGACTAACAGTCTGACCCTCAATTGATTTTGCCGTGGTTTACATTTTCAGCGTGTTGTGGGAGAAAAGCACAGAGAAGATAAAATTGGCACTTGGAAGAATGCTACAAATCGTGTAAAGTGAAAACCTACCTCGAGATTGTGTTGAGTTTCCGCACCGCAAAATAAATCACTTTGTTTTCTAGAACTGCCTAAGCTTCTGACCATTGTCAAAAAAAGACTGGGTTATCCACAGAAGTAGGAAAATCTATATTTTACTAGTTGGATTTGAATGTAAAACCTCACGTGGCTTGATGATATCTTATGGGCTGGCAAAGGTGTAAACTGATGTTTCATGATGTTGTCTGTGGATATTCATGAATGGGTTCCTTTATAACTTGATGGTATTCCTTTTCTCTTCCCTAGCAGGTTGTGGCAACCATTAACATGATATATGTTCTTCTCATTGGGCAACCTAAGGCAACTCTTTTATTATTTCGGTTGACTATTGATTACTTAAATCCAGCTCTCTTAATTTTGCAATTTTCAGCAGATAGGTTATCATCACTCATCACTTTATTTAACTTTGTCATTGGGCTGCATACTAAAATCACTACTAGAGTTCTCAACTTGAATGCTTACATGGCCGTGTAACGAGAACTTTAACTCTGCATAGACAGGTTCTAGACTTCTAGTTCACATGACTTTCATTAATAACTCAAGAAAGGCAACTCAGAGTAGATTCAGCTTCAATCTCAAAATGGAAGTGTCTATCACGTGCGTATGGATATTACTCCACATGAGACCGCAGACTTCGTTCCTTACAATCTACCGCTACCTGGTTCGGAAGTGTGCTGTAGTCATCTTGTCTAACATATGCTGTAGTTATCTTGTCTAACATAGACATGCATAATGCATATGCATGTCTAACATATGCATGTGGAAAGAACACGGTTGCACAGTATTATTTAACTGTTATTAATTGTATTTTTTCTTCTGGACTTTTTTTCATAGACATGCATATGCATGTGGAAAGAACATGGTTGCACAGTATTATTTAACTGTTATTAATTGTATTTTTTCTTCTGGACTTTTTTTCAGTTCTGCATTTGATGTCAGTCTCACTGATAATAGCTGGGGTCATGAAGTATTTGATATTGTTAGTGGCAACTATACCAAAACATGGGAAAGACTTGATGCGTAAGCCTTATTTTTACCCCTAACATTTGAAGCTTTCATTTGGCCCCTCTCCTTGGCGCTTATATTTTCTTCTGGTATGTGGATAATTCCCAGTGGATCTCATGTTTCCCACTCCTTTGAGTTGATGTCTCAAGTGAAAACACGGCACTTTGGTGCACCTGCTGTCATCACATTTCGAGTCCCCACGAATGCCAAACTCCAGGTTTGATACTTGGAAAACAGTCAATGGCTTTTTTGTACAATGATGTGTTTCTACATTACAACTTTTTTGTTGTCTATTTGTAGGAGGCATATTCTACTCCAATCCTACCACTGGATATCCTTGCTGACAAAACTGCTGAACAGAAGTTTGAATGGGTAACTCTTCATTTGTTTAAGCAAAACTCAGTATAAACATTTCCTTCTCTTTCTTTTTTTTTTTCCTTTCCTTTTTCTTCCTTGTCTTTCCTTGATAATATGCGTTTTCTGACTTTCTTTGACGGGGCTCCTATGTTGACTGGACGATTTCTTTGTTTCATGGCTGCTGGATGCTCTCAGGCAAAGGTAAACATTGCCTGTCATTGTTTAATTTCTGTATTTCTTACCCACCCCGAGTTCTAGATGGCATCTTCTGTTAGAATGTAGAACACGGGATGCACACAGTTCTTTTCCCCTCCTATTTTCTGCTTTCCCCCCTCCCTCTTTGCTTGTGTGGTTTGTGCTGTTTCATTTTTTCCTTTATTTTTGTTTTGCTTTTTGCTTTTGGCTTAGGAGTGAAATGGGCTGAGAAATATAGGTATCATTGGTGATGTTGGCAAGCTTTTCTGAATTCTCCTGTTTTTTTGTGCAGAGATTTGTCACAAAGTATGGCTCCCTAATTTCTGTCATCTGCATTGTTACTCTATCCGGTCACCTTATCACTTCTCCTTCCAAATCGAGCGATGGAAAGGGAAACAAGAAAAGGCGATAAGAATTGCAGTTTGTTTTCTTTTTCTCAGCAAAGAAATAACATTGGCTGTTATAGTCGAAGTAGTTTTTAAACACATGAAGTACCTTTCAAAAGAAATTTTGTTGAATAACTGCTGTTGAAAGCTAATGATTCAGTTTTGAAATCAGGTTATTAGCGTCGAGATACTTTTGATTTTGCGTTGAAAATTTCCTCTTGACATATAATTTTCTTTTCTACGTTTCAGCTTCCTGTTAATTAGTATAGAGAAGTTACTACATGGGGGTTTTCAGCAGATAGTCTATTAACATGTGCATTGCACTGTTCTTTGGCCAAGGAGCAAAATCAAGAATAAGTAATAACTTCAGGCCCCTAAACTGGCAGGGCCGGTTCTTATCATCAATATTAGAGGATTAATGTGTGCGCAAATTAGTCTGGCGGCCACCATGTGGTCAAAATACTGCAAAAAAGAACAAAATCAAGTATGAAAATGGTTTTTGGGAAAGCGGCTCATCAGAGTAGTCTGTTTCAAGTGTAGGGATATTCTCAATAGGCATGGCAGCAATTCAATCATCAACTGCCACCCAGAGAGCGAAATGGAGAAAACAAGATCCCATTGGGAAAACTTCTTCGGAGGCCTACTCTCTCTCTCTCTCTCTCATACACACACACACAAACATAAGCTACAGAAAAACATCGAAAACACGAGATCTTTTTCAGATCTTTTTCAGTGCCTGGTGGGTACCACGTGATGCCCGCTCGGCACATCCAAGCCATCCGATGAGATTTTGGACGGCTCAAAATTTGGAGAGAGAAGGGGTGAGGAGAGAGAAGATATTAATCTTAACTGTCCAAAAGTGCATCAGACGGCTAGAGAGTGCCAAGCGGGGACCACGCGGAATATACCCGCTCGGTACTGAAAAATTCCTCCGAAAACACAAACAGGCTATGCAAAGTTACGAGACATGCACATATAGGATCCAACTCTGCAAGGCTTGTAATTCAAAACTTCCTTTTCATACTCTAAAAACAAGTAGCTCCAAGAATCCAGTAATAATAAGATAAATCAGTCTTTTTCCCCAATCTCGCTCAACACACATGGGCACTGGCAAACAAGTAGGAGTATTCTTTCATAGAATACACATCCCCTTTGACTTCAGACCTCCATTATTGAGAGCTTTTGCAGGAGTTCTTATCGCAAACATTCTAGCATGAGAGTGACCTATGGAACCGCATTTCCAACATCTGAATGTAACAAATAATTGAGAAATTATATGCCCAGTTGGACAATCAAATTCATCAAATAGTACAATACCTTTGGAATGTGATCTTCGAACCAGATTTGGCCAATGGAATCAGTCATCCTACCGGATTACATATCCCTCATTAGTAGAGTCCGATCAATCAAACAAGGACCGAAAAATGCTGTTCCACACCTTTCAGCCACAAATATAAAAATAACCCGAATCTCAGACAAATACACCCAAACCTGAGGATACTATAACTTCTCAAAACTTTCAAAGTGAGAGAATTCATCTAATGGAGAGCCTGATATAAGCATTGGGGGATGCCAACTCTAAACCCTAAATGGTTATGATCTTGACTTCACCTACCCCAGGTATCTTGCTTTCGACAAAGTTGATCCGTAACTTATAAACCATCCCAAAGCATCTCAAAGGATCATTAAAACTTGAAAGTACATGAAAAACCTTAAAGACTAACATCATCAATATATGCATGGTAACACTGTGGAGATGGGGGAAAAAAAACAAACACCGGCAACTTGTTGCCAATACCCATTTCTGACTTTCATCAAGATGTTAGGAAAACTGGGTCGCTTCACAGACAGATTCTGGAGCAGGGGAAAGAACTTTGGTATTCTTTTTTTTTTATGTCAAGAACTTTGGTTACAAACAACTGTGATCAAAGTGAGAGGCAAGAGAGCCATGCTCGATTAACATCAATACTATGAACCAACGAGCTTCTAATAATAAGGTACACAAACCCCCAAAATGGAAGCATAAAAAAATGGTGCATCCGAGTCTGCTTCTACCAACCTAATGAAAAAAAAGTATTAGCTCAAATCACATGGTAGAAATTAAACCTCACAGCACCATCTTATATGACTTCTTTTAATAATCATCAACCAATCATGAAGCAGCCTTACTTGGAGCGAAAGGAATATTTGGGGTAACAGAACTGTTTCAAATGAGAAAACAAATCTTGCCAGAATGCCACAGATCCCGAGTTGAGAAGAAAGATAACTTCCATAACACAAATGGCACCCCGGAGCATTTGAAATCTCAATCACCCATACAGAAAAGATAATATCATCCAGTATCAAGAGATACTAAGCAGCGATGAAAACAGATGAGCTCCTAAGAAGGTAAACAAACTCACTCCAGCGGAAGAACAGAATGCTGACAGTGAATACAGACCGAATGAAACAAAGCAATAGCTCCAATTAGAAAGGAAAAAAGCAAAGGAATACCTCATAAACCCATTTTATGGTGATTCTATTAATCATCAACAACCCATCATGATGAGTATTATCCCGATTGAATTTGCCAGAGTCAGTTCCTCAAGATTACTAGACATGTATCCAAATAAGACAACAAAACTCGCCAGGATGCCAGATACCCCGAGCAAATTAGAAAGAATAGCTTCCACGAAAAAAGATCAAAGAGTTGCTTCCACAAGAGTGATTGTAGTTACATAATAGTAAACACTTTTTCACTCTTGATGCAAAAAGTAGGAAGAGATCTATTATACAACTATCACATATAAATATTGAAAACAAATTTACCACTAACGTCGAGGCAAATTAAGGTATGCTTGTCTATGCTAATAAAACATAACTTCAAAGTCTTCAAGTATGGCTTAAGATGAATAATCTGACAATGTCCATAATGTATTTTTCTCACTTCCTATTGTTTCCGTAACCTCCCCAAGGTCTGGATATTCTCCAGAAATACTTAAGCAGTTTACAACTTTACATCACTACTCTACTAGGAATTGAATGTGTTCGGAACAAAGAAAGAATGTCATGCCAATACTACAGAAATTGCTAGAAAATAAGAATTACCATAAGAAAAACTTGCCGCAAAAGTAAAGAAAAATTATACACCAATTCACCAAAAAATGTATCCTCAAAACTGCTTTATCACTAACATCAAGGCAAATTAAGGCGCTGAGAAAACATAACTTAATGACTACAAGAATCGGTGAAGACAATCTGTCAACTAACATCATTCATTTGCTTCCATTCACTTAAGTTTTCCTGTTACCTCAACAACTTAAGGATTTTCGCTAAAACAAAAAGAAATGCAATTCCAAGATATATTCTAAAACTTAAGTATTAAGCAGGATCACAAACTACTAGGAAACTGCATTGCCCAGCAAAACAAAAAATACTAGGTAACTGCAGAAGAAGATCAAAATGCATAGAGTGCAAAACACAACAAGAAGGTCAAAAAGCTATGAGATTCCAAGAGTACAAAAGTTCTGAGAAATTACACTAAAACCTCATAAGCAGTTTCAGACATTCTGTCATTCATTGCCATGGCTGAGTAACTTCACTCTCCATCACTTCAACCCCCTAACCAAAACTTCAAAAATATCATCACTACGAAAACCCCTTACTCAGCTTCTGAATTGCACAATACATTTTCCTCCTCGAGCCCACCGCGTTTATCCCCATATCTTTCAAATCCTCCAGCGTCAACAATGGCAAAACCTCGTCGTCCACTTCGTGTATCTCGAAAACCGGGGCGTACCTACCTAACCCTAGTTGATTCAACCAAACCCTAACCCCATTCCTCTCCCCACTATTGTTATTATTATTCCAATTCCTCGCGCCCGAATCCGATGGCCCTTCCAATTCCACCCCGTCCGAAACCCTAGCAAAATCCCCCTTCCTATTCCCCTCAAAATCCCTTCCTCTATCTTCATCACCATCATAATCTTCCTCGACTAAATCATTACCCAACGAGTCAACCTCTACCGGGCTTCGTTCTGTCGTCATCGGACTCTCTAAATGAAAATCCCTAAACCCCTCATCCACATCTTCCCTCTCCTCACCGCCGCCGCCTTCGATTTTCGATGCCCAATTAGACCTAATAGCCCTCTTATTAAACCCTCGCCTCGACTTCAAATCCTTCACCCTCCATCCCCCAATCGAAACGGGGTTCTCTAGGGTTTCGTCGTGCGCCACGTTCGTCACAGGTCGGGTCCTCGAGCTACCCTTGTTTGGGTCTCTACTGATCGGAAGCTTCCACTGTGGCTGCTTAGGTTTACGATTGGGGTGAGAGTCGAAGGACTGGTCCCCGATGTCGCCCAATCGCACGCTAGGTCTACGCTGTCGCTTCGTGCCGACGTTATCTGGTGGTGCCACCGCCGTCAACGGCGGGGCCCCGCCGTTGTTGAGCTGACCTGACGGGGGATGTAGGTCGGACATTTTCGGTGGTGTAAATGAGGAAAAACGAGATCTCAAGTAGGGTTGTGCGAACTGTAGATATCGATAAAAGCGTTTATGTATGTAGATAATGGATATATATATATATATATAAATCTTACACGTCTGGACGAAAGGAGGCCTTTTAGGTGTTTCTGAGGACTTTCCAAGTACCAATGAGAGAGAGAGAGAGAGGAGAGAGAGAGAAGAGTGTACGAGATGAGTGAATGCGAGTGAGGGAGGAGAGAAGAATAGCGAAGTTCAGATGGGGGGAGGGGACACGTCTGCTCTCAGTCAGGGTCAAGATGACGACTATTTATTATTCATCACATTAGGCTTCATTCATTCACTTAAGGCTCTGTTTGGAACTTGTTTTTTTTATTCTAAAAGAAAGATTAGGGAAAATTCCCAACTTTCTTCCTTCTTGATTATTTTACCCTTTTTTTTAAATTTCTTTCTTCAAATTCCAAACAAAGTCTAAAAAGTTTTCTTTTTTTTTTTTTAGCGTCGAGAAAAATCTCTCTTGTTTTCATTTGTCTAATTTTTTGTTAGAAAAAGGAAATAGCGTGAAAAACGGTAGTATGATCGAGCATAGGAAAAACAAAAACAATAGCCTGCAAATATTTTTTGAAGATTAAGAGCAAAAGTTCGAAACGAGGATTGAGAACGAAAATGAAAAATCTTACTGAGAAATTGTGACCTGAAGCACATGTGGCCGAGTATTACATTCTCTTACTTATAGTTAGGGCCCACCGCAAGGCTCATTTTGATTATCAAAATCAGTAACATTACGTCCACCGATTGGCATGTGGGGCTCACTCCAGGCCCCGCACAGATGATCCGAGCCGTTCAAAAAATTTTAAAAAAAAATTCGAGTAGCCACGCGAGGATCAGCTCAATTCGATATGCATAGATGCTTGATCCAAGCATCTTATTCTTGAAAATTGAAAAATCTACTCTTTCCTTTTTTTCCCGATTTTTCAAGAACTAGTGCTAACCCGTGCCTACGGCATTACGCATCCTGGTTGGAAGGGGATGGCAGTTGTGTGATTTAGGTGAAAACTATATGCACTTAACCGGAAAGTAGGAGGATATACTGCAGCCTTTGGATCAAATGAATTTAAACCGTTCTAATAACTTGTCCCCACATCCTTTTGTTTTATAATAGAGATGGAAAGCTTGGATTGAACATCTACACATATCGTATTGAGTCCATCCTCGCTTCGGCCAACTCGGATTTTTTTTTAAAATTTTTTGAACGGCTCAAATCATCCGTGAAGGGCTCGAAATTGGACCCACATGCCGATCGGTGGCCGGCCACTAACTCCCCTCTATCGGTGGACGTAATGTTTTCGTATCAAAATTGTGCATTGCCAGCCCTTCAAGAATATATCTTTTGTTTAACAAATTAAGATTATCAAACAATTAATAATAGGTGCAGAATCAAATCGCAATGCTTTTTCTTTCAAAAATTGATCCACTTGCAGGATATAGAGCATCCATTTTTGTGAGAGAACAAAGATAACAACATTTTGTTCTTTGACGACGAGTTTACAGCTCATAGTGTTTTTACGCATAGATGATACGTTATCTACGATGAGAGAGAGAGAGAGAGAGAGTCAGAGCGGCGACTTCACGAAAAGATTGTGTATATTCTCTAATCATATCATGCTCAGGCATTTCACATAAAAACACAAGATCTATTTAGCATTAAATAGGAGTAAGCTACAAACAAATTTTCACCGTGACACCCAAAAACAAAGTACCAAAACGATCAACTAATCATCACTCCAAAAACAACCTCCTGAATATGGTTAGAACAGCTAACAATGAAATAAAAAGAGAGCCAAATCTTACGCCGGAATTCCTCATTTGTCATCGAAGTCTGGTACTATAAGACTCATGAAAACCTTGTGTGGACAGAGCAGGGAGGAACTATGGGGGGAATGCGGAAAACTTATGGACAGCGATCGCAAACAGAGATTTTATAATTCAGAATGACGAGGCCATGGCATCTTCTATACTATGTGCCACAATAATGGGTGTCTTACTTTAGGCCGCTTCATTCTGCATAAGAATTCTGAACAAAAATTCCTGTTTGTCTGAAGTATCAGAATACCAATTCAACTGGCAGCCTGTTTCTTTCCCAAAGCTTTTGTATCTTACCCCTGAAATCCATTTTGAAGGGTTCAACTGCTAGGCGTTGTGCAGAGTAGACCATGTCTATAATCGTGCTCCAATGGGTACATCGTGGTTTCCTTCACATATTTTTGATGCTCGACGGCAGCCTTTCTAAGACCTGAAACTCCTTTGTGCTTTCCTTTAACTAGCTTCTTGATGATGGAACACGCACCCAGTGGACCCCCAGATCCTGCTCCAACCCTCCTATGAATTTGAAGAAAATCATCTCAATTTATATTCTATTACGGCCTAAATAACAAGGATTTAATGGTTACGTAGATAACAAGAAGAATTTATTCATCACCCACAAAATAAGTCAATTCAGTAAGATATTAACTACAGAACATGCCCAAATGAGACCATTAGGCGGAGACCTAGTCCCTACGACAGTCCGTCCCTCCTCCACGTACCCTGTACAACTCAATTCTCAAGACGACTGTAAAATATCTAGTCAGTCTTTGCATGTCACGAGCTTCACTCAATTCAACATGCATTAGTGTTTTTTCTCCATGCATTAACAAAAAGTTCAATAAGAAAGTTAATTATATGGTACTATTAAGTGTCATTTAGTAATTGAAAGGGTAATAATCAAGTAGCAGGCAGAGGAGTGACCTCAGAAAGAAGTCATCGCAACACCATTCCCACTTTCATCTCTACCATAACAGCATAAAAATTCATCCACATATGGAACCTAGTAACCTACAATATGTTTCATATCAAAACACATTATTTATTGCTTTTCTAGTTTATAAACTCATATCAGCGTTCTAATCACTTCCAATATTTTCAGTAACCTTTAAATGTTTTTGGCATATCACAAACAGTTGCAAGTACAATGGGCACACGCTACACATAGCATGCCACCGTGCAAGGAGTGCCGACGTACCACTATTATGCATTTAAAGATGAATAATATCTTGGTAATGTCCAGGCTTTAATTTGAAGGAATGTAGTAATCCAAAAGGACAAAAAAAGGAAATAAAGCAAAGATCAGCTACCTTAATAATTTTTCTGATGCAATCCTGGCGGCTGCAACAGTACCACGATCAGGTAACCACTTAACAACGCGGTTTGGATCAGATCGCATTGGAGAATGAATCTTAATAAGCTTAAAAAGGATAAGAAAAAACAGGAGCAATATATCAGAAACCGCAGTAGGAGCAGGCTGCACCACGGACAATTCATGTTGTGTGAAAGTGTTTCCTACTCGCCAGCATTAACGAAAAACAAAATCACATGGAGAATACAACTCGGAATCTTCAAATAAAACACGAAGGGCAAAGCACAAAACAAATAATGGTCAAAAAGAGTTGTGCTTGTCCTTCTAATTTAGACTTGTCCTTCTAATTTAGACGTTCCCCCATCTGGTATTCCTTAAAGGCTGTAGTTCTTTCTTCTTTTTTTTGCAGCATAAAGGCTGCAGTTCACCCACCGGCATTTTTATTTTCTATCTCTTTTTCTCTGGTAAGTCTTAACCGAAGTCTTACCACCCGCATTAAAGGTCTTAAATTTTGATTGTGATACAAGCTTCAACATCAAAGAGTACAGAAAACGTAAACTTACTCCCAAACACTCCATCATCTGGTAGTAAGCCCTACCCTGCAAAGGAGTATGACCTTGTCGAGACTCTGAGAAGTACCTAGTCCTGAAATAAAAGGAGGATGGAAACTTGAAGTGATCATCAAAACAAATCTCCTCTAGATAGAATAGGCCAAATACAGTTCTTTCTATAGTTTCTTACCATTCTATATAACCGGGATCAACAGTAAAACCATACATGTCGACAGTGTCACAAATGGACAGGGCAAACTCAAGAGCCTTGAGCCCAGTTCCTTTTGCTGCTGAACCAAAAGATGCACCTAACATGAGATATACAGGATTCTGGATCGGAATTTCCTACAGAAGAAATAAAATGGAAGTTGTGAATTAGTGGGATGAATTGTAAGTTGAAGAGCGAAGAGGAACTGAGCAAAAAGAAAGCGAAGAGGAAATTTCTCCAGTTGTAGGTGATTAGTGGTTTCGCACATGCATACCACATAACCCATCTGAATATCACCACCGCTTTCCTTCAGCATTGGTACCAATCATACTTGCGAAAAAAATGTATTACATTGCACATAGTAGGTTTCACGAAGAAACCAAGCATAAAAAGCAGAACGGAAGTACTATTAATTTCCTAATTTTTAACAGAATCTTTCACGAGCATGATGTCCAGGTGGCATGTTTTCTGTAATAAAAGGCATATTGACGGGTTGTTTGTTTTAAAGTGACGGCTCGCTACTCAGGGAAAACATTTCGTATCATTTTCTCTATGTTTTCATTGGTCGGGAATCACAAGTAAAAAAAAAAAAAAAACTAGGAAATTTGTGCAAGTTCCGCATCGCATTAAATCTTTTGGTAATGAAAAAACAATAATAAGGACCAAGAAATGTAGTTGCAAAACAAACTAAATGTCTGAACATGTACAAAAGTGCATACATGCTATCGAAAATTTGTCAGTCTAAAATAACCGATCTGATTAATTCATGGAAAAGCAATTAAATATAACCTATTTCTTTTTATAGCTATAGAACAACAGTTTTCCATAGATTTCTATGCAAGATATCTAAACTTCAAGGAATGTAGAAAGCTTTCCCTGCGATATCAACTGCCACAAGAATTACTTGTTTTCAGGGGATCATTTCTATTTGCAGAAGAAAGAACATATACGAACCCGGATCATTTTGTTCATGATGTCATGAATTGTCGTCTTGATGATCAATACCTCCTTCCCAGTGTCTGTAAAATGCATATAATTAGCATGCTAAAAGAAAAGGGTCTCAAAACAAGAGGAGTGACACGCCTACCATATAATTCAGCAACTTTGTCAAGTGCTTTGGCAGATCCTCTATTAAGAAGGCGAAAAGTACTTTTTGAACCCACATAATCTGTATAGTTCTGCAATAACCGCAAAAAGAAAATGATAAAGCAAGCATGGATTATACAGAACAAAACTCAGCGTAGTCCTTGAAGTCCAACATGTTGGATGGGCAATACCTGGATTGGTGCACCATTTTCCCTAAAAACAGCACTATAACCATCTATCTCCTTTCCAAACTTCGTCTTCAAAAGATCTCCTGAATTACCAACAACAGCACACCGGCCAAACTGCCTTGGAAAATATGGTGGTTTTTCAGGGAGTACCAGAGAAAGCTTCTCCATGCAAAGAGTCTTATTTTCACAGCGGTTGCTGCAAACAGAAACATGCTACATCAATATCAGCCATTCTACAATGTTTTGGTTGCTTTAAACAACACAATAAACTCCTTAGTGGTAGCACATACAACAAAGTCATAATAGGTCTTAGTGAAAACTATATGCACTATGTATGTCCATACGAACAAAATAACATATTTTTCACTTCATTTATCTTGCATCCAACAATGAAGAATAAATTTTGTAGCACCAGTCACAAGTACGATTAGTCGATTAGAGGTACTTACAGCAATATTCCCTTGTTAATTCTCCGCCATGCATAGTCCTCCCATCCATTGGGTAAAGCATCGATAAACTCCTTGGTGAGTACTGTGGTACTATTCCGTACCTGAGCAATTCAGCTCACTAAATAATAGATCAGTCATTAACATTTTAAAGCTCGGTACTTGAAGTTAAACTTTTGGAAGAAAAAGTGTAAGACATCTACAGGAGCTTGACTCTAATCTAGATGAAGAGCAAAAGGAAAAAATACTCGACTTTGCACACCCTCACTTGTCCATTAACCACTAATCCAGGGCAAGCATCACATAAAATTCACTTTAATGCCTCAATGCATGGAATTGGATAATAGCATAACATTGATATCAGTAAGCAAAATAGCATGCTCACCTGTTCCCATGTCGCCAAAGCTTCGCAAAGATTGTAACTAAATGACAAGCCTTCTGGTTCTCCTGTTTTGGGATCTCTCTGTTTTAAACATTGGACTCCAAATAAGAAAAATGAATGAATACAAGTACAAGAGACCTTAAACCATAGTAATTGTATACAAATCTTTTTAAGTCATTTGTTGTTCTTGAGGTCCAAAATTGGGGATAGGGAATGATTACATTTTCAAACGTCAGCAAAGTATGGGAGGTGAAATTGTTTGAAGTTCTACTCTTTGGAAGAATGGCCTACCCATTTGGAGTCAGTGTTACTAGGAAACTGTAGCACGATCTCACAAAAGTCTGTACCACTTAAAGCTTGTAAACCTAGTCCATTTGAACTCTGTCATCATAAAATCGAGCAAAAAAAGTAAATGGAGTTAGACAAAGCGCCATTATTTATGCATACCCAAAATATAAAAGAATAAAAAATAGCATAGACTTAATCAAACCTAGCATAGAGGCAACTTCATGGAGATTTTTTTTTGTTTTTGTTTTGAATCATGAACTATGAGATGTGGCTGTTTGCCAGTTTTAAAACTTGCCGAAAAATCCATTGCCAAAAAACTAGGCCTGCTTTTACCGTCAGGATTTGAATACGGACTCTCAAAATCAGTTTAAAATCTACTAACATTTAAATACTCCTGATACCCTAGCTAGTACCGCGCACAAAATTAAGTAAATTTACTATTCTAATAGGAATACAGATAAGAATCCAAAGTGCTTCTCTAGGTCGGGTTTTAACTGATCGCAGCATTTACCTGTACTCGAAAAACTCAATTTCATAAAAAGCAGAAAAACAAAAAACAAATTTTCGAAGCGGAAAACTCACCACGCACTTTTGAAAACCTCTCTGCAGAGATCGGAACGCTTCCAGATCTTCGTCCGAAACCTGGTGCGGCCCATCTGCACACCAAATCAACTCCGCCATAACTAAACAACACACTTTCTTTCCATGGAAGCTCCACACACATATACATAAGGGGGCTGATACACTTACAGAAATCGGACACACCGGTGGTGTAAATGTAAATAGCGGCTAATCCAGAGGTTAATGCGACAACGAAAGCCAATTGCAACAGCCTCATCTGATGAGAAGCTCGAGAAGTGAATTTTGAATACCTTCGCAGAGAAGAAGTTGCTCGATTTGTGTGTGCGCTGGCCGTGGATCTGAAGACGACAGATATTCTCTCACCCTCTGCTGCCTTTTTAAATCCCAATTTCGCACGAGTTTCCTTCGTTAAGGCAAGTTGGAGATCCGAAGGCGTCACTTTTACTAGACGAGGACACTGGTCGGAGTTTCCAGAAACTACACTTCTCTCCCTTGCGATTATGTCTTACGTCATGATTTGCCCCTGAGGTTCTATAAACTACTCCTACTACATAATAGTAGTACTCCATTTGGACGTAGTTTTTTATATTATTTTTTTTCCCCAATATTGTATGCATCAGTTGGAGTTAGAGTTAGTAAAGTGTTAATATGTTACTAGTTCACAAGTGATTTCAGGGACTATTCATAGTTCTAAATTCCAAACGCTCACTAAGGGGCTCAAATCCTGGACTCCTATACGAGGAGGACATGAGTTACCAACTGGGACATGAGCTATTGGCGGTACTAGTTTTGATTTGGCATGGTAATTTGTACTACCATTAGGCGTTTAATCAAGTTAACAATTTCGAAAGGGCCAAAACTCTTATGTGCATGAGAAGAATAAAAGACCATACATTCTGAATAAAAAAGTAGAAGATTGGATCGAATACTTCTAGGTTATCGGGTTGAACAGATTTTTCATGAAAACACTAAAAAAAAAAAATTTAAATTTATCAATGAATCAAATCATTTGTGTGGGGCTATGAGTGGGCCCACACGCTTTATGTACCCATTTAGCCCTTGTTCGGTTTGGAATTCCAAACCCAGGGTTTTGGATAAAGTAACTTTTTTACTTTTCCTCTCTTTAACTTTTCAATCATTACTTTCATTTTTCACTCTATCTCTCTCTACTTTTTACCTCTCTCCACAATCATTACTCTCATTTCTCTCTCTACCTTTATTCAAAAACACAACTCAAAACTCACAACCGAACAAAGCCTTAGTCAGCACCAATAGTCGGCGGTAGGGGTGTTCCTGCATATTTGTCAAAACCAGGGATACAATTTCAATTTCCCTCAAGACGCCAAACTCGTGACGGGCCGGATGGGCCGAGCTTGGATGGACAATATATTCAGATCAGATTCTCAGCGAATCCCCCAGCCCGGCCCGGCTATGTGTGGGCGCAACTGAAAAACCAGACGTTCAGTTCAGACCTCCATTGCCGTAGTGGTTCATTGTTCATCTGTCTCTGCAAAATCGTCAGGTATAATTGCAGTAATGATTGATTGGCTTTCGGCTGTAATTATCTCGAATTCGATGATCCACGATCGAAGCAACGACAATGGCGACGCGTTATTCGGCGGTTCGAAATCCCGCCTCATCTCTCTGGAGTCGCCGCTTTCAAGACTTGATGACTGCTAGCATTCCTTCGGTACTCCTCTCCACAAGGTATACTCATCAACCCACTTGGTTATTCATAGTTTGAATTTGGCGGTTCAATATTCATAACCTTCGTGTTGGAACCTTGGATTCACTTTTCGCACCAAGCGACGACCTATTGAACGTGATTTTCTGAATTAGAGTAGACGTTTCGTTGTACTTTTTCCTTCTTTTTTATTGGATGCGTGAGATTTTGCGCAGTCGCATGCGTTCATTGAAGTATTGTCTCACAAGTACGGCGTCAGATCGAGGAGTTGAGAGGATTGCCGGCTTGATTACTAGTTCATTGGTGGTTGATGTTGTTCCTGTTCTTTCGTACTTGTCTACAATGTCATAGGATTTTATTCGATGGATTAGACATGATTCTGTGGCATTTGTGATTGTTGGTAGAAGGGTATGGTATGTGATTCGACGGATGAGACATGATTTGGGTTCTAAATTCATGGGAGGTCATTTCTAGCGTTTCAAAGTAATTGGAGAGTTAATTGTACAAAACCTGAGATATATGCCCCCACTATTAGTTCAAAGTGATTACTGATCGATTGATATTATATAACTTATGCTATGAGATTAGGTTGCCCCTACTATTAGTTGAGTTGGATTTCTCATTCAAAGGGATTACGGGCACTTACTATTATTCCATCCCTAGTAAGGCCAAGTAAGCGTGACTAACGAGTGCTGAATTCTTAATCTTGATTGCGTCATAGAGTCATGTGGGATGAGGCAAAGCGGCCAACTATGTTTCCTCTCAAGGAGATCATTGATGAAATTCATGTTTAGGTTGCCAAGATTGAGGACGATCTTACGGTATGTCATTTAATTTGTAGATATTAGACCCTATGATGGCAGGACAAGATTACTATCTGCAAGTGTGGAGTTTTGGTTCACATATTCTCGTTGCTTTAACATGATCAAACAGTCATTTCATTATTTATTTATGGTTATATACTCTTTTTGATAGGATTAGCGACGAAAACCTTTGCAGCATGGTAGGTTAGCAGTTAGCACCGATAGAACATAAGATGAGAGAGAATAGACTAAGGTGATTTGGACATGTCTATCGTAGATCGGTAGATAGATGTTGTAGTTGGGAGGAATGATATGATAATGGTAAGGGGTATGCTGAGAATTAAAGGGAGAAGTAGACAAATCATGACTTTTGAGGCGATAGTTCAGAAGGGCCTAGGTTTATTGGATATTACGGAGCACGATGACCTTGATAGAGCTCAGTGGAGAAAACGGATTCATGTTGCCGCCCCCGATTGATTGGGGCTTAAGGCTCATTTTAGTTTGGTATTTACTTTTATCATAGAAAGAAAAGGAGCAACCTTAGTGTAGAAGAAGGGCATTTTTTAGTAACCTATCTCTGATGTGGCGCATATGCACAATCATAACAATTAGGATGAATAGTATTGGTCCTATTGGATACTCAACCAACAATCATTGAATACCCATAGCCCAAGAAGCCCACAGCTACGCAATATGAACACTCAGCAGCACAAAACGTTACTCTTAGCTGGAAAATGGGACAAAACCGTAAACAATAACAGAAAAGAAAGCTGCAAATTTGGGGTTAACATTCCCTTCTGATTTCACAATGGTCACATCTCACATACGAAACATTCATACTTTATAATTGGCATTGGCTTTGATAGATATTAGAGTCCAAAACTCTATTTGGGAGAATCAAAATAAATTTTAATATTTGAAAAGTGAATTAGAATATTTCACTATTCATATACATTTCAACCATGCATCTCTCTATCTCTATTTTCTATTATCATTTCAACCATTTTCCCTCTAAATTGGAGATATGGAGACAAAAATTAGATATATATAGTGTGAGATGGAGATGCCCTTATGTATTCCCTGATTGCGTGGTTAAGTAAATCAAAAAATGATTATGTCTCTGACACCTCTGATAATCTTTCAAACAATGGGAACTCGTCGATGGCCATTTCAATATCTTGTGCATTTTCACATATTTTTGGTCAAACTGTTGATACTTTTTTTTATCCGAACTGTTGATACTAATACAGTAAAATTTTATTTATGTATAATGTCAATTGAGCTATTAGAGTTTTATTTTTTTGTGAATACGCTGAGGAAAATTTATGACGCCGCCACTGACCTATCTACTGGACCAGGCAACTTGGTGTTCCATCTGGCTAATAAACTAATCATCGCCCAAAGAAGTCTAGATGCTTCTGTTTCTTGTACTTCTAGTATCCATTTCTTATTTTCTGGATGGCATAAACTTGAGCATACTAAATATTTTCAGGCATATCTATGAAAGGTGCGTGTTGCTGAGTATAACAACGTTCATAGTCAACCTAGTGCTATAAACTGCAAGCAAAGTGGGAGGTACAACACAACTGTCGGATTTGCAAGATCTTGGACTTAAGAAGAATCTTTATGTGCAGCATGGAGCATATGATGTTAGTATCTTTTTTTCTTCTTTTGAGTGGCCAGTGGGTGCAAATTTGTGAGCGTGTGATGCAGGGAAGCATATAGAAAAGAAAGGGATATGCAACAAGGACAATCACAAACACATAAAGCTAGAGATACTCTCCCCAAGACTCGAATTTTACTAGTAATCAATAATCAACTCTCCCCCGTGAAAAGAAAGATTTCACACATATCTATAATCCATGCAAAGGCTGTTCTAATTCTCAACATGCTCCTAAATGTGTTTAACGAACCTGATAATAAATAAGTACAGTGAATAAGACTTGTGAATGAACCTAGGTATACATGCATACATTGAACCTTACAATAACTACATGCAATTAACCAATATGAGAAAACCTAATATTCTAGGCAATTAATGCTAAAACGGAAGATTCCTAATAAAGTACTAATTTTGAAAGAATAAATGAAAATTCCTTTATTCCTAGAACAATTATAATATTGGCCTGCATCAGCGTGCGTGCATGTTACAACTGTAGACTGTTTTGGTCACTTTAATTGATGTCTATAAGTTCTACTTACTTGGGAATCATCACTGCCATGGTCACTTTAGTTGCTTCACTGAAGATAATATTGGTAATTTCACTGAGGATTACAAAGCTTGGTCTGTTAATTATCCTATGATTGTCTTTGCAAATATGAATAGACCTTTTTCCCTTTAAAGAAGTGCCATCTGTCTTTCTTATGAAGTGGGTTATTCTTTTTGGTTCAGTAGGTTATACTTCTGGATTGAACTAATTATTCTAGGTCTCCAGATCGTCCAAGAACCTGTATGAGAGCAAGGATTATGCTCTTTATAGTGTTACATTGTTCAGTGGTGATGCCAACAACATTTAACTTTGGAACTAAAGCATCTGAAAGAGGTTTTCAAGTGAGTTTGTCCCTGTTACAACTTTTCCGTTCTTTAGTTGGTTAGCATGTAACAGCTTAGCTTGTCTTTGCCGATCAAAAAAAAAAAAACAGCTTAGCTTGTTTTTTGTTGGTTTTAGGAATTTCTTGCTCCTATTCTCTGTTTAGAAAATTAGATAACAAGTGCATAGGTAATGATGAATGATGATAAAGATGTTTTCTAGTTGATGGTATCTTCTTTATGTACTATGAAATGTTTGAATATTCCTTGTGATTCAGATTTTTGATTCCGAATATAAGCTGGAAACAAGAGAGTCGGAAGCAGGAGCCTGAGAAGCTGATGCAAGATCAAGATACACTTAGAAGCTCCATTCTGCAACGGTGCTACGCCAGTTATGGGAGGTGCTACTAGTTCTGTGGAGCTTCTGACGCCATTACATGGTTTTATTTGTGGTTCTGAAAACTGTATCAATTCTGTGAATAAATCTCATAAAATAATCTTCCCCGATCTTGGCTTGACAGATGATGGTATGATCTGGTAGGTAATATGGGTCCTGCTGGCTGGTGATGTCATTATGTAAATATTATTCTATCTCGGTCCCACTTCATGAATCTTGCTCAACCCATCATACCGAATCTAGGTGCAGTTATTAGCCAGATATCTAGCACTTGATTAGCTTTTTAACTAACTGGCAATGGTTGATTATTTTAAGAAAATCATCCACAGGGTGCTATTCACTGGAGTATTCTAATTTCTAACCATGTGGATAGCGATGCAACGCTGCCGATGTTTTGTTATAGCCTATATAATGGAATTCTGAAAAGTAAACCTCTAGACTAGTATAGTATTTGAATTAGTGGAGCACCCGAAACTTCTTACCAGATTAGGTATGGAAACTCCACAGTTAACTCTGCAGACATATCACTCAATATTTGCTAAATTCCTGATTCTGGGTCACTTTTGACATAGTGGAGCTTGTATGTGAGAACCTGAGCATGCAGGTTTTAGAATGGGTAGTCTATCGTGCAGAGAATGTTGCATATTTAATTGCAGAGAATGTTGTCTAGAAAAAAGCCATGCTCAAATTGGACACCACAGAATTGCATATTTGAGATTGATGCCTTGCTAGGATAGCAGATTAAAATTGGACAGACCGTGTGAAGTTGCGGGCAACATAAAAGTATATTAGATGACAAAGTTTAGGTCGAAGTGCGTTTATGAGATAGGACAGGGTCAAGGTTAGCAAATTGGGTGGAGATTATTTGGGGCATGGTGTAACCAAATGCATTTCCCTAAATTAAGTTTCAGGGTGAAATATGATCTGTCCAGCTGAACGTAAGAAATTTAGCAAGGCTATGTTGGTGTGCGGATGTGAGTCATTATGTTGAAGGGAGGTATCCTTTTGTCTCAGCATGTTAATTGGTGTGATCACTGTGATGGAATGAACATTCAAATCTGATAAATACGCATTGATGTAAACAATCTCAAGTTGACCTAACTTAATTTACAGTACGTAAATCCCCGTTTCCTATTTTGTTTAGGATCATGCAAAAAGATAGAAGGTAAAGCTTTTAAAAACAGAGAGGATTTGTAGGAGTCTGATAATAGATCCTCAATCCCATAAAGGGTTGAAATCGTTATCACTTAAGTAGGTTCCTAGCATAATTCACAGAGCAACAGTGTTGTAGATATCTCGCACAAAATACACATACACGTGTGGATATGCAGATTATGCACATTTATCTGCTTATACATGCATGATGTGCTGGAACTGTTGCTAGCCCTTGATTCTCTTTTTCAATCCATTTTATCTACTATCACAGATTTGTACCCCAAAGTGCTTTCGAAAATCATAGTGGACATTCTCAGACCAAAAGTGGCAACAAATTAACTCCGACTTGTGCGCTGATTCACTCAGAGGGCATACAAGGTCCATTATCCTTTGCAGTATTTAAGTTGCTGAAGCCAAAGTGGCCTCCTGGAATTTTTTCTTGTAATGTTTGCCATATACTTGTAGAATCTAGTCTTTAACTGCATGATATAATGCAGGTTTTCAGTTCGTGGATGCACATCTGCACTGTATGTTTATTTGCAGAGAGCATCCGGAGATATGGCCTGCTGCCATCTTCTTGGTTATTGAACTGTATTTCTCTCTACTACTATTGGTCATCACCCCATAACTACTGTCCTTGTTCCCCTGATATCACTGGGCTAAGACATTGAATTTTTTTTTATTTCACTATCCTAAGACATTGAAATTTTGTTGATTTCATTGGGCTAAGACATTGAAATTTTGTTGGTTTCAGTCGTTTGCATTGGCACCTTCCATGGAAAGTGAGAAGAAATTATGTGGTATATTAGAGTAACTCTGTGACATTTCCAACAGGTACTTGGCATATATAATTTCTCTTTCTACTATTCCATCAACCTCAAGTAGTTTTTATGCCAGAGCTTGGGCTAGCTAGATTAAAAATGATAGACATAAAATAAAATGTCAAGTAGAAAATGTGGGCATTGCAGAAATCAACTATTAAACCAGCTTTGATCAAAAACAGTATTTGCTGAGGTGTCCTACCATTCTGTATCCTATAGCCCTGCTTGTTTGACTCAACTGATAAGTAACCCCATTGTATTAATATTGAGGGATTAACAATGCAACATCCTACAATGTTGAATGTATTGTATATCCCGTATGTTGTGGACCTGTGGTATAACATATCCAACGGATACTTACTACTAGCTGCGAAAGCTTCAACCGTATGTGAGATATGTGGTTCCCTTGAATATAGAGTCCAGTTTGGTTTGGTAATACGGACAAACAATATAAGTTTCTGTACTTCTTTTGCCAGGAAGTAAGATACGAATCCAACTCTGAGGGCTGCATGTGGCAACGTTTCTGTTGTCTCAAATGGGAAAGCTTTGAACTCTGCATTTCGGTCGTTATCCTGTTGCTTCATAGCCAAGTGTTGTCCTGATCTGGTCTGGTATGTTCGTTATCCCATATAATGTGCTGAACCATCTTTGTCTCTGGTCTCAGGACCACTCAGGAGCTTTTCTCAGTTGTGGCAACATCCATTGACTCCCGTGTTTGTTGTGGCCATATTTACTGTTCTACATGTGAAAACTGCAGCACTTTACTGGAAATATGACAAGGAAGGAGGGATGGGCAGCCTGGGAGGCGATGGTGATGGGCATCCCTTTGTCTCATTCACCATAAATCTCCTGTGAAAGGGCAAGTAATTCAACTGTCAATGCTGAAAACACTCGGTTCGTTCGGTCCAGCTTGCAATCATAAGAGTAAATATTGCGATTGTGTAACAAGATAACTACGTCTTCGTGCCTTGTTACTTTTTCTATGGAAGATTTGTAAGAGTTTGTTTGAAGGTTCACACCTTGGAGCTGGGGGGCGTGATTGGTTAATCATTAAAGTTGTAACACAAACAGATCCTTGTGTAACAGATCATGTACTTTTTCTATGGAAGTTTTTTCTATGTTTTGACTCCCGAATTTGTGAAAGTGCTCTAATGTGAGGGAAATTGAGCTCGTAATTTTATTTTTTTTAATGCAAGGTGTCTTGGGTCAGCTTGTGTACACTTCAAACTATTTTCTACAGATCCTTCCACAGCCGTTTCACACGCTTGCGCGTGGCGGTAAGGTGGCCTCAAGAGTTGTTAACAAAAAGAATTGTACATGTGATAATAGGAGGGAGCAAATCCTCAAGTTCTAAGCTAAGATCACTTGGTCAACCCTTTATGATTGAGCTTGTAAAAGTTTCGTTTTCTATTCACTTTATTCTCACTTTCCTACCACAATTAAAAAAGGACTAGATTTTGCGATTGGTTTTCTATTGTCCTATGGTATCCTTCAGAAATCTAAGACCCCAACAAACATAATTCCGAGTTTTGGTTCTAAAAAATGGAGTACCTAATTCACATATCAAGTTTTTTTATTTTTTTGACTGAAATCAAGTTTATCAAGTTGGTTGTCTCATTTCTCTTTCTATTGGTGGCCTGAGTTCGAGTCCCACGAGGAGCAAATTTGAGGATCAGGGCTATGAATAGCCTCTGAAACCACCACAACCAACCCCCCCTCCCGTCCTTCCTTGTCTAATATATTAACACCCCGTTGATTCTCGCTAATATATACTGTATGAAAACAAAACAAAAAAACCAAATCAAGGTCACGCAGAAAGCTAAATCCCAAACAGAACCATTTTTGGCCACGATTACTCTTTGGGTGTGAGCCAGTGTAGGGGTTTTTGTTCACTTGGAAAGAATCAGAACCACCATCACACCACCTAATAACACACTGAATAGAGGAGCGGGAAAAAAGAAGAAGAAAAAACAACAAAAAAGGAAAAAAAAGACAATGACGAAAACGTTCTCCTAGGCAATTTTGTATAGTCTTTTTTTCTTTTTCTTTTTTTAAGGCTGCCAAGTCGATAGCAGATCCTCTCATGTATATATATAAAACAAGTAAAAAATACAAGAACAAAAACAAACGAACAAATCAAAATACAATAAAAACCGCTAATTAGCTTTGATGTTGGACCCAACACTCCGCTCTTGGAAGATCGCCACTGGATCTTATCCCGTCGCAGTATCGCCACTGCATCTACCTCTTGAAGCTTTCGCCGTCGCTGTTGGAGAGCTCAGAAAACCGTCACTCGAGCCGACTTGATTCAAGATCCAAAACCTAGATTTAGAACTAGGGTTTTGTTAGTCAAAGATAAGATGCGGGGTTTTGTCAATTATGCTTTTGCTCCAACAAACTAGCTAGGGTCTACAACCCGTTTAATAACTTATATTAATAGTTGTCATTAAGGGCAAAAACAGCCCCATAATATAAGGTCTGGTCCAAGGCAGACACAACTACGTAAAGTTGAATTTCCGCTTGACCAAAAAAATAAAATAAAAACAACTACGTAAAGTTAAGACAGAACTGCTTAAGCAATGGTCCCACTATCCTTTGTTTCCTTGTCTAACTAACAAGTCGGCAATGGTGGAACTAATCTCTTTTCACTGTCCTTGATCTTGATACTGTAGAGAAATCGACCAAACCAACAATAACACACCCGAAGAATAATCATCAATAACCCCAAAAAAAAAAAAACTCGAGACACTTATTTTTCTGTGACTTTCTAACTGTGTAGTTGAGTATATATATATATCCACAGCTTACACTAGTTTTCACTATGTATCGAATGAAGATAGTACAATTTTCACCGCCTCACGCATATAACGAGCACTTATAACCTAGGGTTTCTACATAACTGATTACCGTAATACCCCCGAAGAGATGCCCACTTATTTCTCGATGGTAGTTCTCATGAGTTAAAGCCTCAAATAGAACAAAATCAGGATCTCCACTCTTTTTTTTCCCTATGAATACAGTAAGAAACTTTGTGCAAGCCATCAGAAAACTTAGCTTAAATAAAAATTGGAGAAAAAAGGAGAAAGAAAGAAACTTATTCACGGCAGAGCCGCGAACAAGTTATTCACCGCTCCGCGCAATCTCAGCCGTCAATTTTGGCGATCAATGGTCCGGGTTTTTAAAAAAACTAATCCTTACGAATATTTTTTTTTTAAAATTTAAACCGACCAAAACACTTTTTAATGCGCAAGCGTCGTAAATTTTGTTTACAAATTGCTCCAGAAGTTTTTCCCAAGAAAGAAAAGCACAGTGCCTAGCCGACTCATGGCTCCACAAGTTGGCAAAGTCCCACAAGTGGACATTGTCTGATTACATTTATTATCTTTATTCCAGACAGTGCAGGTTATAGACCTCGTGGTGGTTGTGAACTACGTAATACATGCATACCCTATATTATTATATACATATATACTCATATTTTTTCTTGGTTTTTAAAAAGTTTTTTGGGACCAAAATAGGAACTTACCAAACATGGCCCATATAATGTACCCATCTGAAAGGTTTCCAAAAGCCACTTAAAATAAATAGAGAGAAGAGATACCAAAACATTAAATTAACGACGATATAAATGCAGATGTGTGCGAGAACAGATGTATTTGAAATAGTCCAATCCATGTGAATTCCGCATGCAAGATGCACGTAGTACGTCCTTTGCGCCTCAAATCACATGCATTTGCACCCGAAATGTGTCGAAACATCTGTGTCACAATTATTTCTCAAATACATACGCCTACACAATCATCAAATCAAATCATTGCATTAGTTTGGCTATCTATGTCCATGGGGCCTGTCTTGTTTAACATGGTACCAATTCATTTTGCTATAGGGCCATAGGGCTGTCTATGGCCATAGAGCCCCTCTTTTTTAGACCATCCCAGGGGAATGGCTAAAATTGGGTGGCTACATGGTTTTTTTTTTTTTTTTTGTTTTGTAAAAAAAGGATTCACTTATGGAGTGATAAGTGGTCCTTTGTTTATTGAGTGGATGGTGCCCCCAATGGACTAGTTAATGTTGTCGCATGGAAAAAAAAAATTACTCCCTCCGCTCCTAAATGGTAGTCCACCATGAAAATACCTGCAATTTTCGAACCAAAATATAAGGTGTTTATGTGCATAATTTTTTTAAATTTACTGACACCAAATTAAACATCTCATTCTTATATTTTGGTTCTAAAATTGTACGTAATTTATTGAATGCATAAAATAGGTGGCCAAATCTATAGGCCGAGTTATTGAGCGATAGACTAATGACCTAATTTATCTAGTTTATTGGAGTTAGCTTGTGTACATTCACTAGTTAAAGTTTTAGCCATTCACCCTATTGCAAGGACAGAAATAGAATTTCGTGAACGCAGAGGCCAAACTATGCACAACAAGATTTCGAAATTTCAAGGTTTGGAAATCTAATACGTAGTTTGTTTGGTTTGGGTTGGGTTTTGAGAGAGGTTTTTTGGGTACGTATAATGAGGGGAGAGAGATAGAAAGAGAAATAATAGTAATAATTGAAGAGAAAACTTCTTAAAGACTGTGCACAAAGAGTTGGATTTTGGAATCCAAACGAACACAGTCTAAATGATTGACATTTCTGAATAACACCCAATAGCTAAGTCCTCTTAATTAACAAACAAATACTAACAACTAATATTAATATTAATATTTTTTTTTTTAAAAAACAAAAACTACGTGGGGGCCTTGGCCCTGATAAGACCACTCCTACTTCTGTCTCTGCCCTATTTTGAGTGATTCATATAGTTCATTGGAGATGCTCGTGTTTTAACAAGGTGTACCAATTTATTTGGCTATTTATGGCCTCTCTTGTTTAAGGTACTGGTATCAATCTACGGCATAGTTGTGGTCCTGGCCTGGGTCTCACTACACGGTTCCACTTTTTTCATCAGGCCATTACAACGGACACAAGCCAATTAACCATCTCTCTCTCTCTCTCTCTCTCTCTCTCATATCACCCTAGTTTAATACAAATTTACAAACCTAGAAAAAGAAAAGGAGGAAAAGAGGACACATAACATAAGCTGCAGGTTAGTCCTTATTTTGGACAGCCCGTACGTGAGCCCGGCCTTAAGCTGCAACACATGAGGGCACCACTGTATTAAACCGATGTCTCTCTCTCTCTCTCTCTCTCTCTCTCTCTCTCTCTCTCTCTCTCTCTCTCTCTCTCTCTCTCTCTCCTTCCTTTTTGTATGGACATACGGGGACAAGCCAATTCAATGGTGCCATGCAGAGTTGTTGTTCTAGGAGGACCCCGCCCCACATTGGCTGCATCCATATAGTATAGTCCCTAGCTCGCCGCCCTAAGACTACCAAGTCATGGCTTTGGAAGACTTCGGTTGCAATTTCTGGAAAACATTTCCAGAAAAAAAATTTTGAGTTAGTGTTTGGTTTGGTTTTTAGAAATGGTTGTTTGAGTAATGATTTGATAGAAAAATAGGGATAATGATTGGAAATAGGGTAATGATTGGAGAGAGATAGAGAGAGAAATAGGGGTAATGATTGAAAGAGAATAGGGGTAATGATTGGATGAATGAGTAATGATTGGAATGAGAGAAAAGTGAAAAGTGAAATCTTTTACACTTTTTCCGGAAATGTTTTCCGAAAATTGCAACCGAACACAACCAGAATCTTTAAAACCATCTTTCCTTACCTCTCAATATGAAAAGAAGAAAAAAGAAAAACTTTATGAAAGATATATAAAGATGAAATAAAGAAAACTTATAAACAAAATATAAATATTAGCTACAAGCTGTTTTTATGATTTCTAAAGGATTATAGAAACACTAGTGCTATCCCGTGCCTACGGCACTACGCATTCTAGTTGGAAGGGAGTGACAGTTATGTGATTTAGGCGAAAACCATGGGCACTTAACCGGGAAGTGGAATGATGCACTACAGCCTTTTGATCAAATGAATCTAAACCGTTTCAACAACTTGTCCCCACACTTTTCTGTTTTATAATAGACATGTTTTCGTCAAAAATTCCTATAAATGAAAAAAAAAAAAAACTCTCACTCCAAAAGTCTAATAAAATTTAAAATCTCCTTTATTCAAAGAACCGAACAAAAGAATACATGGTAAAACCTACCCAAAAATTCTCTCTCTCTCTCTCTCTCTCTCTAATATATATATATATACTAGTGTTTGCCCGTGCCTACGACACTACGCATCCCGGTTGGAATTGCCCGTGTCTAAGGCACTTCAAACACTAAATAGATTCATTAGTATGTAGTATGTAATCATCTTCTTAGTGACACGAAAGAGAATTACTCATGCTTACGGCACTCCCTAACTAAACTTTTAAGCTAACTACAAAGAACTATCAATTTGCGTTTAGGGTTTTGGAATTGAAAGATTGGTGGCATTTGTGCAATTGCTACAAAGAATGTGAACACTTACACTACATTTGCAAAGTTACTTTGCGCAATTACTACAAAGAATGTGGGCACTTACATTACATTTGCAAAGTTGCTTATCAACCCTAGGGTCAAATGAATCTCAGCCTTTTTTTCAACTTGTGTTTGTGTGTTCTCTACACCCTTGTGTTTTATTAGGTAGATATATATACATATATATTGTCTTTTAGAATTTGTCCAAGCTCGCGTTATTAGTGGATCCACCAAAGAGCTTCAAGATTTTAATTTGTGTGGCCAAATTCAATTGTCACTTCCTGTGATCAAATTAACCACGTAGTCATCTTATTTTCCACACACACATATAGTCAGTCTCTTATGAGGACCACCTCATTTTAGTTAAAATGCAGACTTTCTCATTTCTCCCATTTTTCAATCAAATTTCAATGATCCAAGCCGCTCAATGTGTTCAGAACAAGATTTTAAGGGTACCCGCGAGAAATCAGCAAAAAAAATGACCGAGAAGATCTTCATCCGAGCAGTTTTTATTTGAACCGTTCGATAAACAATAAACAAAAACTACTCGGATGAAGCCCTTCTCGGTCTTTTTTTTTTTGTTGATTTCTTACATGGTACCCTTAAAATCACGTTCTGAACACATTGAGCAGCTCGGATCATCGAAATTCGATCGGAAAATGGAGGTCCGCATTTTATTAAAATGATGTGGTCCTTACAATTTTATCAAAATTGGTGAAGCAAAATGTGGTACAAAATTTGAGACTGTCTTATTTACGGAGGTGCAAGCACCAACCAATCTCAGCCGTCTATTCTCGCAATCAATGGCTGAGATTTGTTTTCAATTATAACCGGTCACAATTAACTCTTTTTTGGAAAAATTTCATTAATATCTTGACCGTTCAAAACTACTTTTGGACGGTCCCAATTAAGTGCTGTAAATAAGTATTTACAGCACCTTCGTAAAGAAGATTTTCTCCTATCAGGCTCCCCCACGATAATAATCTCATTCCAGTGAAGCAGTATGTACCTCATCACAATTATTATAGGTCGTACCACGACCATGGACCACTCTGATATTCGATTTAAAGAGGAGGAAGATGCCACTTAGATACTTATCCCCACAAAAAAAAAAAAAGAATACTTATCCCTGTTAACCTAACAACAATTTATATGTATATTTCCGTTTGACCAAAAAAAAATAAAATACATGTAAAATAATGCAATATTATATTACAATAAAATATACAGCCAAAGATCATCTATGAGAATTGTCCCCCAAATTAGGCGAACGATTGAGATGGATATCCCTTTATAGAAAAGCTTGATTGGTTATATATGCACAAGAGAAAGAAGAGATATTTTTGAAGAAAAGAAAGGAGCGAAACAAATTGATTTAGGGCTATCTTTTATTACTTCCAAGGCCAGGCTCGTGATAGTGGCTGGTCTAGAAATTTGCAAATATCAATGGCACTAATTCTTCGGAATGATAAAACGAAAAAAAATATTCTAAATCCCCTGGAGTCCGAGTATAAAAAAGTTGAAAATGTGCTTTTTCAGCCAAATTATCATGCATGTCTCGGGATTTTCATTAGCGATTCTCACATGGCTGGCCATGTAGATTTAAAACAAATTAACCAAACATGATTCTGCATCACAATCAAGCCGTTAGGTTACGACGAAACCATGTCCTCGAGGCTTCGCTTCTTCATTTACCATGACAATGATGGCGCGACGTATGACCGATCGATCATCTACGTGTTTGAATGGGACATGGCATAGCTACGCGTGAAGGTCATTAATTATCATCATATCATGCATGATGTCATGTGTATACAAGCATGTCGAGTGATTGTTCCATGCTCCTCCTGAAGCATTGGTGCACCCACATTCGTGTTGACTCCACACATTTTGATATGGGTATCACACAAATGTGTTGTACAGGGCCTTTACTGAAGCAATATCATATCATGTTCTTATTTGCTTGCCGACATCCGTGTGTGGTCACTTCATTGAAATTTGTTCTTCATGTTTAAAATTTGATACACATTGTATATACGTCACAATTTCAAAACACACTTGCAAAAAAACGCGACAATCTTTTTGGTAACTATACAAAATGAATTGGGAATTGAAAACCGTTTTTATCTCTTTTGCTAATATTTCCTGCCAAGAGAAAAAAAGCAAGAAGAAATGGGTTTTTTTTTTCTTTTTTTCTTTCCTTTTGATCCGCGTGAAGTAGCGGCGACTACAAGAATTTTCGCAAAGGGGTCAGAAAAACTGTCTAGATTTTTGAATGCCTAAGGTAAAATTGCTCAAAATATCGAGGAAAAATTAAACCAAATAGAAAGATTGTCTCCATGCAACCCAACTCATTTGTTCTCCACCGCTGATCAGTACTCTTTCTATAGTGCGAAAATAAACGCATAGAATCAGAGTTAAAAAGAACTTTTGACACAGATCTAAGATAACGAACAACAACAAGCGATGCAGGCAGGCGTAAATCCAATGGCTTGTCAGAGAGAGATCGAGAGGGGAAGGGGGGGGGCCTAGGGCTTTTAGGCTATTTTGGTAGGGCTTAAATAAGTGGGTGTGATGTCGTAGACGTCAGTTAATCTCTGGGATGCTGACTTGTCGTTGTAAAGTTGTTGTAGCTGTGGGATCAGTCTAGTAGTCTCTCTATGCCCTTTAATCAGAGTCCTTTGCTTTGAGTGTGAATCACATTTGGGGAACAGTATTTGTGTTAGTTTCTTCCAGAGAGACAATGGACTGGAGCACAAATCCAATGACGTTTCAATTTTCAAGGTCCCATTCCTCTATGTGACCTCGCAATCACATGGATGGCTTGCGTGTGTACGGGAGTAAACTTGATTTGAGAAATAAATAGCTTCGTTTTCCTTTTATTTCTTTCTTTTTTTTTTTTTTTTACAAAAAGTGAGAAGTTGTATTGATGATAGCCTGACGATACTTACAATACGGAATTCATTATTCACTCTAACCCAAACATCGCCTGACACGCATTCTGCTGATATGTCATATTAATTTCCTAGCAGTTTCAAAAAGAGATAGAGTGTTTGGCAAAACAAAGACATTAATAAATACCCAGACGATCGGATCAGACGAATTCCAACCAAGTATAAATACGCCAATAAACTCCCAAAACTACACATCTGACAAGTCACCATAGTTGCGCTCCAATTACAAAGACGGGGATAGTATAGCACTGTTGACATAGATGTCGTTGTGAAACAACATCATCTAAAAGCACACGATCTGTAGACGTAACATTCGCCCCAAGGCGAAACTAAAAACTCTCACAAAAAGGAGAGACAAAACTCTTTACAGAAAGGAAAGACAAAATTCTCACAGATCAAACGATAAGTCGTTGATCTGAAGAAATACGAGAGAAACAAACCAAAAAAAGAGAGATGAAGAGAGAACTAATATCATGGTCTTCCCCTCCGGCCGCAGTATTAGGATTGTGAAACCCTAGGAGGGAGGGGAAGGAAAGGTAAATGTGACGGCTAGGATTTCGGGGGAGAGAGAGGAAGGAGGTTCTAACTAGCTTCTTAATTAATTATTTGAATTTTGCACTAAATAGTATATTGACCATCTCTATTTTATTACTCATTTCTTGCTTTTATTTCTCCTTCTAATTACGTATTTTTCTTCGAGGGAATTAAAGGTGGTTTATACACTTGTAAGCAACCAACCATTTTAGGTGTTTCTAGACCTGAAAATATAAACACCCAGTCTAGCTAGCTAGATGGGACTATAGTATATCTAGACATGCTGAATGAGCTATTAATTACTCCATATGAACTAATCTAGAGCCACAACGTCCGATCAAAAAAAATCTAGAGCCGCAACGTACCCATTTTAAATCGCTTTTTTTTGTTTTTTGGTACGTAAGGGTCATGTTTGATAACCATTTTATTTTCTGTTTTCATTTCTAGAATTTTCAAAAATTAACCTTGAAAGTTTGTTTGGTGCATTACTTTCACTTAAAAATTTTGATAATCACTTTTCACTATTTGCAAAATTCTTGAAGTTGAAAAACCACGCTTTCACTTTTTGCAAAAGTAAGAACAGGTTGCCATTTTCTTCCATTACACTGCCAATTGAGCACCTTACCCACGCCAGACGCAGTCTTGGCCGGAGGAACTTTCTTTTTTCTTTTTCCCCGCGGGCCTCAAACCCATGCCAAGGTTCTCTCTCTCTCTCTCTCTCTCTCTCTCTCGAATCTGGTTGAAAGAAATCTACAAAGAGTTGTGGTTCTCACCCTCGATCTGATTCTCTCACCCTCGATCCGATTGACGAACTCCATACAAGGCTTGGATTCTCTCTCTCTCTCTCTGTGTCAGTAGATGCAATTTTGCAAACTCTTATTACAGCTTATCCATCCTTGTTGTTGCTTATTTGAGCTTCTTTTCATTCCCTGTGAAATCAGCTTCAATTCCTTTCAATAACTAGGGCAGATTTATAATTTTCAGTTTCCCTGAATCAATTCATAGCCATAGGATTTCCATTAGATAATGGGTTTCAATTCTTTGAAGAGAGTAGTTGTGGCCTTGTGGGTTTAGGTAGAAATGTCTATGGTAGACTGGTAGTGGCAATGGAAGACTTCTTTTATTCATGTCAACCATGTTCACGTATTTTGTCTTTTGGAAAACAGGTGGACACAAACATGTTTTTCGCTTTCACTTTTTTTTAGAAAAAGTAGAAACTGGTTTTAGCAAATAGAAAATAGGAAATAAAAAAGTGGCAATGTTACGAAACATAGCCAAGAAATTCATTCAAATTAAAACAAAACAGAGTACCGCAGCATATGTGCAAGCATAGTAGAGAATATTACAGACCCAAAAAGCAAAAAAAAAAAAAAACTCAAGTGTGTTCTACTAACAAAAATAAGTACTTATTTTTTGAATTAAAGTTGAAGTATTATAAGAGAATAACCTGTATTGTAAAACAGAAAATAAGTACTTAAAAAATGAGAATTTTAACGAAACGGGGCCTAAGTTTTTAAGACCCATACACACTGCACCATGCACCAGTGGGTGATCAGTGTGTCAAAATGGGTGTAGTTGTGCATGTTTGATATCGATACATAGGACTTTTGCACAAAATGACTGCGATTCGATATATATGAACCCCTTCACTTTGAAACCAAACACACATTGATCAGATGGCTGTTATTTTTATTTCCAATATTGTATACATTAACAGGAGTTAATAGAGAGTTAATAGGTTAGTTCACATGTGTGTTTCAGAGGCTATTCATAGCACTGAATCCCAAATGCCCACGACGAGGCTCGAACTCAGCTGGCTTCCCACGTGGAGAGAACCAGCGGATGAGGGGATGCTTACTGGGCTAGAGCCCATTGGCAAATGGCTGTTATTTAACAACAGAGTAATGTGGCATTTTGTTGTCATTTCATTGCACAAGACTTGTCTGCAGTCCACGTTTGGATTGCAGAAGTGCAGTTGGAGTGTTCGCAACCGTCGGATGGTGTTTTTAACAGTCGAGAATTTAAAAAAAAAAAAAAAACTTTTCCTCCGAAAAAGTTTTTAAAAATCTAAACCGTTGAATGCAAAGACGAACGACTGTGATATAACTGCATGGACTTGCTGAGTTGGAGTGTTCGCAACCGTCGGATGATGTTTTTAACGATCGAATATATATGTGTACATTCATATGATAGGATGATGAAATTATATGGAGTTATTTTCCACACTTCTCTTGTTACAATCTTTACTCTCTTTTTTTAGGGTTATATATATGTTATCATTTTATGTGAGAGAACTGAACAAAAGTAAAGAATATTGTAAATTCACATCGGGGTAAAAAACAAAAAGAAGTGTAGTGGAAGACTTGTCACTGGGTCACGTGTCCCCACATAATTCCAGAACTTCTGTTCTATTTTTAGTGTGGACGAAGATAAATTTTATTTCCAACGGTTAAAGATTTATTTAGACTGTTGATTTTGTTATTCTTTTTTTTTTTTTGTTAACGTCAGTCCGCTGCAAATATGTTTTTGGACCTTGGTGCAAAAATACACTTATAGTGGAGTGACATTAACAAAAAAGGGAGTGGCAAATCATTTCCCTTTATTTATAGTGATATACATAGAGGGATATGTGTTTTCTTTTGGGAAATAATTTTGCCACTCACTTTTTTGTTAACATCACTCCCCTGCAAGTGTATTTTTTGTACAAAAATATACTTGCAGGGGAATGACGTTAACAAAAAAAGGGAGTGGCAAAATCAGCGGCTGTTTTTTTTTTCCGAATAAAATTCTTCATCAGACCACACAACACTTCCAAAAGCAAAGCTACAGTCCACAGTCATTTGTTTTTTTTGGCTCCTAAAAGGAGAACCTCTGTAGTGAAATAGTCATGTCGACGAGGAGGAATATCTACACAGAGACAAGATTTTATGTGCCGAAATTCTTTGTACCTCAATGCCGAGAGGTTTTCCGGCCATTGAATTTAAAACATTAAAAAAAATTACACAATCTCCTTGGCAAAGAGGCACAAGGTTTTCGGAAAGAGGCACAAGGTTTTCGGACAGAAGAGATCAGAACCCCTCTACAGAAGGTTATTCAAAAATCCCTCAACACAAAGACACAGAGTTTTCAGGACAGAGGATATCGGACCCCCTTTGTAGAAGGTTATATATTCCAAAAAAAAGGTACAAAATACACATAACGGTAAATCCAACTGTAATAACAGAAACAACTGTAACAACAGTGACTAAGAATAATCACACTACATTACAGTAAAATACAGCAACGGTACTACTATACATTGTTCTCTTACATTAATTAAATCATGGGCCTAAGCTTTCTAGGTACCTACTATAACCACCACATAAGATCTACCAACGATCTGGTTGCGAAGAAAATCGAAAGATGTATTATTGTTTGTATTCAAATCATAACCTAGCACGCCTTTATATAGGCTACAAGACGCATAAAAAGGAAATACGCATGATAAGGAAACCTAGACTAACTAGGAAACATAAATAATAATCTGCCTAAACTGAAAAACATAATAATAAAGCTTAAAAAATATGGCAACATAATATTTCCCAATATTATGTTAACACTGGTCATTGTTTGGCCGGTCATACATTGTCCTTATCTGTCTCCTTTGTAATTCTACTAAATGAATATATAATCAATTACGTTTACAGATCCGTACACAGATATGTCTTTCAAAAGTTGAGTCGGTTTCGCAAGTCGTGTGATTAATCACTCTCACAAGTGATTCGTGCTTAGTGTGTCTGCGCACGTAGCAGTGTAGATAGTCCAATTAATTCATCGATCCATTGATTTTGCTTCTTCCTGATCGATCCGCCTTCCGAGCCCGTCTCCACTGGTGTATATATTGTGCTAAGGCGTGTAATTAGTACTACCACCTTAATTAGGCATTAATCCTCCATTTCGGGGTCTCTTTCCTCTCTCTAATTCTGCTGATGTGGAAATTTCCTCGCAAACTGCAGAGTCCATGTCATCAATAAATTAAAAGACAAAACAAAAATAAAGCAAAACAGAAATTGATCGAGAAATAAAAGAGTTGGAAATTCAATTTGGGCTCTGTCCATGGATAGTAAATACGTACTCTTTCATGTAATATCTTTTTAGCGAATTCTATTTATGAGAAACGATTCACAAACAGAACTTTTTTTTTTTTTTTTAATTAGCAAATTTTTTTATTAATCACCGAATTCGAAAATTACAGAGATTACAAGGACGATGGCACAAGAAAATTAAAATTACTTATAATCTCCGTGGGTGCCCGAGACGAAAAACAGAACCATTGATTGGCCTGCACGAGACGAAAGCTCTTATACAGTTTTTTTGTTGTTTTATATAAACTCAAAAAAAAAAAATTACAGTGTGTTATTTTCACGTTGTATGACTTACCAATCAAATGCTAGGATTATTTTCATGCGACTCTCAGAATGATCTAGCAGTGACATCTTTGAAATTATGGCTCACATTAGTCATGTCATGTCAATTTAATTTGGGAATCCTCTTGAAAGTCAATTTTTTTAGATTTTTCTTTTGACCAACGCTTTTTAAGATCAGGACACATGCATACATGATGGTGTGATCGCTATATATATGCCCTAAACTTTCACTAGAAATGCAGCAGCTGTCCACGGCACTAATTTGGTGTCTTGTGAAATAACCAGAAGGCTCTACAGATTATTCTATAACTATTCATGATTTGATGTGTACAGTCCGGGTTAATTAATCCGGTTAGTTGGTGGGTTTGCTCCCGACACAATTGACTAGGGTTCGATTCTCAGAATCGGGCCGCAAGAGAGTAATTTCTTGTGAATGCCATAGTCCAGCGCGGATGGCCAGCCTTTGACCGGACCAGAGAGGAGATTAGTTGAGATGCGCGTAAGCTGGTCCGAACAACCCTGATTGTCGGAAAAAATAAAAAAGAACTATCCATATGCATACACTTGTTCTCTTATTTAATGATTAATTTAAACATGTGATACATTATATGGGACAGTGATTAGAGGGCTTACCAGATGGTTTGTAGGGCATGCAGCTGTTTCTAGCTCGATAGATTATATTAATGGAAAGAACACAAGTTGAAGTTGTTGTGGCTGATCAATCCAGATTGATTCACAAGTTTTTGTCTTTGCTCATCCACATCCCACACCAGCTGTCCATTATCCTGCTGAGAGTGATGTATCTGTCTAAATTAAAGCACCAAAAAAAACTTGGGTTTTTCTTCCTATATATATATACTGCAAAACATTTTACTCCCTCTCCGCCGTCTTGTTTGCTCCCTGCGGGAGACCGTGTCATTTTGAATTCTGAAAAATAAATTACTTCTCGAAATTATAGTTTTAACCGTTTGGAACAGCTCAACGAGTACTTTTTGAACGCTATCGAAAAGTTCGAAGAAGTAATATTCTCGATCGAAAGCAGCTTATTTTTCAAGGTCAAAATGTCACGACTTTTCCAAAGGCAAGTAAAATGGAATTGGAAACACACCTGAGGGTGCTGAGTTTGAGGAAACTGCAGTTGCTGATCAAATAGGAGAGAAGAAACGTTGTCCAGGAGAGGATAAGTGTACTCTTGTGGTGGGAAGGTGGGTGAATGAGGAAAACCAATGGGCTGGGATGAATTGTTGCATGGCTGCCCATTTTGCAATGGGGATTCCATGCTGCTCAATCTCTGGATAAATTTATGTTAGAGAGACAAAGATCCAACATGAGCTTCAATGCTGAACATAAATGTTAGTACTAAAATATATACTAGTAACCAACAAAGACTCTCTCTCTCTACATATATAGAGAGAGAGACAGGAAATTGATTCACAAAAACGAGTTGTTACATAATATTCTTTCAAAACACACAAGTTTAAGAATTTACTCGGCCAAAATTTTTTTTTTTTCATTTAGGCTCTGTTTGTTTCGATGAAAACTACAAACCAAATAGGGCTTGAATTTGGCTGCGTATAATTCGTCGGGAACGATGCAACAATGATATTTTTCATATGTTAAACAACAGTAACAGCAGCTATGTGAAAAAGGGACAAAAAAAGAGCGCGACATTATCTTGTATGTATTATGCACAATTTTTTTTTCGTTATAGTACGTATTACCCATTTATATGCAGTACTGCACAAACTTTTCAGATATCTGTATGGGTTTAATCGATAAGTACCTCAGGTGTAAGCGAGAAGGCATCAAATTCCACTTCGGAGTCGACGGAGAACATCGAATTCGCAGATCCAAGCTTCATAGAGAGGAACTGAATTTTTTTTGAAGAAAAAACATAGAAAAATAGTTACATTCTACTGTAAGTTTTGGAACACATGGGTCTAGAATAGTAAAACATCTTTTTTTTATGTACCTCTACTTGACTTTGTAGGGATTGGACATAATTGATAATTTCATCCAATATAAGGGCCTTCCCAGTCATCTAAAATTAAGCAAACAACATGAAACTGTCAGAGAGAAAGCACCCGGATAAAGTACACTTTCCACCCTTTATCTTTTTACCGAATTCTCGCTTTGTAGATTTCAGTTTCAATTGTATCAGTTCAGCTCCTTACATTTCAGGTCAAGTGTCAATCTGACCCTTCCGTCTACCCACCATTCGATGAAGGTAAAAAAAATCTAGGTGAGTAAAGGGATCTTGAAAAGACGTCATCAAGTGACCGTTAAATGAACGGCAGATGAATAGAATGGTGAAATCGACACTTGACGGAAAGATTAAGGGGTTACATGGACACAGTCGGATGTGAAGGATACAAAGTGATATATTTTACGTAGAGAGGTGCAAATTATATTTTTCTCCATACCTGAGAAAGCATTCTTTTTTTTTTTTTTTGGGTACGTCGGAATTTGAGAAAGCATTTCTTATGAAAGAGAGAAAAGAGAGACATAAAAGGTACTGAACTACTTCACCTTGTCACACCCAGGAACAAGAGCTTGCAACATCTTCATTCTCTCACTTATTTTCTCTCTCCTAACCTGAAACCCATTTAGATTAGAGGGGGGAAAAGGAACTTTTATAATTGGCCAGGAACAGTTGAATGATAGTAGGAATTTGGGTTATTCATTTTTGGGTATTTATAGTATAACAAACTTTTAGTCCTTTTGTGTGGATTATGGATACAATTGGAAATTCTGGTCCTCAAAAATGTAAAGCAATTTCATAATTTCCACAGTACTACTTCATGTCAAAATTTACCTAAAAAGGTACCTAAACTTTTAAAATCTCGGACCATATTCATATTAATTGTGAAGCCCCACATCGGTGGGTTCTAAAGTAGAAGTAATGTATAAGTGATCCCGATCAGCTACTGTATAATTTGAAATTAACCTTTTGAGTCACTTAATAGTGATTCCGACCAGCAACTGTATAACATGAGATTAGCATGCATTTTGAGTCATGTGATTAAGCTACTAACATTTAACAGGTCAGCTGGTGTGAATCGTCATACTAATTGTGGTCCATAACATTCTGAATTAACCATGGTGAAAGTATTTCGAAGATAAAAAAATATGCAGTTCACTTTTTGAGTATTTTGTAGGATCAATAATTCTATGGACACACCCAAAGACACACCCACACTCACTTAAGTGGCGGGCCTCATACACACACTAGAATGTGTAGTGTGTGTGGAACCCACCACTCATGTGAACAGTGGGTGTGTGCTTGGGTGTGTCCCTAGCACCATTGTTTACCGGATAAAATTTCCAGTTTCCCAGAATGATGTGGCTCGCCCTAGTCATTTCATTTTTAAGAATAGGACTCTTACCTAATTCATAATTTCAGCTTTGCTATGTCACATCATTCCTGCCTAAGTTTTCTAGGAAATGGATTCTCGGGTAACTATTCCGAACAGTTGCAGAAGCTATTTCAACGGCGCGTGTTCCACGGAAAAATTTTATATTGTCGGAGACAATTAAACCTATATTTAAGAGAATCAAAATCCAAAACCCATTTACTTAATAAATTTCTCAGGAATTGAATAGTAATAAGTCTAGTACCCTCTCAGCTAGACTGTGGCTGTCTGTAGCTTGGCCCCTCCTGGCTCTCACATGAACATAATCCGTCGGAGCTTCTTCCGCAGCTTTGATCTTTTGATCCTTTTTTCCAGCTTTATTTAGCTTCTTCTCATTCTCATCTCTCCTCGTACCATCACTCTTCTTCTGCTTCTTGCCTTTCACTTCTCTTGCCTCCTAGTAGCAAACAAAAAAAAAAGCAATCATAATACTAAACGGGTAATTTTACAATCATTCTGAAAATGTTTTCTGTGCAAGAATTTATGGATTTGAAATTGTTCTCCATCGATAATTCAAGGTCAATTACACGGACAAAATGAGGACAATTCAGATCAACATAGCTCGAGAATTTGATTAAATTCTCAAGATGGAGGAGTTTATTTGATTACCATAGATTGAACAGAGCTCAAGGAAGACCCATCGCTATGGGTCCTCTTCTTGGCCATGGAAACCGCCTTCTGAGTGACCTGCTCGCCACTCTCAGCCTTGTGATCGACCACTGACGAGGAATCTGCACTGTTTATGTTATTGGTCACGTAAGGCTCGGTATTGTGAGATTCAGGTGGGTAAAATTGGGGGAAACAGGGGGTGGGAGTGATGGCGTTTGGTTCCTGAGAAAAGGCAGAGTTGTTTGGGAGGAAATTTGGGTGAATGAGAAAAGGGTGATTTGGGTTTGAAAAAGCTGCCATTTTTGTTTTTGGGAGAGAAAGCTTTGGAAATGAAAATGGAAGGTCTGTAGCTATAGGAAAGTGATTGAAGATGAGGGTAGAAACGAGAGAGAGAGAGAGAGAGAGGTGATGCTAGATGATGAAGCAGAGAGGCAGCAGTCAAGGGGGGAAAAAGTTTTCTGAGACAAGCGAAGAGCGTCAGGTTTATATAAACCTGAGGAGAGAGTATCTAAAATTTGGAAATTATTTCGGTTGTTAAGCTAAATAAAACTATTTGGCTTATTTTTCTGTTCTCATTCAAATTTTTTCTACATTTATTAGTTTTTTGTCAATTTTTTTGGGAATATTGCTTCTTCATGACAAGAGAAATCTAAAAAGTTAAAAACTACAATTGGAATCCAATTTTTTTGAATAAAAACGAAAAAATTAGCTTATTGGCTTATTTTTTTTCTTTATTCAAAAAAATTAAGTTTCAATCTAATTTTTTACTTTTTAGATTTTTCTCGTCATGATGAAGTAGTAAACCCCAAAAAATTGACAAAAACTAATAAATTCGAAAAAAAAAATTAAATAAGAACAAAAAAAAAAGGCCAAGTGGCTTATTTAACTGAACAAACCCTGTCATTGGGGTATCGCCGCCGAGTGTATCGGACCTCTTTTCTATCCTATCTTATGTCAGGACACATTTTGAATGTGTCGAGGTGGAGTAGGAACATGTGGTATCACGTGACGGCGCACCACAGCTATTGAGACAAGTGAAGAGTGTTAGATTTATATAAACCTATGGGAGAGAGTATCTAAAATTTGAAAAATTATTCTATTCCATTGGGGTATTACCACCGGGTGTCTCGAGCCTCTTCTCTATTATACATTATGGCATGACCCAAGGCATAATGTGTCGATCCTACTATAATGTATGAGGTGGAATAGTAGCATGTGGCATCACGTGGCGGCGCACCAGATCCACTTAACAGTTTACTCCTAAAATTGGAGTAGGTTTAACTTCTTGTGACTCTGTTCTGCGTCATTTACATTTGACTGGTCCTATCAACCCCCTCTCTGCCATCTATATCTCTAGGGTCTCTAGAGTCCAGACTACTCCAAGTCATTTAAAAAGTGGGGATCTTTCTTTCTCCGGTCCTATCAGCCCCTCTCGCTTCGGTTCATTAATTTAACTAGTTTCTATAAACGCTTTTTCGAGTTGCGCTGAGCTTTCATGTGTTAAGCTTGACTCATACCCTAAAACTTCGAGCGAAGCCTCAAGATACTCTCAGTTCTTTTGCAACCTTACGCGTATATAAACACTTTAATAACTTAATTTATTATATATAATTGTAATGAATAGTAATTCAGTACTTCTTCTTTTTTTATTTTTTAAAATAAGGATAATTGTGTAAAGTTTTATAAAGAAAGGAAGTAGAGTCAATCTCAATTAACTTTCTCACCCTTACATTGTACAAGTACTTGGTTGGAATGACTCAAATACACACCAAGTCACAATAGGCAATTGTTCGCGTAAAGAGCCTCGTCGGTTGGAACACACACATATATATATATATATATATATATCAAGTTCGCTTTGTTCGGCTCATCAAGTGCATATGGCGACCATTTTTAGCAGGTGTGGTGGTTCAAGACGTGAATTCATCGTGTTGCATTCACAAATCTCCACACACCTTATGAAATCACAAACGACGTTAATTCATATTTCAGTGCGGTTTCTACAACCTATTCACCGTCGCATTTCACGGTGGTTTAATGTTTTACTGTGTCATGAAAACCCTTAAAAATGAATTACTACTATTTAAAAACTGGGATATATGTTTTTCTTGATGGTCCCCTTTTTGGTTTTGGATTTTTTCCACGCATTTCCTGACCTGTAAAAGGTTGGAAATTGAAGTAAGAGTGAGCACCGGGCCAGGTCCAGGACCATTTTTTTTTGTCGTTTGGGCTAATGCTGCCTGATTGATTTCGGCCCAACCGCAGAACGCACGCATGGTTAAGCGCAGTCCGACCGAGAGACTAGTCTGTGCAATTTCGGTCGCCCATCTGTGTTTATAAATTATAACGGTTCAAATTTGTTAGTAGTACAAAAGATTTTAACCACTAATAGTACTCTCGATCAAGTAAAGATGTATTGGCAAGTTTTTTTTTTTTTTAAAACAAATCTAGACCATTGATTGTCGAAATGCGACTACTCTCTCCATTCTAAATCCAGAGACGGCAAAGAAGTTGGATTCGCTTCTTGAGCTTGATTTTTATTCCTATTGTTTTTACGAAAGTTAAAATTGTAATACCATAACTCTAATTTTTATTCTTATTGTATTATATTTAGTAATATTTGTGTTCGTAACAATACTCTTTTAATTTGCCTTTTTTAAAATAAACTCATGAGAGAAATATTTACAGTATTGTATTTTTTTTTTTTGATAGGCAAAATTTTATTAAAAACGGGGAGAGGGAAAATGGGAGTCCAAAAAAAAATTGGATAGTACACCACATGGACCGAAGCCCAGTCCCAAAGGTCTAAAAGGGGAGCTTAAAAATACAGCAATCAAGCACACCCGTTATTTTCTATTGTATGTTTACAATGTTTATTAACAAAAATTAATATGCCCCTCATATAAAGTAATTTTTTGAATATGTTCTATCCCAACATCGAAATTTTGCGTCCGTCCTGATTCAAACAAATCTTAAAAAATATTAAGAAATGTATAGTGGAAAGTATGTGTACGTACATCTATTCATCTGTGATTTGTTTGATAAATTAAAGTCAGAGCAAAGCTCCGTATGGATTGACCTCAAAGTAATAGATAGCACTTGAGAGGTTTCGAACTTGAGACTTGGGAGATAACAAACCCCTAAATCCCAAGCCTTGACAACTGAGGCAACCCCTTGGGATTCATGCATAGGTTTGCAACCTCTGAAGGAAGCAAACTCTTAAATTCCAAGTCTTGACCACTCGGGCAACCCTTTGGGTTCATGCATCAATACTTTTGATTTTGCTCTACTAGTAAATATAGAGCACTTAAATATATCAAAATGACTTTCACAAAAAGAATAGCTACCATGCACATAGCTGTAGCTGAACCGAGCTCTTGGTGATCAACTCAAAACCCATAAGCTAAACCATAACGCACCCACGTCACCCGGGAATGGAGAGAGAGAGAGAGAGAGAACGTACACCCACTGCCACAAGTAATGGCAGAGGTTGTGGCTCTCATTGCGCTCACGACGACCTCGCTAGTCACTCGTCCGGTCGTCCCCCATTCTCCACCCTACGGAGAAATGCTCTAAGTTTAGTCTATGATAAGTACCCTTCATCTCATCTCAGTCTATGATAAGTACCCTTGTGTGTACATGTTTCATGCACTGAAAGCTACGGTACGGTTGTGTTTCAACTTTCTAGAAAAAACGATTTCTCATGAGGATTCCTCGTGTCGTGTGATATCGCTCAAGTAATTTTGGATTAATAAGTTAAAATGACTTTTTTATACTCCGTATTTTTATTCAAAAAATCTCGTACAACGGTCGGTGCAAAATTTGGCCCCCATAATTAAGTCGGTGTCCCTAGCACGGGACATAAACAATATTGTTGGGAGTTCGTCCGATGCCTCAACCTGCCACCGCGTGCTCAAGGCTCAATTTGTATAGGAATAACGGCAAAGAGTCCACTATATTACTTGAGCCTAATATACATTGAAAAAGGCTAAGTCTTGTAAGTGGTGCGTCATCTAATTGTATATTAAGGTCTAACTCTTTTTTTGTTTATCCGATGTGGGACTCAATGTTCACGAATGTTCTAACAAAACTCTAATACCAATTTGTTTTACCAATTTGTTTTGGCGAAAACAAAATTGAGAATATAACAAACCAATAAGCGATAAACAAAACAAAAGGATTTACGTGGATCCCCAAATTGAGTACATCCATGAGAGAAGAGCAAGAGGATCCACTATAAACGAGAAGAGAAACAAAGAGTCGGCTATACCCGTAACTCTCGTTAAAGCATCCAATTACAGATATTTAGGGACAAATCTCTGACGGAACCCGATAGGGATACTAAAACCTTAGGTGGAACCCAATAGAGCATAAACCAAAACCCTAATATCTAATCTTCAATATAAGAGACCTCTTAGGGGCCTCTCCAAAGGGATTCACTTAAGAAGTCCAAAACCTAATGAAACTATATTGAGCTTTGAAGCCACAAAAAACCCTAGTTGTAATTCAAGGCAAATTCCAACAAATCTACACCTCGGCTTGAATTCCATCGAACTCAACACCATAGGCAATCTTCTCCTACAATCGCTCCTCTCCCCAAAAAGCCCATCCTCTCCTATAAATGATCCGAGCCATTCAGTAATTTTAAAATACTACATTTGAATTGCCACGAGGAAAATCACGCCAATGAGATACTCCAACATCAAGTACTGGTTCATACAATATTTTAATTAGAGTTGTGCTATATGTACCGATTGGAGGGGTGGGAAAATGTACCGACCGCCGCCAACAGGCTGTTTCCAGCCACCGGTCGGCCAATCCGAGCCGTCCAAAAATTCTATAAAAAAAAAACCGAGGGGGCTTTTCGCGGGAATCAATGGCATCCAATGTGTGTATATATGTATATACGTGTATATACACGAAAAGGGGTGTTCGGATCAAGCACCTTACACACCTCGGATGCCATTGATTCTCGCGTAGGGCCCCCTTGGTTTTTTTTTTATAGAATTTTTGGACTGCTCGGATCGGCAGTCCGGTGGCCGGAGACAGCCCGCCGCCGACCGTCGGTACATTTTCCCTACAAAATGGTCGGTACCTATATCTTTACTGTTTTAATTTTATCATTAAAATTTAGGATCCTGATCAAGTGTTCACATCATCTGCGAGTAAGCTAATTTTTTTTAAGGCAACTAAAAAAATTATCTTAACTTCACTAACGATTTCAATCATTAGTGTGGATTCGGGAAAGGATGACCCGCACACCCATTAATTGCTATTAATACTAGTATCGGTATCCATGGTCGGAGTTCAATTGAAAATACTAGGTCGAATTGTGGGCCTTTCACATGCGCAGGGTGTAGTCGTTTCAAAATCAGGCTATAAAAGTCCATAGATCGATACAGAAACATCAAAACTCACTGCGTCTCCGGCCGGATTGGATGAACCTCCGTACTGGGCTGCATGTTTTTATAGCAATGCATTGTTTTCATCACCCTCTTTACATTGATTGTGGTCCCCACTGCCATGCACGTTTACCCACGTCTGTTAGATGATACGGTGGATCGAGACTCGAGAGCGTAGGCATGTTTTGCAATGATCTTCGGGTACCGTTCACGTGATGTTCCAACACTTTTCTCACATAAATATATAAACGTATAAACTTTACACTCATGTGGATTTCTTATGGTACCCACTCGAAGCTTAATGTTATTCATGGGTCTTGAGAGCCGATTGCATTTCAAAAAAGTCTAGGTACACGACACCATTCACAATCCCTCACGAGCATGTGGAGTCCACATTCACTAGTGCGTGTAGGCCCCACATGTATGTTAGTGGTTGTAGATAATGTTGTGTGTTTAAATTACTGTGTATGTAATTCAAATTACATAATATATAAACGTATAAACTTTACACTCATGTGGTTGACAAGAGTGTTACGGCACCATGCACGCGAGGGTGTCTGCCATTCTTTTCAAAGTTTGTTGAAGCTCTCTCTCCCGGAAAAATTACGTGTCCATCTCATATTCAATGCTGAAAAGGATGCATGGATTTCTTATGGGGAAAATTTCAAAAAAACACATGACCTTTCGACCGTTTATCACATAAATACCTGGACTTCAAGAAATATCAATTACACACCTGACCTTTGGTCTCCGTCATCAAATAACCCCCTCCGTCCATTTTCCGTCCAATACTTAAAGGAGAAGTAGCAAATGGCAACGTTTCGGTTAAAAAAAATTCTTACTACCAATTTGCAATCCTATGGAGCAGAAACGTGATTATGGGAGCCCTAGAGACAAAATTTAATTATGTCACTTTAGAATAATATGATCAGAATCAAAAGATCTTCACATCCGTTCAAACGGATTATAGTTAAAAAATTAAGTGCTCCAATTTTTAATTCGTTTGAACGGGTGTGAAGATTTTTTTATTCTGATCATATTATTCTAAAGCGACATAATTAAAATTTGTCTTTAGGACTCCCATAATCACATTTCTGCTCCATATGGTCCTAAATAAAGAACATATACTTAATATGAGAGGTCTGGAGATAAAAATGAATTACGACCCTTTAGAATAATATGATAAGAATAACAAGATCTTTACACAGATTCAAACGGAGTGAAAATTTGAGCACTTAAGTTTTTTTAGACCGTTTATATATTAAAAAATATGGTTAAAAATTAAGTGCTTCAATTTTTAATCCGTTTGAATCGGTGCAAAGATCTTTTTATCGGTTAAAAAAAATTCTTACCACCAATTTGCAATCCTATGGAGCAGAAACGTGATTATGGGAGCCCTAGAGACAAAATTTAATTATGTCACTTTAGAATAATATGATCAGAATAAAAAAATCTTCACACCCGTTCAAACGGATTAAAAATTGGAGCACTTAAGTTTTTTAGACCGTTTATATATTAAAAAATATGGTTAAAAAATTAAGTGCTCCAATTTTTAATCCGTTTGAACGGGTGTGAAGATCTTTTTATTCTGATCATATTATTCTAAAGTGACATAATTAAATTTTGTCTCTAAGGCTCCCATAATCACGTTTCTGCTTCATAGGATTGCAAATTGGTGGTAAGAATTTTTTTTTAACCCAAACGGCGCCGTTTTGCTACTTCTCCGTTAAGTATTGGACGGAAAATGGACGGAGGGGGTTATTTGATGACGGAGACCAAAGGTCAGGTGTGGGATTGATATTTCTTGAAGTTCAGGTGTTTATGTGATAAACGATCGAAAGGTCAGGTGTTTTTTTGAAATTTTCCCTTTCTTATGGTACCCACTCGAAGCTTAATGTTATCCATGGGTCTTGAGAGCCGATTTGCATTTCAAGAAAGTCTAGGTACACGACAATTTCAAACACGATCCTATTTACAACCCTTAACGTACATGTGTAGTCCACATCTATTAGTGCGTGTGGGCTCCACATGTATGTGAGTGGTTGTGGATGGTGCTGTGTTTGAATTATTGTTTATGTAACATTATTGATTACATTTTAGGTTAGATCCTACATTTCTAAAACCTGAAATTATAATCGGAATTTATAAGTATTTGGATGACAATGTGCCTAATAATGTGTGGATATATTTATAATATTGAGGATTTTTAAAAGCTCTTCTGAAATTAATTTTTTAAGATTAAAAGCATTCTCCACTCTACTCTTTTAAATGCATTTTGGCGTAATAGATTTCTTAATGGCCTCCCACATATGCAAAACACAAAAATGCAGTATGGTGGGGGACCACTTCAGCTCCAGTAATAAAAAGCTCCAGTCCGGTCCAGTTTGGACCTGTTGTGGGCCCCTTCAGGGTCCACAATAATGATCGGAATCGTTCATTTTGTAGAGCTCGTCGAATATGTCATCCACGCCAAAAATTAGCTTCACCGAACATCAATAGGTACATGGATGAAACAGATTTGTACAAGAAAAAAACGATGAAAAAAATTAAGTTAAAATTAATAATTGCCCATTTTTTTCATGTACAAATCTGTTTCATCCATATACCTATTGATGTTCGGTGAAGCTAATTTTTGACGTGGATAACATATTCGACGAGCTCTACAAAATGAACGATTCCGATCATTGTTGTGGACCCGGGAGGGGCCCACAACGGGTCCAAACTGGACCGGACTGGAGCTTTTTATTACTGGAGCTGAAGTGCTCCCGTATGGTGGCGACCAAACAACCGGAATAGGAGATGTTGCCGGTGCTTGGCAGCGGTGCCGAGCATCCTTTATCTCGACAGTCGAGAACTCAGATTTATATGCACTCAGATTTAATCCAAATCGTCTGTGTCGAGATGAACAACCGAATCGACAATTGGCACCGCTCAACGAAGATGCTGATCGGCAACGAATAGCATCCCCGGGTCCCCCCTCCCCGCCCCCCTTTAAGAGCAACATCCTCGGGTCCCCCCTCCCTTGCCGATCAGCATCTCCAGGTCCCCCCTCTCCACCCCCTTTTAGAACAACATCCTTGGGTCCCCCCTCCCCGCCCCCCTTTTAGTCACGTTTTCCCCCCTCCCTTGAATTCTCCTTTTGTTTTCGCCATCCATGATTGAACACTGGATTTTCAATCTTGATAAGACTAGACCTGGTACTACTGTTTAATTTGTTTTTCTTTCCGCTGCATATATATAAATGCTCAATACTACTTTCGTGCAAGGCGTTGGGAATTCTGAGCTGATTTTTTAAAATGTATGGTACAGGCTCACCGACCACAGATCCGGCTACACCTTTCTAGCATACACGTGGTTCCGATCATATGGATCCCACAATATGGGATCCACATGTATGTAAAATGGACGTGGTTGGATATGTGGCCGGTGGATGTACGTGTCATTGCTGCTTTTTTTTTGAACTTCTGAACTGTGGGAATTCAACTAGGATATTTCAAGGACACTGCCCATAACAATGACAAAAAAATGAACTGAGAGAACTCAACTAGGATACTTCAAGGACACTGCCCATAAGAACAATGACAAAAAAAAAAATGAACTAGCTAGGGACTGTGAGCCCTTCGCAATTAAATTCAATGAAGGACCATCTTACATGGGCATGTACCCCGTGTTTAGGCATAACCCAGGGGAGACTCTTCCATAGGCTATACCCCGTGTTGTGTTGCACCCACGTGGATTAATATCCTGTGGATTGGTTTGGATTTTAAATCACGTGTTCAAGATAGAATTTGTGAGAGGGAAGAAAAAAAAGTGCACGCAAGTTGGAAAATATTGAGCAGGGACAAACGAGACTTCTGATCTATCCTTCTTGAAATTAAATGAGATTAAGTTATAGACAGACGCTCCGGAAAAATGTGTATGCTAGCGCCGAGCGAGCTTGTCCCTAATATGTGTGGGCTTTGTCCCAATGAGTGTTCTTTTTGGTTAATTTTTTGCTAATCTCGGGTTTGGGTTTCGGATGGGCATAGAATTATTCTTAGCTTTGTAACTCGATTGGGGTCTTGGGTTAGGGAATGATGGCCCTCCCCTTACTAGCTAGCAGTCATCGCCTCACACGTTCACAACCACCAAACGCCATTCCCGCCGACCACAACCAGGGACGGAGTTAGGATTTTACCCTAGCAGTTACGAAATGTATATTAGTAAAAAATTAAAAAGATGAACCACAATATAAAAAGTCATTGAATCTAGGAAAAACTAAAATTACATAATAAAAACTATACATTAGTTATAGACAAACGCTCCGGAAATATGTGTACGCACGAAAGTAGTGCTGAGCGAGCTTGTCCCCAACAGGTGTAAGGCCGGGCTTTTTCCTAATGAGTGTTCCCTTGATTGGTTCTTTGCTAACCTCGGATTTGGATCTCGGATGGGCATGGGATTATTTTTAATTTTGTAACTTGGTTGGGTCTCAGGTTAGGGAATGATGGCCCTCCCCTTCCTAGCAGCCACCGTCTCACACATTCACAACCACCAAACACCATCCCCGCCGACCACAATCAAGGACGAAGCTTGAATTTTACTTAGAAGTGACGAAATGTATGCTAATAAAAAATTAAAAAGATGAACTACATTATGAAAAGTCATTGAATCTAGGAAATTTTAAAATTACATTATAAAAACTATAATAAATGGTATTTGTCATATGCATGTAGAGTACCAAAAAAGACTAATTTTAATTTGATCTATCTACTAAAGTGAGCCATCTTGAATTATGCCCAACGCTCTTTCATGTCGTTAAAGCATCGATGCTAGAATCGACGTCAAAACTTTTAGCTACGTCTTTCTCAATGTATGTGATTAAGAAACTTATAACTAGAAAACCATCTTTCATCCTAGAGTGAAGTTTGTTTTTCCTTAATTTAGACTTTATCTTTTATAATACTTCACTTTGCCAATTGAATTTAATTTTGAACACTTTTTTCGGTCTCCTTTCTTTAAAAAAAATATATTTTAGAACCTCATGATGGGAATAAATTATCTCCGGCTGATCAGGAAACCCAACCATTGCAGCCCCACCAATTAATACGTGACACCCCAGCGAACGCCTTTAAATGCTTTGGAAAGTGACATTAGGCCTTTACAACAGTACAAGTACTATGGTTACTTTAACTAGGGTTGATTATTTTTTTGATAAGCATAAAATTTTATTATCACTGAAATACGAGTATTACAATGACAAAAGAAACAAGGGAAAATATCAAAAACTAAGCAACGTTTATAGCTAGGGTTGGGTATTCCATGTTTTTGAAAGATAATTCTGTTTGTTTTTTCCTTTTGGTACATTTCAACGACATTTTTTTCCCTTTGTAACCGTTTCGCTTAGATTTTTGGACTTTTGCTTTAAGTCAAGTTTTTTTTTTTGTAGTATTTATTAATTGTAAGTCTAACTTTTGTGAATTATTGATTCGTCTTGTCAAGAGGAATCGAAAGAGTAATTAAGAAATTATGACTTTTACCCAAATTTGTTTCGAAATATCCAATATAAAATAGGCTTTTTGCGCTTTATCTTAGATATTTTAAAAAATATTTGGGTAAAATTCATAATTTTTACCTTTTCGATTCCTTTCGTTGAGACGAATAAATAATTCACAAAAATTTGATGCAAAACTAACAAATACGATTTTTTTTTTGAGGCCTCATTCTTCTAAACTTATTGGAAAATAAGTTTGTTTTGTCCTTAGAGGGTGTTTTCGGTAGTGAAAAATTTGTAGATTTTTATTTGTGGTTAAGAAGTTGTTAGGTGTTTTCGGTAGTGAAAGTTGTTGAGAAATGTTAAGTTGTTTCCGGTAGTGAATAAGTTATTGATGAGTTTGTGAGTAGAGTTACTGTAGCAAAAAGAGTTTTTGTTGACAATTTTTTTGTTAGTGAAAACGAAATGATAAAATGCTAAAAAAAAATTTATTAGTAAAAAAAATTTATTAGTAAAAAAAATGCATTCAGTTTTTACTGTTTTTTTGTTAACACACCTAGAAAAATATTTTTTTTACCTTTTTCTCGATCAGACAAACAGTTTTTTCCCCTTTACTTTACTTCACTTTATTTTTCCTGAGAATACATTTTTTACGCAATATTTTTGATAACTGAACGGAACCTAAGAGAGTACTTTCTCTTGTGAAAGAGGGTTCGATCCCAAACCACCGTGCGGCCACGCGGCCTTAGCTTAATTAAGTTGATGGGATCGGTTATGGATTGTAACAAAACATATCAATCAAAGAATAAAATTACTCGAACATGAAAGTGACCAGAGGATTTTTGCAAATTAATGTTCAGAAAGAGAAAGAAAGAGGAAATATTCGTTTGTTGAATTAATCGATGAGGCCAACAAAAGCAGATCAAAATGTGGGGAAAATCTGGAAAAGCTTTCATGGGAGAAGACAAGAGTCCCATCCCATCCCAAGAATTGAAGATAGATTGTGAAAATCCAACCGACTAATCTCCATAACATTGACATTTTTTTTTTTTTTTGAACGGCAAAATAATTTTATTAATTTTTAAAAGATTACAGAGACTAAAAGGGCAAGGAGAAAGACATAAGTGTCTATCCGAGACCCAAAACCTTGATTGGCAAGATGCCAACCAAGACAGAACCCCAAGGGGGTAAAAGCCCAGCACCTAAAAGGTCACAATGCCCAGAGCAATAGGGTCGCAGTCCAAATACCCGAAAAGGCCTAAAACCAAAATACATGGGAATAACCCAACAATGAAGCCCAAAAACACCCCAAACCCTAAAAACAAAGCTGGAATCCTAGACGCCAAGCCGCTGCCGCTACGAAGAAAGACCGCCGAGCCACTATATACCTCGAGTAGTTTGGCTTTTGGTATAAACATTAGTATAATTAAGTACTCTACTCGAATGAGCAAAATAGTAGCTTGATCAAATTTGACTTGAAAGTTTAATGAACTTGAAAAATACTAAAGCTTGCATGGTTTATGTCAAAAAATGAGATCTTGAACAAGTTTTTAATAATTCAAGTATGAGTAATTAGCTTGGTTCGTTTATCAACCCTCATGAAGCATGTATTCAAAAGGGCACGGCTTTCTCAATCCAATCTTTCAACGAGGGAGATTGCTAAAGAGACTCAAAGCATTACATTAATTTTGGAATTAATTTCACTCCTACACCGGAAATTCCCTCTGACCCTACCGTACTCCAGCTTGGTAGTTTCCACCGCCTGTCCAGGGTTGAGCCTTGGGATTTGACGACAGACTTAAAAAAAGCCACCTGTAGACGCTTTACGCCCGATCATTTCGGATAACGCTTGCATCCTCCGTCTTACCTCCGCGGCTGCTGATATAATCTGTATTCAGATTTTACCTGGATGTATTCGGACTTGCTCCTCTCTCTCTCTCTCTTGTCTTTCTCATAAAACAAGTTTTAAAGACTGTAAACTCTTTCGGAAAACAACCACCACATAGTGCCTTGACATGAACCTCACTAGTTCCTTTAGACTTGAGTATTTCATTCGCCTTTCACTGTCAAACTTGACATCGAACTTACGGGAAAAAAACACATAGATGTGCTGCTTCTGGGAAATTGCCGTAACACGTCCAAAACGCAAGTTGATTGAATCAACTACACTTTCCATAAACCAATTTCCAACCGTCGTTTCTCATCGCGTCCGACCTTCTTTTTACGCGTCGAAATCGTTTTCTTTGCACGACTTGCTAGCGACTTATGAAGTTGATTGCCATCGCCATTGAGGGAATATTTCAAAAAGATGTTTTTCGAAAACTAACATTCTCGTTCCGTGCATCTAGTACACCAAGGAAAGCATAGCAAGTACAAGTGTGAAAATAGCAAAGCAAAATGGTACTGGAGAAAATCTTCTTTACGGCCGTTCCGGTAAAAAAGAAATTACAGAGCTCAATCGCGACCGTTCAAAGTGTTTTTGGACGATCTGGTTTGAAAACCAATTATGACTGGTAATAATTGATTGTGATTAACTTTTCTCTGAAATTTTTTTATTAAAATCTGGACCGTCCAAAACCAAAATGGACGCGCAAGATTGAACAGCTCTGTGAACAGGATGTTCACGAAGGCTCCGTGAAAAAGACACTCTAATGGTACTAATACTAGGTTACCGTTGTTTTACTAGTAGCTTTCTATATGGAGAAATATCCCAAGAAAGGACACATAAATGGTCGTTTCCGGACTTAGATTTTGAAATTCCAGTGATTTTAGATTCATTTTTCTAGCGAGTACTACGGCAGATTTGATGCAGATTAATCAAGTCGAATTAGCATATGGTGCATCAAAGAAAAAGGATTCAAATCCTCTTTTTCACTAATGGAATGTTTAAAAGGGGTTGGCCTGGTGGTCTCGGCTTGAGCCATAGGTGTTTGTTTTATTCTAAAGTCTCATGTTCGATTCTCCTTGCCAGGCCACCTCACTCTCATGCGTAAGCGTGTGAAACAATTGTGGAACAGGCTATAGAGATTAGTCTGAGACGGGTGTAAGCTGGTTTGGGACACCCTACATTACCACACACACACAAAAAACTGTTTGTCTGATTTATCAAAATTTAAATGTAAAGCATAATTTTCTGTTGACTTATGTTGCCCGGAAAATGTGAAGCTATAATAATCCAAAAGCTGTTTCTGTAGCAGTTACAACTGAAGCCCAAATCTAAGGCAGTCCATTCAAGCCCAATTCCAAGGCTGGAAGATATTTCTCAAGGCCAATTCAAGCCCAATCCAAAGGCTAAATGATTTTGTAAGGAGTGTTTGGGAGCTTAATTTTCCACTTCTGCATCTTATCATTCTAGCTGTTTTTAGGAGCCACGGAGGAGAATGCATTGCTTCATAATCACCTTGAGAATCAATCTTGAAGGAGCTTTTGGATTCTCATTAACCATCTCCAATTACATTCGAAATAAAAAAGGCTGATGTTCTCCTGATATTCATCCCAAGAACTACCCCATTATGCATACATCGATCTTAGTAAAGGGCAACATGGTCAAAGAAACATATTCTAATCTATTCTTCATATTATCCTCCGCACACTCTTACGCATTCATAATCTATTCTGCATACACCATCCAAACACTCTCACAAGTTCAGAATCTACTTTGATTACCATCCAGAATCTTTTAACTCTTCTTCGAACAAGAAAATCTATTGCTCACCATAGTTTTTAAATCCGAAAAAATGTAGCTCCCAAACACTCCGCGCATCATCCTGATTAAAAAATGCAAAGCCCTCATGGCTACCACGAGATGCATCGTGAAGCACACTTAGGGAGGACAACAAAGTGGCGGATAGATTTGCTAACATGGGAGTCGATCAAGATGACGGCATCCCGCCAGACGGCATCATTCCTTTGTTGGAGGCGGATATGAGAGGAGTGGTAGCCTTTTTTACAGAGTGTAGTTTCTTTTCTATTTCTGTTGTTCCCACCAAAAAATTCTTACTGGTCTGTTCAATCGAAGCCCAACACCAAGTCTGATACATTAGTTCACTTTTTTTCATTGGGGCATCCCTTCCCACGGCCCAGAATAGTACTGTCTTCCTCCCCGTTCCCTCTACTTACCTTTGCTAGCTTGCTTAAACCCTCATGGGATGTTGAAGCAACCGAAGCTCGTCCATGGCCATTTCCGTTGGCTTGGGATTCTCTTGCCTACCCCATTTCCCTCTCCTACCTCCTCTTCACCATTCCGCTCGAAAGGTATGCACATACACAGACATACATATATGTGAGCTGGCTTGAATATAATTTTTTTTTCCGAGAACTCGGGTGTCGGGCCAGCTTGCGTGCACCGGCTAATCCTGGGCTCCGTCTCACCGTCCACTTGCGGGGAGCCCCAATTAAAGCCAAAGCAATCGCTCCGTATGCACTGGCCCGAATTAGTTGATAGCACCTGTGAGGTTTTGAACCTGAGACTTTATGAGGGAGCAAACTGCCAAGTTCCAGGCCTTGACCACCGGGCCAATCCCTTGGGGTTAAGCATGAATATAATTTAATGTGATAGCTAGTGTTATTTGTATATTTGTTGTGCATTAAGGTTCGACTCAGCTCGGTTGCAGCATTTGAGACAACTGATGAACCAGAGAGTCTAGTTAAAGGCAGCAGCGACCGCCATGAGGTTAATTCCAGTGTAAAAGGCAAGTAAGGTTTTGTACTGTAAAGTTAGGGTTTTGGAGTTATTGATATTGATTGATTGATGGTCAGGGCTTGTCCTGTTATTTTGAATGGGGGCCTATGAATTTTACCAGGAAAATGGTAAAAGGATTAGACAAAATTCGAAAGAGAAAAATTATTAGTGTTCATTTCAACAGTATAAAGTTTTAAAATTATGCGTGTCATTACAAAATTTTTGAATAATCACTAAAGGTTCACTCATTGTATTTTTGGTGGAAAAAGTACTAATTATGCTCTTATAATCAATTTTACTTATTTGAAATGCTCATTCTGAATGAATGCAATTTTATAGACCTATGTTTCGTGAATAGTACAGAACTTTTGGGATACCCCTCATTTTAGCAGCGAAAACCTTGCTCGCATTTGATTTGGGCCGGTACCATAATGATGGTTCTAAATTGTGTATTGCTTTGTTATTATGGTACAAATTTATTTGTTTAAATGTGAAGTAGATGAAGGTAACTGTAAGGCACCGGAATGGAAGGGATTGAGTTCGAAAGACCTTGGGATCAGTAATTCTTCGATTTCCAAACCTTCGAGAGTGGTATTGGATCGACTGAAAAAAGAAGGTAATATTTTTGTTCATTTGAATGGCTGTGGATTTGAAATGAAGGGATTTGACATGATTTCGATCCATTAGGCCCATATTAGACATTTCGAATTGTTGAGCTAGCATGGTCTCAAACGCGACTATCTCAAATTTGGATTTGATCGCTTACGTATGGTTTTGAACATTGTTTGTGAGATAACTGTGTCATGGAAGTTATCTGGAATACCTCATATCAAGGATTGTGGTTATAAAAAGATCCCAACAAAATATATCTTCTACCTTGTATCCATTGCAAGCCACCTATAACTACGCCTTTTGTATCGTTGAATCTGGATACAGAATACTTCATTTGAATATCCACCTTAAGAATTTGTTAACAGATAAATTTCCCTTTGCATAATTGAACAAATGCTATTTTATCGATTTGAGTTGATGGTGGAAAATGGAAATTAACTACTCAACTGGGATTAGGATGAGTATTCGTTTATGCTATTCATGATTTAGAGTGCCTGTTTAGCTCGGGAGATCGAAAATGATTATTTGACATTGACTTGGCCTGCTGATTTATATCTATCAATACTAGCTTATTTTAATTACAGATGTTAATTGTTTGCCACACAAACCTTTTCGCCATTTCTCTTCCAGGCAACATAATCAGGCATATGATTTCCTGCTCTCATCCTATCGTGCCCGTTATCACTACAACCAATTACAAGAAATTTGGGGCATATTAATTATCAGTTACCATAGTGAATGTTAAACTGTTGTGCCACTTACAAATTTATACGTTTGCTAATCCGTGGATTTTGCTATGACAATAATGACTTCCATGACATACTTTAATGACCACATCATTGAGCTCCACTATGTAGTATGAGCCGTTTTTGTACCAAGGTAAAGCACCTAGCCAGGAACTTTGTGCTTTTAAGCCTATTTAAGCCACAAGTCATAAGTTTCCTGATTTCTTTCCATGCTTCATGCTGTCAGATGTAGCACTGAATAGATACATTATCCCTCCCAACTCTTATGTAGTTATGTATACCACTGAAACATGAACTCATGGTTGGATTTACTTGTTTTTCCCATTTCCCTCTGATGGGAAGCTTTTACAGTTTTGCTGTCTATCTGTGCTTGATACATGTTTAACCTTTGCTTTGTCAATTTGTAGGATTTGAAGTTTACCTTGTCGGAGGTTGTGTACGTGACCTTATTTTGAAGCGGACACCGAAGGACTTCGACATAATTACTTCAGCTGAACTTAAGGAGGCTAGTATTTGCCATGTTTTCGTTTGTGTTTTAATAGCCGTTGGTGTTAGTTTCATCGCGCAATGATTTTTATGGATATCAACAGGTGAGGAGTGTATTTTCACTATGTCATATTATTGGACGACGGTTTCCCATTTGCCACGTCCATGTTGATGATACAATTGTCGAGGTTTGTTATTTTTGGATGATTCGTATCTCTTGTAGGTGGTAGCAGTTGAGAAAAATTATTTTAACGTGATACTTCTTTAAGTTTGTACCTTGTAAATATTTTAATTGGAAGGTGCAATGTTTTCCTGATCTGAGCCAGATTTCCTTGTTCAATTAGGTATCGAGTTTTAGCACCTGTGCCACAAATCAAGACAGCGACTTAGGTTTTGCATACGAAAGTCCTGTTGACTGTGACGAGAAGGATTATATGCGCTGGAGGAATTGCTTGCAGCGCGATTTCACAATAAACGGGTTGCTACTTTGACCCTTGTAGCATCAAAATTCAGACTGTTATTTTGATTGTTAATCTGACTTCTTGTTCTTTTTTTTTTTCTCTGGTTTGTAAATATATGGTTTTATTGTTTCTTTTTAAATTGTTACAATCTGTTCTGTTTTCTCAGGTTGATGTTCGATCCTTATGCAAATTTGGTGTACGATTACATGGGTGGACTGGAAGATATTAAACAAGCTAAAGTGTGATATATCTCCATTAGATTATAATGAATTAAATTCCCTATATTTGTGTTCTCTGTGCTGTGTGCTCACATCATTTCCTTTTTCCTTAGGTTAGGACTATGATTTGTGCGATGGATTCATTCCAACAGGATTGTGGTGAGATCTCATTGCAACTTTTTCCTGTGGATATTGTAAACATGTCTATTTCCATGATTTTTTGGTAGAATTCTCTTTATTGTGATGAAAAGTAAAAAATGTCAACCTCAAATACCAATAAGGCACTGTTGGAACTTTTGAACTCATGTTCTTTTGAGTTGAGCAGCAGCCATGAAATTAATCATTGCGGTCATCATCCTGGCCACCACAGACTTATAGTCATCCTTATCCTATGTTTTGCTGGCCCACGTAGTACTTTCCATGTGCTTACGAGTCCTAGTGTTGGGTTAGTCAGATTGTTGTGTCCAAGGACATCAGGGCACTTCCTGGCCATTGATGTTCTCTTGCTAGGATAACATGGTGTTTGCAAACAAGATAGAGCATTTTATACAGAAAACAACCTCAACGAGGTATGCATAATGTCTGTACACATCTAATACCTTTACTCATGTGGTAACTTACAAAAGTCTAGAAGAGTTCATTTGACATAGGTACCACCGTCATAATCATCGTCATCTTTTTTCCTTTTCTACTATCATATCTATTGCTGTTGTTTTAGGATGCTGTTACTCTATTTTGCAGCTCGAATTCTCCGTGCAATTAGAATTGGTGCCCGTTTAGGATTCAGCTTCACTCACCAGACAGGTCATAGTATAACATATTTAGCCTCTTCAGTTCTAAGACTTGATAAGGTATATCAAAACCTCTTCTTCGTCTTGTACAGTTAATTGCTTCTCTTTGTTTCCGTGAACTGAAAGTCCTAGTGATATTCCCCCACTCTAATTTTGTAGGTAAGGATTCTCATGGAGATGAATTATATGCTGGCATATGGTTCTGCAGAAGCTTCTTTGAGATTGTTATGGAGATACCGTGTTCTCGAAATACTTTTGCCAATTCAAGTATGGAGTTTGATCTTAAATCTGTTGCTTTACTGGTTGGTCTCCTGAAGTAAAACTTTAGTGTAGCTGCTTATTGCAGGCAGCATATTTTGTTCAACAAGGTTTTAGGAGATGGGACAAACGATCTAATATGCTTCTGGTAAGTGAAGTGCGTAGACTTTTGTAGTGTCTTGTATGGATTTTTCTCACGCTCACATTTTATGATACTTAATAGTATTGTTTGTTGGAATCTAGTTATACTGCAATGAGCAATATTTTGTGGACATCGCACCGTAGATCTGTTTAGGGTGCTGTTTTGACTCCCAATACTTGCTCGCTACACCTGCTTTCACTAGGAATGGCATCCGATCATGGGGAGTTGCCTCTAGTTTTACATGCAGATGACAGGCTTTTCACCTCTGTGATGGCATTCCCATTACACATCGAATATTTATCTTGATAAATTTCCTTTATGGATATTTTATTTAGAAATACCGTTTTGTTTGTCAGACAATCTTTGGAAAAGTCAAACTTGAGTGTTATTTCAGAAGTTCTTGATGTTGTCTCATTGGGCAGCTCTGTAATGATTGTCAGCCCAGATGCAATCTGTGTACTTATGTATCCACAATATTGGTTTTCTTATGGCCTATGGTGTACTTATAAAGGCATTATGAACAGGAGGCTTAGTTTTGTCAAAATGTTTCTATTGCTTGGGTATAATATTGAATGGTTAATCTATCCTCTGGTTTTGTCTGTAGTCTTTGTTTTCTACAATGGACAATCTTTTGGCACCCGACCGGCCTTGTCACTGTAGCTTGTGGTAAGATTGCAGTCGACAGCATTTGATTTGTCATTAGTTAATTAAGCGGGGCAATACACTTATTAAAGAGAAGGTGGAATTTGACGGTAAATTGATCAAAGGAAAAATAGACAATTATTAACTTTTTGCAGTTACAACACCATGCTTTACCTTCTGTAGTTAAGATAAATTTCTCCTTTTTTGGCTCCCTTCCATAATATTTTCTGGAATGAATGTTCAAAATTTTATTCATCTTCGCGCTATACCGGTGTAAAGTAATTGTGACCTAGAAGATTAAAATACTGAATCCACTGTACTGGGAGATACAAGAAAATTAGTTTTAATCTGGTTAGTAGTTATTTTCAAGTCAGACTTACGGAGATCTAATATTTTCAGGGTTGGCATCTTAGCATTTCATAAAGCATTGTCTGACCAACCTAGAGATCCTTTGGTGGTGGCTGCATTTTGCCTTGCCGTTCACAATGGTGGAGATATTTCAGAGGCCTTAAACATAGCAAGGAGTATTTCTACACCACATGACATCAGCTTTCACGAATTGTTGCAACCCCAGAATCTTGAAGTGGAGTCGTTGAGAGATGCGGTTATGAATCTAGCAGCATCAGTTAAAAACATTTTGACTAACATGACTGATGAGTACTTCGTCTCAAAGGCAATTTCCATGACCTCCCTGTACCCTACCGCACCATATTCGGATCTGGTAATCCCTCAAATCTGCCTTTTTCATTTAGTTCCCCTTCTTATTTCCCCTTTCCTTTCACTACCTACTTTTTTCTCCATGCCCTTGGTCCTAGGCCATGGTATGTGTAGAGTTCCTTGGTCTTGGACCATTATGTCCCTTTGGTCCAGTCACTCTTGGTTCACAACCTCTGAAGTGAGATCCATAGTCCTAAAGCTTCTCCTAAGAAGCACATACGCAGACACAGACATGGCACGGGGCACACCGACACAAAAACACACGAACACTGAAATTATAAAAAATATAGGACACGGAACGTATCGTGCAAAAGATAGAGTTGTGTAACAATATTTTAGTAATATATTACTATATGCAATTGCTTTATGTCATGTAGATTAATATTTGTATTATAGCACCAATTTCTAATTCTTAGAGGAAAGGCATTAAAATTTGTGTTGTTTTGACTTCAATCTATAGACGACTAGACGTGTTTCCCCAAGTGACTAAATCGAATCAGAGTCTAGAAAATTTGAAAACATAGTATAATATGTTAGGGAGAGGTATAAAACATGCATTTTGCAAAAAGGAGAGATAAAACCAAACCAAAATGCTCTTCCATGTGATTTTTTGGGTCAGTTCTTGGTCTATTGATGTTCATTTATTATTCAAATTCGAATGAGCTGGATTGATTTCATAGTTTTTTTTTTCATTTGTTTTGGTTTATATTTGCAGGTATTTATCTCGTTAGACCTGTATTTGAGAGTGTGCAAGATGTTTGAATGTGCAAGGCTGGGAAAGGAAAAGGGATTTGTTGCCAAACAAGGTAGTAAGATTGATTACGATTTGCTAGCCCTAGGCAGCTTGCAAGAAGTTCGGCATGTGTTTGCGAGGGTTGTTTTTGATACAGTATTCCCTCTACACCTGAGTCAAGATCACAGACCCAGCTGAATCATTGTGTGTTAGAGAAAATTACAAAAGAAAGCATTGCAAAATAGCTAGAATCGTGTATTATCAAAAGCTCAGTCTTCTTCAATTCGCCCGGAACTGTTCTGCATTTTGATCCATGCCATTGATGGTTTTTGTGACTTCAAGGCATATTGAATCCTAACCAAGCTGGTGTTATTTAGGTGAGCTTCAACGACATTTTGAAAAGTAGCTTGCGTTGCAGATCTATCTAATTACTTTGAAGTGGTCTTGATATCTATATTGTGTATTGGTGAGTAGATGGTATGTGTTGTTTTTTGTTTTTACTTTTTTGTTGGGATCATGCACAAAATGATTTGTGTACTAAAATGTAGCATCGCTCCTTCACTAGTCTGTCGTTCAACTTCCGTCTAGTCATGCACTCACTTTATCTTTGCAATTCAGTATGTTTGTATACCAAATTCTAATACGAAATAATGTGGGATTCAATGCGTTCGGTATGAGATTTCATTTTGCGTTGCCGATTGAAAAGAAACATACTGTTATCATTTTGTGTTGGAAGGATTATAAAGTGAATAGTGGTAGATTTCATGTGCACATTCTGAAACTTGAATTTTTAGGCATCTCCAAAAAATTAATTAATTAATTAAATAGCAGCACGTGCTGGAGTAAATCATTCAATTATTGGTCCCAAATTATGGACCAATACAAGTGTTATTTGATTGAATACTCATCAATAGGGGATTGAGTTGTTTTGTTTCAGGAGGATTGCTTAGAAAGTTAATTTCTACAAGCTGAATGATCATGATCATTCAAATTAAAACCTAGTACGGGCTTCACAGAAATGCGTGACCAAGATTGCACGCGCTCACCCTATAATACACCTAGCGCCACCAAGATTGCACTCGCTCACCCTATAATACACGTAGCGCCGCGGCGCTGCCCAATGACACTTTTGAGGCAGGGGACTGTACCGGTGTAATCGGGAATTGTCGAAAAAACATTCCTCCAGAAGCACTAATAATCTTTCGCAGTGAAGGCCCCGGACGGAGACTAATCCATTTGCCACGTCATCATAAAGATAGGCCTATGATGGTGGAGAACGAATCTTGGCCACTCATAAGCCACATCCCAGATTCCTCCACTGCAGAAAAAAACTTTTCCCCAACCTCAATTTTCTCAGTTGAAAATAGTACTACTACTCCACTAGCATTTTTCCAAAATCCCAGTTTCGAGTTTTGGGCTCTCCAATGGCTGCTGTTTCAGTTACTGCTGCCAGTCTTGGGTTCCAACCTAGAATGCCGATTCAGTCTACCAAGATAAACTATTCCCAGGTGAAAGAAAAAAAAAAACTTGTTGCTTCTGTGTGTCATTCTTTTCTGTACTCTCGTATTGGCGTTTTGACAAACAGCTCTTGTGCAATTTTTTTGAACGTTGTTTTGTACACTGGGTTGGAAATCCGGATTTAGTACATATTTTTTCAGCTCAAATCGGTACCGGACATGAGTAAAGGCGAGCAAGACGTTCGCCGTGGACCCCGAAATTCTACTGACATGAGATGCCCCAAAGAGCCGTGTGGTAGTATTCATTATGTATAGGTCACGTTCATTCAAATGAGCATGTTAAAAAAGTGAAAATTGATGGTACGAACGAGCGTAATTATTATTACTTTTGCCGCTATAGATGAATGAAGGGTGGATCTTTAAGTATTGTTTTAAATTTTTGTAATGATATGCATAATTCCGGGATTTAATCTTGTTGAATACTACTAATTCTGCTTTTTGAAATTGCCTTATCTTTTTCGTTGTTTTGCTTGTAAAATGCATAAAGGGCTCCACTTTCTTGAATTCCCCTTTAGCCACAAAAATGTGGGAAGGGGACATGATCAATAGAACCTGGCTGGATCCCCTATTTCAGTAGTAAAGCTTTCTGAGAGAAGCCACTTTGTGCATAATTGCAGATATTCTTAGAGGTTAGGTATGTCTCTGGTCCTCCCCCGCACATATTCCCATCGAGTGAGGATTACAAAGTCACTGTTATTGTTATTATTGTACTTTCCTTTTTGCATCATGGGTGGTTGAGTTGAAAAGGATGAGGGAAGACCTGTTTTTGGGTAGGTGATCCAGGATATTGCAAATCTTTCGACTAAATTTCTCAGCATTATGTGTTTTTTGAATCACCTAAGGACTTAGTTGCTGCAGTTTGTTTGATATCGTAAGTGATGAATTGGATATCCAGAGAATGAACTGCATTTTCAGGTTCTTGAAAATGCACATATCATGGCTGTCGCAAAATTAAACAACAAACCAAATCAACAGTTATGCTTTGTATGGTGATATGCAGGTAAATGGAGTGAAGCTAGTTTCCATGGGCTCAGCAAGGAGGGGCTTCGCTTCTCTCAGAACCTCCCGCTTCAGTATTTCTTGCGCAGTATTTTATTCTTCCCCTCTTTTCTTTACCTTGCATGCAACCTATGTGTATAATTTGTAGAATTAGTTGCCTGAGACTCTATGTCCTTACTCATCCTCTACGTTTCCGAATCACAATCTCCTATCAAAATGGATTTACAGTGCACTATGTGTAGGAATGAAGATAACAGAAAGTAGTAAGAGAATGGGAGGCGCAATGTCCATGTCTTAAATCCATAGTTCCCATACACACGAGGGTGTTAAGATGTCGCGAACCAAAATGCCATAAACATAGGAAGTAGTACATAGAATCTTTTCAAACGTCTTGCTATCACCGTATGTTTGTGTATCAATATCCATCTCTCTTTGTAAAAGCTCTTTTTCTTCCTCAATATATAACTATGTATGGATTGCAAGATAGTAAATTTCTCCTGAGGCATCACGGATAAAATTACGTGTTGCATAATGGCTGTAAAGCACAAGTCTTTTGTGACAAAATTTGGTTTCAATCATAATGAAATTTTATAGGGCAAAAATTACTTAAACCTTAAACACTTCATTTTTGTTATAATTTCCCGACAGAATTTACATGAGGTGCATAACTTGACAGGCAAAGCCCGAGACAGTGGACAAAGTATGTGAGATTGTGAGGAAACAATTGGCACTCACGCCCGAATCTGAGGTCACTCCAGATACCAAGTTTACAGCACTAGGTGCAGATTCCCTTGACACAGTAAGCCTTATCTGCTTTTACAGATGTATTGCTTGACAGATTTGGAAGAACTGCTGCAATGTTTTTGACCGATACTTTTCTGTTAGTAGAATTTAATGGGCATATGGATGTGAACAGGTGGAGATTGTGATGGGACTAGAGGAAGAGTTTGACATTACTGTGGAAGAGGAGAACTCTGATAACATAACGACTGTCCAAGAAGCGGCTGACTTGATTGAGAAACTCGTTCAAAAGAAAGCCGCAGCTTAGAACCTATATTCCGCAGCCGAAGATAGACAAATGTGAACATTACGGAAATTTTTTGAGCTTGTGTGAGGTAGGATCATTTGGTGGAGCTAGACCTAGTTGTTGCTTGTTTTCTGCATTCGTATTTTCTAGAGAAGAAACGGTATCTGTATTGGAATTTTGAATTACGATTCCATTCCTTCTTGCAAGATTTGATACCATTGGGTGGAGGATCACACCAGACCTGGTATGAAGCCATTGTTGATGTGTCTTTTTGCAACAACATTAGTGTTCTTTCTAAAACCTTAAACTTTTATATGTGTTGATTGTCTACAATATCACTTGCTAATAGAGTTGGGCTCATTCCACTCCGTCAGTATTCGTTATACCGCTCGGCTCTCGATAACTGAAGGGGGGAAAAGAGAAACTACATGACAGTAGGATGCCAAAAAGGGAGTCTCATGTGACAGACTCTCGCGTAACAGACCAAAAAAAAAAAGTGGATACTCGCGAGGGAAAATAGCAAATTCGACATCGATTGGAATAACAATATGTACAAGTATGTTAATTTCCAACAGCATGCTTTTTGATATGAGTTGAAGCTTTGCTGCTTAAAGGAGTTTGGGTTTGTGTGTGTGTTTAAAGGGTTCACTCTACCTCTCCCTAGTCAGCAATTGCCTAGGTGAGTTTGGTAGGTGAAATTATCCTCTTGCCCTCCCTCAAAAAAAACTTTGCTGCTTATGTGCAAGCATGCCTAAACTTCTCCTGCTTTGTGGATTTCATGGGTTTTCGCTCCGCCCCGTCTTTGCTACCGGTAGCAGGTACAATTCCTTGACAGAATGTCAAATTGGTGAAACTTGAGAGATTTGGTGACTGGTAAACTTGCTCCAAACCTGTAATCTTGCCTGCATATCATTGAACAGGAACGTAAATGCGTGTGTTTGATCGAAAAGTTCTATGATCACGAATCGTTCACTTATTCAACAGTCAATCTATTGGAGTTTCTTGCACATTCACTGGCTAAAAAAAAATTGAGAAAATTACCTCTAAGTATAGAAAAGTGACACTTAATTCCCATTAAGGAGAGATGAAATACTTAATTACCACTAAATCCACTTTTACAAAAATACATTTACCATTAATAGAAATGTCACCCTAGGGTTTTAGGGTATGCTAGGGTTTTATGGTACCCTAATGGGTACCCTAGTACCCTTGGGTACCCTAAAATCTTAGGGTACCCTAGGATTTTAAGATTTTAGGGTACCCTAGAGTTTTAAGGTACCTTAAGATTTTAGATTTTAGGATACCCTAGGGTTTAAGGTACCCTAGAGTTTAGGTTTAGGTGATTTCATAGAGCCATAGGGTTTAGGTTTAGGCACTTTCATAGGAGTTTTAGGGGACTTTCCTATTATAGGGTTTTAATGATTTAGTCACTTTTAGGGTACACTAGAGTTTTAGGCACTTTTATAAGACTCGAGGTTTAAACTTTCATAGGGTCTTAAGAGTTAAGACTTTCAGATTGGGGTTTTAGGCACTTTCATAGGGTTTTAGTGTTTCGTTAATTAGAGGAAACTTGGTGGGAATTACTTTCTATTTTCTGGACCTAGAGGTAAATTGCCCTAAAAAATTTGGCACTCGCTCTGTCCTAGTTGTTTGTCCCCCAATGGATAAAAAATCTATTTCTACCTTAAACTCATGTTACGTAGTATGTAATAAAGCTATTGTTCTGTAAATCTCAATTAATTCTATTAGAAAATTTTTTTTTTTTAAATCATTAATTATAACCTTGTAAATTTAAGGCCAATGATAATGCCACTCCCCTTTTGTCTTTTAGTTAGGTGAATTTACTAATTTACCCCTCAATGCAATAAATTTTCACAAAATGCACGGGCTTTTGTTTAAATCCATCCACTACAAGACAAAAAGGGAAGAGGCATTGGTAAAAAAAGGGAGTGCCATTATCATTCCCCAAAGTTAAAGATATAAACCGTTTAAAAAAATAGCACAGCTCTTGAAAAAGACTAACAACTTGAGACGGACGAAGTATTTACACCAATGGACTTGCCATGCTGCAAAGATACTCCTATGAAGCTCCATATCCTGCACCTGCCAAAAGAAGCAGTTATCGATGTCCGATCAATCTGAATTTTCATGTGAACTACATACTCGACGGAACATTTTAAATCAAAAATAATGGATCAGGGGTGGATCCCTTAACGGCTGCACAGCATTTGTGCTGTGTACGCACAACCTCAACCGGGGCCATCAAAGAATTTAAGTGGCCATGAGATTCAATGTCATAGGTGGGTGCATAGCACTCAGTGTGCCACACAGTGCATAGGGCAATCAAATAATAAGTGGCCATGAGATTTCAATGCCATAGGTGGGTGCATATCCTTGTGATGATATCCCATTTATGCAACGTCCCTAGTGGCCGATCTCTCCCCAAATGAAGAATGCTATATTCAACTTAAAACACAATTTTGTGTGTCCGAAACATTTTACATTCATCAAACAATTCCGGACATAATTATATTCAAAATTTTGTTTAGAAGAGACGTGTGCGTAGACTTTCTGCTCCCAAATAGCCGTTAATCTCGGCAGCCAACCGCCCCAATTGCACGGTATTATGCGTAATCTCAACCGTTCACAGCATCGAGCCACAATGAGGGCTTGTTCTTCAATAAGCCAAGTGGCTTATTTTTTGTTTTTATTTATTTTTTTTTTGCATTTATTAGTTTTTGTCAATTTTTTGAGAATTATTGATTTGTTATGACCAGATGAATCTAAAAAGTAAAAAATTACGATTGAAATCCAAATTTTTTTGAATAAAGACGAAAAAATTGACTTATTAACTTTTTTTGTATTTATTTTAAAAAATTAGGTTTTGATCGAAAATTTTTACTTTTTCAATTCCTCTCATTATGACAAAACAATAATTCACAAAAAAATTAATAAAAAACTAACAAATAAAAAAATATTAAATAATAACAAAAAAATAAGCTAGTTTGAGTTATTTGGAAGAACAACCCGTGACAATACTCCCCGTGTGGGTGACGTCGTCGTTCATAGGTTCCGTCTCCTCTCGTTCTCTTCAGTTATATGAGTTATCAAATGAGTCAATACCTACCTTCGGCCTCCCTCCCTCTCTCTCTCGCTCTCGAGAAAATCTCCCACAGTTCTTAGTCGAGAATCTAGCTTCAACAGAATCCAGCATCTTGTAAATAGATACACCCAAACGTAATTATATACATATACTATACTTGTCCATAGTTATGGACCGGAGTCGAAGGGAGAGCCCGGGCCACACGCGGCAGTGGAGTGGGAGCAGCACCGGATCCTCATCTCCGGCGATGTCGCCGCTGCACCCCAACGCCCGGTCCCCGAACGGCGTCTCCACCGTCAGGCGGACTCAAAACGTCGCCGCCAAGGCCGCCGCGCAGCGCCTGGCGCGGGTCATGGCTTCCCAGACTGCCGAGGACGACGAAGACTACGACGACGACGACCTAGGGTTCCAATTCGGTGAAACTCCGCTACTCAGTAACAGCAGTCGTACGCGTCCAAGTACTAATACATCTCCGTCACCTGCGGTAATGTTATCCTCCAGTTCTCTGTTTTGCAGTTTAGTTGGTTATCCAAAATTTATTAAGGCTGCAACCGAGCCGAGCTGAGCCTTGAAGTGTTCGAGCTCGGCTCATTCAAAACTAGCCCAGTTTGGGCTAGGCTTGGCTCGAGCTCGAGTCCCACCCTAAATAATCTACGTTCGAGCTTGGCTCGTTTAGTATCGAGGTGTTTGAGCTTGAATCGCTTAATAAAGGAGCCTCTATAAACGAGTCTGAGTTACGACTGACTTGAGAAGAGCTTAAAACTCGACTCGTTTACTAACGTAATGAACCGAACCGAACTGAGTGCATAACGAGAGCCGAGCCTTGAGCAGCTTGGTTCTTTTCACTAACCCTAGATCCAATTCAATTGGATTGTGGTGATAGTTAGCCAGTGTGAAGTTTAACCAAGAGCGCCTTAGACTTTTTGTCGAGTGTGTTTTGGAAACTTTGTATCCATCTTCTGGATATAAAGTTTTCACATAGTATCAGAGCGCGTCCATTCCACAGCACATGTAAGAATTCACAATCGATACCCCACAATGACAAGCACAATAAGACTGCACGACTATGTAGCACCGACACCTCTAGAGGTCAAGGTATCGCCGTGTCTGACATGGGGACACAGGGACACGGCTAGATAAGTGTCTGACACGTCACGTGGCATGTCCAATTACTTAGGTTAATTTTCAAGGGGACACGTTTGGAACACGACGGGAACACATGCGGGGACACGGTTGGGGTGTAAGTGTATCCTTTTAAACTTTTAGGGGTAACTATGTTATTACTGAAATATTTTGGGTTCAAGTAAAACAAGTCCTAAAGAGAAGAAACCCTAACATCATATTCTTCTCATCCATTTCGTTTTGTTTACGTTTTGCAGTTTAAAATTGGGGAAAATAAAATATATATATGTGTGTGTATCTATAATACAAATTGCGACGGTGTGGTGGCCCACATATTTTTTCTACATAAATCTTGACCGTTGACTTAACACACATTTCCCTGCACAAATCTCCACCCTTCATGCAACCTTTGTCAATTTGGTAATTACACTGCATTTTCTGGAAAGTAAATATGAATTCAATCCGAGGGCCAAAAATAGAAAGGTAAAATCACGGGTACACAGTCTGTGATGGTAATTGGGTTGACTTTTGGTTTCCCAAAAATCAGGCATACAAAGCTTGCTAAATCTTGGTTTCCCAAAAATTAGAAGTCTGAAGCTTAACAAGGTAATACTAAAACCTTTCCTCAGTTGCAAAAATTGAAAAAGACAAATTTTTGTTATTCTTTTTTACTCACCACATCACCGAAAATGGCTGAACTCTACTTTTGAGACTACAAGAATTGAGCTGAGTGGCTCTATTGTTTTAACTGTAAATAGAAATTATTTTCCTTTGGTTTATACCCAACCACAGTTCTCTCTATGTTTCCCCTTTTGTTTAATCGTTGTTTTTTACAGTTGCGTAAATAGTTTTCGAGTCCTTCTATGTTACATACCCTTTTTTTTTTTTGTCTTTCACCTCCGGTGCTCCTTCCCTTTCTATCTTCACCTCCGACGCTCTCTCCATAGCGGCTCCGCCGCCCAATGGATATTTTTGCACATGTATTTTCTTTCCCATATTGCCAAGACTTAGTCTTGGATGTCTACTCAAAAAATTTCCACACAACTATGTATGGGGATTGAAATTTTTTATTTCTCAACTTCATTGTTTATTCGATAGTTTGGGCTTATAATTCAAAGTTAGAAATTGGATTGATACGTGTTTCTTTTTGTACTATTCAACAACATTGATTTTTTGATTGAATTTGTGTACCTTCATTTTATGGCGTTTTTTAAGTACTGTCTTTTGTCAAAAACCAAACGTGAATCAAATCTTTTTACTAGAAAAATGTTGTATTATTGGACTTTCAAAGCACGGGTTTTTTGATTCATGTTATTAGGTTTTTTATTAGTTGATTAGTGGGCAAGTTTATTTGGTTTTTTAAATTCATCTAATACCTTCATTTTATAGTTGTGTTTTTTAAAGACATTCCTTCTTTCCAGTGGTTAACTAAGAAAATACTCATGCAAAATACCCGTTGGACACTTACTAAACTTAGATAGTTCTGATCCCATTGGGAGTTGTCATAAAAAATAGATATTTTGAAGTTGGTAAATGCGATATTCTTGAAATATTACAAATTTTGGTAGAAGTGCAGTTTGTGGGTTGGAGAGGTCAATGGTAAGGACACATAAATTTAAGCTGGGTTTGGATTGAGTTGTGTTGTGACTTTAGGCGCGGGCTATTACTAGCGTCAAAGAATGAGAATTGGAGTGAATCTACAAAGGAGTACTTCGAATGTTCTAGAACCTCCCACCGGAAAGAAAATGGCTAGGCACAAACACAATCGCTAGGGATTGAGAATTTGTTTGTTCTTTTTTTTGATTCAAGTTAAATAGGTCAATGAATATACTTGGATTGTTGTTTTCCGCATAGTTGGATTCGTTGGGCAGGGGATGATATATTTCACATGAGTCCGGTATTTATTTGTGTGTGCTGATCGTTTGAGTCGTGCCTTTAAGTTATGGCAGTTGTAAAGAACAAATCATTATGCAGTGGTTTAATTGGTCTAGGTTATGACCATACTTTATCCCGAAATTTAGACACCTTTCTTTTTATTGATTGTTGTGGATTGGTGTATTTTTTTAAATCTGCTTAATTGAATCTGATTAGATGAATGTTATGTGAAGCTTATTTAACAAGGAAAAAAAGATCGCGAAATTCGGGTTTGTTGTTGGGTTGGCCAGAAGGGAAGGGTAATTCGATTTAATTGTGCTCGGAAGGTGTTGCACCGTGCCTTTAGGCACGGGCAATTACTAGTGTATATACATAAATACACACATTTATGTATACATATACAAGTGACATGTCCTCCGCTGTGTCCAGATTTCCATTTTTTTAGAATTTCCGTGTCTGTGTTTGTATCCGTATCCATGTCTGTGCTACATAGACCTAAAAAGAGGCTAAACATGACAGACCCCAAACCTGTCTACACGAGTGGATGTTAAGAAATAAAATCCTACATTGCTTTCGAATAGAATGTGAGATCACTTTATATAATGTTGGGATCTCTCCACCAAATAGCTCAAGCTTTTAGATAAGTTGGTGGTTAATAATCTAGTACTGTGATCAAGAGGTTTGATTTTTGGACTCTAGAGCAGCTCGGAATTCATTTGTTGTTGCCCACTTCTTATGGTTACAACTAGTTCATTAGGTTGAACTTGGCAATAACATCCAAAAAATCACACCATCCAAGCTCGTACTAGTTCTGAATTATTGACGAATGAGGGACATGCTCTAACGCTTCTGGACTTGCTTGCACATAGATAAGCAAATGATTCACAGCATAGGGACCACAATGAAGTACACTTATTACACAGCCACTGGTGGAATCGATAAGATAAGCTTGCACAAAAGCTCTAACTCTGATAACACGTTAAAGCCTCAGAGTCAAAACTAATTAGTGATCCTTGGAGAAGCCAGCCGTGCTCATATGTAGGTGATACTTACACCAAAATCTTTTAGTTAATACCTTATGGTTCTTATTTCTTTTACTTTGGGTGTCTGATTCACTATTGATTTACTGAATGCATCAATAATTTGGTTATTTTGCTTATGTGGATAGTTCATTTATTGTTTTGGGTACCCTGTGATTAAAAAACCAACTGTAGTTACTAATTGATTTTGTTCATTCTCTATTTAACCAGTATCTTCAACAAACTGGTTAATAACAGACGAATGTGTGCTATTTAACTTTGGTTTTAATTCTGAAGGCTAATGGAGTATTCTCGTGTGTAGTTAGGTCAGAGCTTTATGGAGCATTCAGTTCGTTCCACGTCAGCAGGCAGACCATCAATCTCAGTTCGTTCAATGACATTAGAGCCGCCTAGTCGAGGATCACTAAGAACTGCGGTTTCCCTTCCACCAATGGACCCTCCTAGTAGCAGACTAAGAGAAAAGAGGTAACAACTCTTCTTACATTCCTTGTTCTGTTATTTGTCCTTGCTGATCTTTTTTTTATGGGTTGTGTTTTTATAAAAATAGCATGTTAACTGTAATGTATAGAGTTTAAAACTTGTGTACTTCAAACTTCTTTTGTTTGTTCTTTTTATCTTTTGTGTGTTTTCTGTTTTTTATCCAGAACTTGGTATGGTTGGAGTTTGGCACTTTCTGTTAAACATGTTATATGGGGTACACTCTCTCTAACTTATCCAAAGAAAAAAATGCAGGGGGTACAGCCTCTGTACCAATAACAGTTGACACACTTACGTCTAGTTTTACCATAATTTTGACATAGCTTTTCTGCAATATAATGACCACATTTCAAATTTGCATCATACAACTTTGACATTATAGAAAAACTTGGTTAACTAGATTTAGACTTGTCAAAGTTTCGATGTGTCTGTCTATGGCTGCTGAAGATGGTGTTTCAATAGGTGGAGATTGCCACTTCCTTTTTAGGTTGTTTATCACTTAGTTGCTGATGTGTGATGTTTGAGGCAGATTTAAGCTATTCACAACATTTCCTGGGTACTTATAGTATCGCAGCCTTCCAACCAATATGTGGCTCAACTCTTTCCATGTGACTGTGGAGGAGGATCGACTTTCAACTTGATCAGTCTTTTGCTTGCACCAATGATATTTTCTTTATGCCATGCTGTAGATTTACATCAAATGCTGAACGGCTGGACTCAAAAGATGCAGGAAATCAGCGGGAGGCTTCTGCGCTTAGAGACGAAGTATGAATATGCTCATTTGTCACCCATTAGTTTTTAAGTCTTCTTGGCTTGTATCTAACCTCTGAAATAGAGTGGTATAGTCCATTTCTGGGTGATAGAAAGTCTTTATTAAATGTTTTGTTTGTCTTGATAAGTAGGTGATATAAGATCTTTATTCATCTTGGGTGTGTTTTAATTAGATTGAGTTTCGTTTGAGATGTAATTCATGAATCCTAATATGAAGACATCTTGTCGGATTGCAGCTTGATATGCTACAGGAGGAGAATGAGATTATCCTGGATAAGGTGAGCTTCCCACCTCCAAAATAATAGATAAATGTGGGAATGAATGACTGCAATTAGCAGTGTGAATAGAATTTTTTATGTGAGAGTTCTTAAAGTTGTGCTTGATTTTGATCTGCAGCTTCGGCGCGTGGATGAAAAGCGTGAAGAAGCAGAGGCCAGAGCCAGGGAGCTGGAGAAACAAGTACATAAACTCATTTAGCTAGTAATATTCAAGTTTTCACGTTTTGTGTATTGCTTATATTTTTTTAATATTGCCCACATTTGGTAATGTAGATTTATTGGATACTTTGTTAATTTCTCTTTTCTCATAACAAATAAAACAAGCCATTCATCTCCATGGTGAGCTTAAAAGTTCGGGTTTCTACGGAGATACCATGTGCATGTTTGACAACTATAGTTTGAGACACACCAAGACCCATGTACGGCACGTCACTGATGTCCACATGGTTGGAAAAATGTATTTAGTTTTTCAAACACTTTACCTTTTCGTCTCAGGTACTAACCTAATAAAGGCCCTGTGTAACATAAACAAATATGTTGTAAACAAGATGAGTGGACCCGGAAGATCCCAATTGGGGTTCTCTTTCTAGTGAAAATTTGCTGTTGCTCACCTGTCCCCATCTGTGTACTTAGCCAGAATCACATTTTAATGCTTCAGCTGGTTCCCTTTCGTACTTCGTCGTCATCGTCTTCTTCTTCTTCTTCTTCTTCTTCTTCTTCTTCTTCTTCTTCTTCTTATTATTATTATTATTATAGAGATTCATCATTCTAACCTGCAGTTCTAATTTGGAGCTACCAATTATTATTCAGATTATTGTGCTGGCATACTGACTATCATGCAACTGCTACCTATTTATGTTTTCATGTGTGGAAAACTGATTTCTGAATTGCTGTCTTAGTGATTTAATACTTCTCCACCACTCACTCTTGAACCTGTCATACAGTTGTCTTTCCTTTGTTTTCACAACTTCCCAAAGATCGCTAGTAATGCGTTGCCATTATTTACATTCTGAAAGGTTGCTGCTCTTGGAGAAGGTGTATCATTGGAAGCTAAATTATTGAGCAGGTAACTTGGATCGCTCACCTATGTCACTCCTCTGCTTAACATTCTGAGTATGATATGTCATGTAATTATTTCAGGAAGGAAGCAGCATTGCGTCATAGAGAGGTGAGTATGAGCTACATCATACCAACATCGCCAATGGTCGGGCAGTTTGTTATATGTCTTCTATATGTTGGTGCTGAGGAATTGGTTGCTTTGCAATTACTTAATCCAACAATGGCTTGGGGATACAATTCAAGTATTTACAGTTATTTGCTCCAACTGTGCTAAGTTTCTGGTTGGTTCTCTATAATGGTGGAGTGCTTATTTGCTTTGTGCCGAAGTAATTTCCTTCTCAGAGGCTTCCCTTAGCCTGCATGAATTTTTCCATGACAGGCTGCTCTAAAAGCTGCAAAACAAACAAAGGATGGGAGAGACGGGGAAATTGCTGCACTTCGTGGAGAAATTGAGGTAATGTAAGCTAATAGTTCACTAAGTTCAACTTCTTCTTCAAATTTTTTTTTCAATTTTAATTGGATGCTTTTGATCATTTTCCCATTTCTTTGATTTGTTTGAATCAGAACTTAAAAGATGCTGCTGCAAAGGCTTTAGAACAGTTTGATGAAGCAGAATCTGAAGCAAAAGCTCTCCACATAATGACCCAGAGAATGATTTTGACTCGCGAAGAGATGGTTGTCATTCAATGCTAGATTTATGACTGGCTCTCTGCCTCTCTCTTTTTGTTTTACTGATTACTGGTTACCTTTTGGATTATACATTTTAGGAGGAGGTTGTTTTGAAGAGGTGTTGGCTTGCTCGGTACTGGGGCTTGGCTGTTCAGCATGGTAATTGACATGCTGTAATTTCTTCTTTGCAAGTCTGAAATAGTGGCAAATTAGTTGTTGCCTCACATGATTTCTCATGTTTTACCTCGCATTTAAATGTTAGAGCAATATTGGAGTTTGAAATCAAATGTTCAGTCTCTCAGATATAATTGCCTGTTTTACAAAATATTTCTTTAAAAATGAGAAGCCTTATCTCATTCATGTCAGAAGTCAAAGTACTTCACGTTCATGTTGTTTCTCAAATTTAGGTGGTTTTTGCTTTCTTTCTATGAGTGAAGGTCTTTTCTACATACTCCCTTCGTGCATTTTTGTCAGTCCATTATCTCATTTTGGGATATCCCATAATGTATGTACACTTTGAAAAATTAATGGAAAAAACTGTAATGCATGTCCACTTTGAATAATCAGTGGAAAGAACTGTATCATTCCCCGTTTGCCCTTCCCTTGTTAAGCGTGGTAACAACTCCAAGGAATCAAATCAACTCCTATAGTGATGGACAATTTTGGAAAGTTCGAAAGTTCAAAGTACAGTTATTATGTCTCCTTAGAAGTTGGAGGGAGGGAGTAATTTATTATATCGCCTCTAAATTTTTCTTCTGCCATTTTCACTTGCCCACTTTGCAGGTATCTGTGTAGATATAGCAGTTTCAAAGCATGAGCACTGGTCGTCTTTAGCACCTCTTCCATTTGAAGTTGTCTTTTCTGCGGGACAAAAGGCCAAAGAGGAATCTCGGAACAATGGCAAGTCCTCCCTCTTCAATGGCAATCCTTCTTTGTTATTTTGGAAATTTTCTTGCATGACTCAACTAGGCTTTCATTCTTTATTGCAAAGAGCAGGAAATGATTCGGATAGGAGGAGCAAACTTATGTGCGATCTGAATGACCTAAATGGAGAAGGAAATATTGAAAGCATGCTTTCAGTTGAAATGGGCTTAAGGGAACTAGCTTCTTTGAAGGTTTTCTCGGATATATTCATCGTTTTGTTCCTTGCCGAGAAGTTGTTTCCATTTTTCTCTGTTTTTATATTAAACAGAACTTAGCATGAATTACCAGTAATATTGGTGGTGTGATTACCTTTTTTTATTAAAATACGCCAGATCGTTTCCCCATCAAATCCCATTTTTTCCAGTTCATTTTTGTTTATCTTAGTGTTAACTGTTTATAAATCTCCCAACTGATTCTTATTATTGATGCTCCTTTAAGGTTGAGGATGCTGTTGTGCTTGCATTTGGCCAACAAAGAAGGCCAAATTTGGTTCGACAATTCTCTGGTATGATTCATTTTCATGGTCTAGCTTTTCTTATTCAATGATTACAGTCAATATCTGACAAATATGACCTAAGAGTAGTATAATTATGAGAATTAAATTTCATCTTGGTTTTGTCCATCTTGTAAGTTCATTTGTTACTACCTCTCTTTTTTTTCTTTTTTCTTTTTTCTTTTTTTGAGATGTGTTACTACCTCTTTGGAATGTTTATTTCGACGTAGCTTTTCTTACGGATCCTTGTTGACCTCTTCCATGACTTTTTTCTCTGGGTTTTGTTTCTGTTCTAGAGATTCATTAGTTTCAGCCTTTTTAAACTTCTAGTTTAATATTAGCTTTACAAGAAGCTGTATCTTTGTCCAATATGCAATAGAACTGTCGCAGATAACTATTTATGACACGTTAAAGCCTCAAATTTTCACTGTAAAACTATTAGGCAGCATTTAGGATGTCCTTGCGTATAAAGCTGAGCCAGATCTTCGTTTTATCTTTGAAATCCTCTTTTCAAGAATGTGTGGGTTGTAATTTGTATGCTTAAATTTGTAGCTTGTTTTTCATTTTGTGGCAGATCCCAAATCATCAGTCGATCCCAAGTCTATGGAGGCATTTGGTAATAGAGATGCTTTTATGCTCTTATGTGTTTTTTTTGTGTGGAAATACTTCTATTTAGGGATCCCATATTTTTATTTTAAAATGAACCATCTCAGTGATTGCGACGCTGGTGTTTTGGATTCTTATTTCTTATGGGCCTAAATACTTGTATTGAAGGATGCCATATTTTCTGATCAGGGAGAAAAAAAAAATGAACCATCTCAGTGATTGTGACAGGTGGTATTTTGGGGGTTCTATTTCCTATTGGCGGGCACATGTTTTATTGGTGGTTTGCTATCGATCAAAAGAACTGTTTGTATGTCTACAAATCTACTGAATCCTCTGCTTTATGCTTCCATAATTTCTTAGTCCTAGAATTGTTCCAATCTAGACAAGCATATGTGCTTATCAAGTTTTTATATGGGAGTGACAGATATTTTTTATTTTTTGAAAAGGGGGAATGACAGACTAACATCCTGCTTTTAAGTGGTATAACTTTTTACTGTTCCCTCCATGTCCTGGATTAGAATTTGTTGCTTATTGTCCTATTTCATAGGGCTTTTGATATTCTTTTTTTTCTTTCCATCTGGAAGGGTTCAAAATAAAGCGCTTGTGCATTTTGGTATTTGGATATTGTGTTCTACGTATGCATTCCTTGTGTTTAACTTCCAATGCCGAACGTATGTTAGAATTTTTGCATTCTGCTAATTCCAATGCATGTGATTGAGGATCTCAAGATATAGTTGGTGCATTGCCACTGTGTATAAGACCAGTTGATCCTATAACCAACTTCGGCTTTCATATTCTTCATTGCAGAACTAAGTTCAGAGGAGTTGCAGGATGTTTCTTTCAAGCAGGTCTGCTTGTTGCTTTGTAAATTCGTTCATCTCTTCATGATGCATGCTTATGCTATGGTGGTGTACTTGTGCTTATGCTATTGTGGTGTACTTGGATTCCTTTTGGATCTGATTGTTCAGTTAGTTCAGTAGCATTTTTCATTGCCATGTATGTAATTCTTCGATTCCTCCATTTTTCTGTTGTCCGGCTATAAATTCTGCATGGATAGTAAGATTTCCATTAGTATTTTTCTATTCTTATGGTAGAAATATAGAGTTTCTGATGACGTATTTAAGTACTTGTATTTAATTCTCTGATTTCTGCTTGAAATTACTAATTAATAAACCTTAGGAGAAATTTGTGGGGCATCCCGAGGCTTTCTGTTAATTTTTTGAAATCCAGCAAACGTGCATATCCCGAAAAAATACCTCAAGAAGTGCAAAAAAATTGTGATGTGTGCATCTTATTCTTTTTGTGTGTTACCACCAAACCTTGTTTGAATCAACACCATAGATTGAAATTCAAGCACTTAGGTATATGTATTTTGTTACAATTGCGTTGCGGTTTCAGATCCACTCGCAGTGTTAATACTCCCTCCATCCCATTTTGTTTGTCTATTATTCCATTTGTCTCCTTTTGTCTCTGTTGTGTCTGTTGCCTATATCTTTCAATCTATTATGTTTTGAGAAAATCTTATTTACGGAGGTGTTGTACACAAGTGTTTACAACACTCAATTTTGACCGTCCAAAAGTGTTTTGGAGGGTTAGGATGTTAATGAAACTTTTTCGGGAAAGAGTTAAACTTTTGCCTCATTAAAATCCGGACCGAACACTTTTGGACAGCTGTGATTGGTTGGTGCAGCACCTCTGTAAATAAGTATATCTCAAATGTTTTTCATGATTTCGACAACTTTGTATTACAGAACAAATTGAAATCTTTGTATTATGGAACAAATTGAAATCTATCAAATAAGATCCATATTGCATATTTTTCAAGATCCACATTGAAAGATATAGGCAATAGACACAAAAGAGACAAAAGAAATACTGGACAAACAAAATGGGACGGAGTCACGGAGGGAGTAGTTTTTTTTCCTTGGTAAAAGTGTTAATAGTTTTAAATGCAGATCCCTCTATAAGCTGGGGTTGCCCCTTTAGAGCTGATTATAGAAGTCTATAACCTCAGAACTGTGTTAGGCTAGTCTAGTCCCTTTAGGAACGTAGGGTAATGTGTGTTGGTCCATTTAAGTTAGATAGTAGACTGAAATCTTTATGCAGAGTGTCCTGAAAACTAGTTGGCATGCAAGAATGTCTTTTTACTTTAACTTTTATACGGTATATGTTCAGGCTTGGCTTATATATTTTTGGAGAAGAGCCAAAACTCATGGCGTAGAAGAAGATATTGCGGAAGATCGACTTCAATTTTGGATCAGCCGTAGTGGGCAGTCTCCAACCTCACATGATGCTGTTGACGGTAATTAGCTCATGTTGTAGCATCTACTTTACATGTTTACATGTTTGATTAAACTATCGGACGAGTCCACGACTCAGAGCAACCCCAATCCCCGAAACACCATCTGGCATGCTTTGCCTTCTAGTTGGAGTGTGGAAACTATTGGTAGAAAGCATAACAAAGAGAATGGAGCCTAGATTATGAAAATGGAGAGGTTGAATATTCTTGGATATTATTTACATGGTATAGAGGTGGCCTATATTTGGACCTGCTCTTCATTGCTGTCACAACTCACAAGGCCATTTCTTGCTTGAATTTGACCACAGGAGGATGTACATTCAATCCTTCACAATGCAAGGGACTTGGGAAACATTTTCATGGGCATTTGGCACTGAACACATCTAATATGATTATGGAAGAAAAAGAGTACCCAATTTCGGAAATAAATGATCAATATAAGATTTTCTACAAAAAAATCCTCACCACATTATGGCTTGGATTGTTTGTTATGTTGCAGTTGGTCAAGGGATGACGGAACTAAGGAAACTGGGAATAGAACAGCAACTGTGGGAGGCATTGCGCAAGGAAATTGACTAACCCTCTTTAGCCTGAGTCGCTGACACCAAACTCGCTGCAGAATCGGAGGCACAGTTATGATGGCAGTGACCATGTGTTGTTTCTTTTCCTTCTTTTCTTCTAGGTATTTTTTCCGATATTTTCCTACACAAATTGCGTCCAGGTTGTTAGGATAGTCTTTTTTGTTCTGTGTATTTTCTTGTATCTTTTCTGGTTGCCGTTGCCTGCAAGCAGGAGAGTAGAATCCTCTCTTCTTCTTCTTTGGTAGTATTTTTTTTTTTTTGGGGGGGGGGGGTTGGAATCGGATGCTACATACCAAATTGGAAGTTATATATTTGTAGAAGAATAAATATTTATGCCTTTGAAAGGCGAATATATTTTTTTCTTTTTTGTGTGTGTTTCATTTAGCACGAGTCAAGGATAGCGTAACCGAAGTAGTTTGATTGGCTATTCTTTCTTTGGATCTTGGATTTATACACCCGCTTGTTTAAGAATAACCAATTTTCAAGTTTTTTTTTTTCTTCTTTTTACCCTTGATGTATTATTGTCTTCTGAGCTCATGACCTTGAGCCGGGGGCTCGCAATGGATTTGCCATTGAGTTTATTTTTGTTTTAACTTTTCCAGGCAACTCTCCAATTCCTCGTTCAGTTGCCGGGAAACAAAAGGACAAAAAAGAGTATCTTTTTTTTTTTTTTTTTTCATTTTCTGTGTTCCAAAAAATAATAGGATTCATGTCTTGGATGTTTCTCAAAACTTGTTTTTGCAAAAACCAAATCTATCTTTATACTATTTCTTAACATAATTTCCCTACTGTTTTATTTTTCTTACAAATTTTTTTTATAAAATGAACGCATAAAGGAAAATACGCTTTCCTCCCTTTATTTCAGTTCGCTAAGAAAATTTTTGAGCATAATTTTCAAACAATAAAGTCTGAAGGATGTCCATTAAAGACACCTTCCTCACTCTCTGCACTTCTTGATCCTCATGACAAGAATGAAATAAAAATAGCCTAACAAATGTCATCCCTCAATAATATCAAGCGCCACCCGAGCCAAGTCACTGGTGCCACTAAGGCCACATTTCATTGACTTGTGCCCGCAACAAGATTGAGCAACTATCTACATGTTCCGCCTCATGATCATGTGGTGCCTCAGTTTCCTTAACCACCGTATAATCACGTGGGAATTATACGTTGGCATGATTGTGCAGTGATTAGGAATCTCGGACAGCATGTGATCGTACCCCAGGAGCAACCAAAAATTTTCAAGTGTCTGTACATTCATCCATGACATAGGCTGCGACAAGAATCACCAAGTTACATAACGAGCACAAGAAGGAAAAACAGTAAAACGTGAAAAACAAGAACTTCAAGAAAACGTCCTTTCTTTCATGGGAACACAAATCCAATAGTAACATCATCCCAACTCTGTTGACCTGAATTATGCGAGACATCCCTGATGTATAGAAACAACACTTTGAAACCGAGCCACTAAATCGGTATCTGATTCTACCCTGCAGACCAATTTGTATCAGACTTGCAACAATAATACCCAACTTGAAAGAAAAGTAGTAATACAAAATTGTACAAATAAGCTCAAAAAGTAGAACACCTGCTCTATGCTCCGATAGGTTCGGGTAACCGCTCGGGAGTTACACTAGTGTATCCGTTTAGAACCGTAACTTTGCCGTCTGAATCGACATCTACAATTGCCGAGTCACCTTCTTTGATATCTCCAGCCAACATCTTCTCAGCCATGCAATCCTCCAAGAGTCTCATTATGGCTCTTCTAAGGGGCCTCGCTCCATAGCTCGGTTGGTACCCTTCATCCACCACTCTATCTTTAAACTGCTCCGTCACCTGAAGCTCTATCCCCTTCACCTTCAACCTCTCAAACACTTCCTTCAGCATAATATCAGCAATCTCCTTAACCTCAATCTTTGTGAGTTGCCGGAAGACAATCATCTCATCCAACCTATTCAAGAACTCCGGGCGGAAATACTGCTTGAGTTCCTCCTGCACAAGGCTCTTGATTTGGTTGTAACTCGTATCCTTCTTGGCGTTCCCCTCCAAATCAAAGTCAAAGCCTAATTGTTTGCGGCGGTGGCCTCCCTTCACGATCACGCTACTTCCCACATTCGACGTCATAATCAACAGGGTGTTCTTGAAATCCACGGTCCGCCCTTTGCTATCAGTCAACCTTCCATCCTCGAGAATTTGAAGCATCATGTTGAAAACATCTGGGTGCGCCTTCTCGATCTCATCAAAGAGCACGACAGTATATGGACGCCGCCTGACGGCCTCTGTTAGCTGGCCTCCTTCGGCGTACCCAATGTATCCGGGCGGCGAGCCGATGAGCTTGGAGACGGTGTGTCTCTCCATGAACTCACTCATGTCAAGGCGGATCATGGCCTCTTCGGAGCCGAAGTAGTAGGCGGCTAGAGCTTTTGCCAGTTCCGACTTCCCGACGCCGGTGGGACCAGAGAAGATGAAACTAGCAATTGGCCGATTAGGGTTTTTAAGTCCGACACGGGCACGGCGAATCGCGCGGCTGATGGCCTCTACGGCTTCTTCCTGGCCAATGATTCGCTCGTGGAGAGTCTCTTCCATCTTGAGGAGACGTTCAGATTCATCAGTCGATACTTTATTAACCGGGATACCGGTCCATGTGGACACAATGTGCTGAATGTCCACTTCTGTCACCACGGGACCACTGTTCCCTGCTGCTTCAGTCTCTGCTTTAGTCATCTCTTTGCCTTTGTCTACAAGAGCTGTAATCTGAGCCCTAAGGTCCATTTCGCTATCATGCAAGGTCCCAGCCTACTCGGAAAAAGTTTAAAGTTGTAAACTTTTTGAAGGAAACAAAAGATATGCGAATGCCAAATTTATTCATTCTTCAATGAGCCCAAGGATCAAAACCTTGCAAAACAATCCAACATTGAACTGATGAGGAAACATAATATAATTACGTACCTTTTCGTAGTCCTGGCTGCGAACAGCTTCATTCTTCTCTTTCGTAATCTGCCTCAGCTCTTTATCAAGCTCTTTAGCCGCCTCTGGGAGCTGCAAAGTACAAGAAATGCAACTCAATCACCTTAGACGTGAAACAGCAAAAATGGATAGCAGTATTGCACTAAGGGCGGCATAATCTTCATACCTGCGCATGACGAAGCCGAACACAAGAACCAGCTTCATCAAGCAAGTCAATTGCTTTATCAGGTAGGAAACGATCACTGGAACACCACACACAAAAAAAAAAAACCATCACATGCAGAAATTAGTACAACTGTCCTAAGAAAGAGGTCACAGTGTGCAAGCATACCCATACACACAAATCAGGGAAAATTTTCATCCATTAATCATGTAATTACAGGTGAACTTTTGCCCCCCCCCCCCAAAAAAAAAAAAAAAAAAAAAGGATCTTTGTCCAATTTGTATCACAGTGCCCACATGTTAAGTCATACAAGCTTTGGTAAAAGTTCGAACTTAATTAAATGCGATTTGTGAGTGCCCAGAAAACTAAGCTGTGATCAGTCTTTCCAGTACCTTGCATTTCTTTTCTTCTTTTTGTTTTCTCCTCTTTCTGTGTTATTGTATTTCTATTTACATTAGTAGACGAGCAAATGGAGCATCTCTCAGAGTGATCCCCAAGGAATGGTTTGCTTAGTCATTTCTCACCTGTCCAAACTCAACCACATATATCTAATAAAAGTAAGAGTTCCACCTAGTACTACAGAACGATACCAATCGTAGCTGGCAGAAGATAGCCTATCGGCTAATAATCAGTCTATAACTAGCAATGGTTCTATGACTTGTTTTTAAACACACCTTCCCTAACCTGTGGTGCTTCTTTACATCCATTTAATTATTATCGGTCTTCAAGGTTTGCGGAAAACACTACAAAAGTTAATCCACTACCAACCTACCTAAACTTATTCCAAGAAGTCCACATTAGAGCTTTAAAATATATTTGTAAGAACTTAGATATAACAGCATGTTTTATGCTGGCCTCAGTTACAGGACTAACATTGAATATGTATATTTTCAAAGGGATAGGTGCTTTTATCCAGAGGAGCTAATAATTTAAATTAGTGATAACATGAGTGGCAATACTAATGCCACTGCTGCAGTCAAGAAGAAATAGAACCAGCATTACAGCTGCAAGGCTAAAAATGCATTTACCCATACAAGTACTACCGTCAGTTACAGCTGTTTCAGTTTATTCTCCGATAGGTACATACATCTAATGTACCAATGTACCACTGTCACTGACTTTGAGCACATGTAAAGAGTACAAATATCTTCTGAAATTGAATAAGTGCATTCATATAATTCCATTCCATACTTATTTATAGCTGTTTCATTAATCTTACGTACCAGTGTCACTTAGTGCAGTAGCACAGAAAAAAATACATCTACAAAAAGTGTTTCCACACATCATACCAAGTTTAGTTATAGCTGTTTCAGGTTATTCTCCAAGAGGTACATTCATTTCGTGTATAAGCGTGTCACCAATTCAGTGCAAAGTATAAACATCTACAGACATTGTTACATAAACTACATACCTAATGTACTGGTATGACAATTTCGCTGCAGAAACTAATGCCTCATCTGTGTAACGAAGCTTGTGGTGCATCTCATATCGATCTCGGAGCCCTTTCAAAATCTCTATAGTTTCATCAACAGTTGGTTCGGGCACCTTCACTGGCTGGAAACGTCTCTCCAAGGCTGGGTCTTTCTCAATGTGCTTCCTGTATTCATCTAGTGTTGTGGCCCCAATACACTGCGTTGGTTGGGATAAAAATAAATAAATAATTATTTCCATGTAAACTAAACTAATGAGAAGTTTCAACAGAAAACATATGAGCACTAACATAAACTTTAAGTAGTATGTCCAAAAAAAAAAAAATTCAGTACCACAGTAACTGATTCTCATAAGTGATCGATCTTAGAAATCTCAAAGAAACATATTCCACCAAACCAACACATGATCAAAACATTGAAAATTTTCGATCAAGCACTTGGGTGTCCTTTTGAATAAAAATCTACTAAAGCACATGATTAAACTTGGCAGCACTTCACAATCCTGCATGTGTCAGAGAGAACCAACACAATCTTTATTGTTATAAATTACCAACACTTCAAAGTTTTCTTCTTTTTATGAGTAGACCAGAAGCACTTTCTCAGGAAAGAAAAAGTTTGAGCCCCATTAGGGAAAGAGGACGAAAGAATCAGTTAACATGATCCTGTTCGCACACTCATATGCCTGCCACAGTGCCACGTAAATGTCTTACTTCAAAATACCTATTGGGCCAACATATTTGTTACATGTCAAATCCATAGACGTGCTAAATAGTCAGAGGTTACAAGAAAAGGCTAAAGTGAGCTTAAAAGGAAATTACCTCAACAAATAAGAGAGCATGAGTATGAAATGGTTCCCAGTTTGCCCACAAAATGTATCAAATCCTTATTGATGCCACATGGCCATAACTCTAAAAGCAAAGCTATATGGTTAGAAATTGAGAATGATTGTGTACGCCATACCTGCAATTCACCTCTAGCAAGAGCTGGTTTGAGGATGTTTGCAGCATCAATTGCCCCCTCTGCTGCTCCAGCTCCAATTAATGTGTGCACCTCGTCAATAAATAGAATTATATCATCGCTTTGTTTAATTTCCTCCATCAACTTCTTCAGTCTTTCCTCAAACTCTCCCCGATATTTTGTGCCAGCAACAAGAAGACCCATATCCAGTGTAATAACCTGCATTACCCAAGCATAGACGGTATAATATTCCCATTTTCAAAGGAGAAAACAGACAACAATAAATTTAATCAAAACTACAATCAACCAATAATGACCTTTTCTCTTTTGTGGGAGCATCTGGGTAATTATTCAATCCTATGAAACAAGAATGTCTCCGACACGAGAACTTTTACAAATTAAAACTCATAACATGCTACCTATTTTGTAGCCCCAGAACTGAAAGGGAAATGGATTTAATGATGCAAGAAATAGTCATGCCCCATCCTCAAATATTACTCACTGCCAAATTAAAAGGAAGGTTTTTGAGCTTTCAGGAAAGAAACTTACATGGGAAAGACTAATGATGTTTACTTTCCCAGAAGCCAATGGAGAAAATGAAGTGGTTGTTAAGATGTCAAAATCAAAAGTGGGTCACTATGAATGTTAGGGTGATCATCTGCACAAGGAGAAAAACGGAGGTAAAGTGGACTTTTCCCTCAATTAAATCAGGTAGGATACATAAAACCTTGCAGATAGCATTGGCTGATATACTCACAGACTGATCTAAACCTACACCCAATTTGAAAGCGATATCCCTTTTTTAAAGAGAATTTTGAAAGTGATATCCAAGTAATAAGCTTTTCGTGTCTGTGTCAAGTACAGTAATGCGCATCCCCAAGCAGATCCTCATTGAACATATAGAAGAAAGAAAGCGTGAAAGAATGAAGTGGACAGTGTCAATTCAGCATTGAGGCAGTATATGGACCATTTAAATTGCTCAAAAACTTGAAGTCTATGAGAACAAACTTCACATATGGTCCTACACTACCATCAATACAAACTTCTACTCACCATCTTTCCTTCTATGGTTTCTGGAACATCACCCTTCGCAATTCGTAGAGCAAGGCCTTCTGCAATAGCTGTTTTTCCAACACCAGGTTCTCCAATAAGGCATGGGTTATTTTTTGTCCGGCGACCTAAAATTTGGGTCACACGTTCTATTTGCACCTCCCTGCCAACAACTGGATCCAGTTTACCCTTCAAATGCAAAAGAACCAGCTTAGGTACCATCTCTCTAAAAAGCAATACCATTCATATGCATAAACACAAGATACCTCCTCTGCCAACTTTGTCAAGTTAGTGCCATACTCCTCCAATGTCGGCATCTTACTGTCAGTAGATCCCCCTCCAAAACCTGCACTGACAGATTCTGAACTTTCTCCGACCATTCGAATGACCTACTTTCCCAATTGAAGACTCTAATTTAGTCAACTAAAAACTTCAGGAATCAAACAAAATGAAAGGGGCAAAACAAACACTTGAGATGATGACCAAACTTGCCTGTGTGCGGATGTTATTTGGATCAGCACCTAAACTTTCAAGAATCGTTCCTGCCACGCCTTCACCCTCACTAAGCAATCCCAACAGCAAATGCTCCGTCCCTATATAACTATGACCTGAAACACTCAATCATAAAATAAATCCATACAAAGTTTTTCTGCATATAAACATTGCAGAGAGCAGGAAGGCATACACAAGTGGAATGAATTATTTAATAATTCTTGCTTAGAAGTTCAAAAACCACAGCGCATTGACTATAATTTTCTAACCAAGAAAAGAAGTCAAGCGACTTACCAAGCTTGCTGGCTTCCTCTAGAGAGAGTTCCAAAACACGCTTTGCAAGAGGAGTAAATGGAATCTCCCCAGAAACAATTCCACTACCACGCCCAATGATTTTCTCCATTTCAATACGGGCATCTTTCAAATTGATTCCCATCGATTTGAGAACCTTAGCAGCAATCCCAGTTCCCTCTCCAATAAGTCCTAACAAAAGCTGCTCAGTCCCAACATTATTGTGACCGAGACGTTTTGTTTCCTCTTGTGCAAGCATAATGACCTTTATTGCTTTTTCTGTGAAACGCTCAAACATGGCTTTAGGAACAAATCGCCTAGACTTTCTTTGGCGATTGGAGATAGCGGGTGCCAGCGTAGAGCGGAAATCAAGGCCAGGTCTAACCATTGTACCAAAAGCATTAGAACCTTGCAACCCCGAAAAACTTGCCATCCTAAGGGGAGAGAATTGTACATTACATACCATTCTCACTGTCCTAATCGTTTTCCCATAGCCCTTGATCTGGCCATGCCTCGAAAAATGATTTAACAAAGGTAAATATGTCAACTGTGCGAGAGCCCTATCCATGACTTCCAGAAGTGGTTCTGCATTCAATAACTGTAAACTCAAAAGCCAATCTATACAAATGAAGAACGCAAAAGAGAACGGAAAAAAAAAAAAGCATCTTAGTATCCTATATCCAAAAAGACAACCTACGTTATGTGAACTAGACTCTGGTACAGGTGTCAGCTGCGGATATGTGTCTTGCGTGTCAGATTCATCTCACTGACATCTGAAGGACATGAAGGCACAGCAATGATGTTCATATTTAACTGCATTTTCTTTCTTTTCTAGGAATAAATGGTGTTTACTATGTGCCTTCGGGCACTTCACGTGTTTCATAGGAGTGCTGCAGTAAACAACTTATATGCATAGTTCAGGGAGGATTTCAAATACAAAAATATGCTTGCTGGCCTGCTGAGCCAATATCACTAAACACGTCCGTCACATTTTAATAACCTTGCATATTAATACCCTTGCAAGTGGAGCGGTAGCCAAGTGGAAGGCAACCGTGTACTCCCATGCATTTGGCAGGGTTCAAACTAACTGCTCCAATTAACAATGCTGACTTTCCCCAAGAGTTTTAACAAACAAACAAACACGCGTACTTTTCACACTCAGAAGGGTGAATGTAACATAGAGGACAACTAAGCTCGGGGTAGAAGCGATACAAACGCATTAACGAAGACTGAAAATTATGACAACGGGCTGCTGATAGATACTTTTCTACAACTGAAAAATAAAACAATAAACACATTAGCTATTGGCTCATTGCATCAGAAGAATTCAGGCCCCTGGAAAATAAACTAACACTACCTCCATCCCAAAAAGATTGTACGGTCGCTAAAAAAAATTGGTCGATACTTTCAATGACTATAGCCCAAAATTGTAAATTTTTAAGCATCTGAATAGAAAACAACAAACAGAGAGAGAGAGAGAGAGAGAGACAACCGTGGAGAGACAGAGAGGGAGACGAAGAGAGAGAAAGAGAGAGAGAGGTACTTGTTCCTATCGTCGCCGGCGCCTCCAAACGTCGCCGGTGCTGCCTGCTGAGGTTTGTTGGATTTATGCAAGATTTTGGGTTTAGGGCTGCCTTATATAGACATTTCAGTTTCACAAACTTCACCCTAAAACTTTATGATATTACGAATTCTACCCCCAAGAAATATTCCGAAACTGAATTTCACCCCAGAAATACTACGAAATTATCATATTCACCCTTTCATGTCTCAGTTGTGACTCCTTATGCCCTTGAGTCGCACAAGTAATCTCAGGAGAGTCTGACCGGACCTTTTTTTGTAAGAAGAGGTAATCTTATTTCAAAAGTCCGGCATTAAAAATTTCAAGGACCGAATATAAATAGTGCTATTTCAACGGCCGATCGAGAGTACTTATATTGTGGCTCACCCCTAGAATAATATTTTAGGCGGAAGCGAAGCTTTTATAAAAACAGTTAAAATTATGAGAAGAAGAAGGGGAAAAAAAAAAACGAGGCTACAAAATTAATCTTGTAACCAATGGGGCCTTGTATTCAACAATTTAGGAGGTGTGATGGAAATATCCGAAAATATTGGACTTATAATATTTCGGACAAATGGCATCTATATCAATACTTTATAATTCGGATGGTACCGAATTGCTTATGTATTGGTTTGAATTGGTGCCCCCTTAGGTGCCTATCCTCTTTGTCATTAGACTTGTTCTATTGACCAAATTCTGTGTGTATAAGAGAGATTAGGTGTCCTATTTGTCTAGGGTTGTGCATTTGTTTCTTATCTTTGTATTTCGGTGGATTTCTTTGTAAGTGCCATTCAGGATTTTGAAATGATTTGAATGCAATTAATTTGTAAAAAAAAAAAACTACTCTGGCGATTTTTTTTTTTTATGATGCCTTGCCTGGTCTTACAGCTCAAAAAGGAAAGGAGGATGAAGAATTGGGAGCCCAGTTCCTATAGCAGTAGTAAAAATTGGACAATCAACTAAGAACAACTTTGAAGTATAACATAGGAAGCAATTATTGACCCATTGATTTATCGAAGCCGAAAGGTATACTCTCACCAATTCTTAGTAATTGAGAGAAATCGCGCAAACCTAACTTGGTCTTTTTTAACAATCTTAACTTGGTCTTTTTTAACAATCTTAAGCTTTCATGAGTTAGTCACACCTCTCTTAACATTATCTTCTTTACTTTTGATGAAGGGCACCAACATCGTAGCAAGGACAAAACAAAACGTGACATCGTATGCAACTGTACACATTTCTTTAGGTTTTGGAATAGTTTTTGTTCTGATTTTGTTTAGCGGTCTCTCCATCTCAAGTAGCTAGCATTTTCAACTTTAGCTTTAGGCTATGTTTCGATGGCAGGCATCTTTTGTTAAAGACGTGAGTCCGAGAGAGAGTTTTGTCGGCATGGCGTCCATTTATAGCTTTTCTCTCGAAAATAATTAAAAAGAAGGCCCAATACATTAGTGTGTTCGGGAAAAACCAGGTATCCACGATCCTTACCATACCTAGAACAATGTATTCTCAACTAGTAATAACGAACAAAAAGATCGTCTACCCACTACTTTTTGTGACTTACACTGTAACTAATTTTTATTTTTTTGGCAACACAAAGGTGTCCCCAGACTAACTTGTGCGCATCACAAGACTAAATCTCTAGAGCCCCAACCAGTCTTTGCTAACCCAAAGGATTTTTACACGTGGGTGGCCCCAAAGGTTATTTCCTAGTGCCGGGAAATTGAACCTGAGACCTTAGGATGGTAAGCCTCTCCGTCCTGGCCGATCACCAACTGCACTACATATCGGGGTTAACTTCCACTGTATTTTTTCTGTCTAAAATGGGCCTAGGGTCAATTTTACCAATCTATAAAGGGCCTACCGACTGTGTCGGCCCACACTAACGGATGGGTCTGAATAAAAACATCAGGGCCCAAAAACTGAAAACAGAAACTTAAAAAATGCTCACACGAAATCCAACAGCAGAAAGCAAGTTAAGCAACTGCAGGTGACAAATCTAAGATTACTCAACGAATTTCACTGAATAGTACAGATGAAACGAGAGACAAGGTTCAGCAGAAATGACTTCTGCCGCAAGTTACGATTCCATTTTACAAAAGCAGCAGAGGAACTTTTGGTCTAAAAGGGTGGTTACTTCAGCCGCTGGCAGTGGTTTCCATGCGAAAAGAAGCTCAATGCCATTTGACGCCGGCAAAAAGGTCATTATCAGCAATGACAATGAGCAAGCAAATAAGCTGAACAATAGAAGAAAACAGAAGTTAAGCTAAGTCTCTCCGAAGTTTGTGAAGAAGTTGTGAATCCAGAGGTTCTTCTTTCTCATCTTACCTTTACAGCATAAGACCTCTTGAAACTGGAGACACTAATGAGGGGAACTCAATTACGAAGGTACGAATTTCCATTGGAGCAATTTCAACCACCAGCTTTATAGGATCAACAGGACCTCCTCTCAACACCTTGGATTTATCATTCTGAGAGCCTTCTACTTTCCAAACCAATCTCTTCTTTATCATTTCTTCTCTCTCTTGATTGGCCGATAAGCTCATTTCTGTAACTTTCCTTATCTACGGAGAAACAATTTTGAGCACATTTAGTAATCTGATATAGGAGAGTGATCATGGCAACGTAATTTAAATCAACCTTTTTATCAGGAAACAGTTTCTTCAGTTCTACACTTGCCAGTACTGAGAGATCCTTGTCCTCTCCAACCTAGAATCATAGAAGTAACAACAGTTAGTTTAAAAACAAGTTCTGCATTATAGAATGCAAAGTTGGTTTTCATTTACCTCTTGAGTTATCATGATGAACTTAGTTAATTTGTATAGCTAATAAAATTCAGTAAGACACGAGCAAGAGTTAAGTGGCGGCAAGGGGCTGCCACCAGTGGTGACAACAGTGGCAGTAGGGGTAGGTGGTGGAGGAATGGCAGCAGTGGTGGTATGGTGCCAACAGCAGTGATGGCAGCAGGGTGATGGTGGTGGCAGTGTCCTCGCAGTGGGTGGCAGTGTGGTGGTGAGGTGGTAGCATTCGATATCCTGACAATTTGTCCGTGCTTTCCACAATTTGAAAGTGGGAACCATTTTCCGGCAAAATAAAACTCAATTTCATCGACGGTAAAAAATTTTTTTTGCTTAGATTCTCCATAATACCAAACACCAGACAACATTATAAAATGTTTTCCAGACAAACAGATGGCATAATGAAAGTGTGTGGCAAACCAAACTTAAAAGATTGAAAACTTGACAATGTTAGGTTTTCCTTTTTCTTTTTGTTTAACGGGAGGAATAGAAAGACCTCGTATAAGTGTGCCAACCGAAGGAGAACTTTTCCATCTTCAAGTTCCTGCAGTATTCAGAACAATGGTATAGCACAAGGTGCTTTAGCAATGCACAACCACCTATAGAATGAACCACGCTTGCCAGGTCATTAAGAGTACAGGTAAATACCTGGAGGGTTATCATCGCAACGTTATCGGGTAGACTGTAGGAGGGTTCCATCCCCTTAAAGATTGGCACATTTATATTCGTATCCTGCAAAATTATGAACAATCACTTAGTACTATTGAGAAAGTTACCTCATGAGCTACAAGAACACTTCCAAGGTTGTTCTCTCACCTGCTCTGTGACGGCCAACAGAAATGGAGAATATATCTCCTGACCAAATGATCTCCGCCACTTAGCTCCTTCTCCAAGAGGATCAATTCTGAGATAAAACTTCCCTTGGGCCTGTGAGAATCATGATTTAACCAAATCATTAACCACGTGTGGCTCTTGCCTTACACTCAATTCCATAACAAAATTGAAGCTGCAAAAGTACTACTTTCACATTCCATTCACAAACACTGACATGTGATCATGAAGGCCTACATTCAATATCACATTAGGAAAGCATGAAAAATATTTGATTACAATGTGCTTACTGTTAATCCACTGCATTTGTTATGAACACACACTGTTTCATTTAATGCCTCAGCAACACCTCTACCATCATCATGAAGCAATCTCCTACATAATAGAAACCAGTTTATCTATCCTGGAACTGATATAATTAAGAAATTCTAATTGTCATGACTTATGTTAAAGAACAAATGTAGTACTTATGAGAATTTTGGAAGAAGCAAGTAACATAATGCAAAGAACAAACCTATGGAGCATCAACTCCAGTTGCCCATCCACAATGCTGGATCCGCCCACAGATCTATCTACCAAAACTGAGAACTCTTCGCTGTCATCTTTAATGTACATTCCAAGATTAATCTGAAAGTTAACCAAACTAGACATCAATACTTCCAAGTCCAGATGGTCTAACCAAATTGTGATGAAAGTGAAACTATCACATTAAAATAGGGCACCACGAGACAGCGCAGGAGCTACTCCTCCTTTCACACCCATAATGGATATATGAGTTTAATTTGTAGAAAGTGTAAAGAACATTGTACAATTTCAAAGCCATGGTAAAAAGATTTCCATCTTCACCAGCTAACTGGTCATCGCAAGATATCTCGAGTTAAAGAAATAAGTACAAAATTATTAACATATGTATTCTAGTTGGTTTTACAATAAAAAAACTCAAGTTAAGGAAAAAACTACAGAGCTGTAGCATTATTCAATAATGTAAATTTCTGCCAAATTATTCGCCATTGTACCTTTCGATGAACGTTTAGATGTTAAAGCTAGGAATCATGTTTCTTTAGTGACTAACATAAACTTTGCCAAACTTCCTTAATGTGAACTCCGAATAAGTGTAGAATAATTGGCCAACGATTTCTGAAATTCGACATCCCAATTCTGGCAATTGTCAATGTAAATATTTTCTTTTCACCAAATTCTCCTTGTTAAAGCTCGTCCCAAATTGTTAATATTTTAGTCTCCAAAACTAGTATATGAGCCTGGTCGACCTCCCCAATCCTAGCCAATTGCTTTTAAGTTGAATGCTTTAGCATGATATCGAGAGCTAGTCTTTTGGAGGTTTTTTTTGCCAAGACTCTCAATTAATTCCCCCTTTAGCCTTAAGTAACTTGTTACGATTCCTATGCTTGGACCCTTTGTTTACGTCTCCACGAGCGAGAGAAGGAACGCACGTGTAGAGGAGTATTAGCGGTTATCTCACATTGGTTAAATATAACCCCCAATACTTGTATATGAGCCTAGACGGCCTCTCCCACTCATAGTCCATTGGTTTTGAGTCGGATGCTTCAATACCCCTCTTTTACATTGACAAACCCTTCCATAGTTCCATGCCGAACCAAAGTTTAGATTCGCCCTACACAATTTACCCCATGAAAAATATACCTTCACATTTACAAATAACGTCAATTACAATGTCAACTTACAGGGTAATAGTTTCCTGCAACAGGTTGGTTCACCTGAAGGTCCCAGTCAGCTCTATAATCTCGAATCTGCAAAATAAGATAATTCCTTCAGCTTCATGAGTTTGTTAGTGCTGACCTATTTATTCTGTTAAATAATTTGCTGGCACTGGTAGTAAGGCATATGTCACTTGGGTAATAACAGATAGATACTACCAAATGCAAATACACAACATACCCTTTGAAGGAAATCACGTCCACTGGAATCTGTATAAAATGTCTTATTGCTTTTTATAGCTGTTGTAAACTGGGTTACAATCTCCTTTCCAATTCCATCATCAACAGGAATAGGGCCAACCTGAAATTCAGTATGTTTCCATTGGGAGAGAGCTTCAAGATGGAATTTACCTTCTTTGATATACAATTTCCCTACTCTAGTCAGCAATCACTACTAAGAACTCCTGCCAACACAGATATGATGGCAAACAAAGGTTCACTTACAGTGAATTCAACTTCAACATGCTCCTTTTCCTTATACACTCTAGTGACCTGCCCATACAAGCAACAATAAATTACCAAGAGAATCAAGAGTATAAATTAATGTTGACCACGTTCTCAATATCAAGTATTTTTAGGTCACCATCATTTGACGAGACTCTATTCTGTACCAGATCCTTAGTTTCCTCCACATCTTATCTGCAGTACCAAATACCATCGCAAGAATTCTACTGTGTGTGTGCGTGAGAGAGAGAGAGAGAGAGAGAGAGAGATCACATTATTTCATGTAAGAGTTGCAATTTTTTTGGTTTTACCAAGCATAGTCGTTAGGCCAATAGTAACAGGTGAAGAAGATGTCACCTACGAGAAATTAACCGATGGTTTATGAAAAGCATCAGAGGCAATATCTGACAACTTAATATGTTAAGTTGTTAACCTGTAGATTGCAGCTCAAAAACATAAGACGGCTAAGTTATATGATTATAGTTTGCCCCCTTATCTCAAAGATGGTGCTAAGTTCTCCGAGACCTACCCTTAAATTTCCTAACAATGGTTTCCCCTTGATATCCTTAATTCAATGAAACCAAAACAAAATAGACGAACGAAAGAAGGATCCAAAAAGGTAATACCTGATGTATCCATGAATTAATCTTCTGATGAACTTCATCAAATAGTGGTCCTCGCAATACTGTAAAGGGAATCTGCAGTTTCACAAACTCCTTAGTTTATCATTGGCATCACTAGGGCGCATCCATGTCGTAAATGCTTTGAAAGCTATATTACGTACCTGCCCTTCTGATGCAATGGGTAATGTACCATTGGGACGAAAGACATACGCTCCAGAGGCCTTTTACCACAACCACCAAAAAGAACAAAAAAAAGGGTTAAGTTACCATATGTTAAGTAGAAACGATGATGCAACAGGCCAATACAACAATATGACGAGAGATATAGAAACAAGAGGCTCACAAATGGTGATATTAAAGCAACTGGGATATTAAAAAGATTTAATTACCTGGAAATACTCTTTATCTCCAGAATAATAGCTCTGGAATCCATCATCTCCAGAATAATAGCTATATGATTGCTCTATAGATGCTTTGAGCTTCAAATTGGTTTAATATCAAATCAAAAGCATATTAAAAAAGTCCAAAGAAAGAAAGATTAAAGTAATGTTTTCCAGAAGTTCAGAAAGAAATATCTACATTATGTTCTTTTGTCTTATCATAATAGCTAAAACGGCAGTAGGCAAGATTGAAAAAAGAAGGGCCCAACCAATAACATACCGAGCTTCCTGTATTAACATATTGAGTAAGTTTTCCTTCACTTGCAGAATAAATAAGCTTCAAATTCCCTGGCCCCACTTCAATGATACCGTTCTCACTTCCCTTGGATTCGTATAATGTCTGTGTTGCAAAAGTAGCAGCTGCATTTGTAAAAAATGGGACGAAAAGAAAATACAGCCTCATGTCAACATACCAAGAAATGAACTAAATGATTTCCTAGTTCCTACGATCCATAAGTACATCATATATGAAAGTTAGAAGTTTAACCTGCCCCTTTAGGAGTAGAGATGACATAAGTGCTGAAACCCAGAGGTGGAACAGATGCCGTGAAGGCAAGCCAATACCTGGGGGTCGAACTAGGGGATTTTCCCACGTATGCAGTAGCATAGAAGTTTCTAACGCCAAGAGAAACATTAGCCAGTGGTAGAAGTTGCGACTCAATTTCTTGTCCGCTGGAATCTTGAACACTGACATTCCCATGGATCACCTAATAGCAAGTCTATGCATTAGATACATAATTCAAGAATCCTCAAACAAATTGTTAAAGTCGGCCACAAGGAAAAGACAAAAAATGATGAATTAGTACCATTAATATCCAGTCATTATCTTTTTTTCAAAGGGAAAGAAGATGAACGTTTTCATGCAACTGGGAATATACACCAGGACACACATGCCCCTACTACATGCCTACAACAGTTTATCCTTATTCTTCATACAGCAGCTTTCTTCAGGTAAAAAGGTAAATAAATAACAGCGCTGCTATTTCTGATATGATAAGAGGGTAACATGCTGCCACACTACACCATATAACCCCCATCCTTCCTTCCCCTTTTCTTATTTTGACTTTAAGAGAAGTGAAGACATGTTTCCTATTCTAAGCATTATATGCAACGTATAACAGGATCAGCACTGAGTATGGACACCTGAAGCATTGAAGAAACACAGACAAGAGCAACTTTTATAATAGCTTTTCTCGGAGATGATACTGCAAAAGTTGACTAAGATCATGGGTTTGGAATAAACATAAAATACTCACAGGAATTTTTACAACACCATCTCTTTTCCACCCCAGGGAATTGTAGACAACCACCACCTACAGAAGATAAAACGTAACAAGTGTTCTAGTTCATGAAAAATATTCTCTTATCCTACCTATCGGGAAAAAAAGACCCAAAAAAAATGTTGGAACATACTTCTTACCAATTTTTTTCCTTGGGATAGATCAACTTCTGTTGCAGGACAATAAGTTATGTTCAGAAGCGGACACTGGAACAAAAAAGGAAGAACTAATAAATAAATAATATCAAAGGGCAGGCAAATCTGGACGGGGAAACCCACACAAGTAAAATCAAGTACTCTAATAGATCCTTTTGCGATGGTATAGAGAAAAACAATGTGCTGCAAATTCATGTGCCTTAACTATATCAGTATAGTATTTAGCTATTATGCTGTGATCTGTACAGGCCCCCTAATCATTTTCTCGTTGGTAAAATGAAATTATTGTTAAACTCAAACTAGATTGATGTAGATTCTAGTTTAGCTATCAAGGAAATACACCTAGTCTGTAAAATAACATCCCAGAATTTGCATTCAATACCTGGGCTTTACTCCTACCCAATCCAGGTGAGAGGTTATTGATGGGGGAGGTTTAACAACTTGCAGCTTTTTGGACCCAATTAATAACCACATAATGTATTAAAAAAAGTGAAAAGAAATAAAGCAACTACTAAATAGCTCATTGAGGTATGCGAACATCTGCAATGACATTTTGAAGTTACTTTAAAGCCTGACTCCATCACAAATATTTTGGTGCAATCTTGATACCTCTTATTCTTGTTCGAAAAGAAAAGAACATGACTTTCTTGTACTTCTCTCCAATCGGAGTGAGACTTCTGGTGTCCTCTACCTCCCTGAAGCTTATACTGGTCCTTTGAGGTGTGCAGTCGTTTCAGGGTTTGGACCCTCCAAAATCACTATTAGCTAGTTTCTCATTGTGTGAAATGAATAGCAATTCTATACTTCCTAGTAATTAAAAACAAAACTTGGAGCACATATGGATATGCAGCTTAATCTAAGTACTCCAATTACTAAAAGAAAATAGGGTCCTCATTGTTTTGCCTGCTGAAACTTGGTCACTGAACTCCTGCATCCAGATTTTAATCCTGAATCTACCATACAAGCAAGTGAAGCTGCAACCAACTCCTCGGCCTACAAAAAAAGGATAGTGGATTACTCATGGTCATAGCATAACACTGAGAACTAAGAGGTAATTTTTGGGGCTCCCAGATCAAATCTTCACCTCCTTGTAGCCTATAAAGAGCCGTTTTGCATAATCATCAGCCACATGCTGCTTTGAAGTTCCGCTAACAGCATCATGATGCTGAGCAATTGCCAGAGCATCACCCAAACTGTCAGTAGTGGGTCCTTTTTCACTCCTCCCTCTGAAAAACTCCAATTGCCTTGCAGCCTATCATGTATTGGAATCCATTCAGTACAAAAATTTAGAATCTTGCCCAAAGTAAAATAGCATAAGACAATTTTCTTATCAAAGAAAATGAAATTGGTTCCATAACCTACCAAATAGTAGCCACTCATTACCCTCACATAGCCTTTCAGACCAGGCCTACTTGTAAAATAGCCAGTCCAGTAAGCATTTAGACGGTCTGCATACCTGAGAAAGAAATACACCAAGTTCTTGTCACCTGGGTAATAATAGTGGCTTTTATTTCATATTCCAGAAGCCAAATTTTGAACTCACGGGAAGTAGTCATCCGTCTTAAGTGGCCAAGATTGATGTTCAGCGTATTTTGCATCAGTGTATATTGTTGGGGTTGAATATAGTGCATTGACACGACCATCCTACAAGCACAAAATGACCATATTCATACCCAAACAAAGAAAAAACAAAGTGCACCTTTCATACTATGAGGTTGAAGAACGAGGGATTAAATCACGAGAATATTTATATTCAAAAGAAAACCAATAAACCATTATGAATTACAGTAAGCAGTATGGTTAGGTGCAGGATTTCAGCCTCAAATTTTAAGCTAGTTCACGTCAACAAGCTTTAGCTTGTTACCTTCAACCCTCTACCCCTCTCTAAATATTTTCCAGGAAACCCCAACGTCGAGCTTCCATTCTCCATTTCAAGCCTCCCAACTTTTTACAGGTATACTTAATCTCTCTCTCTCTCTCTCTCTCTCTCTCTAAAACAGATCTAGGGTTTCACTTTCTCTCAATGCCCCCCTCTCTTTTAGACATGGACTGGATGATATAGACTATCGCATCAAGGATTGTTCACACGCTCGAGGAGTCATCAGTAACATTATACCAGAAGTTTCTTCCATTCATTGTTGTGGCCACTTTCCCAAAGATTTGTGTTAAGACGTCTTCTGGTTCTGACTCCTTTTATGATGAATCATTCTTTGATGAAACCCTCTTGTTTAGGGCTTTGGAAAGACAATTCCAAGGTTTCTCACTTGCTCTTCTGTTGGTCTTTTGTTCTGGTTGTTGGCTCTGTGGGATCTCCCTATTGAGTCGGGGTTGCCCCCTTTCTCTTTGTTCTCGGTTGGACCGCATTAGTGGACGCAAAAGGCGGTCCAACTGATAAACAAAGAGAGGGGGGGCAACCCCAACTCAATAGGGAGATCCCATAGAGTCAACGAGCAAAAGACCAACAAAAGAGCAAGAGAGAAACCTTGGAATTGTCTTCCTAAAGCCCTAAACAAGAGGGTTTCATCAGAGAATGATTCATCATAAAAGGAGTTGGACGTGTAACGTTATTGACAACTCCTCGAGCATGTGAACAACCCTTGATGCGATAGTTTGTATCTTCCAGTCCATGTCTAAAAAGAGAGGGGGCGTTGAGAGAAGGTGAAACTCTAGATTTATTAGAGAGAGAGAGATTAGGTATACCTGTAAAAAGCTGGGAGGCTCAAAATGGAGAATGGGAGCTCGACGTTGGGGGTTCCCAAAAAATATTTCGAGGGAGTGCAAGAGAGAAGAGAGGGAGGGAGAAATTTTGAAAATTGGTGTTTAGTTATGCATGGGGGTTCAATATGCGGTCAGACAAAGAGCGTATAGTAAAAACAGTATGCGGCATGTGTCTGTATAATCTATCGTCAAAATGTTGCATAGTCTTTACATGAGCTAAAGGATGGTTACGGAGACTAAAAGAATACTAGAATAGACAATTTATTGACAAAGGTAAATCCAGTGCAAACACAAGCACATCCCAATACAGATGGATATAAAGAAACAAACACATCCAGCAATGTTGGAGATAACTAACTTGATTGACATAATGAATTAGCTTGTCCATATTCCGATACCATGTGTGAGCATATTGGTACTTGAAATCTGTGCCCATGGTCCACATTATATGATTCGTGCGAGTAATATTAGCCTGAAAGAGGAAACATATCACAACCATAAGTCTCACACGTTGTTAGACTTTTCCTTGCAAATAGTAATCTTCAAGCCAACCCAAGCTTTTAAGTCTGATATATCATAATTGGATGGAATTGCTGCATATTGTTCAAGCAATTACTTCTGAAAATGTTTTTTTTTTTTTTGATAAGTAATTACTTCTTAAAATGTTGAGCCACGCAAATAGCTAGTGGTCGACAAGTGAACTGCAGATGAACAGTAAGACAAAAGGTCAACAGGTTCCAAATACAACAACAATAACAACAAAACCCATGTAGTCCCTAATCACTGGGGGTATGGGCGGGGGACGATTGGAGACAGACTTAACCTTTGCCAATATGCACAAAGTGGTTGCTCTCAAACTACCACTAAAACAGTGGTCCCCCCATACTCGTTTTGCTGCGGAACCATGCCCCAAAGCAAAGCCAAATGGCATCAGAGAGGGCAGGCCTAGAGGCCCAATTCAATTTCTGTGCACATTACGATGCTTCCTTCTTTGATAGTCAATAGGTTCCAAATGTTGCGAGTAAAATACCTGCACCTAGCTTACCTGTGCTAAAGCAGCAGCTACAAAATCATTGACGCGCTCTTGGACATTGTAATCGAACAAATCGATATTATCCTTCAATGCATAAAAGACAACACTCGTCATATGATCTAACAATGTTCAACAACATATTTGCATTATTTCTCCACACGTTTACCTGAACAATGGGGGAATCATCACCAACTTCGAAGTAGAAACCAGTTGGTGGTTCGTAATTGCGAGGGAATGCCCCGGCAAAAATCTACAATAGTACTAACACGAGATTTTATTTCCAGGAAACCGAAATTGAGACAAAAAATACAATCTGTTAATCTAAACGATACTGATCGCATCACTCACGAGTATAATATGAGAAATATTAGTATATTACAATAGCAGAATCAAACTGAAAAATAATTTGACTCACCTGTGCAGATGAACTGAGACTTTTAGAGCCCTGCCAGACAACCTCAAGACTTTTCTCAAGTTTTCTCTTAGCTATGTCTTGGTAATCAATTCGCCCAAAGAAAAGAGAGTCAAAGCCAACCTAAATGAACAAAAGGAATGAAAATTAATCATCAACCCGCAGTGTGCATTATTTTGAGCTCGATTTTTCGTTTCCTTCGAAGAGATACTCTTCAATGTCTTGGCAGTTGACGTCAGAAACAAGTGTAATGAACCATCCTCAAGCCGCAAGGAGTAATAATCCTGAGAGTTGTCATACCTCTGCCCCCAAAAGGTAAGCCTGCACTGCGGAATGCCCAAAGGGATCAATTTGCCAGCCAATTCTTGGAGTCACATTGAACTCCTCTTTAATAAACCGATGCCCAAGCGTAGTCTGATCTACCATGTCAATATAGTGTGGGGCCGCTTCATCGTGCATGCACATACCCCCATTTCTGCGCACGCACACACACTCAATCAAACTTTATCTACTACATTTACCAAAATATCCATTCCCAACCTTCTACCAACATGCTCAATCAAAAGTGGCAAACAAATATCTTGGTCTCATTTCCCATATGGACTGAACAATATATATAAGAGTCAAATTGCCAAAAATCAGAGCTTCAAGGCTCAGAGAGGCCTAGTTTTGGACTTTTGTGTACAATGGAAATGGGTATATGTTATTGCATACATAAACTCTAGTTGACCCGAGTTGACAAGCTGCTTGACAGTATTCTGCATTAGCTCACTCTGATCCCGCCACCACCTCTGGAAGAATGCCTGTAATAAAACATACGCCCCCAAAATCAGTTCCATTTTCAGCCTGTGCGCCTATGTGTCCATCAATATTCATACACTTAATACCCATATAAAGGCATTCCCAACCCCTCACCAAACCTTTCATCACACTTAAAATTCGATGGAAGTAGGGCAAAAATGAGCTCCAATCCTTTCACCAAACTATACTTATCTTCGTGAAAGAAAATTTCCATCAAAACAAGGAAAAGATAGTTTTGGGGGCAGATAAGCTTGGAATTCTAAAAGAATAAATACACCGAAGCCAGTATATGCATTGATTTAAAGAATGAGGAGTGGAGCATTCAAAACAAACGATGAATAAAGTGTGCATTCGGGATAAGTTGGGATTCTTCTTAAAGACTTGATGAAGAACCGATGTCGCGGTTCACATCGATCAAGCTTTTAACCACATTTATTGTCCAATTCGGTTTGAAAATATGGAAAGGAAGATGATAACCACAGCCCTAAGGGCGGAGGATAATAGGTAAAAAGAAGCATCAATATCCGAGAAAAGTGAATTGATATGTGCAAGAGTGTATTAATATCCGTGAGATATGTATTGAAATCTGAACTTGCTTGCATATTATAATCACCTATTAGGCAGAGGTTAGCAAGACCCATAAAGAAAAGTAGTACACATATGTTTGTTAAGCAAATGAAATAGAAATCGACCTGTTCAACGTAAATGAACTTCCGATTCTTATCAGCCAACAACGCCGGAATAAGTGAATCTAATACATTTTGCACACACGCCACCTGATACAAGTCGATACACACGATAATCAGCAAAAACTCAGACACCAAACTAAACGGCAGACATTTGAAGGGAAAATGCTAAAAACAGTGGATAATGCGCTAAAAGCATACCATTGTATTGATATCCGTAACATGTTCATCAAAATTCTAACTCATTTGTCATTATTGGCATATTATGCACAAATAAAGCTACAGATACATCACTCCACGCAACACCAACCACACCCGCCTACGAAGCACTGTATGATTGATGGTTGCAAAGTGGTTTCAAAGTGGTTATTCTCTCATTATTTCAAAGTGGTTGTTCTCTCATTCCCAATCATGCAGTGCCACGCAGGCGGGTGTGGTTGGTGTTGTGGTGTGATGGAGTGTTGTGTCCCTAGCATTATTGATTATACACAGCCTAGACAAGGTGCCCAATCCTTCGTTAATGTCTGATTTCAGGCCTCTTTCTTGTTGCAACACTATCTACAAGAGAATGATGGTGGAGTTAACTTCTCCAAGTAGCTTACCATGGTGAAAGAAAGAGGAAAGAGATGAATATCTGTATATATATATATATATATGTATGTATGTAGAGAGAGAGAGAGAGAGAGACCTGAATGGAGTTGTTGGAACCGACGTAGTACTGATCGATAGTCTTCAACCATCCGACGTCGTCGTGAGTGTGAGGGACCAAATGAACGTTGAGCTTCCCTTGGACTATGCCCTGGGAAGTGTTGTACACCATGTACTTGGATTCCACGCACAGAGCAGCGATCACCACTGAAATCAACAGAGACAGTCGTCGAATCGCCATTGGTGTTGAAATCGAGAAGCTCAAGAATCACAATTGAAGCACGGGGGTCTTTAATAGTACTAGTAAAGAAGTGTTTTCGGATAGGGAACAGGACATCCGATCCGATGAGGGAATAGTGGAGAGTGCTATGTCCTTTGTCTTCAACCGGTTGTTTGGATTAAACGAGGAGGTGGATAGGGATGAAGTAGTCGTTGTCGGGAAAGTCTGGTGAGAGAAATCTTATGTGGAAAGTATGCGTTTTGGAGTAGAAAGTGGGGTAGCGTTCCCGAACGGGAGAAATGCTACATACATTTCTATTCATTCACTATATTTTTTGTGAGACTCATTTTGAATTCTAAAAAAATACAGAAAATATTCATAAATTTTAAAATAATATTTTATGTGGTCCTGTAAAAAATCAGCTCAAACGGATATCGGTACGTATTATTTCTTGATTTGTAGGAGCAAAACTGCTCAATTGCACTGTTTCACCCCTACGAATCAAGAAATAATTATATTTACCGATATTTGTTGGAGTTGATTTTTTACAGGGCCCCATAAATATTATTTTAAAATTTATAAACATTTTTCTGTATTTTTTTGGGATCCGGAGTGGGCTCTACAAAACATGTAGCGGATGGTGTAGTGGTTGATATAGTGTACCTAGACTTAGTGTTCGCGAAATTTATGTCTTATTTGGATGAGTTTTTAAGGAATTTTTGAGAAATTTTATAGGGTTATGAGTAGAAAGAGAAATAAAAGGAATGATTAAAAGTAGAGATAATGATTGGAGAAAAAAAAAAAGATAAATGAGAATAATGATTAGAGATAGGGGTGAGTAATGATTAAAAGTAGAGATAAAAAGTGTTTTTTGAGTTGATAAATTTTTTTCAAAACACAATCCAAACAAAGCACAAGAGATGGAGAAAAATTTCGCATTGCGGGCCTCGCCGTTTATTTTTTTCAATAATCTGAATCATTCGTCTTGTAGGGTCCGCACATTAAAACATTCACATAAAAAATTATATTTATCAGATATCGATAGGTATATTAAAAATTAAATCTTAATTTATAAAATAGACGGCTAAGGATAGTTTAATTTTAAACTTATCCACTGTCGATTTTTTAAAGCAAACTTTAATTTTATATATATATATAGATATATATCCAAGTCCGATAAAGCTAATTTTTTGTGAAAATATATTACTTTACGAATTTTACAAGATGAACGATTCAAATTATTATAATTTACGCACGGTAAAACCATAATTGATGGTGATAGAAAACTTGGGTTTTCTACCCAATGTGGATGGAACTTACACTCCACGAGATGATGTGGAAAGCAAATGGTCACATGGGGAGAACTGGATAGAGATTCGTTCCGGATGAGTTGGAACTTGGAAATCTCATAGTTTCTGCCACCCAATGTGGTTACATCAAGGCACTTTATTATTTTGAACCATTTATTTTATAGTGCTGGCAAAGTTATATGTCCACATAAAAATATAACTTGATCGGACACTAGTTGCCATGTAAAAATATAAAATTTTGGTTTTTAACATAGACTATTTAATTTAAAAAATTAGTGACAGAATCATGCCGTTTATTTTATAAACCACAATTAATTTGGATATAGCTATTAATGTTCAATCAAACAGATATTTTAGCGTAGACATATTAATTTGCAAGCCTTACAAAATGAATGGTTCAGATGACTAAAGTGAATGCTCGGTAGGGCCTACAATGGATGGCAGTGCCTTATCTGGACATAACCAATTTTCAACTGGAGAAATTAGGGATTTTTTACCACTAGGTACAAAAAATAAAAAAGTATTTTCTACCAGATCACCTTCAATTAATGAAACACAAAACCCTATGAAAGTACTTAAAATCTTAAACCTTCAAAATGCCTAAACACTAGAGTACCCTATGAAAGTACCTAAACCCTATGGTACTCTATAACAGTGCCCAAACCTTATGGTATCCTATGAAAATGCCTAAATCTTAGGGTACCCTATAAAAATGTCTAAATCGCTAAAACTCTATGATGAAAAGGTGCATCCTAAAACCCTCATGAAAGTGCCTAAATCTTAGGACTCTATGAAAGCGTCTAAACTTAAACCTCAGGGTGTTCTAAACCCTAAAACCCTAAGGTACCCTAAAATTCTATGACATCCTAAAACCCTAAGGTTTTAAGGTAACCTAAAATGCTAGGCTGTCTTAGGGTCACACTTTCATTAATGGTAAATCTATTTTGTAAAAAGTGGATCTAGTGGTAATTAAGTATTCTATCTTACCTTGATGGGAAATACTTTTTATTTTATGTACCTAGTGGTAATAATCCCAAAAATTAGTTAATGCAACTGGGGCACCGTGAAGTGGTGTCTCAGAGATAATGGTGTAAGTCTCCGTTCCGATAAGGATGTAAGTCTCCATTTTGCTAAGACTATTATTTTTTTAAGTAGTACTTGTTTTTTTCTTCACAAAACAGGTCATTCTCTCATAATAATCACTTTTAATTCCCAAAAAAAAGTACTTATTTGAAAAATACTACTTACTCCCAACGAACTTAATTGAGAGTCCATTTTTTGCACGCGTGTCGCGCAAAAAATCGTCTATATCTCACAATATATGATATTTTAAACAATTTTAAAATTTTGCTTAATAGAACTACCTGAGATCTATGAAATAAAATTTATATTACATATAAAGAATAGTATTATAGATTAAACTATATAGACAATTTTGTAAGAGGTCCCATATAGTGAAAGTGGAACATCAATATGGAACGGAGAAAGTAATACTGATTTCCCTCCCAAATAGTGAAAGTGAAACCTCAATAGGAAACGAAGAGAGTAATATTTATTTTTCTTAACGGAACGAGGCCAGATCCCATTTAAATATGTGGTAGGAAAAGACACAGGGTACGTGTCGGTGCCATGGTCACTGAATAATCTCTCGGGAACTGTTAAGAGGGGAGGGAGAGAGTTGTTGGTCGTCTTTGACAAAAGAATATTCGTAATAAACTCCGATCATTGAATTTATTTCCCTCCTTCTTATCCAATGAGGCCCCGGTTGATAAGTGTGTTGGATTAGATGGGATTAGTAAGAAGATGGATTAGTAATGAGTTGGGATTAGTAATACCGAGTGTAATCCCAATTGGGTGTTTGATTGTGTAAAGATTAAACGATGGAATTGTGACTGTCAATCCCAATCCTTTGTTTGATTGAAACACCAAGGGATAGGATATAAATTGCATTTCCCAATTATACCCATGGGTGAAAACCTGGTCTATAAAATTGCATGGAAGACTAACTCATGAATTTGCAATTTTGGGACAACGATCAGCAAGCAGTACAACAAGAATTGCAACTTCAATCCATGAAGAAGTAAGCAGCAGGCAAGAACACAAAACTGCTACTTTAGACCATCAAGAAATAGCAAAATGTTTTCGAATCAAATCAATATCAAGTTATCAAACCAAACAACTGAAAATACATAAAGCAATCTGATTTGAAACCAAATTATGAAAACAAGCAATGGAAATAGCAAATGCTATAGTAGCATTTGTTACACACCAAAACACAAATACGGAAAATTAAAATACAATAGTCAATTGAACATTACAAAGTCTACAAATAAGCATAAATAGCAGCGTATTTGGCGGGAGAAGTGTATAAATAGCCGCGTATTAGGGTTTTGGGTGGGTAGGTGAGGTGTGCAATGGAGGGTTTTATTGGTATTGAGTTAAAAAACCATGGGCAATGTGGTCATTTTTTATGGGGGAGCTTGGGACAGGATTACTAATACCTAGTACCCCATGGTATTAGTAATCCGGGAATAGCATGGGATTAGCAATCCTATCCTCTTCCTAATCCTATTCTTAGTCTTACAACCAAACAAAGAGTTGGAAAACCTAAATGATTAGCAATCCTATCCTAAGCCCTAACACACTTATCAAACATGGCCTGAGAGTTCTAAAGAACTCATACGGTGAATAATTGGATTACCGAAAATTCATGTCAAACAATGCTTTAGCATTACTTTGATTATTTTTTTTTTTTATTTTACTAACTAATTCGTAACTTTTTACGATAACAATTAGGTCTCCGGGTCAGTTTGCCGCACCTCGACTTAGCCTAACATACTAATCTCACCCCACTAGTGATGATGGGTGAGTAAAATTCGGGACAAAATTTTGTATGCATTGATAGCATTTGAGAAATTTTAACCTGAAGAATATTGTAACTGATATGTACAAATGTAGTTTGCCAATGTCGAGATGAACATTGCAGGTTTCATCAGATAGCCAGAATAACAATTTTCTAGTGGTTTGAACCATTGGTATTTATAAATGTTGTTAACAAAATCAAATATTTGGTGCAATAAAAAAGATTCCTACGTTTTTCCTCAACACTTTTTCCTCTGCCCTCTTTCACTTTCTTAACATTTTCCAAACACACTGTTATTAACCAAAAATACAAATGAATCAAATGACGAACAAATACAAATGATGAACACGTGAGAAGATGGACCAGAGCTATAAAATTCCAGATTGGGCAATGATTTTGGTGGAGTACTTCATTTTTTTTATTTATAAAACTATATTCCAAATATTTGTCTTTTAACGTTCTTGCCATGTGTATTTTGAACTCTGAACCACAAAATATTGGAATATGGTTATCAACAAGTGAAATGCCAAAAATCAATAACTAATGTTAGTTTTAGCAATTTTGTTTTTTTCCTCCAAATTTGTGCAAAAGTTAGAGGGAAATGATTTTGCCACTTTTTTTTTTTTTTGGTTAACGTCACTCCTCTGGAAGTGTATTTTTGCACCAAAAATATACTTGCACGGGAGTGACGTTAACAAAAAAGAGAGTGACAAAATCAGCAGCCAAGTTACCGTCATTCTTTCGATTGGGTTAATTGCACTTTTATCTCTTATAAACTATACAAATGCTCTTTAATTCGTCCCTAGACTATGAACTGCACCTATTTTAGTCCCTCAACTATTGAATTTTCATCCATTGAATCCAATTGATAACGGTTGTTAGCAATCCATCTAGCTGCACCTTCATGACAAAAATAAAGTTAACAAAAAATAAATCTAAATGCATGTTTCTCCAACCATTTGCTTGTTGCAGCTACACTGGATGCCCACCCGCACATTCATAGTAATCCAAATTGAGTACTAGTAGTCCAAACTAGATCTTAATCCCCCGATAGCTCTCTAATTCAAATTTAGATAATGGCGATTGAAATCAACCACAGGCGATGAAATTTTACTCCTATTAGGGGTATCAACGCTTACAACCTTATATCGGGTACGAATGGTGGATCTGATAATGCAAGCATATTCCTTTTGGACGCTTAAAAATAGATGGAAAACCATGTCAAATATTTGTTGCATGAATTGATCTGGTATATTCGACAGCAATGATATCTTTGTTGTCGTCATTGGTGACGAAATTAAACGGGGGGTGGATGTTGTCGATATCGAAGGTGAAGAATTTGATCGTTGAGGGACTAAATGAGCGAAGGTGAAGAATTTGATCGTTGAAGGACTAAATGAGCCTTGCTATTTGCAAAGAAGATTTACAGGGAACCATGTAAAGAAAAATACGTTTGGACTCATTTTGGATCCCACAAAAATCTAGAAAAATATTTATAAATTTTTGAATATTATTTTATGAGGCCCTATAAAAAATCAGCTATAACGGAGATCGGTAAGTATTAATTTTGAATTCATAGGGACGAATTGAGCAGTTTCGCCCTACGAATCTAAAAATAATACTTACCGATGTCCGTTAGAGCTGATTGTTTATAGAACCTCATAAAAGAATATTCAAATATTTATGAATCTTTTTTTAAATTGTTGTGAGACAAGTAATAGATCTAAACGCGTTTTTCCTTACGTGATTCCCCGTAAATCTTCCTCAGAATTAGGCTCTGTTTGGAACCGGTGGAAAAGAAAAGAAAGGAAAGGAAAATAAAAGGGAAGGAAAATGAGAGGAAAATGGGAGGAAAAATTTACTATTCATTACACTTAAAATTCTTATTTTCTTCACACTTTCTCTTTCAACTTTCTCTTTCAACCAAACAATGGGAAGGAAATTTTTTTTATTTTCCTTACTTTTCCTTTCCTTTCCATAGGTTCCAAACGGAGCCTTAGGCTCTGTTTGGAATCCAGGGAAAAGAAAGGAAAAGGAAGGAAAATTAAAGAATTTTTCCTCCCATTGTTTGGTTAGAAGAGAAAGTGAGAAGAAAATAAAGATTTTGAGTGTAGTGAATAGTACATTTTCCCTCCTTTTTTCCTCTCATTTTCCTTCCTTTTTCCTTTCCTTTCCTTTCTTTTCCTTTCTGCCGGTTCCAAACAGAGCCTTACTCTTTTTCCGATTAGGAAAGTTAAGGACTCACCAAGGACTAAATAGAAACAAAATGAATAATAATTGACAAATTACTGGAAAGGAAACATCCCAAAATCAAATCGGCCCGCTCGACGGCGCATCACCATCCCTCGTCGCCGGCGGCCCAGTTGCCGCTCCGCCACCGTGCTCCCTCGCCGATCGCCGCCCAACCAGTCGGTTGGGATCGGCAGAATGCCAAGGAGGTGATTCAACGACTCCAAAGATACTAGACGTCTAGGGTGCAACAACCATATGCAGCGAAGGACACTACTACGACTTCTTCCTCGTATCCATTCACTGAACATCAGAGCAAGAACCCTAACCGTATCAGTGGGAGAAGGAGACGAACCTCTGTATGCGGACGTACCGAGGCCGAGTCGGAACAAGTCCGAGAGGAAACCGTACCCGACGCCCATGAAAGTTCTGATTCGGAGGGCGAAGGAGGAGAGAGAAGCTCGAAAGGCTAACCCGTGTCGAGTGCTTGAAGATGCCCCTGATAATGGTCTACTTGTTCCTGAACTCGTTGATGTGGCTCACCGAGTCTACCGAGCGAGAGAGACAGTCCTGTTTGGAATATCGAAACTCCTCGATGTCATTCCCCTCCAACGATGCAGGTATAGAAGTTCCTTCCCCCCTCCCCTCCCCTCCCCTCCCTTCCCTTTTTGAATTCGATTTCGGTTGAGTAGTGTCATTGAATTTGGATATATATGCTGGAACTAAGTTACAGAAAACGGTAATATCATAACGAATCACGTACTTTTATTTTTTATTTTTGCTCGGCAAAAGTCGATAGTGTTTGTAGTAGGTAGTGCAGTTGAACCCCGGCCGAATGCATAGAGAACATGGTGCTTACCACTAGGCTACCACTCCACTTGCAACAAATTAATGATTACAATGTAGGTTTCTGAACATGGTGTAATTCCATTCCGAAACCATGAATTTAATGATCCGAAGTTTTTCCTATTTATTTCAACAAGAATACAGAAAGAATGTAGCTATGCCCCAAGACTGGGAAAAAATTGGTTAAAATACTCCTCCAAATGCGTCTGACATTAATAATTTGAAAAATAATATGTTCTTTTATTGGATGTTTATGGTTTGAAAGAAGTATATTCTCATTTACTAATCGAATATAAAGAAATCTACCCATATCTTGCAACAATTTAGGACTTGTGGCGTATCGTGTTCCTGTCTCTTGTACATTAACAATTCGCGTAACATTGTGCTGGAATTTTGAGAAAGTGTCGAGTGCGCTGAGCAAGAGTCCAGAGCTAATACTCTTTATGTTTTATTTGTGTAAGGTAGATTGAGTACCTGAGGTTAGTCACGAGTCTGGGATACTAATGAGATCATGACGGCTTGGGGTGCCAAAGGCGGAGGAGGAGAGAGCCCAACTGCCCAAGGCAAATCTTAGAGAGAGAGGGAGTGGCAGTAGATAGATTAAGTAATGCCCTATGTGTTGTATCAATGTTATTCAATAACCAACCCATAACGGAGTGAGAAACTACTTGCTACTTCTTTCTATTACTAACCGAGAAGACTACTATGTAATAGACAATAGTTGGATAGTTACTCAACATAGAAAGACAACGAGCTTGGGCGGAACGATCAGGCTTCCGCGTAGCATTAGGGTGGGTGTAGAGAGGACGATGTTGGGTTTCCTAATGATGTGATGGTGATTTCAAATATAAAGAACTACGGTCTATTGTGCCAAGTATGATTTCCAATGCCTTTGTTAGTTTGTTTGTCGATTCCTCTTATATGGATTACTTCTATTACTCACAACTGTGACGATTCGGATTATCTGTGCATATCCTCTTTCCTTGTTTGCAATGAAGCATGGATACTCTATTTTGGCCTCCGTATCACGTATCGTATCCGTATCGGATACCGATACTCTCGGATACTCTCCGGATACGTATCCGACACTCTTTTTAAAGTATTCTGCTTTTAGAATTATTTTTGGGTATCCCGATACGTTTCGGATACGCTCGGATACTCTTGGATACACTCCGGATACGTATCCAATACATTTTGGATATGCGTGGATATGTGTTGGATACACTCGGATATGTTTCGGATATGCGCGAGGGTAAATTGTTATTACTTAAAATATATGGGTTAAAATTAGAAGTAGGACCACATTTTTATATTTCCCCCACCAATCGACATCAGAAACACACCGACGATATCCCTCTCTCGACAACCTTGTAAGTCTCTCTCTCGTTGTGTGTATGTAAATATATATAGAGAGAGATACAGTTAGATATATAACTATACGCGAATATATCTCTCTTTGGCATGTGAAATAGTGAACTTGTGTACTGAAAAACTTTAATCATAAGTGAAATTTTAGGAATTAAAAATTATATATAATATATTTTTTATTTACTTTTATGTTCAACGTATCCCCCAACGTATTGTATCCTTCTTTTTGGAGAAATCACGTATCTGTATCATATCCGTATCCCGTATCCGTGCTTCTTAGCTTGTATGTGAGTGGTTTTTGGCCAAGAATGTTAGAAAGAGTCCAGAACGAAGGGGATGTGTCCCTTATATATGTGGGACCGTGGGAGGTCCCTAGAGGTCATAGACCTTGGGAGAAGTAACTTACCTACCATCTGATTCTGAACCTCTAACAGTCAACCTCATAGGTCTGACCCTAGGCCTGCGGCCTTCAGGTCTATGACCTCTAGGGACCTTCCACCTGTGCTCGGACTGTTGGACTCTCTCCCTCTCTCACTCTTGGCCAAAACCCACTCATATATACAACACAAAGGGCATTACCTCTCTACTGCCACTCCCTCTTTAGGATCTGCCTTGGGTTCTCTCCTTCTCCGCCTTCGGCACTCTTCAGCATCCCATTGGTGATTGGTATCCCAAACTATCCTCAAGTACTCAATCTTCCTTACACACATTTTATAGCTTGGGAAATTGAAATTAACTCTTGTCAATTGGTTTTGAAGTCTATGGAAGGGAAGAGTTTCATTTAGGTGGACCTTGCTTAAGCCGTTTAACCTCTGTATAACTTGCTAAGGAGTAAGGATTCAGTTGTACGTGAAGGGTGTGCAACTTGTAAGAAGTTAACCCAACAAGTTAGCCAAAGGCTAGCACTTGGTAAGGAGGGCGAAGACAAGTGTCTTTCAAGCTCAAATCTCTAGTTCGACCAAGAGCAAAATCCTTTGAGCCACCCACCCTGCAAGCTGTGAAATAGTTGGGGAAGGGGCTCCGGTATGCACCGGCCACTTGACCCAAGGTGTTGTTAGGAAGATGGGTTCCATTTTACCAAAAAATACTGAGCAGTTATTTCTGCTCTTTTGATGCTGGTTTTGGATCATGGATTTGTGGGTGGAGAAGAAATTGTTCGCGATTTCCTTCCAAAAATCCAAATAATGTTCCCATTTCATTTCTTTTGTCTTCCACATATCTCTTGGTGAAGTCAAGATCCAAATACTGCCTAAGGGGTGGAATGCATGAGGATTTCTGCTATGCCAGCTTTGGATAGTGCATTGCCCTTGTTTCCAGTGGCAGTTGTGATGAGCGGGCATGGATGAGATGAGAAATCTTAGGACCCGGATCAGAAATCTTAGGACCCGGATCCATGTCAAGCGGATCTCATACGAATTGCCTAGTTTTGGAGATAACGGATCCCTATCAAAAGATATCTTATTAATTTGTTTTTTGGCCTTAATTTATAAAGGGCAATGCTGATTGTAATTGCGGGCTTGTAAGAGCTGACCAATTTCTGAATGCATAGGCTAGGTTGAATACTTCATGTATTCATGGAGTCCTGGAGATATGTTGATCTGGTCATGGCGTTTTCCTGATAAATTGCCCTTCCTAAAAGTGGCGTGTTTTGATGATCAAGTGCGGATTCCCGCATCATCATCTTCAAAATCTTGTATACGAGTCAGTAGCAAGCCATTTACCGTTTAACATTTACCTAATTTCCCACTTATCAGGTTGTCAACTCCTCGAGCTGAAGTGATTTATTTACCACTTAAGTATAAAATGATTTCTTCTACTAGGTAGAAAGCTCGGAATGACATTAATCACGTGTTCCCCCTCAATAATTTAGCACTGCAGATGGAAGTTAACAAATGGTAAGTCCTCTTGGGTGGTATTGTCATTTCATTCACTTGTTTATGTCTATCGATTGTATTGATGTTGTTTATATAGTTGGGTAAAAGCTCCATTAATGGCACAGTTGTTTGTTTAGAAGATCCAAAATGGCCTTCAAGAAATTGAGTTTAGACTTGAGCCTTGTTTGGTTTTGGGTATCTCTCATATTAATATAGGTACTGCTGAAATTTGAGATTAAGGATTTAATGGTTGGAGATGCTCTTGCCACGCGCTTCATCCCTCATTTACTGGCTACTTATGAGTTTGTGACAGAATAATGCATTATAAGTGATTTGAATTACTCATTCGCTAAAATCTATTTTGTTTTTGTCTCAGGCACTGCTTTGAGGTTCACGTTGGTTACGTGGGTCATGAAATACGGACGTGCACCGGCCCCCAGAGTGGTTTCAGAAGCGCTACTCACTTATGGCGAAGGGGAGGAGTCCAAGATGTGATTTATTTTCCAAAATGCTTCCATCTATATGACCGTGTTGGAAAACCAAGAGTCGGGCATGATGAGAGGCATTCTGTCCGGCGTATCCCCGCTGTTGTGGAGCTATGTATACAAGCTGGTCTAGACCTTGAAAAATACCCTACAAAGAGAAGAACCAAACCTGTTTATTGTATAGAAGGTAGAATTGCAGACTTTGAAACAGAGACAGAAATAGATGAAATAAAAAGTGGCATAGATATAATTTCCGGGACGATGAATGAAGAAGTGGGTGGTGTAAATTTGGATAGTCTGACTGATTCCGAGCCTATCGCTGTGGATGGAAAAGAAGGTAATGTGCAGGTTTTAAGCGTTGTGACATTAGAATCCTGGTTTGAGATGATATCAGGTGTGAGGAAGATCATGGAGAAGTATGGTGTTCAGACTTGTGGATACTGTCCCGAGGTCCAGGTGGGGCCTAAGGGACATAAAGTGAGAATGTGTAAGGCATCAAAACACCAGTCTCGCAACGGCTTGCATGCATGGCAAGAAGCAACTATAGATGATTTTGTGGGGCCCAATTACGTCTGGCACGTGCGTGATCTAAATGGGCCTGCATTGGATAACAACCTGAAAAGGTATTATGGCAAGGCTCCGGCTGTGGTAGAACTGTGTGTGCAAGCCGGGGCTCCAGTTCCGGATCAGTATAGGAGTATGATGAGAGTGGATGTGGTTCCTCCTGGTCGTGATGAAGTTGATCTTGTTGCTTGATAACTGACTCTTGTGGACATACCACAGGTCCCTTGACATATGAGCGAAACCATACAAAACAAGACCAAGCGTTGTGGCCCAATCAATTTGGGTCTAGTCTGCTAGATGGATCTATTTTCTCCATTCTGCCCCATCTGAGGGCTATAAACAAGCCTTGTGTCCCTGAGCAACTGAGTTATTTCCATTGTACAGGTTATGAATCCATTCAATATGGGAATGCACCAAACTATAATATGCATGAAACAAATTTTGCTTTGTCCAATTGAATTGTTGATCATACCTTGAGGGACCTTTCGGTTGATTGCTTTAGATGTCAATGCGTTCCAATAAGGCTCATGAAGAGGCAGGTTTGGGCTCAGCTTTCGGCATTCGTGGATTATTGGTTTAGATGTCCCTTGAGATCAGTTCATTTGAATCTGCAACTTAGCCATAATCTGGAACTGGAACTTCACGTGTGGTGCCATGGTGCTGAGACACGAGAGTCTCTCTTGTTCCCTGCCCTTTAACTTTGTACTCTTCTCTGGATATCTTGGTGAGAAACTAGGATAAGAACTGCTTTCAAAGCTCATGATTTTGTACGTGCTTTACTTTTGTGATGTTGTAAAGGTGATTTCCAGAAGGAATTCTCTTGTTTTTCTCCGCATTTTTGTTGTTGCTGTGGTCTGATGAAACGGCATTAGTTTGCCGGTGGGGCAGTGCTGGTTTTGGTTTCGGTTTCCTTATGCTTGTATTTCAGTTGCCAGTTGTTAGGTTTCAATGGTACTTGTCATGTGGCGTACAGAGATTGTTAAGTTTGTTTGGGAAAGATTGATTGACAGTAGATCAAGAGCTCAAATCCTCTGTACCCTTTTTTTTTTTTTTCCTGTACAAGTGTTTAGGTTCCTCTCTGCCCATCGGATCACGTAAAAATATACTTTCACGTTTCCATTAATCAATAAGTTGTGGACTACAACTTTTTGGTTTTGTCCTTGTTCAAATTTTTTTCATGTATGTTAGTTTTGTGTCAAATTTTTATGTACTATGCATTCGTCTCGACGAGAGGAATAGGAAAAGTAAATATTTATGATTTTTACACAAACACTCTAGTATTTTGGGAAACATCCAAAAAAAAAAAAATCGGCTTTTTGGGTTTTTTTCTTAAATATTTCACAAAATACTGGAGTACTTGTGTGAAAGTCATATTATTTTTTTTACTTTTCCGATTCCTCCCATTGAGACGAGCCTATAATACATAAAAGTTTGATGCAAAAATATACGCAAAAAAAATTTGAACAAGGACAAAACCCAAAAATTATGGTACACAAATTATTGCTCAGTGGAAATGCCCTACTGACATATTGCTCAGGAGAGTGATTTTTACACTCCCCTTTTGATAACTACACTCTTTTTTTGTTTTTTAACTTTGAAAGTGTATGCATTACGGAGTATCATTTTTGCTAAAAGACCAAAAAAGAGGCATGAATATGAAAAAGAGTGAAAAAAATCAATTCCCATAAAAATTGCCAAAATCACATCGCAAATAAGAAAATTGATTTTGGCCTTCCAGTTTTAGCTTCTGGCGCTCTACTTTGTCTCTTAATCATATGAGATTACAAAATGAAAAGTAAAGTGCCACCGCTAAAAATGAACTCTTGGCCGCTACGAATTACGCTTGGCTGCAAAGAAATACTCCTGGCCGCAAGTTTCTTGGCCAACAAGTGTAATTCCTTGAAAGAATTACTTCTGGCTACATTGAATTACACTTGGCCACAAAAATTTGGAAGTGTGATCACAGTGCACGATTCTTTCGTGTTTTACAGGTCTTTTGGCTGCATATAGTTACCATTGGACGCGCATTATTGACAAACCTCGCGTCTTGAACCTGCGAGGTATCGTTTTATTGATGCACCTCGCATTTTCAACCTGCCTGCGAGGTGGCGTTTACATGCCTTTTGGCTGCTCGTAATTGCTGCTGGCCGCGTCGTATTGACTGACCAACGTTTTGCTCCTTTGGCCTTGGATCTTTTGCCTCATCCTTTTTTCCTCCTCATACGATGAGATTGTGCATCTAATTCATTGAAGTGGAAATGTGGTGTTTTCTCACTGCCACAGTTCTACTCATGGCAAAAACAAGAGACAAGAAGCTCAAAGACAAGGGCAAAGCTATAGGGCAGCCAGATGCCAACAGAGAGTGAAGAAGAAGAAGGTTTCAAAGGTTAAGACACCTAATGCTGTCCCTCCAGCTCCCGTTCCCCTGTCTGATCCTTCTCAAGCCCTTGTTTCTGCTCCTGCCATTACTGGAAGTAGAGCTGCAGTGAGGGGAAAAGAGGAGGTCAAGGACCAATCTGATCAACTCTCTGGTTATACTTACATATTTATGTGTAATGTGAAGAAAAAACCAGAGTGCTTCGGATACCGTGTTTTTGGGCTTCCTGCAGGAAAGAAGGAAGTTTTGGAGAAGATCAACGAAGACATGAAACTTTTTCTGTATGATTGTAACCAGAGCCATCTCTACGACATATACAAGGCAGAGTTTCGTGGACAACTGAATTTGGAACCTAATGCTTTTGAAGGCAAATTTCCTGCACGGGTAATATTTCTACCATTTCATCTGTCCAAGAGCTTGGCTTGGCATGAGTGCAGCCTTACATCAATAGCTAGCTTATGCGACTGAGTTCTGTGAATTTTGCATAAACAGTTTCAGGTATAGCCCCCCTTATAACTTAAAATCGCAACTATGGGATCCATCATGTTTGTTACATGGTGTGTTGCTTAAGTTGTTTTTGGCTTCTGTCTTTTCAGTTGATGGTATTATGAAAGCATTTGGGTACTTGATTCTTTTTTAATATGACTTCATTGTCCAAAACGTTATCATGGCTGGTAGAGAAATATTTTCCTTCTGCCCAATGCCTTTAGACTGCCAGTACCTTCTGCTTAGGTGAGGTTCGCCATTGACAAGGACTGTCTTCCTCTTCCCGAGACTGCTTTCAAAGGTGCCATAAAGGATAACTATGAGGCCCCCTCCAGATTTAAACCAGAATTTAGTGGCTGCCAAGTAGGTTTGTTTTTGCTGTTGTTATCACCTGGGTCATGGGTCACGTTAATTTTTTTTACATTTCGTTACTTATCTTCTGAGTAAAATACAGGTGAGGGATCTACTGTTATTATTTCTACCATGTATTGAATCAACATCAGCATCTGCGGCTCCAATGCCAGTGGTAGCCCCACCACGGGTTATACTGCTTCTTCCACAGTATCAGTATAACTGATAACGGAATGCCACATGGTTGTGTAGCACTGACGGTTGATCGTTATTCAATGCAACTATGGGCGAGCTCAACAACGGCTCCCGTGGCTCCAATGCCAGAGGTTGCCCCACCACGTGCTATACTGCCTCCTCCAGAGGGTCAGTACTATGGAATGCAACATGGTCGTGCAGGGCCGATGATTGATCCTCATTCTATGCAACATAGGGTACCGAACTCGCACCGAGAATTGTTTGGAACTGAGGCAACCACGGAACGTGGTTATCCAACTCTGGACCATATAGGTCTACCCGCTCCGAATGACCCGTATTACTTCCAACAAAATCAAAGGATGTACGTCGCTGTAGATACGTCCCAGATTGTGCACGACCGATATTCCAGGTAATTTGTTTCTGAATTTTGGCGGAGAATAGTGCTCTGTGTAGCTTGCACTTCCAAAGCTACTTAGATGGGGAACTAGAGGGAAGAGTTGGGAAGACACCATTTGGTTGGTTGCTTGGTTAGCCTTTGATCTGAAATCCCTATTGTGGTTCTTGGATCAGGATGGCATGTCAATGCATCGCGATGCTTTCTCCTTATCTCCGCATTCTGGGGACGGTTTCGTCTGAGTTTTTGAATATTTTGGAAATTATTATTCCGCTTTTCTAGATGTGCAACAGTGATGTGCTTCTGGAAGCGGGGATACTTTGACAACGCTATGAATTACGGACTCATCTTTCCACACGTTAAGAATTTTGAGAAACACAAGAAGCCATTCACTCTGACTAAAGGAGGAGGTTGGTGATCGACATTTTTGTCCCGTTTAACGACTTTAAGAAAGTAAATGTATCATCTGATTGTGCCGGGAGAAATTCAAAATACCTCCCAACCTTTAGACCAAAATTCAATTAGGCTCCCAATCTTTTAAAAACTTCAATTTTACTTCCAACGTTATCTTCCGTTAATCAAAACGCCCCCTTCCGTCCAAATGACTAACGGATTCTGTTAAAGGCTCTATTAAATATCATCCCAATCGAATTTTGATGATCCGAGCCGCTGAATGTGTTCAAAACGTAATTTTAAGGGTACCCAGGAGAAATTAGCAAAAAAAATGATCGGGAAGGGTTTCATCTGAACAGTTTTTTATTGAATAGTTCAATTAAGAAACTGTTCAGATGAAGCTCTTCCCGATCATTTTTTTTGCTAATTTCAAGAGGGTAGCTTTAAAATCACGTTTTGAACACATTGAGCGGCTTGGCTCATCAAAATTCAATCAGAAAAAGGGATGTGCAAACCGAAGCAAAATCCTGACGTTCGGACCTAACAAAATCCGGATCAATCCGCACCTCCTCTTTCCCAATCGAATTTTAATGATCCGAGCGCTCAATGTGTTCAGCGTGATTTTGGGTACCCGAGAAATCAACAAAATGACCGGAAGCTTACGAATGATTTTTATTGAATAGTTCAATAAAAAACTGTTCAGATGAGCCCTTCCGGGTCATTTTTTTTGCCGATTTCTCTTAAGTACCCTTAAAATCACGTTTGAACACATTGAGCGGCTCGGATCATTAAAATTCGATTGGGATGCTATTTAACGGAGCTTTTAACGAAATCCGTTAGTCATTCTGACGGAAGGGGGCGTTTTGATTAACGGAAGATAACGTTGGGAGTAAAATTGAAGTTTTTAAAAGGTTGGGAGCCTAATTGAATTTTGGTCTAAAGGTTGGGAGGTATTTTGAATTTTTTCCGATTGTGCCCTTGAATAAGAACGAAAAAACCAAGGAAAAAAAGTTCCACATTGTCAAATGTCTGTCGGAGACTTATTAACTTTTTCCTGGATTTTCACCCAATGCCACCTTGAATTTTGAAGTGCATATTTATTTCCCCAACTACTTCGGATGAAGAGCACCTTAAATCTATCACGATCTCCTTGAATTCCTGTCATCACTGGTATAGAGCTGTGGAGGAGATAGTCTGTCAGCAATTGGCCTCTAAGAGGGAGCTAGGGAGAATATGATCTGCACCAGAACAATGTTGTTGGATGCTACTGCTACCTAGGGGTGTTTCAAAACCGACCAGACCAAGTCATATCTTGTTCAATGAATGCCATCTCCCATTGAAGCTCAACCAACCTTATTTGGGCCAAAAAAGAGCAAGTCAATATATAAAACAGACTTTTTATTATATTTTATTATATTGAAACATACCATCATTTTTATTGATAAAGACCAAGTCATATCTTGTTCAATGAATGTCATCTTCCATTCAAGATTAACCAATCGTATTCATCGAGAAAAGGTCAAGTCAATAAATGAAACAGACGTTTTATTATATTGAAATAGACCATCATTCTTATTGTTAAAGACCAATAAACCTTATTTGGGCCAAAAAATGGCAAGTCAGCATATTGAAATAGACCATCTCCCCTTCTCCTATTCCTCTTCACCGCCACCAGGCCCACCACCATCCCACCATCTCCGACAAGATCGACAACCCCTCAACTTTCATAGCAACCACCACCCCTAGCCATACCCACCTCTCTCTCTCTCTTTCTCTCTCTCTCTATATATATATTTGAAAACCCCCAATTTTCTGTCATTCACAAACCACAAAATCCCTTAATCTCTTCACCGCCACCACCATCCCCCATCTCTGACACCATCACCCCTCAACCCCCATAGCAACCACCACCAAATTTTTTTGAAATGCAAATCCAAATTTTTTTGAAAGGCAAATTCAAATTAGTTTCGATTTTTTCCAAATCAAACCCAAATTAGTATCATTTTTTCCCAACCAAAACCTAAATTAGTGGAGGTAACACAAATTCACATATTTTGATTGAAATTACAAGACCCACGATTCAGTTCATATAAATCAAACCCACAGTCGATATCCACGATTTTCAAATATCAATTCTTGCCTTCTTGAAAATGTGTTTTCGACTGTTTTCATTGTAGAACTCGTAAAGTTTGGCTGATTCAAGAACGTAGAGATGAGTTGCTCCTTTGAATATACTCCCTCCGTCCCATAAAGAATGACAATTTTTGAAATCCGAGTCATTTTTCATCGCTTATATCTTTTAATCTATAATATTTTTCATGAGTTTGAAAACTTTATATAATAGAATTAATCGAGAACTATCAAACAAGATCCATATTGCATATTTTTTGAGATCTATATTGAAAGATATAAGGAGTTGAAATTGGCACAGATATCAAAAATTGACATCCAATTTGGGACGGAGGGAGTATATGATTGGAATAGATGGGTTTCCATCAGAACTGGAAATGGGGTAGAGAGAGAGAGAGAGAGAGAAAAGGGGGTGCAGTTGGCGAGAGAGGGAGAAAATGCTGATTGTGGGAGAAAATTTGGGGCTAGGGCTTGGAAGTGATATACAAAGGAGAATATAATTGACATTTCAACTTGGCACACCATGTCTTCGTGAATATTTTACCTCTTGTCAAGGGATCAGTGATTTCAAGAGCAGAGACCATGAATTGGGGATATGACCTGGTCCACACCTCTATCCGGTAATTCTCCCTAAATCACTGATCCCTTGACAAGAGGTAATATATTCACGAACAGGACCAATCAGCCTGCCACAAGATTATGCGAATTAAATGGGTGTCTGTCAGCACCAATCAGCCTGCCACAAGATTTCCTGTATCCTCCTGTTTTTCCTTTTCAGGGGCCAGGTAGTGGTATCGTTGACCCGTAGTAGATAAGAGATGTAAGACTTTGTTGTAGCATCCACATGCTTTGTTTTCCCGGTAAGATTCATATGTTTAAAGGATATATAAAGCATCAATGGCCAATGAGAAGTTTCTGGTTTAGAAGCTTGCCACTGTTATAGAAAAACCGATTTTCAGTATTAAATCTGGTGGATGTTTCTGATTGCGGTAAATGACCGGTTTGATTGGAAACCCTGGTTTTATAATTTGGAACCAGCTTTTGAGAAGTCCTTTCCTTTTGGTTGATTGGTTTTGTAATGCATGTAGTCGTAAATCTTCAAAACCTCTTTGCGCTAAAAAAAGTAAATACGGAATGACGAATTTAGAGCTGCATTTTTTATTAGAGAGAGTCCTAAAGAACTGACATGGGTGGGTAGAATGGGTCTTTGATATGATTCCCAAGGGATATTATACAAGTAGGGTCAATTTGGTACTCTGGCGAGAATTATTGATTTCCCAGTCCCAGAAAACAGTGTGGTCAACATCTCTCTGCCTTCCATTGCCATCGAAAGAGGAAAAGACTATAGCTGTGAGCCTGTGAAGAAAGAACTGATGAAATGGATGTGCAAAACATAGAGGTCCGCGTGTTTTTTCCCCCTTGTATCTCTAGTGGACAAAAGTGGAGATTATATGTAGTTTCGTGCTGTGTTTGGTTAGGATGAGATAAATGGTGGAATAAGATTTTGAGTGGTAATATTGGGCGTTGGATTTAAGTGGTAAGATGACCCCAAAGGTTTGCTTAATCCCGGAATTATTAATCCTACGGGGAGGGGATACAATAGTGAGACATTGGAGGGATTATTGAACACAATCAGTCCAAACGATAATCCAATCTCACCCCCTTGTTTGTTTACCAATGGAATTAGGGGGTCAAAAAAAGAAAAAAAAAAGAAAGAAAAAGCATTTGCTAGTGAGTGTAACTAGGTATATATAGCTAGTACTGTAGCAAATATTATTGCACCTCGCCTCTATTGAGGCTCTTGGAGAACCAGTTCTGTGCAGTTGACTAGCTAAAATAGCTAAAATGCATTTTTACCTAGTCTCTTGTACATGCTCTAAGAGCATATCCATACTTGGCTTCAAATATGGATATGTCAAAAAAAATTTGAAGGCTTATGTGACAATTTGACATGAAATCTCAATTCCAATCAATATGCCTAACTAATTTAAGGACATTTACTAAGTTTTGGGAGTTCAGTAATCAAAGAAAAAATTCGACTATCACATGTCACATTTGATTTGAGAGAGGATATGTCAAAAGTCAAATGATACCTAAGCATTTGATATTTTGGTTGAAGTTGCTTCACATTCCAGTTCTTCCATATGGCATGCAAATGTCAAATTTGACAGTTTTGGTTGAAGATGCTCTAAGTGTACAGTACTTTGTAACTTCATAACAAGATTATATCATAGAGTCGGTGGATAACGTTGTCCTGATCATTTTATCGTGCTAGTCATGATTTTCCGCGCGATTCGATTCGGAGCTGACACGACACTAGTGAATACACTTTTCATTCCGTCGTGTCGTGAGGTCTAATATGCAAGATTGGGGGTTTGATAATCCAATCAAAGTATCTAGCCCTTCAAGCACTTCTATTTATGGGGCCCCCTCAATAACTAAGTGGTTGACTTGACCTGGACCTTGACCTTGACCTGGGTGCTCATTGACTCTATGTCGAGCACATTCACATCACTTCTAGCCAAGGCTAAGCTAGGAAGCCTGAAAAATGGCATGCTGCTTCCACTAACGTTGGTTCCACATTCAGATCACTTCTAGCCAAGGCTATGCTAGGAAGCCTGGAGATTTTTGCTTGCATGAAAATGTGAGTTGATTGATCAACACTGTGTTGGTATGACTAGAACATAAAGCTAACAGTGGGAAGCACCAATTTGCTTCATTGCTTAGACGAAGCAATTTTACGTCAGAACTATTGTAAATGGATTCTAATTGTTGGCTCATTTGTTTGTTGGACCTTCTAAAATTGATTATTGACATGTGCGACCGGACTTGGCCGATAATAGGAGGGGGGGGTCCTCTGTGGACTGTAGTACTAAGTTTGGGTGACTTAACTAGTTGCCGAGGTAAATCGTTGAAAGTAATATCCGTTAGTTAAAATAACAACCACGTCAGCCCATCGAGTCGTCTCATACAATCAAAGTTTTGAAACGGCCTGGTTCGGTTTGGAACTCCAAACCCAAAATTTTGGAAAAAGTAACTTTTCTACTTTTTCTCTCTCTAACTTTTCAATCATTACTCTCATTTTTCACTCTATCTCTTTTTACTTTTTACCTCTCTCCACAATCATTACTCTCATTTCTCTCTCTACCTTTATTCAAAAACACTACTCAAAACCCACAACCGAACAAGGGCTAATGGTCCCATTCAGGGTGGATTGATGATTAGAATTTTGTTTCTGATCCTCTCTCTCGAGGCTCTAGGTCATTCCTCTTTTATTGCCTTGCATTTGATTTGAGGGCACTGTTCTACGCCATAATATAACATCTCTTAACTTCCTCGATTTTTTTGAAGTATAGTGCAATTGCTGTTTTCGTTGTATAACTTTTTGGGGGGAGTAACCTTGCATATGTTGTCAAAGGTTATGTTTTGTTTCCAATCCTCCCCTGCATCTCCACCGATTGAGGATCAACTCCATGGGTATTGTTACTGCTTTGTTTACTGTATTTTGATAAGTATTAGACCAAGGTTTTAGACAACTTTTATCAAAGGAAAAGAAAAAAAAAAAAAAGGGAAAAGAGAAGGGGTCCATCAGTTCAGAAATGAAAAGAGAAGAAGAAGGGGCCACTTTGCTAATTGTAGGCTTTTGTAGCAGATTGAGATAGAGACGGGCATCATTGATGGTCACTTTAGTTTGCCATGTCTATGCTTTGTCTACCTTTTTAGCTGTTAGAGAGGGGAGGAAGAAACATGTGAATCAGCTAACCTCTCTGCATTATTCACCAAACCCCTCCAAAACTCAGATTTTCGGGCTCTATTATCGACCCACAACAATTATTCAAACCGTTCCTTGTCGGGGACAATGTAGATGTAAAAAATCGGCTCAATCGATGATCAATAAATGCATGAACTAATTGTACAAAATGTACTGTTCACGTAATTTTAAACTTAAACCGTACAGTTTGTTTATGTATTTGCCATTCAGACTATGGCTGCGAAACGAACCAAGCTACTCGAGTCTGGACTCGTGTTTGTTCGGTAAAAACTTGTTCAAAATTGGTTTGTTACACCAAGCTTGAATGTTTTTTTGAAACTCGTTAAGATTTCAAATCAAGCTTGGACAAGCTATTGCTCGGCTTGTTATTATTAGATATATAGAAAATTCAAGTTACTTTAAATCGGCTTGTCATATAAACAGGCTAAACTCAAACATATTTTTAAAACTCATTATCTTATCAAATCAAGCTTGATTAACTACCTGCTCGGCTCGTTTATCACCCCTACCATTTTCGATTGAGCTGAAATTTTTCACCGATGATGTTATCATCAGCTACAATTACAGAATCAACATTTCGGATCAAAGTTGTGGGCCATAGTGGGGCCCAAAATTTCCGAGTTTGGAAGGGTTTGGGTACGTTTTAATGTTTCGAACCCAAATAATTTAAAGACAGGCACACGTCACAGAAGAATCCATTCAGCTTCAAATCGACCACCAACTCAACAGCCTCAAGATCCCCACCCAGCTCATCCAAGTAGTTCCCGCTCTGCTAAGCTTTATACTAGTATTTTTTAAATTTTTATTTTTTATTTTACGAGACAATATTATTTTTTTACAATACATTATCTTTAATTTAAAAAATAAGTATTTATTTTATGTTGGTTTTTAAGCCGCCCGAAAAGTATTCTCTTTCCAGTCTAGTCAAGACTCGAGAGCAAAGTCATGTATGTCGGGATTAGAGAATTCAAGAGAGAAACTCTCACAGTCTAGTCAAACAGATTATGCCTTTGATGGAATCAAACTAAAGACATGTGGCGGATAAAACAAAAAACTAGAGACGTGGTTGTTAGATACATCAGTATTACGGTTTTTATTTTTTTGGGGGGGATCATAACGCCAGTATTATTAGGTTGATAAAGGCTCAAATCACAACGGCAAGGGCTCAATCTTTCCACTTTACTGATTTTTTTTTTTTTTTTTTTGAAAAACTGTCAAAATCAATTACAGAGCAGTTGTTTGCTCGAAGAGAGAAACTTATCATTACACCTTTTCTAATTTCACATACTAGTGGTTGTCTCGTGCCTACGGCACTACGCACCAGTTTAACCGGATTGAAAAATGGAGCACTTAATTTTTTAATCACATTTTTGATGTGTGAACAGTGACGTGTGTGCCGGCATGTGTGAACGTGTGTACATGTGCGCGATGGATGCCACCTAAGACAAAGGATGCCACATAGGACAACCCTTCTGTTTTATTAAATAGATACATGCGCTATTCTCTAAAGTGGGGTGTTTTATATTATAAAAATAGGACGATATGATGAAAAACTTTTATCAGGTGCTGCTAATAAGATATTATTAAAATCAAATTATGATGTTTTAAGATTTGTAAATAAATACTCCAGTGACCAAAAACCAAGGGGTTATAACTTATGTCTGAATTACCCCCAAATTAAATCTCTATATTGATTTTAGTTATATCTTTGTGCCGGTACATTCTCGGTCATTAGATTGTATGGAATCATGAGATATGAGAAGATTTTCACGTGATTCAATAGCCGAAAGTTAACCAAAAACACTACTACAAGTAAACAATTTTTTTTTGAACATTTATGTCCAGTTATACCTCCTGGCACTACTTCCAATCACCTATTTCGCGCAACTTTTCTCCTTTTCACCAGCTACTTACAAAACGACGTTCAATCACGATAAGGGAATACAATCTTTATAAGTCTTCTGCACCTAGAACTACTTCTTAACTTAAAAAATGCATTCTCCAGAGGGGGACCTCTTCCTTAGGAGCAGTGTCAATTCCCTTTGATCAACGACCATCTTTTTAGCACAAGTACACTAGATTGACCGGCCTTTTTGCCTCGGAAAAAGGTACTATTCTCTACGGGGACTAATGCTTCCTCTGATATGTTTGGTGAATAGGATCCGTCTTGTATTCACTTGTTAGCTTACAAGAATCGCTTGCTTTTTTCCGTGTCCATTCATTCAATCACGTGACTAATAATGCATGTGTATGAAAATAGAGAGATTTAAGTGACATGACGTGGACCTACTAAACAAGTTTCCCTTTTGTTGTTATAAACTAAAAAGGGGGAAAAAACCCTATCAAAATTACCAAAATTTAACAAAGTGGAGGGCGTTTTTGGTATACCATTTTTAGTTAGAGGGTTCATTGAACCATTGAGAAGCACCACATTGGATTTTAAAAAACGTACCAAACACAGTCTTTTATTTATTGCACCCCGCTAAAGATGCTCTAATTCTTACACTCGAAAAACTTCGAAGGGCGAAGATAGCTTGATTGGTAAAGATTTTGGTTTAGCATTCAAGAGGTCATAGTTTGAGTATCCTTAGACTAAACACGGACGGAAGATTTGTCTAATGACTAACTTCATGGTCACTTCGAACCTAATCACAACAGACGTGAACACAGGGCCGTAAGAAGAGAAGACTTCAACTTGAGAATTATTACTTGACCTATTCCAGACCAAAAATCATATCATTTTCAAGGTTAATTAGTGGGAAGCAACTCCAAACACCCGCCGTGGCAAAGTGTAAAAAGGGAAAAAGAAGGGGTAAAAAGAGAGAAGAACGGAAAAAGGAGACTCAATCTAAACGTAACCTTCAGCCACAATCCAATAGAGAGACAAACCGAAGGATAGTTGCATCCACCAATCACATCTAACCTCGTGTCACAGTCACCACTGCCTCAGGGGCTCCCCTGTAATTCCAAGTCCCTCCGTCCTGTCTCTTACGAAATTACGTGCAATTTTTAAGTTTAGAAATAATTTACTTACCGAAATAATTTTTTTTATGCAATATGAATTTTGTTTGATAGATGACTTTCGAAAGGTACAAAAAAATTGAAAATTTAATTTAGAAAATATATATATTTTTATAATTGAAAATTGCACGTAGTTTTGTAAGAGACCAACTTTATGGAATGTACGGAGTACTAATTTCTTAGTTTAGTTGGCCAGGACCCTTGTATCTTAGTATGAGTTTCAAATATATCCACTCGTACATGGTTGTTCTTTCTTTTACATTTGCTCGGATATGATTATTTTTTCTCGTAACGGGCCTTGTAGCTGGGTTACGCTTATAGTGATTGTGAAATTCTTTTGGATTGTTTCTCTCTTAACAAGGACCAGTAGTTGGCTTACGCTTATAGTGATTTGAGTTATTTTCAGTTCATTTAATTTTTTAAAAACAAACAAAGAAACTTTGATTGGTTCAGAGCATGAGGATAAATGAACTGCATTCCAGTGGAATTTTTTTACTACCTGTGGGATCAACTCATCAACAGCGCGGCATTAGCCAGACAAGTGGACCATTGGGGTTCTCCCCTCTTCTCTCTCTCTCTCTCTCTCAATTCACACTCTGTAATCTCGCAAGTATATATAACGTTTCTACTAACTTTATTTTTCTTTCCATATTCGTTCACTCCAAAATCTACTCGGCAATGGGGAATTGCTGCTCCGACGAGCCCGGCGGGCGGTCGGCGGTCGGCGGAGGCGGCGCCACCTCTTCTCAAAGCAATCCAGCTGGCGGCGGCGGCCGGAACGACGCCGTCGATTTCTACCTCACCTCTCGCGGCTACCGCGGTCTGTTTTCTCAGATCGAGGTTTCTTCATTGATTCCATTCAACTGCTCTTAAATGTTTCTCCTTGCGTCCATATTCACATCTATAAACATGTATGTATACGTTTGTCATGTATCATGTATGAAGTGCGATCCTATTCAGAGGCTTCCAGTGAACTGTTAGAATTCGAGCTAATTGTTTTTGAAAGTACAATGGAAGCTCAAGCACTAGTGGTTGATTTTTGATTACTGCCTCGTCGAAAGGATACGAGCGAGATCTTAGGCTCAAGCACTAGAAGTTGAGGTGTGCAAAAGCTGGTCTGGACACCTAAGTTATTGAAAAGGATACAAGTGAGATCTTGGAGGTTTTGAAGTGTTGATGAGTCGTAGTGCTTTCTATTGTTGACGAGATAGAATTTACTTAGATTTTTCTTGAATATCGGCAAATTTAGTTTCGTAATGCTAAGAGGGGAAGAAATGAAATGGTTGCTTGTGAGCTATATGCCATGTTTGATTGGTCAGAATAGTAATCCTACCCGAAGAATTATCACACCAACAAATAGTGAGGGCATATTAATGTTATTTTCTTATTGTATTTTACATCTCAAGCTTTGTGGGATTTAATAATCAGGGGAATTGTAATCCTGTAGGCCTTGAATTGAGCAAGTAATTTGTTGTACTAATAAAAAGTAAAGGCATGACCAGAAGAATTGTGTGAAGTGAGTGAATTTATCCGATTGAGGCATGATTGGTTTTCATACTACATTCGCCATTGTTATTTTGTCATAGAAGCTTTGTATGCTTAGGACAGTCCAAGCTTGATCCAGACGTAGCTACGGAGAGAAATGTAACTCTGAGCTCGCATTGACCTGAATTAGGCACACTCTTCTGAACAGAACTCTGGTTATGATATGTTCAGTCTTTTGCTCTTGGCAACAAAACTGGCTTATGTTGTATGTTGTTTTGTATGTCTCTACTGTTCGTTCTACTTGCTTACCAGATGTTTTGAGGTTGTTAACCAAATTGGACATGTTTAATATGCCCTCTGCATGTCAGATTGACTTTTTCTCCACAACGTCGTGCAGTTGTCAATATCGGCTTCAAACTTACGTGATCGGGATGTGCTTTCCAAGGTTTGTCTTTCTGCAGATAAGGACCTTTCATTGCCTTTTTATATTCTACGGGGTTAGTCTATGATGTGTGCTTTCCTTTGGCAAGATGAACTTGGCAAAACTGACGAGAAACATGAACTTTACCTTCTTTTCCCCCCCTGTATTGGGGAGTAAGAGACACTCATTCTGAGAAAGAAAGGGAAGTACAGCGGGAGAGAGGTCGAAGCTATTGGAAATTTCTAGCTGTAACCTTGAGATGTTTTTTGAGGGTTTCAAGTTGGATACTGAAATTCCAAAGGATGAGAGGAAATCCCTGATTTTATATATATATAGCTCATATTGTGCGGCAATAGCATTGTCAACATGCACGAGCCATGGGTGCATAATAGAACCAATTTCCTATTAGTTTAGCTTTTGGGATAACTGGTGATCTAACTAAACAATTAAAAACTCTGAGAAGTGAAGTTTGTCGACTACTAAGCTGGCTCCACATCGAAACCCGTTCACTTTGAATATATATAATGTTCAGATTCCATGTTGTTATATTTCACTTGTTGATGCTTTTTTGAAAGCTCAGTTTCTTCTTTTGACATCCGTTACAACCTCATATCTTTAGGTGCCTTCAACTAGTTTCATAAGTATATTTTCTGTATGAAGCTATATTCCAACTTGGTTGTAGCAGTCACCTTTAGAAGGCTTTTGTTTTTTTCAGAGTGATCCTATGGCAGTTGTTTACACAAAAGGAAGAGATGGTACGCTTCAAGAGATTGGCCGCACTGAAGTGGTGCTAAATTCATTGAATCCCAAGTGGATCACAAAGCATGTGATTACCTATCATTTTGAGGTGGTGCAGACTTTGGTGTACGTTTCAATGCTTCCATCTTTGCTTTTTACAAAGTCAATACCTATGTTCCGAGTTTCATGTAACTTGAGAAATTATCTTCTATCCCAGGTTCCGTGTCTACGATGTAGACACTCAGTTTCACAATCTAGATGTAAAGGTAAACGTCTACTTGAACTTTTTACCATGGACACTGGAGTCTGGAACTTTTGGATGTACTTCTATCCTGAATATATAATTCTGTGTGTTTTACTTGGAAGTAAATATAATTGCTTATTTTCTTCCATTTGGGAAACTGTAACCCCCATGGCCACATAGATTGCTAAACAAGTAGAAGTTGGGTAGGCGGAAAACTTTCCTTGTCTGAGCAGTCGAAATTTCCTTGATCTCGACTCATAAGAGTTGATGAAATTTGCAACTATCAGCCGCTATGACCCATCAGATAAAGTAAACTTTCCTCTGGGATTGGTTTTTTGGTGAAGAAAAATATGTGGGCATTGGATTACAAAGGATTTAGGATAAGTAGGAGTAAAACCAAGTATATGCACTATAAGTTTAGCTACAATAGAAGTGCCCAGCTGGTATCTGTAGTTTGTACTTGCCAGTACGGACGCACTGGTTTTTCAAGAACTTATTATCGCTACCCAAACTTCTCACGATGATTCACTTAATATGATTTTCTGATTAGGTCGCCAAATTTAAAGATATGGGTGGGGATTCCACTATCTAGGGACTTAATCTGCACCCCAACCCAAATCATTTTTTCTGGTGCATCCCAATCGGAGATTGTGACATTGATTGCAGCTTTACACGATGAGCTTATAAGATGCTGGGACAATTTCTCTGGGGTGAATTTAGTAAAACGGAATTGTTTATGGATGATGCATATTCATAATATATGGCCCATTAATACGAGCATTTAGAACTTTGATAGGGGTGGTTTCACATCTTATCCATTTTTGTAACACCCTATGCTGAAATTAGTGACTGGCCACCTTTGGGAACATCTAGAATGTTTCGCTACTGTTATTCTGTCTTTCTTGCTTTTTCTGCTTAGTGGTTATCTTTGGTGTTTGGTCTCTCTTGTATTACATGCGTCCTTGTGTGCGTATCATCTCGAGATTTCTTTATTCTTGTTCCACTGCTTCGTTCTTTAATGTTTGTTGTTAGAGCTTGTCCCACATCGGTTATTAATCTCCTCCAAAACTAGTATATGAGCTTGGGCGGCCTTTCCACTCATTTTGAGTTGGATGCTTTGACATTTGTTTTGCTATTGTAGAGAATTTGCCTTGCCATTGGGTAGCGTTACCTATCCAAAATACAAAAAAAGAGAGCAAAGAACTGATTCCTACTACAATATTTAACCGAGTCAATGTATTTATGATTTTTACACGTGCAGATGCTTAAACTTGATGAGCAGCAGTTTCTTGGTGAGGCTACTTGTGCATTGTCTCAGGTATTGCATACTTGCACCTCTGCACTTTTAGATTGAACCGTTCCTACTATTCTACCAGCCCATCTGCACCTTCAAGCCCGCCCCTGATAGGCTATCGATAAGGAAAAGGTCATTAGGCCATCATGGCAGATGATTTATTTGTTCATGTGTTACTATTGATCTAATATTGCTTGTGTGCTAAGTGCTATTCCTATGATCTATTTCTCTGTAGTATGTTTTTTTATTAATGTTCTAAAAAGTCGTCTTCTTTTTGGCTACTTTGGAATAACTAAAAAGTGGTCTTCGATGCCAAAACTCTGGAAGAACGGACGAATTGTCCCAAACTTCAGCATTTTTATCTTTCACATTATGATGTAGTTAATAAACAGGATGAAATAAAGTTAGGCCATACAATGCAAAAGACTTTCACCAATGAGTAAATGCCTGCAATATTTGTCTTATCATATTTATGTTTATGTTTTCAAGACTTCAATATATAGAAGTTATCCACAAAGTTTATGATATTTTCTGAATTTCTCCAATTTATCCGAGTTGATAGTGATGATTGAAGACATACCACAGTTCCCACTTGAGATATATTCTATCAATCTGCACTTTTATTCCTTGCTTTCACCTCAGTAGTGTATATCCTACATATTCCATTATAAGGTTGAGCTTTAACTTTTACCCATGAAATACTGTGTAGATAGTCACCAAATCAGACAGGTTACTGACCTTAGATCTTGTACGTAAAGATGAATCTGCTGGATCAAACCATCCCAGAAATCTTGGTGCCCTCACTGTCTATGCTGAAGAAACTGTCAGCTCAAAGACTGTAACTGAGTTGATATTGAGGTGTTCAGATTTGGAATCTAGGGATCTGTTCTCAAGAAGTGTATGAACCTGCTAATATCTCCTTCCCTTTCTTTTCTTGTGTTTGGATACCATGAGGAATATTAATTGCATATTGTTGATTCTTGCAGGACCCCTTTCTGGTTATATCAAAAATTGTAGAGAGTGGGATTCCGATTCCAATTTGCAAAACTGAGGTTTTGAAAAATGATCTCAATCCAGCATGGAAACCAGTATTATTGAACATTCAACAGGTTGGAAGCAAGGTAATTGGGTTTAGACTATGCATGTACTTCAGGACTTTTGCTGTCCTGTCCTGTTGGCATCGTTCTTTGCCAAATATTCGGCATGTTTTGTACATACGTTAACAACACGGCATCAAGTGTTCCTTCATCCTTAACAGCAACATAACTAGTGGGATGACAGTTCCTGTCTTCTAGCTGTAAATTATTTCTATTTTTAAGTCTGTACTCATGTAGAAAAGAGCAAGCTATTCTTCATACACGTTGAGCAATCAGGAAGTTTTGCTACTAAGAATTTAACTCTACAGACAAAGTCTGATTTAACATGAATGTCAGATATTGCCCTTGAATTTTCTGCTCTTCATCATTTATTGAATGCTGGCTATTGCATTGATGCACTCTTGCTTAATTTGTGCAGGATGGTCCATTAATCATAGAGTGCTTCAATTTCAACAGCAATGGCAAGCACGACTTACTAGGGTAAATGGAGATCTTGCCTTTTTCTCCACTTATCTTCTGCTGTTCTTATATAGTCCAACTTATTTCATTTGTTTGTTGTGTATTCTTCAGAAAAGTTCAGAAATCAATAGCAGACTTAGAAAAGCTTCATTCTGTTGGGCAGGGGGAACATTTATTCTCAACTGCCATCGGGCATAATCAAAACAAGGTCCTAACGATGCGAGCTATGTGGATTTTCCTAATGATCTTTTGTCCTTCCCTGTAATTAACTGATTCCATGTTTTGTGATAGGTCTTAAAGAGTCAGCTATTTGTGGACAAGTTTTCTGAAAGTGTCCAACATACGTTCCTAGATTACTTGTCTGGTGGATGTGAACTGAATTTCATGGTTGCCATTGATTTCACAGGTACTCATGTACGCACTTTCTGCCCCTCTAGTAGATATTTCTGCATTCATGTCATGTGATTTCTACTCCCATGCTAGAAAATTTTCCGACAAATTAGAACTTTGGTTTCTTGTAACTTCACTAAATTCAAGGGGTAATCTGGAATAGTAGTTGTTAGGTTTGTCTAAATGCCCCTGGATGGATCAGTAGATCTTTGGCATTGATTAAGGTTCATGGCGAGAATATTGCTTCTTCTGGCTTGATAGGTGGACAAGTACCTGTTGATTCCTGCATTGGCCTATGTCAGCATACTGTAACTCTTTTTGACATGATGAAGCCTTATTTGAGCTATTTCAGTTAGAAGTTTGAATCCGTACTATCCCCTTTCTAGGGCCATGTCTGTGTTAGTCACGAGGCATGAGACATCCACTTCTATCTCATGATTGTCATACTTCTTTGCAATGCTCAAGATCTCTACAGTTTTTTTCCTCCTCACTTAAACTTCTCCCAACTGCACTCGTTTGTATCTTAACTGTAAGACTCCCCCTGCCAATACCTATATCCACTATTAAATACAAAGGCGGTATATGTCTTGTACCGTAATTTCTAAACTACTAAAACACCAATCAACCTCAAACTCCCACTCCTGATTTCTTCTCTCTCTCTCTCTCTCTCTCTCTCTCTCTCTTTCTCTCTCATGATTGTTTCTCTCCTTTTTTGTTTCCCTTTTACTTTGTTTAGGACTCTTGGGCTTTTAGCCCTCACACACACATCCACGTAATCAGATACAAAACAAGCAGCCATGGAAAGTTGGCATGTGTCCATCTCATGCAAATATATAATACTACCATCCCTTTTTCTCTCTTTATAATCAATCTATAATTCCCTACACAAAGAACAATTTTTCCTTAAGAGGGGGTCAGGGGGTGTTACATTAATCTATTCTGTCTCTGTCTTGGCACAATATCTTAGTTATGCTGACCTTATCAGTTTCGGTATTTACTTGATTAGCATGATGTGTGACTATCCTTACGTTAAGTAGTTTGTTTGTAACTTTATTTGGGAAAAAACATTTTCTGGGTATGAAGCATTCCAGAAACACGTCATGACTCTGTATTTTACGCAAGTGATTGTATATACATCTTCACAGTGCCACCTTCTTCATAATAAATCCAAGACAACAAGATTTCCTTCAAATATGTTGCTTCAATTGATTCTTAATATTTTTCTACTTTTTGTTTTGTAGTAGTTTGTGTGCTTTTCATTGAATGACATTGACAAGGAAAGTGTACTTGTTCCTGCATGGCTGCATATACTTGAATACTAAGTTCACTTGCTCCTTTATCAGCTTCGAATGGAAATCCACGCCTGCCTGATTCCTTGCATTATAATGATCCTTCTGGACGGCCAAATGCATACCAAAGAGTAAGAACTTCGGCTCTTCTATGAATCATTTCTTTATCTGTTGAAAGGACCTTCAGATGTGATTATCTTCTTATCTGTTGGGACTTAAAAGAACCTATATAATACAGATACATAATTTCAGGCAATCTTTGAGGTCGGAGAGGTGTTGCAGTTTTACGATTCAGACAAGCGTTTTCCTGCTTGGGGTTTTGGAGCCCGGCCAATCGATGGTCCAGTCTCTCATTGTTTTAATTTAAATGGAAGTAGCAACTACTGTGAGGTGAAATATAAGTATTAAAATTATATTCTCACTAATTTAACAATATTCGTAATGCCTTCGTTAACGTATGTTAAGCATTCATATCTCTCTTCCGTTAATGTGTTTTTATTGTTCACTTAGGTTGAAGGGATCCAAGGGATTATGACAGCATATACAAGTGCCCTCTTCAACGTTTCACTTGCTGGGCCAACACTTTTTGGGCCTGTCATTAGCACTGCTGCACAGATAGCTGGCCAGTCTCTCGCTGATAATCACCAAAAGTACTTTGTTTTGCTAATAATCACGGTAAGATTCAGATTTCAAATGTTTATCCGAATAATCCAAGTGCTACCAAATGTGAAAAAATTGATTTGTCATCAATCTGAATCATCTGATCTGTATATCTTTGAAAATCACTTTATTACGTACTATCCCAGGATGGAGTTATAACAGATCTTCAAGAAACAAAAGATGCCCTTGTGAAAGCGTCAGACCTACCTTTGTCAATACTTATTGTTGGAGTTGGAGGAGCAGATTTCAAAGAGATGGAGGTATCTCACACTTGTGTTGCAATTTCTCTAAGGCTGTGTTTGGATCATGGATGTGTGTGGCGAGTTACGCCAAACACGAAAGAAAAAGAGAAGAAGATAATGGAAGAAAAAGGCTTGGTTTTCCTTACCATTTCCCTTGATTAATCTCCCATCAAATCCAAGATCTAAAATGCAGCCAAAATGATGCCTGATTGTCTACGCCTATGATTTATCATCCTTCGTAGTTTCATTTTCCATCTGAATTTTTTCAATTCACTACAATTCCAACTTTGAATTCACCACTATTTTACCATTATTGTGCAGATTTTAGATGCCGATAAAGGTGAGAGACTTGAAAGTACAACTGGACGCGTGGCATCACGAGATATAGTCCAGTTTGTTCCATTGCGAGATGTACAGAGTAAGGCAACCTCATTAATCTGATGAATCAACTTCTGGGCTGGGTTCTATCATGAATTCATGGAGGCAAGGGAGCGGAAAATGAGAGAAAATTAAACAAAAAAATAAATTCAGCTTCTTTCCTTGCCATTTCACAAATTCATGATTCAAACTAAGCCCTACTGGAAAAATTTCTGCAATTTGATTCTGACTACTAAGTGATTACTCTTATTTTGACATGCAGGTGGAGAGATCTCAGTTGTTCAATCTCTTCTAGCAGAATTACCTTCCCAATTTCTAACCTACATGCGAACGAGACATATTCATCCAAAAACCTAAACCAAATTACACAGAAGGGTGTATATTGACAAGTAATTTTCTGTTATTGATTCTCATCCTGATGCCTTTCATCTTTCGTTTTTCCTTTCTGTTTTGCATTCCTATATCTTAGCTGAGTATGTGGTAGAGTTGCCATTAAGTGTAAAGGTTTCTTGGTTTCTATTGAGGCCTATTTTCATCTTACTAGTAAGGGCAGTTTCTTGTATTGGCTATCACAATCGAGCAGAAGTCATTCGTCTATACGAGCATCACTAATCTTCATTGTTGACCTTGGGGTTTGGTCCAATGGTCGTGTAGCCCTTTGGAGCGCGAGGTTTGGGGTTTGCTTCTATGAACAGGAAGTTGGCACTCCTATCGTCTGGGGAAAAAAACCCTTCGTTCTTCACAAGGCGTTACTGGAGTCATGCGCGGTCTAATACTGAGTTCAACTTTTTGAGACAGTGAAACTGTGAAAGTGGGCTATGAAAGCAAATGAGAAACAACTTGCAATAAGCCACTCATGTTCTGCTATTGTAGTACAATTATGTGCATTATAAGGATTTTGGCCAAGGCCTAAATAAAGTGAGTTCTTTTGCGTGTTTATTCTCTTTCTTTGATCAAATTTGTCTAGTTCTACAGTAATTGGCCATGCGACCAAATTCTCTGTCCATTGGGATGATAGGATGGGGAATAGGTAGAGAGAATAACTGCAGCCCATATTAGTGTGTGATTTCATGAACTCAGCTATCCAAAGGGAGCCCTTTATCCCCCAAGCCATTATTCCCTTTCATATCCCTAACTTCCGTCTTTTAGGTGTTACAATTCTAGCACCACCAAGAACATGCTCCAACCCTCAGTCCCAGAAAAAGAGATGATAAATCCACTATTTGGGGCCTCTTAAAAAAGGTGGCGGCCTTGCTGTGGTTCTCCATTGGACTGCACCCCCATGCAGTCTGGCCATGGAGCCACTTTGATCATCGGACTCATTTATGTTGTAGAAATTATTGATGAGAACAATCACGTATTGATGAGAACAATCACGTAAAAATTTAAATTGATTGGATACCAATTTCGGCTCCATTGTGGAGCCACTTTGACAATGAGACTCGTTTATGTCGTAGAAATTATTGATGAGAACAATCACGTAAAAATTTAAATTGACGAGAACAATCGATACCTCTGAACATAGTAAATCAATTTTGAAGAAAATATATTGGCCACACGCAGGGGCGGAGCCAGGATTTTTGACTTGTGGGGTTAAAACTTCAACCTATGTGTGATTCACTAATCTAACGAAACATTTAGGTTAACGAGGTAATAAAAAGTGTCTGTAGCTTAAAGACACAAGGACAAGGACTTTACACGTTAATTTTAGTTGAATTGAGTTTTAGTGGATGTAAGGGAGAAGAATGACTTGTCTCGAAATCGATATTTTTAATGGCTTTAGCCCGTTTAGTCGGTTTAGAAAAAAGGAAAAACCCAGTCTTAATCAATGTAGCTTTGCTTTATAATTAATCCCGACCATTTTTCGCATTTTGAAAACGATGCATGATTTATAGCTTTATTTATATTGTTATGAAAAATATCTTGCCGTAGTCCGTATTTGGAAAGAAAGAATGCATGAGGGTAATTTTGCAATTCTACATGAATAAAGACAAAAAATAAAGTGCACTTGAACAAAAAAGGAATGTAAAAATCAATTTCTTAAAAACTATCTCTTCGTATACACAATCAAAAAACCCAAAAAACAACAAAACCTGTAACCCAAATAGAGCAAAGGGAGAGGGAGAGAGTTTCAATTCTATCATAAAATCCAGTAAACAATAAAGCACATAACCCCAATACCTCATTTCTTTCCTACTGACCTCACTTTTCGTGTACACCGTGCATCATGATGTTTTTCTATTTGCCACCCTAAGTTTTCTAAGTACCAAAACAATGAATAGGCTTGGGCAAATTAGATTTTTAAAGTGGGGGCAACCAAGCATTATTTGGGTGTAAACTTGTACCTATCCCTAGTGAAAGTTGGAAGGAAGTGGGGTTACCAATGTCTCTCCGCCCTTGGCCACACGGGAGCATAACTTGAAGAACCTATTTTTTAAAAGATAAATGTGTTTTAGGTATAGATCGGTATTCGATAAGCTCGATTTTGTATGTGGTTGTTCTTATCAATGAGTTCTAATGTGAATGAATCCGATCATCAAGTAATTCTAAAATAGGGCCGGAAGTTGTTGGACTGCATCCCATGTGGTCCAATACACAACTTGAGGGAAGCTGCCTCCCTTGAAAAATAGTCTAGATCTTTAATGCAAAGAAAATTTATATGCAATACGAATCATTTATCAATTAATTTTGTTAGGTGTAGCTTTTAAAATCAGTAAATGTTATACAACTTGAAAAATATAGATAAACTAGGAATGGCGCGACATGTTCTTAACGCAACTAAATTGAATCATCCTTCCTTACTATTGACTGACAAACCTTATTGACTGAAAAACCTGACTTCAGGCACAGCGCAACGTAATAGCGAGTTTGCAACTATTCAAAATTACTTCTCAACGATTTCAAAGGTACCACATAATAACAATAAACTTCCCATGATAAAAAAAAATAGATAAATTTCTTTTAATGGCACAAATGGTGAAATTGTAAACCATTTTTTTGAAACGGAGAGAGTACTAAAAAGTAAAAAGTACTTATGGAGTGGATTTTCATTGAAGCAACGTATAATAATGAGGGGCTTCTTCCCAGCCGGTCCTATGTGACTGGATTGTGTCCCACTAGATCCCTGCGCACAAATGTGCACAATTACTTTTCCCACCAAATCCTTCCCCACGCGCCCGGCTGGAGACTCTCCCTCTCTTTTCTCTCTTTCTCTCACACGCGCATGAACATTCAGACAATGTCCAATCTCTTTCTCTCTCCTCTCTCTTACCCTCCCACATGGTCCCCCTCTCTCATCCGTAGTTTCCTCTCTCTCATCTCTCTTTCATCACTCTTTTTTTTTTTTTTTCATAACTTAAAATATGATAATGTTTATAACTTTTTTTTATACATATTTTTTTTTTGACAAAATTTACGTTTTTGAAATCTACTAGTCGAAATCTATCTAATGAGACCAATATTTAACATAAAAATTATAAATAAACAATGTTAATTAACACTATATAAAGTGTTAATTAACACTTTAAAAAGTGTCAATTAACAATGAATTGAATTTGAATTTGTAAAGTATTAATTAACAATTTTAATTTGGTCAAAATACAAATTTATAGTGCATAATTAACAATTCGAGGTATAAAAAAGACTATACTTAAAAAAATTACACAAAATTTCATATTCAATATTAGTCTTGTTTGATACATCTCGTTGAGTAAATTTTATAAAAAATAAATATTTACAAAAAAGAGTTATAAACCTTATAAGGTTTTAAATAAAAAAATAGGAGAGAAATATTGGAGAGATTTTAATAATGTAGGAGAGAGAAGAGAGAGAGGAAGAAAGAGAGAGAGCGAGAGAGAGAGAGAGAGGGCGGAAGAAAGAGAAGGGAGAGAGAGAGAGAGAGAGAGCATACCTTATAGGCTTACAGGTTCTGCAAGGCTGCTACTGTGTTTGACCGCCTTCATATGCACACATGCACATGGGTGGATGAGTGAGAAGAGAGACACGGAAGAAAGAGGTAAAAAGTTGCGCGCGTGGGGTTTTTTCCCCCTAGATCTAATAGGCTATTGAACTTATTTGGAAAGGATCCTAAGGACTATAATGTCGAAAATTGGTACCGGCCCAGCATTTTCTCAATAATGAGTGCCCCTTTGAGAGCCTCTTTTGGCCCAGCATTTTTAGACCCTAGGTGCAGATCACACCAAACCAAACCCTTCAGATTTTGGCCCACAGTCCCCTTTATTTATTTATTCAGAAAGTCATAAAGCACCTATACACAAAAAAAAAAAAAAAAAAAAAAATTCTACTCATAATAATGAAGGATCAAAGCAAATATCCATTTTTTTCCTTAATAAGTGTCCATTTTGTAAAGTTAATGGGTAAAAGTTAGTGTATTGTCTATTTCGTCCCTAAAAGTAGATTCCTTTTTAAAAAGTAAGTGAGTAAAAGAGTAATGATGATGGGTAAGTAGGGAAAGTGGAGGAAAAAGTTGATGTGAAAGGTATAATGATAATGTATTTTTAATAAGTTAGAGTTACGAAATAGGACACTTAAAAAGGGACGGAGGGAGTACATCCAAAAGAACGTAAGAGAGAATCTAAGCACAGCCCGTCAAGAAAGATGAACAAATAAAGCAAAATAGAAGAAGTTTCTTTTGTACCTAGACATGACCCTCACTACAACACGATCCTTCTTTTATAGCGTCAATTTATAGCGTTCTTTTTTAAATGCTATAGTTGAGATGCATCTATAACGTTCCGTGTGAGACAGCGGGAAAAAAAACAGGAGAACCAAACCACGCAACGCCTTTAAAAGCGTTGTAACATGATATTATATATAGCGTTTAAAAGTGAGACCCGAAAAAATCAAAAAAAATTAGGGCTCGCGCTTAAAGGATCGCGCTGAAGTTTTTGCAGGGTAATTCTGTCCCAAGGAGTTTTTCTCTCCGCACTACAGCAAGACAACGCTTTTCCGTTCGTTGTTCATCTGTTCCGTAGGAGAATTCCGTCTTCTCAATCGGGGATTTTCCATTGATTACAGGTATTTGTTCCCAATCGCCTTTCTCTCCTTTGTTCTTCAAATTGATTTTTGGCAAAAAGGGTTTCAGATTAATGTCAGCTTTGGCCGTACCATGCCTTTCCTTGAGTAGATCTGGTGCATTTGGAGTCTCTACGGCGGAAGGGAGTTGTCCAGATAAAGCTCTTCGAAATGGTTTTCTGTCGACTTGATGGTTTTTTCCGTTTAGGTCTGTTCTTAAACTGCTCTGCTGTGCCGACTTGGGTACCGGGTATTTAAGCGTCCGTCCCCCTCTCTCTTGAATTCAAAACAACATCAGGATGTTCTAGATAAGTTTTGCTAATTTCACTTTGTTGTCATTCTCGATTGTTTCAATTGGCCAACTCTCTTGGATGAGAAGTTTGGGAAATAGGTTTTTGTCTATATTCCACAGATTTTGCTAAAGACTTGTGTTAATGTTGGTTGGGTTTCTTTCCCGCAGTAATCTCTGTTTAAGGGCTACCAATAATTTGGGGATGATTCTATTTGGTCCCCTCTCCCTTTATTTTATTAACTCGAATAAAATATTTTAGCAATCGTTTTTAGTTTGTGGTAAGCACTTGGAGATGGAGTGTGATTCTCATTTCACTAAATTGTATGATGGCCCAACTGAGAAATTGACTTTGGAAGTTGTTCCTTGTTTATGGTGGAAGAGTAGACCTTTTTAAGTTTGAGAATGGACTTCATGATAATTGGAGTGTGCCGCCAACAAAGATGAACGGTCAAGCACTGTAAGGTATAAGTTTCTTAATGCCATGATTCTTTGTGTAATCACCTTAATGGGATAACTAAATCTACGTGTGTTGATTAGGATATATGCAATGTCATAAAATGAGTGTAGTTCATATGGGGATACTAAGATGGTTTCAAGGGAAGATGATCGAATTAGTATACTCCCACAATGGTTCATTCAGTGGGAATATACAGGGGAGTCCTCCCGGTGTAATATCTGCTGGTCGCATCCCACTTGGTGTAGAGAAATGAAGTTATTTGATTTTGAGTTGTGAAATAAAAGTATCTCCTATGTTTGTTTTTCTTTTTGACAAGTATAAAGCCAAGTCCCTAACTACAAATATGTACCTCCCTGAAGGTTTATTGTTGTTGTTGTTGTTTGCTTCTTTTCCTAACTTCTTATTGTGTTGATTTTATTCTTTTATAATTGGGTACAAAATACTTTCTTTGTGGTCATGGTTGACAGTTGAAGAGGCAATCTGGTGGGGGGCCAATTTCGGAGCCTTTAGTATTGTTTCCTACATAATTGCGTAAGTTTTAATGAAGTCTATTACAAGTTACCTGTTTGATTCACTACAACAAATATGACTTTTAATAGCATAATACAATAGCATTCTTTTGTAAATGCTATGAAAAGTTGCCAACTACAGCGTTTTATACTCACGGAAGAAAGAGGAAAGACTTCTATAGCGTTCCGTAAACACAGAATAATTTTACAGCGTTTTCATTAAAATGCCATCCTCATATATAGCGTTCAAACCCAATAGCGGCAATCGCACACAGAATATCTGATTTCTTTTCATATCACTCTAGCAGGTTTGTAGCATATAAAGTGTACCACTAATCCGTGGCTTCCTAGCAGTTGCTCCACCATTTTTTTGTACTCTTTCTTAAACTTTCAACTGAATTTATCTAAGAAAAGATGCTGAACTGAATTGAAAATACTGGAACAGGTGCCGATGATATGGACACCAGGGGTGGTAATGAGATTGCTGGCAGAGAGTACTCTGATTTTGTGACCAGTGAAGAATATGTTAGTACAAGGTCATGTAATGTGTCGGACAATAATGACTCTCCTTCTTTCTCAATTCGAGGTGGAAGAGGTTAATGCCCCACGATTCTTAAGTTGAATGTTTTGACTTAGAACACCCTTGTTTCATGAGCTTTTAGAATTTACCTTTTTGTACTCCTATTTGCTGCGTTACAATCTCAAACATTAAAATAATAACCTGAGTTCTGTGTTTTCAAAACAAAAAATGGAGTCCTGAAACAAGAAGTATATCAAGGGGTTGAAGTTGTCAATTTGAAATGACTTTGTGGTTCCTTTGGGGTGGGCTTCTATTTTTTAGGTCAGTCAACCGTGCTCCTTGACATTCCTATGCTATAGGACTCCTGTGTATATTGGTGGGAGATTCCTGAAGGTAATTAGTTGACTGCCTCTCAGACCTGTTCTTGTAATATATTGCATGAGTTCATTGATCTGCAGGATTTAGCATACCTTTTAAATTGGTTTGTGCTGTACTCTCTGTCCATATGAACTATTAGGAAAGAATGACAACAGTAGGCCATGCTTCTTAGTCTTAAAAGTAATAATTCTAAGAAAAATACCGTTAATTTTAAAAGATGTAGAATTATTGTCCTACATTTTGATAAATCCTAGAGGGAATGAAGTGGGTGGTTAAATACACCGCCAAATTTTAAGGCATGTTTTTTTTTTTTTCTCTATTTGTTGAATGTTGCATTTAGAGGCTTTTAGAACCCTAAAAGTGTTTGGTGTTCCTTAACAATTGAAACATTAATAGCTGAGGGACGTGAGGAAACTTCGCTTCTAGAAATGGCTTGAAACTCATGCTGCCGGAGCTTGATGTGTGCACCTTATGTTTGAAGGCGCTGGTCTGTGACCTTCAGTCTGATGCAGAAGTTCTATTTCTCATTCAGCCTTGTCAATATAGGTTAAAAGAGTTTGGCCTTGATGAGCCAGCATCACAAATGAGACTTGATATTAATTTCGGAGTCTTGTTCTGCATATTCCTTGTACTTGAGTCCCTTTCCCAGGTCCCCATGTTGACCTGTCGGTCTGAGTAACAGAAAGATAAAGAAAGTGAGGTGGCGACTTGAGTGTGAACAAAGTTGATCTTGCAAGTTATCTTCTTCCTTGTGTCTTTTTTTCTTTTCAGGGGCTTTAAAATTGATACGAAACGAAATGCATTTGAAGCTATCTTAATAGAATCACTTTTGACTGAAGGTATACAGATGTATGCCCAAATGTACAACAAATACCTTTGGTGGTTTGTGTTAACTTCGTAGAGTATGTGTAGATACATAGATATATCTTCAGGCAACTTGCGAATCATGGCATTGCTTTCTCTACTGCAGTATTCACGAAATGTGAGTCAGACTAGATGGATTATTGATGATGAAAGGATGGGAGAAGCATCTGTTGAGGTAATACCTTGTCCTTCAGCTGCAGCAGTGGTCATTCGACATGAGGGTCACTTACTGTGGAACAATTATTGACCAAGCTAATGGTATAAAGTGCTTAATTCTACAGGAGATAATCGGTAGCAACATCCTTCCTATATGTCAGGGTGACAATTACAAGTTTCATGCTGCTAGTAGGGAGGACATTGATGTAATAAGAATCTGCTTTCCACCCTTTCCTCAATATGTTGATTAATTGGATGAATGCTTCTCTGATTATTTAAACTCCTTTTTCCAGGTCCGCATGTTGGGATCAGGTCATCCTTTTTTGATTGAGGTACAAAATGCACGACGTGTTCCGTCAGAAATGTCGGTTAAAGAAATTGAAAGGAAAATAAATAGCATGGAAAATAATCTGGTGAGCTTAATCACAAGTTCTTATGTGTTTTTCTTTCCTAAATTTGAGTAACTTGGTTTAAGCTGTACAAACTACTTTGTATGAGCGGGTGAAAGTTAAAAATGTCAAGGTGGTGGGTAGCCAGGGGTGGAGCCTGATGCGTGAAGGAGAAGCTGAGAAGCAGGTCAACTTTCACTTTTTGGTCATATACTACAATGGTTGTAATAGACCTAAAATGGCCCATTTTTGTCTCGTCTATTTAGTGCAGAAGTAGTATGTTGCCCTTGTATGGATTCCACGTTCGCTTGAGGATGATGACTTGAAGACTCTATCTTCAGTTATGGACATGGTGAGTTGGTATTGCCTTCTTCGTTTGTCTCTACCGTTGTGCACTGTGTTATGTAGCTGTGTGTGTACCTTTTTATAGTATGAATACTTTCGCGAATCATGGCTTGTTCTACACCCATCTACTGATCCGAATTTTGTACCACAGGGAATCAAAAAGCATCAATTCCACGTGCTTGGCTTTGGGAGGAAAGAGAGACCAAATTGCTCGAAGATTGCATCAATTTCAACAAGCTTGCAGCATAGGAAATTTTAAAGTAATATGTTGGTTAGCTTGTTTATGGCTATCTTTGCTAACATTGGACAACTGGATACTATATGAATCTATTGTAATTCTTGCAACCCTTTCATGTAATTTGTGTTTTCAGTTGTTTCGAAAGCTGGTGTAATGAATACTCTCCCGATTGAATGAATTTGGTTAATTACATTGGCAACATTTAAGTTTTAGATTATATTCATGTATTTCTAATAATTTTTTTATAATTGGTGTTGAATAATATTAAATGAGTGGTGCAATGACAAACACTCTACTATAAGAATCTCAAAATTAGCGTGCAAAAAACGCTATTAAAAGTTTATCTACGACAGCGTTCAAAAAACGCTATTAAAAGTTTATCCTCGACAGCGTTCTAAAAACGCTATTAAAAGTTTATCTACGACAGCGTTCTAAAAATGCTATTAAAAGTTTATCTACGACAGCGTTCCAAAAACGCTATTAAAAGTCTGGACTTTTAACAGCATCGGCTAATACAGCGTTCTTCAAAACGCTATCTACTACATTCAATAGCGTTTTTCGAACGCTGCAAAATGTAAATTTTGTTGTAGTGCTCTTAATACATACCATAAAAATGGACTGAAAATGAGTTATGCGATAGTGCAAGTCCAAGATCAAGAGAAAATATCCCAAGGGTGAAAATAGATGCAAATCAAAGATGGATACAGGCATTGATGAACCATGTAATTAATTTCGACACAGAAAACCACTGAAGGAAAGAGAAAAAAACGAACAAAATGCTTTCAAATCCAGTAGATTAAACAAGTTGGCCGGTGTCGAAAAATCCCGAACTCAAACCCTAGATTAACGGCTACAAGCTTAGGGCGCGGGATCTCCAAAACTCTAATCTCTACAGAGAGAAGGGGTTCGGATGAAGAATCATCGTGTCCTTTTGTTATTTGGAGGGGGGGAATTCAGCTCACATTTTATCGTGTGATTTTTTTTTGCTAATAAAAACAATTTATTAATTTTTATAAAGGTTACAAAGATTATCGTGTGAATCGACCGCTATCATTAATTCAACCGGAACTTTAATATTTGTTAAAATTTATAGTGGAATTATATTTTCAAATCAAATAGCCATGCATCCTAGCTCATGGAGTATATATATATTGGCCTGTGATTATCTATATTGAGCTGCTCCTCTCTTCATAGTTACCTTGTCACCCGTCCAAGCACGACAACCCCCTCAAACTCCAGTTGGTGTAGGCTCTGATACGATCCGCGACTTACTTAACCTTTAGCCTAACCACGTAGTTCACAAACTTAACCTCAATTTATACAGTAACTCGGAATCACTCACATGCATATATAAATCATACTTTCCTCTTCCCACCGATGTGGGACTGGGGGTCCCACATTATGAAGTTCTTATACAATTCAAAACGTCCAAGGCAGTACTATGCACTCGATGACTCGAAGATAGACTATACATTGAAGCATTTCTCATTCTGATACTAATAGATTAGGCATATATATATATATATGAACAAGCGTCTGAGTTCCGAAATTCTCTATTTGACAAATATATACCAATACATATATAATGTTGTTCCTAATTTCCATTTTCAAATCGAATCCAAAGATAATGAAAGAGGAGATTACAGAAGCTGAACCGATGGCCTGGCATTTCATTTGCTTACGATGAAACCCATAGCTCAGGGGCAGGGACGGAGCCAGAATTTCTTATACGCAGGGGCCGAACTATTTACAACAAATTTCGAAATTTCAAGGTTCGGAAATGTGATAGTTTATTTGATTTAGATTTTGAGGAAGGATTTTTTGGATAATAAGTGGAGAGAGATAAAAAGATAAACGAGAGTAATGATTGAAGAGAAAACTAATTGGAGACTGTGCATAGAGAGAGAGAGGTTGGATTTTGGAACCCAAAACGAACGGTCTAAAGTATTTAAACGCCTAAATAACACCCAATATAAAAATATGTAGATATTTGCTCTTACCAAACAAAAAATTATTAATCTTAATATCATTAAATAAAAAAACTCCAAAACTACGTGGGGGCCGTGACCCCCGTAAGCCTCTATTTAGCTCCGTCTCTGCTCAGGGGTGCTTTCGGTAGGTAATAAGTACTTATGGATCATTTGTTATTGTTGAAAAATATCAGGTTATTTCTACTAACCAATAAATTGTTGAAAATTTTTAAATTTGTAATTGAGAGGACGAGAGAGAGTTGTTGAAAAATGTCAAGTTATTCCCTCTTAACCAATAAATTTTAGATGGAATGCAAAACTTGTCGAACAAGAAGTTAAAATGCCATAAGTCGTTGTTGCCCAAACTATTAGTGAAAACATGGCCTTAGTCTCATCGGTACGTCATGGCTAGCTTCTGAATCAAATTGCAAAAATAAATCTTATGCTAATTTCGACGTGACATTTTTTATGAGATACTATCAATGCATCGTGATCATTTTAGGTATTTCGGCTCAATTATTAGTAGTGATGGAGAGATTGCCGATGATGTGACTGATGAGCACCCAATATTGTAGATATTTGGTGCGACTAGTTCCGTTTTAAGTTGTATTATCTTATGTTTGTTTAGGTTTTATAGTGATATTGCACGTAAGGTAGGTTTTTGTGTATTTCAGGTAAAACGTGCTAATAAAGAGGTTTTGATCGCCAAGGAATGCTCCGGGTGCAACCAAGTACTCAAGGCCACATGCCACCCCGTGGTGGTGCCCGAAGAGTCATGAAGAGATGGTTTGGAGGTTGCTCGGGTAACCCAAAGGTCAAGGGAATTGAAGGAGAAGTGAGGATTTTACCAAAGCTACTCATCTTCCGACTAGCTGAGGGTAGAATCGTCATATCTTTTGATGTGCAAATGATATTAGATCCAAACCACTTGGGTTAGAAAGTAGACTCGACGAGCTTTCCAACAGTCCAAAGAACGCCTAAATCCGAGTTCGGGAGTGTCCGGAGCGAGTCCGCGAAGTTGCCCCAAAAATCTGTCTGCTATGAACCGGTACGGGGTTTTGGCTGTACCGGTTCATGGTGTTCAGAACATTGTTTTTGGCAGACTTTTCAAGGCTTGAACCGGTACGGGGTTTTGGCTGTACCGGTTCATGTTGCAAAATCTGTGCACGTTTTTGCTACTTTTTCAACCTTCCATTTATAGAAAGTTTCCACTTGTGGAATGTTTTTGGGATATTTTAGGGACATTTTGGTCTTTTGTAAGGGATATTTTGCAAGCCCTATAAATAGGCTTGTATGCCTTGTATAGATGGATGGCCATTTTTTCTAGTCTTTTTAGGCCTTAGTCTTTCTTTTGCTCTCTAGGATTTTCCATAGATGTTCTTCAAGCTTTCTTAGTTATTTTCTTCAAGAACTCAAGTAAATATTTGTCTTATGTTAATTTCTCGTTTGTTAATGTTGTAGTTACGGACTAGATTCTCCTTAATCTTAAGTTTATTTTCGTTTTCTTCGGTTAAATCTTTTGTCTTATTTCTTTGCTATGTCTTGTTCTTTAACTATGGGTGAGTAGTCAATTAGGCTTGGCATCGGGGTGAATAATGCCTCGTGACGTACGTTAATCTTGCCTTTCTCAACTCGTGGCTTGAGGTTCGGTGTGGAAAATGAAAAGGGTTCGCTTTTATGTAACAAAACTAGTCGATGTTAACCTTCGGTGATCATATGCTCGCTCATATGGTTCCGTGAGCTATGTCTCGCCTTGTGTTTGCCAAAAGAACTCGCTTATTTTCTATATTTCATTTCAAGTCTTGTAATGGTTTCATAGCAAAATCTTCCGGTTGATAGCCTAAGCCGTGCGATTCAACCGTGTTTTCGTTGAGAAAAATTAGATGGCTTATGTTACGGGCGTTAGTAACTCCAATGCCTTGCCGCTTGTTTAATCTAGTTAAACCTCATTTCTAGTCTTTTTACCATAGTTTTCACCTTTCAAAGCAAAACCAAGTTGGCCGTCTTAAACGCCACAATCCGTTACATAAAACCTACAATCCAAACAAGCTATATTCGAGCTCCCTGTGGATCGACTCGGACTTTCTCGCTATACTATGCAAATCGTTAGTCATAATCCGGTTTATAAATAATTGAATTTGACGTCCGTTTGGTAAACTTCAACGACTACCGAATGGGCGCATCAGTGACCCATAGAATCTAAGTGGGGTGGCTCAAGTGGAGGAGCGCTACTGGTGTACTTTGCGACAAGAGGGTACCCACAAAATTGAAGGAAAAATTCTATGGAACTGCCATCAGACCAGCGATACTTTATGGGACAGAGTGTTGGCCTATTAAGAAACAACAGATGAACAAGATGAGTGTAGCGGAAATGAAAATGTTGAGGTGGATGTGTGGTAAGATCTAGGCGAGACCGGGTTATAAATGAAACGGTTCGTGAGATAGTAGGTGTAGCACCTATAGAAGAAAAGTTGAGGGAGAATAGGTTATGGTTTGAGCATGTCTACTGTAGACCAGGAGATGCAATACTAAAGAGGGCAGATAGGATAGCTTTGGGTAGCAATACTACGGGGAGGGGTAGACCTAAATTGACATTAGATGCTGTGGTGCGCAAAGATTTGAGTCTAATAGGTTTGTGCGAACAAGGGGCCCTCGACAGAGCTCAATGGAGAAAATGGATTCATGTAGCCGACCCCAAGTGATTGGGACATAAGGTTCGAATTGGTTTGGTTTATACTATCAATGCATCAGCATGTAGTAAATTTTTTTTTTTCCCGAGCTACATGTAGTACTAGACCCGGAGATGGTGCCGAGCGGCCGATCCGGTTATTCATCTCGGTAATGGACGGCTCAAGTCTTAATTCGAGCAACGGACGGTCACAATTTTTATCCACTTGAACTAGATTCAAGTTGTGTATTCCGAAATAAGCGGCTGGATGAACCGCTCGGCACCGCAGTGCTTGACAGCATCTTCCATTCCGCTACTTAGGTGTAGCATGATGGAACGAAGTATAGGACAATATTGCAATGCAAACCGAACAGAAAAATATACGAAAAAATTGTCTAGAATGATGCGACTGAGTCATATATGGACTAACAACTAGAGTACAAAATTAAATGAGAAAATTCTAAAATTTAGGGATGAGACATACTTGAATCTTATCATTTGGGCCTATCATTTAATTTTAAAACTTCTAATTAGTAGCCTCCTTTTGGGTGATAATAAGGTTTAGAGTTCGACTCCTATGAACTGGAGGTTGTTCCTCAGTAATCTAACACCTATTAACATACCAATGCTATATTTAGGGAAAATAAAGAATAATAGTGATGAAATATTTTTGCCACTTTAAACTAAAGATTCCATGCAGATGTTTTTCTAAAAAATGTTATCGTCACATCATTGATTATTAATTTGTAAAACATCATACTACAAAATTTCTTTTTCTTTTTTGTTTTTATTAAAATTAAGAGCAAGAAGCATTTTCTAAGCTAGATTCTAGATGATAGGGCAAGGCGTATCCGCATCGTGGCAAATGGGATCACTTGACCACACTCGCCCACTAGAATTTTCTTAATTCAAGTATAAATTTCAATTACTTTTAGTGATTTGACAACATATTTAGAATATTGCAATTTGACATCAACATAATAGTGATGAATAACGATAATATTTTTGTTTGAAGGCTTAGTTGGTATTATGACATCTCCAATTTGACATCAAAACCTTCTCTCCAACTCTTATGTCAAATTTTATTTATTTGATATCAAGCTATCATTCTCCAACCATTAATGTCAACTTTTATGTCAAACTTTGAAAGGAGAAAAAAATTTCAAACGTCCAAAATTTCAAAATCTAGCCAACTTTTGAAATTTGGCATGAGAATGCTTGCCTTCAAATCCAGGTGTATTTGGCATCAAAGAAGGTTGTTAGGTTGTATTGAATTTTAGTGTCAATTTTTACCATTAAATGTCCACGTAGGAATTGGCATCTCCCATTGGAAATGCTCTTACTGGCCCCGATTTGGATTCAAAAATAAATATTTATTTTTTAATAAGGCAATTTCAAACTCAAAAATCATGTCCTTACACAAGTAATTTTTCTAGCAATATGGATCTTATTTGATAGATCTCAATGAAATCTTTTAAATGGTGCCAAAAAAAAAAACTCATTTTCATTATATTTGAGTTTAAAAATATAAAATAAGTATTTATATTTTTTAAAAAGATAATGCGGAAAAATTTATTGTTTTTTCAAACATTATTTATGCATTTAACCCCACTACTCAACAATTCTAGCTCCTCCCTGGTGATAGGGGCGCAAAGCTAGGAAAAGGATACTTAGACTGCTCACACATCCAAGCAAAAGTGTGTAGTGTACTTACAGCTAACCCTAATTTTCTCTCTCTCTCTCTCTCTCTCTTCTTTTGGAGCTTCTTTCTTCTTCTGCGTCAAACAACCCATTTGGCCAACTGTGCGTTTGACCCTTCGGACACCACCAAAAATCCCCCCAACAACTAATCTCTCCTTGTAGAAAAACAAAGTTCAACATCCCAGAGTAGGTTGCAAAGACTTTTTTTCTGTTTTTTGATAGGCAGGTTGCAAAGACTTGAGCTAGTTCATATCTAAGAACGGTGGATCATCATCGAAGAAATGAGAAGAGACCCACTCGGTGCGATGAATCGACGAAGAAAGAGGAAGAAGAAGAAGAGGAAAAAGAAGCGATGATGATGATGTTTCCGTTCTACTCGGCTCAATCCCAACACGACACCAACGTTATGGTCTCAGCTCTCACTCAAGTGATTAGAAACACTGACAGAAAACCCACCCCGCTCGATCATCTGCCTCCTGATCATCAAAACCCCATAGCCTTGTCCCGATCAGGCGGCACGGCGGAATGCAGCCGACCATCTCAACCCTGTCAAGATCAAGGTATATATACATATTTATCTTACATGAAGTATCATCATCTGTTTATTAAGTCATTAATCTGTTCTGGTTAAAAAAAAAAAAATCTAGGAAAAAAAAAACTTTTTTCTAGATTTATTTTATAATCATGCATCTGTTTATTTTGTTTTTAAAATTTTTGGTATCCTAAAATATTACAGTACTTGGTAGGATTTTGGTGTGATCTTATTAGCGTTGGATCAGAATACGTTTTATGGATAAAAGAAATATTTTCTGTTTTAGAAAATATTTTTGGGCTATAAATGATTTTCCCAGTATTGATCGAGCTAGCTCACATATTATTAAATTTTTGGATCACTACATATTGTTGATTTCATTGCCAAGTTTTTCTGCATAGATTAGAGCAATCTTGGTTTATTAGCCTTTTTTTGCCACAAATTTTTTTTTTTTTTTTACGGCAAAAGAAATTTTATTAATCTTTGAAATTGTTACAAAAACTAAATTGTCACGGACAAGCACGATTTCAAGAATTAGGTAGCAAAAACCTAAGCTACCTAACTACATGTGTTACACACATTTATGTCAAAGTTCCATTTTGACCTGAAAATCCTCAAACCCTAATGTGAAGGGAACCAGAAGAAGAAACACTACAGAGGAGTAAGGCAGCGGCCATGGGGCAAGTGGGCAGCCGAAATCCGCGACCCGAACAAGGCTGCCCGGGTCTGGCTAGGCACGTTCGAGACGGCCGAGGGGGCGGCCCTGGCTTACGACGAGGCGGCTCTCAGGTTCAAAGGAAACAAAGCCAAGCTCAACTTTCCCGAGCGAGTCCAAGGGCGGAGCGAGTTCGTTTACCTCTCCACCCGCCACCACGACTCGCGAGTTGGACCCCGCCGAGTTCCTAACTCATCACTCCCCCCTACTCCTCCTCCTCGACAAATTCGGTCTAGAGAGCCTTACCCTAATCTACTCCACTATGCACAACTACTTCGTAGCGGGGGAAACGACGTAAATTACACCGGTTCGAACGGAAACCCTAGAGGGTCGACACTTGTTTCTCAGCCATTAACTACTACTTCTGCTGCAACTGCTACTGCTCTGGCTCCAATGTCTTCCACATTTGGACAACAAGAACAAGAAGCAAACGTCGGTCCATTGGGCCGGATACCGAATTATCAAAACGAACAGGAAGCAGATGATGACGATGATCAGGTGTTGAGATTTGCGACCCAGTTCGGGAATTCTTGTTCTAGTTCTGATCATCCGGGTGGCGACTGGGGAGACTTTCGTGGGTGATACTTACAATCAAGTGTGCACCTGAGGAACATCGATCGTAAGTTTTATAGTAACAGTTTTCATTACAAGCTTGAACTTTGAGCAGTACTCTACAGTTTTCGTAAGTTGTAGTAACAGTTTTCCGGACCAGTTTATGCGCCGACTAATTCTAAGAGCCCAATCTCTTCGTCTAAGGCTCTGGAGAATCATCCTAGATTGGAGGATAGATATCCTCGAATGGAGTGCGGATTGATAGAGCTCGATTCTGGGATTGTGATATCATGTAACCAAAAAACAAAAAAGAGATTGTGATAGTATAAGATTGGTCATGGACCTCGCGAGTATGTGTGGTGTTGGAGTGTTCCAAGCACCAAGTGATCATGCTCCGGGAGCATATTGAATAATTAGACTTGTTGGAATCCAAAGTCTAAACTCACAACGTGCACTTGATGCAGTCCTTGTTACGAGAAGGATTCAGTCCAGTTTGTCCGGTTCAGTTTTGGGCTCACAATAATGATTGGAACTGTTCACTTTTATACATTGTCGAGAATATTGATCACGTCAAAATCACGTCGATCGGATGCCATTTGATATGATTTTGCAATGCATTAAGGTTGTTAAAAAAGTGTGCAACACTGAATGCACGCTAGATTGCAACCCATGTAACACAATTATATTAAGCTTAATGCATTTCAAATTCATATCAAATAATATCCAATCGACGTGATTTTCTACGAAATCAATATTTTCGGGCAAGGTCAAAAAAAGTGAATGGCTCCTATCATTATTGTGGGCCCTTCCCGAACCCATAAATGCCCCCAAAATTGGACCGAACGAGAGGAACAAGAAACTAGACTAGATCTCCGTCCCTTGTTACGGCTCAACTTAATGCATGTCATACATCATAACTTGCTTGAAATTATTCAGTAGTTCGGAGTACCACCACATGGTACTCCACAACCACACATTCTTATATTGGCCACGACTAAGTGTATAGATCTCATATAAATATTTGTTTTTGAAATGGTTCAAAGCATCACGTGGCGGTGTTCCCGAACTATTCAATTACTAACTTGCGTGATGGTTTTAATTTGATTTGTAATTAGGATTATGGATCAATGGGAGAATTCCGCGTCCATGATCAGTCAATGAAATGCAGCCTTGTACACATGAAGAACATTTATAATCGGTGCAATAGGCTAGAGCCGCATAAAATACAGTCAATTTGCGGTAACGAGTTGGTCGGCCGTGTTTACTGCGAGTCAGAGAACTAGGTATCCGGATCAGGTTACGCTTATATGCATATATTACCAATGTAGGTGGAGATGGTTTTTCTTCTACAAAAGCATGCAATTATGATAATAATTATAGTGCGAAATTATATTCAAAATATCTGACTAATATAAATTGGTAGATGAGATACCAAAGGGACGGAACCAAAATTTCATATATGGGACTGCCCACAAAATGAACGATAAGATTTTAAAATTTCAATGTTCAAGAATATAAAATATTCAAATGAGCAAATAATACCCATTACAAAGCATAAAATCTAGATGCTCTTAACAAACCAAAAACAACTAAAAGGTGAAAAAACAAAAATTTTCTCAATACGTTATACCTCGAACATGTATCAAAATGGAATTCAACGATACGTAAGATCCGAAAATCATCTATGATAGAAGTGGAACTAATTTTAATCGTAATAATTAATTACTAGATGATAAGAGATCGAGTTAATTGGGCTGAAGGTTTCAGAAATATTCCTAATAAAGCATTCAGTGGCCTTTGCTTTATCATTTCATGATACTTGAAGGAACAATTAATAACAACAATTCTTGAAAATCAAGTTTATATATATGTAATGTATATGTGTGCTTATATATGGAGAGAGAGAGAGAAGGTACTGTACCGCCACGAATGAAAGCTAAAATTAACTAGCGTAGCAGGTCGTTTGGTATGCGAGAGAAGAAAAGAAACAGGGAGAGAGCTCAATCTCTCCCTCGTTTGGAAGGGGAAGAAGGCGAGAGAGGGTGAGAGACGAAAGGAGACCAAAACCCCACCCAAGCCCAGTTCCGTTTCTCACCAAAAGTGGCGAGATTTCGTGAGAAAGGGGAGCGATTGTGCGTCGCTGGAGAAGAGAGAGAGAGAGAGAGAGCACCAGGTTTGCCGGAGATGATAGGAAGATTATTTCAGCTCGTCGGAGAGTCGCCGGAGCTCCACCAGTCACCTGTGAGAATTTGATTTCTCATAGTTATTTGGATGGGAGGGTGAGAAATCGCACCCCTTTCTTTTCTTTTCTCACTAATAAGGGAGAACACGCCCTTTTCCTAATCTTTTCTCACCCCTCCATAAGTGTTGCAAGTTTTAAGCTCGGCCCTAACCCGTCTGCACATATCGAATCACATATATTTATAAGCTTTGTATGTATATATACATGCATGCATTTTTGTATGTCATGTGAACTGAAGTCTGAAAATAATATACTATATTTAAAGGCCGGCTTCATGGGTCATGCAATTCGGCTGTGGGTGGTTTGATGGCCGGACGCAATTTATAAAGTTAATTTCTAGTCGTCGTCAAAATCATAACGAAGATGAAAAGAATTTTTTCCCGTTCGGCTAAATAACTTAGCTAACTTATTTTTTTATTTTTATTCAAATTTTTTTCGTATTTGTTAGTTTATCGTTAATTTTTTTTTGGAGATTATTGTATTGTCATGACGAGAGGAATTTAAAAAGAAAAAAATTATGATCGAAATCCTTTTTTTTTTGAATAAAGACCAAAAAATTGACTTATTGGCTTAATTTTGTCTTTATTCAAGAAAAATTGAATTTTGATTATAATTTTTTACTTTTTAAATTTCTTTCGTCATGACAACACAATGATCCCTAAAAAATTGACGATAAACTAACAAATACAAAAATATTTGAATAAAAATAAAAAAAATAAGTCAGCTAACTTATTTAGCCGAACGGGACAGGATCTCACCACCATGCAAGAAACACGTGGGCATTTACATCCTTTTGTTTTTTCGGCGAGAAACGTTCACGCTATCTTGCGCCCTCCTCGTCAACCTGACGAAGAACGGTACTCACCTACCTCGGCTACCTGACAAAGAACTGTACTCTCATGACGGTGATTGATTTTCTACTATATATGGTCGTTTTTATATGAATCATTCCTATATATACAATTACTATTTTAATAATGCAAAAAAAATAAAAATTCGGGTAAACTGGTCCAAACATCATGAAATATAACGAGAAACCATTTTAGGTTTAGGATGGGTTTGAATTAAAAAGCTGAGTGACTTATTTTTTTGTTCTTATTCAATTTTTGTTTTTTTGGTGTTTGTTTGTTTTGCGTTAAACTTTTGTGACTTATTGATTCGTCTCGACAAGAGGAATCGGAAAAGTAAATTTTTTTTTATCGAAACTCGTAATTTTTTGAATAAAGATAAAAATAAGTCAATAAGTCAGTTTTTTTTTTACTTATTCTTGTCTTTTTTAAAAAAATTACTATGAGTTTCGATCAAAATTTTTTACTTTTCCGATTCCTCTCGCCGAGACGAATCAATAAGCCACAAAAGTTTGACGTAAAACACACAAATGCAAATTATTTTTGAATAAAGACAAAAAAAAAAAAAATTACTGTTTCACTTTTAAAGGCAAATGAGGCCTAAGGTTACAAAGAAATTTTGGTAACAAGATAAAAAAGTACTCCTACTTATTTTTCTTATTCAACGACAAGAGTACTGTCGTTTGAATTTCATGGATACATAATCATGGAGGCTAAAAGACTCGTCAAAGGAAGCCAACTTCAGTTCCATTCAGTACTGTTAAAGGAGCTTAACTTATCAGGCAGTGGTCAGACTTATTAATTTGTTCCCATTTATAGGGAGGCAAATTCATGTGTAGTCTTCTCATTTAGTCATAACTACTTCATCGCTTAACATTTACCGTTGCCTCTACCGTTCTCAATCTTGGTACTATCCACAAGTGTTTTGGATGGTGAGATATTGAGCGGTGCGGGTAATCTTGCTACAGTCTTTTTATCAAATCTAGGAGTTTAAGCTGATGCTGAAAAATATGCTGAAGAGATTCTTTCTTCGAATTCTGATAGAACTTCGAGGACCACTCTTAAATGATTTTTCTAGAGTGGTCCTGAATTGAGTAGTGTAGAGTTTTCAAAACCAATACAAAAAAAATAAAAATAAAAATAAAAAATCATTTGTTCAATTTTATTTGTCTATTTTTGACTTTTTAATACCCCAAATTGATAATTTGTTCATTAATTTTGAAAAGACCAAGAAAAAAATGTATGAAAAATAGTACATTTTACCTTTTTTTTTAATTAGAAGTGGCAATTGCGTGCAAATTGAATTGAAAAGCATTTCTAAAAAATTTAAGTTTGCAAACTATAGTAATTATTTCCCTTTAATAAGTTACTAGTATACTAGATTTTCCAGATTAGACAAATAAATAATTAAACTAAGATGGATAGAGTAGAATAAATTGCAGAATATCTTCTGGGTGCCGCACAAAAATTATCCAGTGGTCTCGGAGCACCACGTGATAGTGCCCCAACACTCTTTTCTACCATGCATATACTCGATCCATTTATGTAGATCTCCGTACCAAGCGTATGAGCCTTACAATTAAGAATGTATATATGAAAGAAAAGGATTTTAAAACACTACGGGACGGTTCCGGTGTCCTAAGACCAGTAAATAATTACTCGTGACTAACAGACCTAGCTTTACGAATAAAGTTGTCACATAGCGCTTAGAAGTTCCCCCCCAGCTTTCGGGAAATTAAAAAGTATTTTCCGCTTGACCCGGGGTTGCTGTAGTGCACTCCGCACTACAAGTGTAATGCGATCAATTTGGTTGTTCATTTCGACAATAGACGGCTCGGATTTTCATCCGAACAATGGACAGCTAGAATTTATAAGAGTTTGAATTAAAATTCAAACCGTCCACACCGAAATGTACGGTCGAATCGATCGCACTACATGATGTAGTGCGACGGGTGCACTATAACCCCTCTCATTTCGTTCGTAAGAGCGACATTCAAAACAAATGACCCGGTGATTGAGGGACTCGGGGTTGACCATGTAATGGACCAAAGTGCACTTCGGGTTATAATAGACTGCATCTTGGTTAAATTTTTTTTAGAATTGATTTTGTCATTCCTTTTTTTTTTTTTAATGTCACTCTCATTCTCTCACAAAATAAATCATTCAATAAAGACACAAGGGAAAATGACATTAACAAAAAGAGAGTGGCAAAATTACTTCCCAATATTCATTCTCTCATAATATATCACATTTAATTTTAAATAAATATTTATTTTCGTTAGTGGAACGGAAAATTGCACAAGAGACAAGATTAATCTGATATTTAACCGCTACTGAGATTGAGGGCTTGTTTGGGAGCCTAATTATATTTGTATTTTTCATTTTTAGTTTTGGATTGTGGTCATAATAAATTATGAATCTAGTAGAGTGTTTGAGAGATATATGCAAAAATAAATTTTGCAACAAAGTAGTGTTTGGGTGGATAATACTGATCATAATGAGAATATCTTGCATGGTCACTCCCAGCCGCGCTAGGGCATTAATGAATGTGCTAATTAAAAGAATCTTTTTTCTTTTTTTTTTTAAAGGTGTTACAAGAATCCAAGTCCACGATTTATAAGATGCTATTTCTTCATGACGCTTGAATAATTCTAATGCTTTGAAGTTTTTTTTTTTTTTTTCTTGTGCAAAATGTTAAAAGATTGATGAGAAACATTCGAGGAATAGTAGGGGTAGCACCGACAGAAGATAATATCGGTAAAAAATAAGTTAAAGTCGTGCTTTCAACATCTCTATCGTAGATTAACTGATATATATATATATATGGTAGTTCATATGTAGTTAAAGACAACTACCATATGTGGTTAAGGGTACAACTAAAGGAAGATGTATACCAAAATTGAAATTAGTTTGCAAGGATCTAAGAGCATCTCCAATGGGAGATGTCAAATCATATGTGGACATGTTAACGGTAACATTTGACACCAAAATTCAATCTAACCCAACAGCCTTCTTTGATGCCAATTCCTACGTGAATTTGAAGGCAAGCCTTCTCATGCCAACTTTGACAATCTCCCTCCTCCATGCCAAATTTCAAAAAATGACCATTTGTTTTTTGACATAAAGGTTGGAGAGGGATAATTTGATGTCAAATAAATAGAATTTGACATCACGGGTTGGAAATGAAGACTTTGATGTGGTTAAGGGTACAACTAAAGGAAGATGTATACCAAAATTGAAATTAGTTTGCAAGTTTTTTTTGAATATTATGGAATATAATGTCCTCGACAAAACTCTGAAAAAAAAGATTCACATAGCCTAACCCGACTTAATTAGAACTTGGAAGCTCCCACCAATCAAACTTCTCGTTGCTTTTTACTACCACTGATCAAACTCATAATTACTTTGGGGTGGCGCCTGGCCACACAGCCGACTTCTTCTCGTATACGTTGTCGGCCGGCTCTCCATTTGTCAAACTTTACGGCTTTAATACGTTTTACTCACCACAACAACCAATCATTTACTCACACGTAGCCACCATCACCACCGGCGGCTGACTTTTTTGCCACCATCGGCGCCGAACTATATAATCTGCCCCCCACCACCACTAGCCGCGATAGCATGGCTTTTCAATCCCACCACCGGCCACTTGGCCCACACCACCACCGTCCTACGCTTTGCCAAAACTTTTTAGTGAAAAAAACTCAAACCCCAGCCCAGGCCAGCCCAGACACACCCAGCCCATTCCAATACGCAAAACCCGCAACTATTAGAGCATCTCCGACCCTTACTCGAACCGTTACCTGAATTCGAAATATGTGTAAAAAGCCTGAAAAACCATCTCCAGTCATTTACCCATGTGAAGCCCAACATGTCCCACATCGGTGGGATGGGAAAAGATATTTGTATATAAGTGATTTCGACCAACTATTGTATAACTCTAGGTTAATCTTTTGAGCCACGTGGTTAGGCAAATGGTTAGCTAGCGTGGGTCGTTACAGTTGGTATCAGAGCACAATCCCTAGTCTATATGGTGGGGGCCACCTCTAAAATCTGGTACGAGCACATTGATTGTGCTGTACAGAGCTAAGTGTCACACCATGGCCACTAGGAGAAGGTTGTTGGGCTAATGCAACGAGGACGTTGCACCATCGGGCGGGGAGATTGTGAAGCCCCAACTTGTCCCACATCGGTGGGGAAATGGGAAAAGATATTGTATATAAGTGATTTCAACCAGCTACTGTATCACTTGATATTATTCTTTTGAGTCACATGGTTAGACGAATAGTTAGCAGATTAGTTGACACGAGCCGTTACAACCCATCCCCATATCAAACTAAATTTTCCCGCTATTCTTCTTAACCCAAATCAAGGAGACCTAATCCCTATACCAAATTTACAATGATAAGGTTTTGGTTGCTCGTGGTGGTGGTTGCCTGTGGTGGAACCTCCAATAACGGAGAAGGTTTGGGCTATTCCATCGATTTGTGGATCTTAGTGACGATATCGTTGTTGTCTCACATGAGTCGTTGATCAACAGAGAAGGAGATCATCGTCATCGTTAGTGGAGAAGAGGAGTCGCCGTCATCAACAGAGAGGAAAAATTGAAATACTACCAGTACTAGTATGTTTAAATTTTTAAAACACAATATGAGTTAAAAAAAAAAAAAAAGAAAAAAGGTTAACTATTGTCGTGGGTGATCCCCGTGTTCTCCTTGGTTTTTCGGGCCTTTTTTTTTTTTTTTTCTCGATTTTGTTTTTCATTTGTTAGTTTTGCGCTATATTTTCGTGGATTATTAGTTCATCTCGCTAAGAGAAATCGTAAATGTACAAAAATTATAAGTTTTATGCAAAATGTTTTAGAAATACAGTATCCAACAAAGAGACCAAAAGGCCAAGGTCCGTCGCCCACCGGGAGAGTCAATTTTTTGGGATCCGTCACAGATGGTGGGCTGACCAGAAAACTTGGGCCGGCCACAAAACCAAGCCCGACCGAATAATTGCTCCCAACCACCCACACATGCTAATGGGCCTTGACCCAGGCATACCGAGCTTCCGATGATCAGACTCATTTATTGCAAGGCTTGATTTTTTGGGCTCTGCCTACAAATAATGGGAAAATGACGGCCCAGGACGTGTTTTGATAATTAATACCCGTCAAGAACAAGATAAGAATATTTGTTAATGCTGAAAATATTCTTAGAAAGTATTAATTATCAAAATACATCATTGGCCGTCATTTTTCCCAAATAAATTGAACGGCTCTAATCATTTGCGTGGGTAGCTTACACAAAATTTGTGTCAAATATTTTATCCGTGGAACCTGCCCCTATAAGGGAATTTTGCATAGGTATGTATGTACATACAGGTATTTGCATAATTATTTCGCGGTTTTAAATAACGGTTACCGTTTGGTTCGATTTTTCGGTGCGCTCCACATGAAACCTAAAATTGAAACCGAACCGGTCGATTTTTTAGAATCAAAAACCAAAACCATGGTTAAAAAATCGGTTAACAACCACATAAAAGATTTGGTTCGATTTTTCAGTGCACTTCACACGAAAACCAAAATCGAAAACCGAACCGACCGATTTTTCCGAATAAAAAACCAAAGCCACGGTTATTGACAACCACACAAGCGATTTGGTACGTTTCGGGTAATCAACGGTTCGGGAGAGATTGGAGTAAAAGAATTTTTGGGCATTTGTGGGACGCCGGCGCAAGGGGCACTGAATAATTTCCCTTACGCAGAAACAGCGTAGGCAAAAACCACGCCTCACCTGCCCTTTTCTAAGTAGGGCTTGTGCGACTCGTTCGTTTGCAGTCAGTCTCAGTCCCCTCCTGAAAAGGAAAAATGGAAGCTTTCCGTCAAGCCGTCGTCAACACCCTCGAGCGCCGACTCTTCTACATCCCTTCTTTCAAGATCTACCGCGGCGTCGCCGGCCTCTACGACTACGGCCCTCCTGGCTGCGCCGTCAAGTCCAACGTCCTCGCCTTCTGGCGTCAGGTCACCCCACCATCTCACTTCATCACTCTCTCTCTCTCTCTCTCTCTCTCTCCTATTCTGCTGAAATGAAATCCATTTCCGGATTTTATTAGCAGTAATTGACATTACTTAAGTAGCTCGGATTATTTATGGACGTTTTGGTGATTTATAACGTAGAATTGTTACCTTGTTGCGTTTGTGTCAAATGGAGAAGGTTTCTGGCAACTTGAATTACTGTTAAGGCTTGTCGAACAGTTGATTGTGTGTTGACACTTAAACAAAGGTCTGATTAAAGTGGCTACGTTGGGGGGGTTTTTTTTTGTATTTTGTTTGCCTTTGAGATTGAGAAAGAAATGCTAATTGCTTGCCTTGATGCTTAGATACGTGAATAGAGAATCTTTTGGAAAATTGACCAGTTATAACGCGTAGTATTTTGTTTGTCGAAATTCTGAAAGTTTGGGGAAAAAATACCACCTCTGATCGGAAAAAAAAATTTGTCTGAGTCTACAAAACGAGAAGTTAGAAAGAATGCATTGTTCTTGTTAAAATCATTTAATTTATGAAAACAGTTTGAATATATTTTTTTTGACAGAAATGCGTTCTTTTTAAAAACTCATTTTGCGGGCAGGGCAATCCTTTTGGAACTGAGGGAGTAGTCACTATGCTGATGTGGAGATCAATAAGTACAACAATCATGCGTAAGAACTTTTATTCTTTAAAATGATTTGGAAAATATGGTCTTCCCATGCTCTACTCTTTTACTGGAGAATGAACACCCAAACGTCAACCCAGACCCATACACATGTCACCTCTTTAGTTCGTAGAGGTCTAAGAACCTTGTCTAATTTCATATATTCAATTGATGGATAAAGGAGATGAAGAGAGTAGAACAGTAAATTATGGAAATTTGTGTTCAGTTCATTTAACATTCTAACTCAAACACCTAGGGGCTTGGCTTTCTATGGACAAGATGACGACTCTTCTAAAGGCTTTTTGAGATGCCTCTTTGTGGAAGGGTATTACTTTTGAAAGAAACTAATAGTTTAAGTTTGGACATGTAAGAAAAAGTCTAACTCACTACGGATTGCATCCTTAAGTAGTCTATAAGGTTGATAAGTAAAATATGTGGTGTTTACTGCATGTTTTTGTGCT